>VZQC01009894.1:1355331-2018081 GCA_009823505.1 Rhizomys pruinosus
CACATATATATATATATATATATATATATTCTATCCACATATATATATATATATATTACAAATTTATAAAGGTATATTTCAGTTAAAACAAACATTAACAATAAAACTTGGATGTGGTGGTACACACCTTTAATCCCAGCAAGTGTAGCAGGAAGATCTCTGGGAGTTGGAGGCCAGTCTGGTCCGTATAGAGTTCCAGGCCAGGTAGTGCTACATAATGAGAACCTGTCTCATAAAAGGAAACAAACAACAACAACAACAACAACAACAAAAAAAACCCAAAGGAAAACCAAAACAAAACCAAAAATAAAACTGGATAAAGAATAATAAATCTGCCTTAAAATCCATGCCACAAGGAAAAATTTTACTGGTCTCAAAAATTTTACCTGCCTCTATAGAACACATAGGGCAGGCAGCTAACAACCATCCATAACTCCAGTTTCAGGGCATCCAACACCCTCTTCTGCCCTCTGCAGGCACTGTACAAACATTATGCACTTACATGCATACAGGCAAAACATTCATACACATAAAATAAAAATAAAATATTTTTATAATAGAAAATAAAAGTCTTCTTTGGTTTTTGAGTCTGAGAGATAAAATGTAGATTCTTAAAAATGAGAAAAAAATTGGGGCTGGAGAGATGGCCTAGCGGTTAAGAGCGCCGACCGCTCATACAGAGGACCCGGGTTCGATCCCCAGCACCCACATTGCGGCTGAGAACCGTCTGAAACTCCAATTCCAGGAGAACTCCAGTTCCAGGGGAATCCGACACCCTCTTCTGACCTCTGCGGCATTGCAGGACACGGGTGCACAAACTTGCATGCAGACAGTACATTCATACACATACGGAAATAAATAAAAATTTTTTAAAAAATAAGAAAAAAAATTGAGAAGTTATGTGTATGTTCTTCCGTTTGAAATATGTATTCCTTGTAAAAGATTTTAAGGAGTGTAGGAAATTCAGGTTATTTTTAATGACTTAACCTTGTAAAAATTAACAAAACTTTTATAGCAAAATTGAAAGATAAAAGGTAGCAATAGAGAAATGTACTCTATTTGAAATATATATTTACATATATTATATATGATATATATATATATAATAACCATTAATTTGGGGAAAAACTTGAGTAATTAGAAAGATCAGCCCAGCCAACATAAAGTAAGTGAAATATTTTTAGAGGAAATCATTAGAAACAAAGTACAAAAGGCCAATAAATACATGAAAGTATCCTGAGTAGTTGATAAAATTCAACTCAATATAAAATTTTAAGTTCAGCATTTTCTTTCTGACTGAAAATTAGAATATCCTGATAGGAGGTAGGAAAATGAGTCTTTTTATATGTCTTTGAGAACTGCAATTTTCACCAGTTTTCAAATAGCCTTCTGGTAGTATTAATTAAAATTTATGAAGCAAATATCTTCTGAGCAAACAATCTTATCTTTGAGAAGTTATGCCTTTATAATATACAAATAGATGTAAAGGCTTATATATTGATATCTCTATTATGTTCTATAGTAAATATTTTTATTGATTCTGAAAGTACCATTTTATTAGCAAAGATTTAAACTAATGTATATAGTAATAAAGGTGAGAATAATTGACTAAATTTTGATGTTTCTCAATGTGGAATATAACATAGTCATATTTTGACTTTTCGTAGAGAATATATCATTTTATAATACAATCAAAATGTTCATCAGTATGAATGAGTTTTGTCATTTGTATGCAAATGGTGATATTCAAATATCCAATTAGTGAGCATGTGTGTTCTTGTTGCTCAGTAAGCCCCCATCAACATGTATCTTCTGCAGCCTTACACTTACATGTACACCCAGTCTATGTTACATTCTCTACATGATCATGGTTTTATACATTTTATTTAAGTTTTCTGAGAATTTTACACATGAGTTACCTGTGTGTGTGTGTGTGTGTGTGTGTGTGTGTGTGTGTGTGTGTGAAACCTATTAAGACCATTCAGTATTGTTCCTATGTGCTTGTGCTTACAGCTGACCACTTGGGATTGGATAACCTATCCAGGAGCTGGTCCCTGGAGAAAACTCATCAGCCATTTATTGCCTGTAGCTCTTTCTTTAGAGGAGGGACCCTTGAGAAATTCCCCTCATCCACGTCAACTGGTGTGGGCATTATGCAGGTCTTTGTTGGGCAGCCATGTTGTTGAAATTTCAGGGGTGCAGCAACCCTGCCATATCTGGAAAACACTATCTCCCACCAGGCATGCTGGTCTTCTGAATCTTTCAATCTTTCTTCCCCTTCTTCTGTAATGTTCCCTGACCCATAAGTGTGGGAGTTGCACTATAGACTACCAACTAAGGTTAGGTACCCCACACCCACTCTGCATTTTGACCAGTTGTAGATCTCTGTCATCAAGTTGTTTGTAAGCTGTACTCTTTATTGCATTTATTTATTTATTTATTCATTTATTTATTGGAAGAGGCTCATGTAGACATCAGAGGACTACTTGTGAGAGGAGTTTCTCTTCTTCCTCATGAGTTCTGGGGATTGAATTAGGATCATCAGGCTTGGTGTCAAATGTCTTTACCTACTGTGCCATTTTACCAGTTCTTAAATGAGCTATATTTTAAAATGTTGATTTGAAAGTGTATTCGTGCCTGGCATGGTGGCTCATGCCTTTAATCCTAGCACTTGGCAGGAGGATCTCTGTGAGTTCAAGGCCAGCCTGGTCTACAGAGCGAGTTCCAGGCCAGCTGGGGCTACAGGGAGAACCTGTCTCAAAAAAAAAAAAAAAAAAAGTGTATTCATGAATAAACTAAGGTGAAAAAAAAACTCATATCAAGACAAAGTTTTATTCTGTTTTTATAATACAATTGCATATGTGTAAAGTTGGTATAATCTTGTATAAATAAACTGAAATAAAGAGAATTATAAATAGTACATTTTTCACAGTGATACACTGGGAAGAATTGAATCCTGAATGCAAATACTTGATTTTAATCTAAACATTTCTGTACTGTTTAAATCATAATAGCAAATATGCATTACTTTTATCATTTCATATTATTTCATTCCACTTTATGAAGCGCCTTTTTCTTGTGACTAAGGAGAAAAGAGACAATTTATTTTGTAAAACGATTTTAAAATCAGGTCTGGTCATGAGAAGGTCCCTTCTTTTTCAGTATTACATAAAGTCTGTGGGGGACATTCTGTCAGACAGTAAGAGGGAGTGTGGCTGCCTCAGGAAAAGAAGTGGGCAGTGTCAAGGTTTTAGAAGAGGGGAGCAGCCGAGCACAGTTGAGGGAGTGTATTCTAAGCAGAAGTGGAGGAGGCAGTGGGTTCTATTTTAATGTTTCATTCACAAGAAATAGTGTCATCCGTATTGAACAAAATGCAAACAACCTTCACCCTTTGGAATAGAGCAGAAGGATCAGAGGATGCCATCTGCTTCACACAGTCACAGGAAACTAATCTGAGGTGCTAGCAGGTTGGCATTTCTATATCAAATTCTCCATTTCCAGAAATAACTGGTCAAAGGAACTATACCCAGTACAAGGTAAAGCCCAACTAAGCCATAAACAGCAACGACAGAGTCAGCCTGGAGAGTATACGTGTATCTCAATGTCTCATGGGCAATCACACTAAGATTGCCAATTGACAGTACTGCTTGAGACTTAGCTAGCCTTCCCTGGGAAGTAGCAAGCTCTGTCCAGAGAAAGGCTCATCCATGACTAAGTGGAGTAAAGTGATGGATCTTATTGGCTACTCATAACAACATTCAGATGAGCTTTGTTACACTTCTATTTCACAGATAGGAAGCCCGGAAAGTATATTTTCTTGTCCATTTGGCAATAGACTGATAAATTAAAACAAGTCTTTCAAAGATAAACTCATTGCATAAGAATTATTTAGATACATGATGATTATACCAAATTTCTCTCCATTTAAATGCCCATCTGGGTCCCGTGTTAAAGAGGAAAGAAAGGAATGTTGCCTTACTGGAGGCTATAATTTGAATGTGAAATGCCCCTGCCTACAAGCCTACATATTTGAAACCTTGGTCTCTAGAAAATGGTGCTGCATTGGAATGTTGCGGAATCTTTAGGGCCTATGGTCTAGCTCAAAGAAGTGGGTCATTAATGAAGGTTATATCAACCTCAGACCTAGCCTAAGGTCTCTGCTTCTTAATCAATAAGGGGTAGGTGCTTTTTCATGTGAATAAGCACATGTGTATGCACAGGTGGCTGTGTATATGCATGTGTGTGGAAGCCAGAAATCAATGTCAGGGGTCTTCCTCAGTCACTTCTCACCTTTTTTTTTTTTTTTTTTTNGCTGGCTTGGAGCTCACTCTGTAGACCAGGCTGGCCTTGAACTCACAGAGATCCACCTGCCTCTGTCTCCCGAGTGCTGGGATTAAAGACATGTGCCACCACACCTGGCTTACCTTACTTATTCTTTAAGATAGGCTCTCTCTATTATTATTATTTTTTTTTTTTTTGTCTTTTTGAGACAGGGTCTCCCAGTAGCCCCAGCTGTCCTGGAACTCACTCTGTAGACCAGGCTGGCCTTGAACTCACAAAGATCCTCCTGCCTCTGCCTCCCGAGTGCTAGGATTAAAGGTGTGTGCCACCACGCCCGGCAGTTTTTATTATTTTTTTATGTGCATGAATGTACATAAATGTCTGCATGAAGGTTTGTGCACCCATGTCGTGAAATGCCACGGAGGTCAGAAGAGGGCGTCGGATTCCCCTGGAGCTGGAGTTAAAGATGGCTTTCAGCCCCCATGTGGGTGTTGGTGTTTGAACCCGGGTCCTCTGCAAGAGCAGTTGGCGCTCTTAACCGCTAGGCCATCTCTCTAGCCAAAGGGTGGTGCATGCCTTTAATCCCAGCACTCTGAAGGTAGATGCAGGTGGATCTCTGTGAGTTCAAAGCCAGCCTGGTCTACATAGTGAGCTCCAGGCCAGCTGGGACTAAAGGGAGACCCTGTCTTAAAAATACCAAAACAACAACATCAACAACAACAACAACAACAACAACAACAAGAAAAAGACAGGCTCTCTCACTGAACCTGAAGCTCATCAACTTAATTAGGCTGGCAAGCCAATGAACTCCAGGGCTGTGCCCACCTCTGTCTCCCCAGGGCTGGATTTGCAGAGGTGTACAATGGAGCCTAGCTTTTATGTGGGCACTAAATATTCAAACTTGGGTTGCTGTGCTTGCACAACAGGCACTTGACCCGCTGAGTCTTCTCCTGGCCCCATCTGCTTCTTGATTTATTACCACGTGAGTCCCCTTTGTCATGGGTTCCTGATGCTATGAACTCCATCGTGTCTTCCCACACCATGATACACAGAAACTATGAATCAAAATAAATCTACCCTCCCTCAAGTTGTTTCTGTCCAATATGTCACAGAAATGAGAAAAGTAAGTAATGCACTTGATCAACCTCCATTCTATGTTTATACGCACCCACCCATTCAAGGCATATTGTAATCACAGTCTCCAGTGCATAGGAACTGGTAAACATTTCCCTTTGTAGATGTGGCTAACGGGTTCTGTCCCATCACTATATCAACAGTGTCTCAACTACAATTTTCCATCCTCTCAGAAGGGAGGTGGCGTGGGCTGGTGAGATGGCATAGTGATTATATGATTATATAATCAGGTGCTTGCTGTGCCAGCCTGACAACATGAGTTCAATCTCTGGAACCAAAGTTTAAGGAAAGGACTGATTCCACAAAGTTGTACTGCAATCTTCCTATATATGCCATAGCACATGCCCCTCACCACATTTTATATGCACACAATGATGATTAAAAGAAGGGACATGGTTTATCTATATTGGGCTATGAATGGGTTCCTCAAAACCTATTTATAACACGTAGTAATCTTTGTAAAACATATTTCAAGGATTATATTTACTCTGCTAAGATCAAAAAATACATGTGTTTATGTGAATCCTCCAAATAAATACTGATGATCCATTGGAAATATTTTATTTATTAAGATACTGTGAATTCAAATAAAAATACTCCATATGCTATTTTCTATTCACAGCTGGGGGAAGGAGGAACAGGTTTTAAGATCAGAAAAGTATATGGTTCAAAAGCCAGATCCAGGACTTAGTAACTGTGTAAATCTTGAGCAAATAGCTCACTTATTAAAATTTGTTTGTGCTTTCTGTAATAGCAGATACTGTATAGGATCTCATTAGATAGTTCTGCAGTTCAGATCAGTTCAGCAGTGTCTACAAAATCTATGCCAACTCAAGTCCACTCTGCTCCAATTTTTTCTTATTGTATCCTGAATAGATTTCCTTATATTTACAGATATGTGCACCATTCACCACCCGTTGGAGAGGCTTCTTCTTGCCACAAATGGAGATGATTACAAAGTTCCACATCTGATCCAACACTGAGAATAACTGACTGTGAGGTACCAGCCTTAAGTGATATATCTACAGGGAAAATCATAGAAGAGGGTACAGAAAGAATGTAAGAGCCAGAACAGAGCTGGAGAGATGGCTCAGTGGTTAAGAGCACTGCCTGCTCTTGCAGAGAACCCAGATTTAATTCCCAACACCCACATGGCAGTTAATCCCTGTACTTAACTCCAGTTCCACAGTATCACTGCTCTCTTCCAATCTCCAGGGGCATTGCATAACACAGGTGCACTTACATACATGCAAGCAAAATATTCACACGCATAAAAATAATAAATAAAATAAAAAATAGGAAAAGTAAGAGACAGAATGGCATGACACCTGCTGTGAGTTAATGCATTCTAGACATGATAGGGAAACTTCTCTGGAGAAATATCGAAAGATTGTATTCTAACAAGATCCACACATTGGCAAAACCCATTGACAGGCCAAGGTGGATGGGGGAATGTCATGGGGTCCCACCTCAAGATGAAGACCTACAGACAATCAAAGATGCTGAGGGAGAATCAGCTTTCTCCAGGGATGAGCTCCTTAGGTGGTTATCCTCTCCCTAATGGACAACCTTAAACACAGGTACCAACAAGCACTATTAAGTGAACTCAGTGCATTTATATGTGTGTATTTATAAATGTATGTATATGTAACAGTAACAAAGTATGCATATTTATAACTATATGTGTGTGTGACAATAATAATCAAAGAAGAGGACAAGGCAGTTGGGTCATGGGATGATTTAGTGAGGTCCCGGAGGGATGAAAATAATGCAATTACAATACTCGTGTATAAAAACTCTGGAAAGACTCAGAAAAAGATGCAGGACATGTATGGCAGAGTGCAGGGACTCAGGTGGGGTGGGGGACATGGAAAAGGAAAAGACTCTAGATTCAATTGAGAAAGGATGTATGACTTATGGAAAAAGTTTAATTACAATAAAAAGTAAGGACATATTATAAACCACTTTATATATATAAATATTATATATATATATATATTATACAAGAAAAATAATTTTCAAATATTAGAACTTATAAATGTAAAAGTATTTAAATGTAAGAAAAAAAAGAGTACTAAGTAAGTACTGGATATGTCTACATTTTGAGAAGAAATGGAGAAATTCACAGGCAAAGAGAAGTTCCAGAACACTAGCCTCCTTAGCAGCATTGAGATAGAGTGAGTCAAGTGGACGAACATTTATTCTTGTCCTTTGGCATCTGGAAATATGAGACACTGAAGGTCTTAAGACTCAAACCTACATTCAGACAGTACATTCAAATAAATAAATAAATAAATAAATAAATAAATAAATAAATAAATAAATAAATTTTTTAAATGTGACTTTGAAAATTTTTTTTATTTTATTTATTTATTTTATGTGTATGAGTGTATTGTCTGCATGTAGGTTTGTGCACCCATGTCATGCAATGCCGCAGAGGTCAGAAGAGGGTCTCGGATTCCCCTGGAACTGGAGTTCTCCTGGAATTGGAGTTACAGACAGTTCTCAGCCGCCATGTGGGTGCTGGGGATCGAACCCGGGTCCTCTGCAAGAGCAGTCGGTGCTCTTAACCGCTAGGCCATCTCTCCAGCCCTGAAAAAAATTTTTCAAATCCGGGTGCCAACATATCTAAGTTTACCTTTCTGTGTCTTATATCAGACCTTTGTGTCTTCTGATACATAAGAGTTTACCATCTCAGACTCAGAGAAACACTTCAATAACATGAACAGATTATCCAGTACAGAATGAACATTCTGTCTAAGGTAATCTGCAGACACTATTTCTATTATTAATGTCTGGGGAAATGTGTCAGAATGGCGTGTCTGTCCTACATCCATAGTTACTAGGTGAATGTACTTCTAAAACTACTGGAAAGAAGAGAGAGGGATGGAGAACAAGGGACAGAGAAGACCAGGGTGACTAGGAAGCATGGAGGGAAGGAAGAAAATCTATTTTGCTAAATGAATGCTAGAGAATACTTATGAACAGACAGGAGTATAGGAAAAACAGAGGCACATGGAAACACTGCCCTTCAGACTTCCCCCTCTATGGGATAACCTACTTGCTAGTTGATAGTGAACTTGGCAAATGTTATCATTAATTTCTAATGTACATGAGTAATGTATACTAAAATACATAACTTAATTTCCTTAAAAGACCATTCTGAAAATGGTACAAGTGCCATACGATTCATTCTAATAATCAGGTGGCATTGATAAACTCCTGGTTTCTATATTTAACAGCACCTGGAGGGTTTCTTTATCTTGAGACTGTATAAAGATGACAAAATGGATTTATTAAAAATGATTGAACTAGCAAAATGTAATATGAATGTTATAAATAAATAGAGGGAAGTGTGCAGTGAATTCTACTTTGTCTTCAACCCCTCTGTTCCAGAGCACTGATGATTCTTCATCAGTCTAGTGTCTAATGGACCAGCTCAGGTCAAATTGCCCCTGGTCCTTGGGAAAGTCATGGGCTACACAATGCTTTTGATCATTCTGTTTATACTTCTTATTTGAGAGATTACCTTAACACTTAGTTTATATGTTTAGTCAAAATGCAGCCCTTAAGAACAGAATATGAATCAAATAATCTTCAAGGGCAATTTCCTTTCCTCCCAATAAGATCTGAACAATGTTATTAAGAACTCTAGAGCAGTCTAGCATTACTGATCTGTTTCTATAGTCCAAGCACTGAGAATGGGGCATTTTTTTTACTAGGACCATTTCTTTCTGAAGGAGAATCATTCTCTACATAGGCATGGGAAATGGAAAGAAAGTCAGTAGTACCTTTGTATTCCTTTAATTTTCATTTACTTATTTTCTGATTGTTATTTTTGAGTCTATTTGTGAGAAAAGATACTTTCTACCGGGACATAAAACAGAATACACACCTCCTATTTTATGGCCCACTGAGACTTCCAGAGTGGCTCTGTAAAGCTTACTCCATGCAGCATTATAAGGAAATAAATGATAAATTATTTCATAACTTGTATTAAATGGAATAAACATAACCATCTGTGAGAAGATCCAGTTTGAATTGGGGGCTAGTTCTCAGCTAGCACCCCTCAGGGAACCATGTGGGACTTATGGGATTCCTCTGACACTGCCCCCAAGAGGGAGCAAGCAACGTGGCCCAGACACATGATGCTAAGAGGAGAAGCAGTGTGCAGTGGCGAGGAACTGGGGTCTGTGATTGGCCCTGGGAGCTTATGTCATTTTGCTTATAAAAGTGAGTTATAGCAGGCAATAAAATGGATTCTCTATTACCATCATTACACAGAATTCCTGGCCTTTATTTCTGGGTGCATACAGGCCAAGAGAGGCCTGGATTTTGAGTGTCATGGCCAGTGGGTTGGACAGCGGTCCATCAGACTGCCAACCTGGTAATCTGATGTGGGGCTGGATGGAGACCTATCAGGTCACCAGCTGTGGTGGTTTGAATGAGTGTCCCCCATAGGCTGTAAGTATTCAGACATTTGTCTCCAGTTGGTGGCACTGTTTTTGGAGGTCTTAGAAGGTGTGGCCATGCTAGAGGAAGTACGTTATTGGGGGCAGGCTTAGTGAGTTTAACAAGCCTTGTGGTCTCCAGTCGCTCTCTCTCTGCTTCCTGTGCTCATTGCGAGATGTGACCCTCGGCTTGCTGCTCCAGCTCCAGCCGCCATGCCTCCCGCCACAATGGACTCTAATTCCCTGGAACCGTCAATCGTAAGCTCAAATAAACTCTTCCTTTTATAAGTTCCTTGGTCATGGTGTTTTATCACAGCAACAGAAAAGTGACTAATACAGTTATTTGGTACCAGAGAGTGGGCTGTTGGCTGTGAAGAACCTGACCATGTGGATGTTTGGAGAAATGTGGAAGACTTTGGAACTTTGGGCTAGAAAAGCTGTTGACTACTGTAAGCAGAGCTTAAGGGGCCATTCTAGTAGAAGCCTGGAAGAAAGCATGGCTGCAAAAAATGTAGTTCCAGAGGAAAATAAAGACTTAGGCAGCAACTGGGATATTTTGATAAAGAGTCTGGCAGCAGTTTGCCCACAGCCCAAATGCTTGCCTGATGCTAAGTTGAAAAGCAATGGACTGATGTCTTTGGTGGAGGATATTTCAAGACAGCCTAATGTAGAAATGGTGGCGTGGCTTTTAATGGTGAATATTATACAGATCTACAGTGAAAAAGAGCAAATGGGGCAGAAGGAAATGCAGAATGTACAGTTTGGATCTGAAAAGTACACTAGGAAGATTAAAGGTGTGGCCAAGGCATGTGAAGGAGAGGCTCCCTTTCATAAGGAGACTAAAGTGATTAAGGAGAGGCCTGGAGATTTACAAGTAAACAAAAGAATCAGTACCTTCAGGGCAAGACCACACCCAGCTAATCCTCCAACAAGTCCAGGGCAGAGAAAAATTGCAAATGTGGTTAAAGTAGGAGAGAGTCCATCCCGAACTTGCAGCCAGATTCGGCAATTTCATTCACGTGGTGCTGGCTTTAGAGGCATGAAGTTTGCAAGAGTGAAGGGGTCATCAGTTCTTCCTCCACGGTTTCAGAGAGCCACAGAGGCCAGGCAGAGTGCAGCAGGGGCGTCCCTGAATAAAGAAGGCCCTGATAGGCCATTGCATGAAGCTGTGAATGTGAAGCCTGGTTGGCAGCGGAGACCCCAAGAAGACATTCGAGATGCCAGACCTGTGAGATATTTGCCAAGGAGAGCTGCATACAGGGAGTGGTACCAGCCTAAGAAAGAGATGTATGTTGCAAGCAAAGCTGGAAGAGCTGAGCCATCTAAGCCCTTTGGAAGTCAAGTCCCAGAAGTTGCACATGGAGCTACTGGACTTGGTGTTTGCCCTGCTGGTTTTTGGTCTTGTTTTGGTCCAGTATTTCCTCACTATGCCTCTATTCCTCCCTTTTGGAATGGGAATGTGTATTCAGTTCCACTGTACATTGGGAGTATGTAATTTGTCTTTTGATTTTACAGGAGCTTACAGGTTAGGAGATTGGCCTGAGTCTCAGAAGAGACTTTGGACTGTAGACTTTTGAATGGCATTGAAACTGGTAAAGACTATGGGGACTTTTAAGGTTGGACTAAATGCATTTTGCATTTTATATGGTCAGGAGCCTATGGGGGCCAGGGAGTGGAATGTGGTGGTTTGAATGAGTGTCCCCCATAGGCTTTAAGTATTCAGACAATTTGTCTCCAGTTGATGGCACTGTTTTTGGAGGTCTTAGAAGGTGTGGCCATGCTAGAGGAAGTACGTTATTGGGGGCAGGCTTAGTGAGTTTAACAAGCCTCGTGGTCTCCAGTCTCTCTCACTGCTTCCTGTGCTCATTGCGAGATGTGACCCTCGGCTTCCTGCTCCAGCTTCAGCCGCCATGCCTCCCACCACAATGGACTCTAATTCCCTGGAACTGTCAATCGTAAGCTCAAATAAACTCTTCCTTTTATAAGTTCCTTTTGTCATGATGTTTTATCACAGCAACAGAAAAGTGACTAATACACCAGCTATGAAGTGAATTGTGAGTGGGCGTAGGCTGAAGATAGGCCATCAGCCATCAGCCTGAAATTCCTGTCCAGAGACCAGCAGTCTTTGGGCAGGTGGGAAAGCACAGCCAGTTGGGAAATGTTCAGTTTTCCCAGGCTAACAACCTGAGTTGGAAGTACCTATCAGGTTGGGTTACAAAAGTAACCAACTGACCTCTGCACCGAGGGGTCAGTTCCCTACAGTGGCCACAGGTGGACACAGTGCTCCCCTTCCCTTAGCAGGACTGTCTTCTACCTGCTCATAGCAAGAGAAGCTCCTACAATCATCTACAACACACTGACTGAGGCTAAAATAAGAAATCCAAACTAGCTGGCTCAGCCATTAGAGCACTTGCCATGAAAACACAAGGAACGGAGTTAAGGGAGTTAAGAAATGCAGGTAAATGCTGGGTAAGCACGGCAACATGCCTGTAATTCCAGCCTCAGGAGGCAGGGACAAGGATCCCCAGATCCAGCAGGCTAGGAGATTATCCATGCCTGGGAGCTCTTGCCTCAGTGATTGAAGTGGAAGAGCAATGCAGGATAATTTAACTCTAGGCCCTTACACATAGGTACATGTACACACAGACTTGCATGGACCAAATTGGGAGGAAACATACAACAGATTCCAAATTCATTTCATCTGCCTTAAAAGAGCTTACTGTCTTCTCATCTATTCCATGAAGTCATCCATATACATACATGCGTGCATGCACTCACGCACACACACACACTCTCACACACACACACACACACACAAGTGCAACACTAGCACTTCTTTGACTAAACATTATTTCTAAAGGCATACATGTGTGTCAAAGGATCTAACTTGTCCAAAAACTACTGAAGTTCTGGGCAAGAAAGAACATAAGCAATTATGTAAGCTAAAAATAATTCATTGTAAATATCGATTCAGCAGGTATTTTATTTTTTATCGTTTTTTAAATTTTATTTATTTTTTATTTGTATGAATGTACTGTCTGCATGTAGGTTTGTGCACCCATGTTGTGCAATGTAGTGGAGGTCAGAAGAGGGCATCGGATTCCCCTGGAACTGGAGTTAAAGATGACTCTCAGCTGCCATGTGGGCACTGGGGATTGAACCCGGCTCCTCTGCAAGAGCAGTCGGTGCTCTTAACCGCTAGGCTATCTCTCCAGCCCTCAGCAAGTATTTTAATAGGAGTTCATTGTCATTGTAATTCTCTTGGCATCTGACTTGGCCAGTCCCAATCTCTACATAAATCTCCCTCACCATGGCAAATCATTGCCCACTGTGTTCCTCTCCTCTCTCTCAACCTTCAGTCGTGACTACCAAAAATACTATTCATAGAATTGTAGTATCTGAAGCTCTTTTGAATATCTAACAGAAAAGAGAAAATTTCACTGTTTTGAACCATGAATAAGGCTCAGATGCTGATCTCCCAGGTTTCTGCTGTAGCCTTACAGCAAACACCATGATGTTTCAGCAAAACTACTTTAAACCACTTATCTGGCTGACTTATCACTCAAGAGTTTGCTGGAGAGGTAATGATCAGCTGTCCACGGTCAGATTGATCATTAGTAGCATCTACTAAGCCAGATCTCCCCGTCCCGTCCTTCTGCTACCATTCCCAGCCTGTCATCAAAACAAGCAATTATCTGTAATTGACTCCCAGAAACAACTATATTTTCCACAAATGTTCAAACTTGAGCAGGGGAAATAGCTCAGTTGGCAAAAATGCTTGTCTTGCCAGTACAAGGACCTGAGTTTGAGCACACACACACACACACACACACACACACACAAATAGGTATGGTGGTATGTACTTATAACCCCAGCACTGGGGAGGCAGAGATGAGCAAATCCCAAGGGCTCGCTATCCAAGGGGCCTAACCTACTTCATGAGTTCCAAGCCAGTATGAAGCCCTGTCTCAAAAAAAAAAAAAAAAAAAAAAAAAAGTGGACATTACCTCAAGAACAGCAGTCAAACTTCTCCTGTGAATTTCACATGTATGAACTCCCACACACAAGAACAAAGAGAAAGAGAGAGAGAGAGGAGAACCTCTAGATGCAGGAACGTTGTACAGACAGCATATTCATGACACAGACCTACTTTTATGTTTAGAGCTTAAAGATGGAAGCTGAAAATAGATAATCAGAAAACCGAACCGATCTAACCTAAGTGGAAGCTGATTCAGTTCCAAGCGCTTCCTGCACGCTGTCCATCCAGGCAGGCGCTCAGGCCTCTGGACTTCGGGTTTGGAGTCTCTTGATGGTCTCACTGGAATAGATTTTACAGCACAGTCCCTGAGACCTCAATTTTCAGACTGCAGCGAAGTTAGACAAATGAGCAGACAACGTTCCTTGTTTGATGCTTACTCTGACTCCTGTTTTCCCATTCTTTTTTTTTTTTTCTGTCACAGATTTTGATCTTTACTTCTTTACATAAACCAGAGTCCTGAACTCAGAAGCCAAGGTAAAACGTTACAGCAGCCAGAGGACCCCGGGCTGGGTTTTAGGTGAGGTAGATGGGCAATCAAGGGATTTGAGAGTTTTTCTCATTCTTCCTGCATTTTTTTGAAAATTTCCTCTCAGCGCAGTGAACAGACTCAACCTTGGAGAATTTATTTGATACAGGGCAACAAAGCTCTGCCCTTTACCAGCTTTTCCTACCCATCCATCCTCATCAGGCCTCAAAAGTGATGACCTAACAAAAATACTCCAGCACCTTCAAATGGGAGAAGGGCAGCTCATGGCAGTTGAACTATGCAGCTTGGAGAGCAAGCATATACCTTGTTTATTTTACTGTACCCGGTGACAGGCCACGGCCTGTGAATTTACCATTCTGAAAATCAAGTTATTCTACTTTTAAAAAGTTTTTTTTTTTTGCATACTTGCCACTACAAAAAAAATTACATGATTTTATATTTGAAAGTAGTTATTGGAAAAACGTCTAAATAAATATGCTATGTAGAGCATAGTACCATCAAAAGTCCAAATTCATATACAAAGGAAACGGCTTGATCAATAATTAACCATGGTCATCTGAGATGATAAAAATTACTTCTGACCCCACTTGACTATAAAACACAAGGTCTGTGCTTCCTTTAAAACAATTGTGTATCTCTCATCCTAAAGATAGTGCAAGGAGAATTGGAAAGCAGTGACTAGTCAAAATTAGTTGTGTTAGGGCCAGTGGGGAGGGCTCAGCTGGTCGAGCACTTGCTGTGCAAGCCTGAGAGCTGTGTTCAATCCCCAAACCCACATAAAATGCCTAATGTGGCCATGTACATTTGTAAGCCCAGCACTGTGTACTGAAGGCAGGGGCTCGTGGGCAACTTGGGCTAGCTGGATCAGTGAGCCCCAGGTTCAGAGAGAGACCCTGAATCTATATGGTGGGACATGACCCAAGGAAGACACCATTGTAAACCCCTGGCCTTCAAATACAGGCACACATTCATGCTCACACATATTCACACCCAAATGCACACACACACACACACACACACACACACACACACTAATGTTTGTTACACTTCAGTATGTAGAATTCTTAATTTTTTAAGCACACTGATGAAAGTAAATATTTCTCAGACAAGCAGAGTATATGGTGATCCACAAGAAGAAGGCACACTCTGTGAGTTCAAGGCCAGCCTGGTCTACAGAGAGAGCTCCAGGACAGCTGGTACTAAAAGGGAGACTCTGCCTCAAAAAGTACCAAAAAAAAAAAAAAAAAGAAGAAGAAGAAGGCACAGCATCTCGGAGAAAGGGGGTTTAGGTACTTAAAAATGCAGCTAAGTCATATATTGTAAAAATGTTTCTCCTTGGGCTGGAGAGGTGGCTCAGCAGTTATCAACTGCTGGCTGCTCTTGCAGAGGACCTGGATTCTAATCCAAGCACCCACATGGTGGCTAACAATCATCTATAACTACAGTTCCAGGGGATCTTACGCCTTTTTCTGACCTCCATGGGTATTGCACAACATGGGTGCTCCTACCTACATGCAAGCAATATTTACATAATTTTTTTAAAAAATCAAGCGGACCTTCCGTGGGTGCCATTATGAAAATCATAAAATCAAAGATTGTTCAAATATGCCTGTTTGGATACAAATCAGAAGCTTTCGTCATATTTTCTAAAAGTGAACCAGGGCTTCATATATAAATATATATGATATATATATCATATATATCAGAAGCATATTTGCAGGGCTGGAGAGATGGCTCAGCAGTTAAGTGCACTGGCTATTCTTGTAAAAAACCTGGGTTTATTTTCCAGCACCTACAAAGTGGTTAACAACTATATACAACTCTAGTTCTAGGGGATCTGACTCCTTCTTCTGGCCTTCACAGATGCTGCAGGTATGTGCTACACTTGGCATACATACAGGCAAAACACTCATGCACATAAAGTTTAAAAATAAATAAATAAAAACATAATCACATTCAGTGTGAACTAAAAAGTTCCAACTTTCCTATGGCCAACTGGCCCCGAAATAGACTTTCTTGAATTTATGTCTAATAAATAGATATTTATTTGTGAGGCTATAAAAAGTAGAAATTAGACCATAATGCTGATGGCTACTCACTTTGTCTCATCAGATAAGTCAGTTGTAACAAAGCAAGGAAATAGTCGAGGCCCCTTCACTCGGACACTACCAGATGCTGAACTCCTACTCCTCTTCTGGTCAGTAGCTCATATTCAAAGAAAACCTCTTGCCATATGCAGATTGAGATTGTGACCTTTCCATAGAAATGGAGGAGGGACAAGAACAAGAAGTTAGTGTTTGGAAGGCTGTGGCTTTCCAGGAGACATTACATTTCCACAAGTAAAACACTAACGGCAGAAAACGAAAAAGAAAATCCCTGTTGCAGGCTGAGGCTAATGTATAAAGCTCGATGCTTTTCTTCCGATTTATTGTTACCGCTGATATTGTTTTTATGTTCACCATTAGTTCAGGATATCATGTGCAGCCCCTGGGGAGTGAGATAAGATGGCAACTCAGTTTAGCAAAACCAAACCAGATAAATCGCTGATAGAAACTGGAAATTGGGCTGGAAACTGCACATCAAACCGTCCTCGAGCTATAAATCTGAGAAGAGGATTCAATCACTATTCAAAGGAGCAGTGAGCAGAAAAAGAACATCCACACACTCCAACAGTCTTGGGAAAACAACTACCACATTTAAGAATGAGTGCTCTCAATTCTGTTTTTCGTAGAAAATATTATTATAAAGCACTAGAAGAGCCCAATAAATAAGAGGCATGGTTGTAAGGTCAAATGTTTGTGGTGATTGCAGCTCCAGTGCTTACTAGCACATACATGAGTAACAAATCTTAGACTACCTTTTTTTAATTTTTTAATTTTATTTACTTATTTTCTATGTGTATGAATGTACTGTCTGCATGTAGGTTTGTGCACCCGTGTCGTGCAATGCTGTGGAGGTCAGAAGAGGGTGTCGGATTCCCCTGGAACTGGAGTTCTCCTGGAATTGGAGTTACAGGCGGTTCTCAGCCGCCATGTGGGTGCTGGGGATCGAACCCGGGTCCTCTGCAAGAGCAGTGGGCTTTCTTAACCACTAGACTATCTCTCCAGCCCCAAATCTTAGACTATCTTACTTGGTAATGACTCAAATGTGTTTCCTAAAATTATCTAAGCAGTGGGAAGCCACCTGACTTTCTAATTTGTCGTCTCAATCATTTTATATTAAAGATACATTTCTGCACATACGGCACCTCAAATATGTTTCACCATCAAGCACACCAATTTTTAATTTTATTCAAGCTATTTTTAAGTGGCACCATGATATAAATACTTTAAAATGTATGTTCATTGCTTTAATCTTGATTCTAACTCTTTGGGAGCTGCATAGATCATTCCTTTTCTGTTTTCTTTTGATTCTGTTTTACTGGGATTTCCATCCACAGGCAGGAGAGGCCCAGGCACCCCATATGGCTATGTCAGTTTCTGGACTCTGTGCTATCCCAATTACCACGACCTCCTTCCACCCTCTTCCTGCCATCTTTCTCTAGCCCATCCTTCCCACGGAGCCCATTCACAACCTCTCAGCCCCACACCTCCCCATCTTGCATCTACTCTTGATCAATAGTCCCTATGCTCTCCTTCTCCCAGGCTTGTTGAAGCCTGGAGATGAGGCATCGTATCAGAATTAGGACCTAGATGCTTCTCCCTCTGGAGTTTCCTTCTCTATGCTAATAATTCTTCGGGCAATAATTTTGCAAACATAAGTTCCCTCACCCCAATGTGTTAAGAGTCCACTGTGGTACCAAAGCTCATCCTGAACCCTATCTGGGTGCCACCAGCTCACACTGATCTCTGCTGTCAACCTAGATGATGTAACCTCTGCCTGGACACCAACCACCATTCCTTTTAGCTGTTGTTCAAGAACTGTGGAAGTGCCTTCCAACTTCTTTCTCAGGTCTAAGCTTTACATCCAAGCACTTTTCAGCCTCTGTCCTTGAGAGATTCATTTTTCTTTTCTGTTCTTCCAAGGCTTTTGTGTGCTAATTCCAGACACCATGCCAGGATCTCATTGTCTTTACCAGTCACGTTCCTTTGTCCCTGAATTCTCTCCTAATTTCTGTTGCCTATAGGCTTATTTTATTTTGAAATAGAAAATAATTTCTAGCAATAGGTGCCTCATACTCAAACGCATAAAATATTGGACTTTTTGTCATTTTATTATAAAAACGGTATACCTAAACCATATATAATGAAGAATAACTCAGTAAACTGAGATTTTCGATTTTTTTCTGATATTCTAAAAATGTGAAAACCCTACATGGTTTCCGTAAAGGAAATATTTCTAGAAACATAAAATTTCTATAGTTTTCTTTCCTTTTTCTTGCATGTGCATGTATGTATGAGATACATGTGCATATGCATGTTTCATGTTTGCATGTGTGTGGATGCACCTGAGGGGTGGACAGTTGCACATGTGGGCATGTATATGGAAGCCCAAATTGATATCAGGAGTCTTCTGTCCATCACTTCCCACTTCACTTACTGAAGCAGAGTGTCTCACTGACTGGGAGTCCACCAATTCAGCTAGTTTAAGCAGCCAGCATGCCCCGAGGATTCCTTGTCTGCTGAGGGCTGAGATTATAGGTGGCCGCCATGCTTAACCTAGATTTTTAAGTAGGTGCTGGGGATCTGAACTCGGGTCTCCACATTTACAAGTCAAGTGTTTTATCCACCAATCCATCTCCTTAGCCTAGTTTACTGGAATATGGAATAAGTAAGATTCATGCCCTGAGACAGAAGACTGGTGGTGTGTACACTTGCTGAAGAAGAAATATCATGAGTTGCATTCTGAATCAGGAATCTCCATTATTCTCCAGGTTGTGTCTAAGTGTATCTGTGGCTGGGGAGGGCACGTAGTGAAGGCTGGGTCAAGAACTAAGGAGGAAACCTAGGCTCTGCTTCACAGTGCACCCAAGCAGCAAATAATCAGTGTGATAGGATTGTGTAGGGAGTCAGAGGCAGGTGAACGGATTCTCTTTCTCTGAGGCCACAAAGCTTTGTTTGTTTATATACACACAAATCTTGAAGAATTGAGTCATGAGTTTAAGGGAAAAATCAGAGTAGCCCTGAAGGGTCCAGCCACTCTCCTGTATGGAAGTCCTTCTTATGTCACCATGACTTTCTTCCTGTTTCATTCATATTTTTTTTTCTGCCACAGTTAGGTTGTCAGAATAGGAAAAATGTTTTTGGCATTCAAAGTCGCATATTCATAAATGTGCTGCTGACACTTCTTTGCTGATGAGTGTAACAGTTACTTCTCTTTCTATTGGGACAGCATGCCTGACAGAAGCAACTTGGTGTATTTCTTGTGACTCAGTTTCCTGGCTGAGGAAGGCATGCTGGCTAAAGCTATATGCATGGTGGTGCGAGCTTGAGAGATTACATCTCACCAACCCAGAAGGCAAACATTAGAGCAGGAAGCTGACAGGATATACTCCCCTCACCCAAACCCTACAGCTCCATCTGCAAAAGGTTCCACAACTTCCAAACAGCACCACCATCTGCAGCCCAAGTACTGAAACAAATGTGCCCATAGAGAGGAGCTCACACCCAAACTGTAACAATAAACAACAGAAATTAACTGTGACCGAATTAAAGAGAAAAACCAATAGGACAACTGGATAAACCTGGGCTGTAAGGAGTTCTGGGTGGCAGCACCACACTAAGATAGCTGACCCACTAAGATGAAGAGGTACCAATTTATTTTTCAAATTTTCATAGTACCATAGGAAAGAGATTAAAGTATGCAAACTCAGATCACATACCCACTCCTCAGACACAGGAAATAAAGCCAACAGCATTACTTACAGTGTGAAAAGGATGACACACAGTAACAGAGTAGTCATTACTCAACAGTTAACTGGAATGCTATTACAAAAAATGCAGGTCAGGACTGGATAATGAACGCTGAGGTGTCGAACAAACAAGGGTCCATTATGCAGCCCAATAAGTTTATGTAATGTTCTTGCTCACATTTTGTGGCTCAAGTGCTCCTTTTTTTCTGGATGTTTATTCAGTCCATCAGGACATGCTACCCTGCCTACAAAGCCAATCCCAGCCTTCTTACAATGAGTATTCAGGACAGAAGGAAGAATGGAAAGACAGCCTTGCTTGCCCTGTCTCTTGGACCATGACCTTGGACTAAACCCTTCTGGATTGTTGTTCTCGCTGGCTGTGAATTCAGTGCTTGTCCGTTTTTACAAACGTTTTCATTGAAGAGTTCGAAGAGTCGTTTTCCTTAGAAGGCTCTGGGACCTCACTAGAGATTCCTCCAGGAAAAACAAAAGGTCTTTAACCTTAGCTACAAATACCTTCTGCTAGCTGGGCCAGCTTCTCTCTGGGCAGTCTCTTGAAATTCGAGATGGTATTTTAGCTGTATCTGGAGAGATTGAAGGAAGAAAACCAGAGGGAAACAGAATGGGCAAGCGACTGTGATGGAGAAAATGCACATGTTTTCCCAATTGGAGGGCAGGGATTTTACTTGCACAAGATGACCACCACAAGCAAAAAATATAATTTGTTTGGGGCCCACATAATACGGCCTGAGGCCAATGTGACTGATTACTTTAAATGAAATTAGTAAATCTATTAGCATTCTAATGACCAGGCTAATGATCTGTACTGAGGAATGACAGAAAGATCACGGCATTGGGAGAAAAATCAGACAGAATTTATGTCCATGTTCATCTGCTAACTAAACAAAGCAGTGTAATTTCTGAACCTTATCTGGTATCTATAAAATTATTTCATTTCATCCCATTCAATGTAATGATATATGTAAAATGACTTTTGCTCAATAATAATTATTTCTTTTTCTGGCTTTGATATCATTAGACATAATTAATCTGCAGAGCACACATAAAAATCTGCTCTGGCAGGTATGGTAACGCATGCTAGTAATCCCAACTGACAGAACGCTGAGGCCAAGAGGGCCATGAATTCAAGCCGACCTGGGCTACAGAGCAGTCACGCCAGCCTGGGCTACAGAGTAAAGACTTGTCTATTCCCCTAGATTTCTTCCCTCATTAAATGAACATTTGCTGCACACCTACATGGTGCTGTTCTAGCATCCGTCACGTAAGGCAAACAAGACAAAGCCTTGAAGTTTATTCTGGGGGTTCATGTAGTAAACAAATGAAAGTATAATGTGATTAGGGGAAAATGGCAGTGAGTACTTTGAAGAACAAAACATAGAGTAAGACAGGACTCTAGATAGGGTAGAGATGCCTTCTCTGAAGAAATGGAGGAAGTACTGAATAACAATGATTTAAAAAAAAAAAACCCAGACCCTGGATTGAAGTGTTGAAACCATATTCTGGTGGAGGAACAATGTGATTAAAAGCCGAATCAATTGTAAGATTGATTTGTAAAGGACAAGAAAGCGTAGAGACAGGGCAGGCTGCTCCAGGCAAAAACTGTCTCTGGCAGGGCTTGGTGGTACTCACCTTTAATCCCAGCACTCGGGAGGCAGAAGCAAGCAGATAGCTGTGAGTTCAAGGCCAACCTGGTCTACAGAACCAGCTCCAGGCCAGCTGGGACTAAAGGGAGACCCTGTCTCAAAAATTACCAAAAAAAAAAAAAAAAAAAAAAAAAAAAAAAAAAAAATACTGTCTCTGGATACATTATGTTGTAATTTGTATGTTTGTGAGTTTAGATTTTGGAAAGCCATGGAAGAATTTTAAGAAATTTAGTGATATGATTTGATTTCTAATATAAAAAGAATCACTCTGGCCACTGTATAAAGAATTAGTGGTGCTCATAAGCTGGTTCAGCAGGTAAAACACACACACAAACACACACGCACATACAAACACACACACATACAAACACACACATACAAACACACACACAAACACACACATACAAACACACACAGATACACACACATACAAACACACACAGACCCACACATACAAACACACACAAACATACACACAAACACATACACATACAAACACACACAAACACACACACATACAAACATACAAACAAACATACACACAAATACACACACATACACACATACAAACATACACACATACACACACAAACACACACACATAAAAACACACACAAACACACACACACACAGACAAACATACACACACACAGACACACACACAAACACACACAGACACACACAAATACACATACAACACACAGACACACACAAACACACATACACACAAACAGACACACACATACAAACACACACAAACACACACACACACACACGTGCCTAATAATCTGTTCGATCCCTGCGGCACATTTAAAGGTTAAAAAAGAAAAGTTATCTTCTGACCCCTCCACATGCATGTTATTATATGCGCATGCCCACAAATACAAATCTCTCTGTCTTTCTCTGTCTCTGTCTCTGTCTCTCTCTCTGTCTCTCTCTGTCTCTCTCTCTCTCCCACACACACACACACACACACACACACATACAATGTCAAATAATTATTTTAAAAGAACAAGTGGTTGGTGGTAGTTTTCCTCTCCCATGCTAAGTGCATTTCCTTCATAGTCTCACTTTCCACCCACAGTCTAGGTTCCTCATAAATTTCTTTGAGGTTATGAAACACTTGAGCATTGTCTAACCAGTTCCAAGTCCCATGAAACTATTTAGTGTAGTTGCTCTGTGCTCTGTAACGTCTATCAACAAAATAAAAAAAGTTTTTCTTTAAAACTAGCTGCATGGAAAAAAATTAAAAAAATAAAAATTGCTGCATGGAAAGAAGAAGAAATAGTGACTAGATTGACTCCCATTTGAAATAACTTTAAAAAGGAGAAAACCATGTGAGACAAAGAATTTTCAGCATTGTGTTAGACAGCAAGGGACACGGACCCCGGACAGAAAGGACAAGAATAAGCCCAACAGAGAAATGGTTCCATCTTACTACCTGCCAAGTTCCCAGGCTCTTGAGTCAAAGAGCTGAATTTGGATGTTCATTAAGATCAGGTTAGCAAGAATTCTCAAAGCAAATTAGCAAGGAGGAGAGGAGAAGACACAGAAAGAAAACCCTTGAGATCCATAGAGCATCTCCTTAAAGCTTCAGCTAAGACAGTATTAATGCAAGGGTGGAGGAAAACTACCCAAGACCAAGGAAAAAGCCACTCCAAAGGAAGGGAGAAAACTGTCTCCAGGGCTCACTCAGAGCCAGGAATGGCTGTGCCCCTACCAGCAAGGGTAAAACACTTTATGGAGCATCAAACACTGAGCAGAATATTTGAAAAGGTATTTGTTCACTAGTCCTGAAGATTATCCAAAACCTAATGGCCAGTCTGATTCCATCTAACAAAGCTTTAAAGCAAGACCTAAAATAATCATTCTCCATTTCAGTTCATTCCAGGATAAAGCCAGGAAGGAATCAAAAAGTATTTTAAGCTAAATGGAAATATAAACAAAATATCAAAATCAGTGGTATATCTCTCTAACAGACTTAGCACTGATCACCTACATTAAAGTAGAATATAGTCTCAAGTTAATAACCTTGGCTAGACATTAAAATGGTTCTTAAAGAAAACCAAACTATGGGCTATATAGATTGCTCAATGGTTCAGACTGCTTGTTGTTTTTGCAGAGAACCAGAGTGTGGTTCCCAGCACCCATGTTGTGCATTGAACAACCTCCAGGCTCCAAGACCCTGTTTTAGCCTCCATGGACACCTACAAGCAGATACACACATCAAACAGGCAGGCACAGACAAAGGCGGGGGAGAGAGAGAGAGAGAGAGAGAGAGAGAGAGAGAGAGAGAGAGAGAGAGAGAGAGAGAGAGGGTAAATCTAATAAAACAAATAAAACCAAATTAAAACCAAAGTTATCAGAACAAAGATCAGAAGAGAAACTAATGAACTAGAGAACAGGAAAACAATAATGGCAATGAACGATAGCAAGGGTTGTTTCTTTGGGTTTTTGAATAAAAGTTATAAATATCCAGCTGAAGCCATGAATATATAAAAATGAATATGCAATTGAGAGATACAGCCACAAAGAATAAATGTAGAGTAAGGAGATGCTGTGACTTGAATGGCTATGAATTTGATGAATTACATGAAGTGAATATATTCCCAGGAAGACACTATTAACTAAAACTCACTTAATTATAATTAAGTACTTTGTACGACATCATACATACAAAAGACATTGAATTTCTACTTTAAAAACATTTCCACAAAAGAAATTTGACTTGTATGTTCTCGGGAGTAAATTTTATAAAACAATCAAAAAAGAAAATAATTAAATTCCACAAAATTTCTTCTAGAAGTTTGAGTATGTGGAAATATTTCCTAATTTGTTTTCTGAGACAAGAACTATCCTTCTACCAAAACCAAAGACATAAAAGAAAAAAAAAGCTACAGATTGAATTTCACATGAAAGATACAATTTATAAAGCATTAGCAAATCAAACCTAACAATAATTAGAAAAGAAAATTTATGATGATCCCAGAACTGTAAGATTTGTTTAATTTTTTTTAAATCAGTCAATTTAACTGACCACATACACAGATTAAAAACAAAACACCAGGCCTTCTAAATAGATAGATAAAAATAAAATGTTAGCATATGGAACAAAGAATGAGTTTACATCAAGCTGATGGTATTATCATCAAAATTCTGTTGCAGAATAGAGAGATGACTCAGCACATAAGAGCACTGGCTGTTCTTGAAAGGACCTGGGTTCAGTTCTTAACACCCACATGGCAGCTAACTGTCCTTAACTCCAGTTGCAGAAATCTCCATGCTTTCTTCTGGCCTCAGCAGACATTGCAAGACATGGGTGCAATTATACGCAAAGCAGGAAAAACACACATGAAATAAAAATAATAAGTGAAAACATTTTTTAAAGATTCTGTTGCTTTTCCAGGCGTGGTAGTGCATGCCTTTAATCTCAGCACTTGGGAGGAAGAGACAAGAGGATCTGTGAGTTCAAGGCCAGCTGGAGCTACAGGGAGACCCTGTCTCAAAAAGAGTTTGTTGCTTCAAATGGGCAAAAACACTTCATAAAGAATTTTGTCTAGAAAGTGATTATTTCTTTGTACATATAAAAATATGCTCTATTTTGCAACTAAATAAACCTAAACCACTCAAACCATTAAATCATTTGTGAAAATAGTATAAATATGTATCAATAAGGAACAGTTACATTGTTAAACATAGTTTGGATTAGCTAGATATTTTCATATCAATATTGGTTACTCTCAAAGACATTGTTAAATAAAACAGAATTTCAGGACATTTATACACATTATAAAAATGTAAGACAATAGCACATATTGGTATTAAATATTTTTACTTACTAAAAATTAAAACACCTGGACTAGAAAGATTCACACAAAATTCACAATGAGAATTGCTTCCAGGCAAAGAAAAGCAGCATTTGTGAGGTACAGAACAGCTTTAACTTGACAAAGTAGAAGTCAAAATATCTATCAATTTCATATTTATTAACCTGCAGTGGGCGCATAGGTTTTTAGTAATAAAATTCACTATGCTTTGCCCAATTTCATTTTTCAAAATTACAAAAATAGTTATTTGACATTTGATGTCTCAAAACATTATGATAATAAAACAACCATAAAGCTACTAGTGACAGAGATAATAAAAGCTCCATAAAACACCAGAAGAAAATATATGAGTCAGCTGTGATTTCGGTAATTACACTGATTGAATTTTGTGGTTATTTGGGGAAAGGAGGTTCCCTTCCCACACGCAAGCATTGCAAAACAGCAGATTGAAGTTTCAGGGGCAACTTGGGTTTGATAGGTATTCCTTTCAAAGGGCTTTTGGGAATAACCTTTCCCAGACTCATCACAACTCCTAAAACTTTCAGTCAACTACATATAATCAAAACAACCTAAATATCACAATTACCATGTCTTACCAGCTCTAGGCTATGGTAGCTCTCATGACTGCTGCCTGGAGCTTCATAACCCAGGATGAACCAAACTGGACAGGATCTAACAATGAGTCTATGTTGTGTCCTCAGTGGTGCTCAGTGCATGTGTGTTACATGCCATTTGTGTCAATTTTCTTGTTGTTGTGATTAAATCCCTGACAGGAGCAACTTACTGGAGGAAAAATTTATTCTGACTTTGGTTCAGAGTATACACAAAAGGAGTGAGGGTTGAGGAGGCTTGGAAAATGGTGGCAGAGCTTGTTTTTCTATCTCAGTCCATCTGGTAGGCTATGAGGCAGAGTGCAACCCTTCAAAGCCACTTCTACCAGCTAGATCCCCAATCCCTAAGGTTCCACAACTCCTAACACAATGTCACCAACTGAGGTCCAAGTGTTAAAATACATGAGCCTTTGAGAGACACTTCACATCCAAACCATAGGATTATTATTATTATTATTATTTTTTTTTTTTTTTTTTTTGTATTTTTTGAGAAAGGGTTTTTTTTTTAGTTTTACCCTTTTTTTTGTATTTTTGAGACAGGCTCTCCCTTTTAGTACCAGCTGTCCTGGAGCTAGCTCTGTAGACCAAGCTGGCCTTGAACTCACAGAGATCTGCCTGCCTCTGCCTCCTGAGTGCTGGGATTAAAGGCATGCACCACCATGCCCGGCTAATTTTATTTATTTTTTATGTTTATGGGTGCATTTCCTACATGTATGTAAATGCACCTGTCTCATGCAATGCTCATGGAGGTCAAAAGAGCACTGGATTCCCCTAGAACTGGAGTTACGGACGGTTGTTAGCCACCATGTGGTAGGTACTGAGAACAGAACCCAACTCCTCTGTGAGAGCAGCCAGTACTCAACCACAGAGCTATCTCTATTGCCCCTATAGACTCATTTTAATTGTTTTCACAGTGCTATTATGAGGTGAGGTGGTTCCCTGTTTTACAGGTGAAGCAGTAGATGTTTGTGAGATTAGGGTCTCTAGTCAAAACAAGGTCAATTAAAAGTCTAGTATATCTGGGTCTCCAAACCCGAGTTCAGCCTGTGAGCACAGCACAGAAAGTCACTCCTCTACTTTCTCCTGCTAACAGAAAATGTGTGCCTTAGAGAAATCAGAATAACTATTTTGGAGGGAAGAGGACTGTTGTTTGTCTCTTCAGTGGTAAAAGGGAGGTTACCAAGAAGGGAAAAGGTTGCCTTTGAGTGAATGACAGTGTGATGTCTATTGGCCTTGTCACTGTGGGCATGCATTATCTGAAGCCACCATCTGGATCTCTACAGAGGATTGATTCTGCCTTCACTTGAACTTCCTTGTCCCCATAGCTCACTCCTACCCAGGCTAGAGACAAGAACTTACTGCCATTCCTGACAGGTCTTGCAAGGGACCCAAGGTTTCAGCTCAGCTTCCGCAAATACAAATCCCTGAAAAGCTAGGAGGGGTTAGGTCTCTCATCTTGCAACACTCAACAACTGCCATAGCACACTGACTTTCCTGTTTCAATATGGACAGGCACAAGAGAATCTTAATAATTGCCCAGAGTGAGAAACTAAAAAAAAAAAAAAAAAAAAAAAAACTTAATGGTTTAATCATAAACACAAGCCATTCTTCCTCACCCTGAGTTCTCTGAGGGATATTTAAATTCCTGGGACTTCTGAAACATCAGATAACAAAGAAATAACTTGGCTCAGACTTCTTGGCTGCATTTTCTCATGCATGGCAGTTTTGGTCCAAAGGAGGCAAAAAAAACTTTTTGATTTGAACTCAACTGATGCACATATCCTAATAAATTCTTAGCGAAATAAGCAGAGGGGGAGCACACAGAGCCTGAGCCAGCCAGCTATGAAGGCTCCATTCCCATTTGCCCTTGATTTAAGACTTTTCAACAGAGGAAAGCGTTAACCGGAACTGCAATCCTTAAGCGATTCCAGTCATGCTTCCTAAATTTGGGGTTCTAAATACTACCAAGAAGCTTTGCCACTGAGTTTGTCAATTAATTTCTCAAGCCCAAAGGGGATTTGAAGGGAGATTAAGCCATATGCTACTGATTCCTCTGCACTTAACTCCACAATATGTTGTTCAGAAAGGAAGATTTTGTGGGTAAAAAACAGATAGAAAAAAAAATCTTTGAAGTGCTTTTTTAATACTATTAAAGATTTATTTGCTTCATAATGGTAGAGATTATTTTCCCAAATGTAATTCAAGTCTAATCTTCCTTAACACCTTAAACCTAAGTTAAAGCCAGAAACATCTGGGCTTCAGCTGGCTGTGCTCAGCATGCCTTGGGGAGGCTCTGCACATGCAGGCATTGCTAAACTGAGGATTCCAGGAACTCCAGCAGCCCTTTGGGATGAGGACCGGAGGGCAGTGCTGACAGCATCACATGCACGTTCGTTTACTCCACAACTCTTACCCTGCGAAAGACCTTTGCTGCTGTTTTACTTGATAAAAAAGAATTTGCTGCTTATACCTGATCCCATATCATATTTTAGTTTCCAAAATATCAAAAATTAAAATAATTAATTTTTTATTTTTCATTTTTAATTATACAGAGGAGTATGTTGTGACATGTCTATACATGTACTTTGATCATATGTACCTTATCTATTACTCTTTTCTATACCCCTTATTTCTTCCTTCTCTCTTCCATATCCCTAATAGCACCTTTTACTTTCAAACCCTTTTTTTCTTTTCCCTATAGTCTACAAATAAAAGAAAACACATGATACCTGGCTTTGTGATCACCTGACAACCTGATCTCCAGCTCTATGCATTTTCTGAAACTAATATGCTTTCATTTATTCATTCATATATATATATGTCTAATTTAGAAAGTTTCTCCTACACATATGTCTTGTAAGTTGCTGCCAATGTTTTCTTCTATCACCTTCAGAGTTTCAGGTTTCATGTTGAGGTCTTTGATCCATTTAGAGTTTATTTTTGTACAAGGCGAGAGGTAGGGGTTTAATTTCATTCTTCTACAAGTGGTGATCCAGTTTTGCCAACACTATTTGTTGAAGATGCTGTCTTTCCTCCATTGAGTTTTCTTGGCCCCTTTGTCAAATATGAGGAGGCTGAAATTGTATGTGCTCAAGTTTGGATCTACAGTTTTGTTTCATTGTTCTACAGGTCTGTTTTTATGCCAGTACCAGGCTGTTTTTATGACTATAGCCCTATAATATAGTTTGAAGTGTGGTATAGAGATCCCCTTTGTATTATTCTTTTCACTTAGGGTTGCTTTGGCTATCTGGGGTCTTTTGTTTTTCCATATGAATTTAAGGATTTTTCTTTCCAAGTCTGTGAATGGGGATTTTAACTGGGATCGCATTGAATCTGTATATTAATTTGGGTAGAATGGACATTTTTACTATATTAATTTTTCCAATCCATGATCATGGGAGGTCTTTTCATCTTCTGATGTCTTCTTCAATCGCCTTCTTCAGGGGTTTAAAATTTTCACATGTTGAACCATCTCTGCATCTTTTATATGAATCCAACTTGGTCATGGTGGATGATCTTTTTTGATATGGGTCTGTATACAGTTTGTGAGTATTTTGTTGAGAATTTTTACATCTATGAGATGGGTCTATAGTTCTCTTTTTTGGTTGTATCTTTGCCTGGTTTGGGTATTAAAGTGATGCTGGCTTCATAGAAGGAATTTGGGAGATTTACCTCTGCTTGTATCCTTCTGAACAGTTTGAGTAACAATGGTTGTAAGTCCTCCTTAAATGTTTTATAGAATTTTGCCATGAAACCATCTGGGCCTGAGCTTTTTTTAGGTGGGAGCTTTCTTATTTCATTTTCAATTTCTTTATATATTATGGGTCTGTTTAAGCTGTCAATTTCCTCTTGGTTAAACTTTGGTGATTCCCAGGATTTTAATATTCATCCATTTCTCTTAGGTTTTCAAATTTAGCACAGTATAGGTTTTTGAAGTATTCCTGTATGGTTGTTTGGATCTTTTCATTGACTGTTGTGATATTTCCCATTTCATCACAAATTGTATTGATTTGGAGTTGTTCTTTCTTTCTTTTGGCTAACCGAGCTAGAGGTCTATCTTGTTTATTCTTTCCAAGAACCAACTTTTGGATTCATTGACTCTTTGTATTCTTTTATTTGTTTCTATTTCATTGATTTCTGCTCTGATTTTTGTTATTTCTTTCTGTCTGTTGGGTTTAGGGTTTATTTGTTGTTGTCTCTCAAATGTTTTTAGCTGCAGTGTTAGATTGTTTATTTATGCTCTTTCTGGGCTTTTTTTGTTATTTGTTTGTTGTCTTTTTTGAGATAGGGTCTCCCTGTAGCCCCAGCTGTCCTGGAATTCACTCTGTAGACCAGGATGGCCTTGAATTCACAGAGATCAACCTGCTTCTACCTCCGAAGTGCTAGGATTAAAGGCCTGTGCCACCAAGTCCAGGTTCTTTCTAGTTTTGTTTTTGTTCTTTTTTTTTTTTTAATGTAGGCACCCAGGGCTATAAATTTCCCTCTTAGGACTGTATCCCATAGCTTTTGTTGTGTTGTCTTGTGTTGTGTTGACAGTTTCATTTATTTCCAGGAATGCTTTTATTTCTTATTTCTTCCTTGATCCATTCATTATTTAGGAGTGTATTGTTTAGTCTCTTTGTGTTCTTGTAGATAGTAGGGCTTATCCTGGTATTGATAGTGACCTTTATTGCACTGTGGCCTGATAGAATGCATGAAATTATTTCAATCATTTTGGATTTGTTGAGGTTTTTTTCTGTGTCCCAGTATGTGGTCAATTTTGAGAATGTTCCATAGGGTGCTGAATAGAAAGTGTATTCCCTGGTGTTTGGGTGGAATATTTGGTAGATGTCTGTGAGGTCCATTTGGTGCATTGTATTGTTCAGTTCAGATGTCTCTTTGTTTATTCTTTGTCCAGTTGACCTGTCCAAAGGGCTCAGTGGGGTATTGAAGTCCCCTACTATAAGTGTGTTTGGATTCATCTGTGCCTAAAGGTCCCGGAGAATTGTGCTTATAAAGTTCGGTGCACCAGAGTTTGGTGCATATATATTAATGATTGTGAAATGTTCATGATTAATTAATTGTTCCTTTGATAATGATGTAATAGCCCTCTTTGTCTCTTCTGATTACTTTAACTTTGAAGTCTATTTTGTCTGATATTAAAATAGCAAATCCTGCTTGGTTTTTGGTACCGTTTGCTTGGAATATTTTTTTTCATCCTTTCACCTTAAGTTGGTGCCTATCTTTGAGGGTGAGATGGGTTTCTTGTAGACAGCATATAGATGAGTTCTGTTTCCTAACCCATTCTCCCAGTCTATGTCTTTTGATTGGGAAGTTTAGTCCACTAATATTTCAGGTTGTAATTGAGAGATATCTGTTGCTTCCTTTCACCTTATTATCCATTTGCATTTTTGGTCTAGGTTTCTACTTCCACAGTTATACTTTTATTAATTTCTCTTAGGTGCTTGGAGATAGTTGCTCCTCTCCTCTGTCGTTTAAATTGCATCAAGTATTCTCTGAATGGTTGGTTTTCCAGACATGTATTCTGTCATGAAAGATTTTTCTTTCTCCTTCAGTTATAATTGACATTTTTGCTGGGTATAGTAACCTGAGTTGGCATCTATTGTCATAGTACTGGAAATACTTTGGTCCACATTCTTCTTGCTTTCATAGTTTGCACTGAGAAGTCAGCTGTAATTCTGATGGATTTCTCCTTATATGTAACTTGTTTTTCTCCTGTGGCTTTCAGTATTTTGTCTTTGATTTGGGCATCTAGTGTTTTAACTATTATATGGAGTGGGGAATTTCTTTTCTGATCTTGTCTATTTGGTGTTCTATGTGCTTCTTATATTTGTATGGCTTTGTCTTTTTTAGTTTGGGGAAATTTTCTTCTATTATACTGTTGAAGATCTGATCAATATTATTCTCTTGGTATTCTTCTCCTTCCTCTATTCCTGTGATGCAGAGGTTTGATCTTTTCAAAATGTCCCACATTTCCTGGTTGTTCCCCTCTTGTGTTTTTTTTTTTTTTAATTTTTCATAATCTTTACTTGAGCATTCTAGTTTTTCTGTGTTATCTTCCAGGTTTTATATTCTTTTTTTCTGCTTCCTCCATTCTGCTTCTGATGCTTTTTCTCATCCTTTCTTGTTGATTTGATGAGTGTTCAATTTCCTTTTTCATTTCATCCTGAGATTTCTTCAGTATTTCCACTTCCTTTTGGAGCTTCTCAATCTCTAGTAGCTCCTTGCTTTGCTGGTTGGCTTTCTTCTTCATTTCAGCATAGGATCTTTTCAGTGTTTCCACTTCCTTTCAGAGTTTGTCATTCTCTCCCTCTAGTTCTTTCTGGAGTTTGTCATTCTCTGCCTCTAGGTCCTTCCTGATTTTTTCATTCTCTCCCCTTAGTTGTCTGATTTGTTCTTTATATTCTTTGATTTACTTGAATATGTATGTAACTGTTCTAAGATCTGTGTCCTGGGTTACCTCCAGGGGAGATCTCATTATAGGAATCTTCTATAGGGTTGGTAGAGTTTGGTGTGGAATTATTATGTACTTTTATGTTGTTCTTTCATTGTGTTTTCGGCATGTGGGTTTGTTTTGTTGTATTCTGATATGAATCTCAAATGTTTCTTCACTGTGTTAAAGACTTGTTTTGCTTGCTTCCTTAAGATGATTTTATTGTTTTCTCCTTGTTTATGAAGTGTTGGCTGGTCTAGGTTTCAGGCTTTCACTTTTGGTTATATATTGGAAGGTTTAGCTCACTCTTCCCTTTCTGTCTGAAGGTTCTCTAAAAACTGAGTAGGTAACAACCAGGTTGGTATCCTGCTGTGCTCATTCTGCTTCCTACCAGCCAGTTCCTCTAGGTTGTTTGTGGAGCTTAGTGTTGCAGGACTGGAGTTGTGTCAGTTTTGCTGTTTCTTATTAACTTGTGCCCCAGAATCACTACTACAGTCCCACTCTCTGCAACTTGCATGGGGTGTGGTGGGGGATGTTGCTCCTTTGGAGGGGGGGAGGGATGTTGCTCTCTTGGCCTGCCTGTACCCTGTGCTCTGGGGGGCTGGGTAACTCTGCCCATGCAGCTGCACACACCCAGTGAATAATCCACCTGGATGAAGCACCCCGGCCTCTATGTGCGTGCTCCTGAGGCTTTAGCCCACCTGTGCTCTGGCTGAAGCCCCTGACCTCTATGCGCATGTGTCCCCAAGTGGCTTCAGGCCCCTAATTATATCTTTTTAAGCTAATGCTCATTTTCTCTTTTGGCTCAGAAAAAGGAAACAGGCTTTGCTGTGGGTGCCTTTTCCTCCTTGCTGCCCCCCAAATATCCACATGGCCCTACTTTTGCAAAGCCTGATCCTTCTGAATAGAAACTTCTATACAGCTTCTTAATCTCCACCCTTCTGTTATTTTGTGTTTGTTTGCTTGCTTCTTTGCACTATATTTTATTCCATCACAACATGTATTGGTCTGATCTGTTCCCTGATTTATCCCCATTGCCTGTAAAACGTCTGTTACAAAGAAAGCATTCAATAAATACATTTTACCTAATGAAAATTGAGTATTCAGGGAAGGTTCTGTAGTATCCTTTTAACCAAAGGCCAAATGTCATCTTGTAGAGTGTTTTATGCTTCATAAATCCTTGAACCCTATACAGATGTGGAAATGGTTCTTTTTTTCCTTGCTATACAGATGATAGAACTGGTATTCTATGTAAAGATGACACATTGCCCACTAAGACCAGGCACTGGTGGGACACCTACGTTAGGCCAAAATCTCCAAGTGTGCAACTTTATGTTCTCAGCACGTTTGCAGTTGATTCTTAGTAACGTATTTGGTATTTGGAGCCAACAGTTGGTAAAATGAGCTTTTTAAAAATCAGCTTTAAGCCTAGAGATGTAGCCCAGTCAGCAAAGTCCTTGTTGCTGAAGCACCAGAATGTAAGTCCCATCCATAGAGAGAGACACATGCTAAAAAAACACAAATACATATGTCTGCACATACATTCATACATATGCAATCAGCCTTGAGTGAGTAGTGAAAATTAAATAACTCCAATGGAAAAAAATTATATAACTCAGTGGTTGCCAAATAGATGAGATTTTGAATGCTCCAGGGGATAGACATTGTCTGAAGACAATTTTGCTGTCATAATTCAGAAAGTACTACTTTTCCCACGGGGCTAAGGACTGGGATGCTGGTAGAATGCCAGCAAGGCATGAGGTCCCTCTTACAACAAACTATTATTGTGTTCAGGATGCCTATACAGCTGAGGCTAGGAAGACTAACACTTGTTTTATCTGTTCCATATCTACCAAGTCTAATACCCCCGGATAATCCACATGATTCTTCAACAATTCTTATCACATTACCTCAAATCACTTAGTTCATTGCTCTGGTTTTAAGTATTCTTATTTAACCAATGTACTTTGCTTACACATATAAAACCCTTTAATTGGCATTTAATTACCACTCAATTCTTTTTCTCCTGATTAACTCATTAAATATCCTACTAAGTAAAAACAACTCTAAGCAAATGAGGTAATTAGTGTCTAATTATCGGTTACTAAAGATTACCACAAATGACTTAGAAATGGCTAACTTCTTTACTACTACTGGGAATTTCAATTGTTAACCCTAAATAATTGACTCGGATTTATGTAGTATGCTTTGAACATAAACTTCATTACACTTAGAGATGAGACAAGAAACATTCATCACTTTTTGGGTAAAGATGTATTTTAGCATAGGATTTGGGGATGCATAATCCTGGGCCTCCATTCTGCACCAGAGCTCAGAATAAGAGTGACATTTCAGGGGGCTGGAGAGATGGCCTAGTGGTTAAGAGCACCAACTGCTCTTGCAGAGGACCCAGGTTCAATCCCCAGCACCCACATGGCGGCTGAGAACTGTCTGTAACTCCAATTCCAGGAGAACTCCAGTTCCAGGGGAATCCGACACCTTCTTCTGACCTCCTCAGCATTGCACGACAAGGGTGCACAAACCTACATGCAGACAGTACATTCATACACATAAAAAATTAATTAATTAATTAATTAATTTAAAAAATTAAATTTAAAAAAAAGAGTAACATTTTAGAATCAGACAGGAAGAGCTCAGGGTCTAAGGCCCCTGCTTATTGTAAGCTGAAATGCTGCCCAGGAAATTCTAACTTAACCTGAAGGCCAGAAGTCACAATCCAATAACCCCCTGTGGGTGTGGATAGGTGAGTGTTCTGCCTGTTTTTCATGTGGAAGAGCTGTATACAGTGAAGTTTCCCACTTACCCTAGGATGTGCAGCAATCAAGGAAGGGTTCCCACTACCAGTCTATCCCACAGTTTCTCCCTTTATCCCTCAGAAATGGTGTCAGGAAATATAACACTCCACTGGAAATTTCACTGCAATCCTATTGTGGCATAATAAAATCAAGTACATTTATTTAAGCTGTGAATACACTTAACCTCGTAATCTCAGAGTGTATCATAGAAACCTTCCCTATCTCATACCCCACGTCAGGGGACAGCTTTAAATCATTAGACAATTGGGTGTCAACAGAGCTGGGTTTGAATTTCCACTCTATAGACCACTTTCTGTGTGACTTTGGATAAGATACTTAATCATTCAGTGTCAGTCTTCTTATCTATGAAATGGGGATTATATTAAAAAAATAGCTAAGATAACTGAATGAAATCATATAAAATGCTTACAACAGCACATAGTACGTAGTCTTTTCCTTCCCTTGGTTGCTATAGCAAAAGCAGCCCGAAAAGGAGCCAAGGTTACTTTTTCATTGCTCTGATGAAATTAAGATGTGTGGTGAATTTTATAAACCAAAATCTGTAAACATGGACACAGTGTCTCATATCTGTAATCCCAGCTCTTTGGATGCTGGGGTCAGAAGATTGCCACACATTAGAAGACAGCCTGGGCTGCAGAGAAATAAACACCAAGCTTGGCGGTGCATGGCTGTAACCCCATTACTCTGGAAGCAGAGGAACAAGGATCACCACAAAGTTGATGCCAGTCAGATCTACATAGCAACTTCCTGACCAGCCAGGGCTACATAAGTGAGACCCTATCTGAAAAAAAAAAAAAGGGGGGGGGGGAGAATGAAAGGCTACATAAAAAAATATTTTTCTTTATACTTTCAGAGTTATATGGAGTAATGATATTTGTGATTATAAATGGAAAAATTGGCTAAGAAAATAACTGGTTGTGTTATTAGTCCATACTGATTGCACACAATAATGGGCTTCATTGCGACCTTTTCATACATGCATGTAACATACATTGATCGTATTTACCAACACCCCACTCCTGTGATCTGCTTCTACACAGTCACTAGAGGGAATGCATAATGCTATTCATTTTTGCATTTTATCACTGAACACTGATGACCTAACAATTTCTAGAGGCTACAGTCCTCACTAAAAATATAATTTTTTAGTATTTATCTGTTTTTATTTTATATGTATATGTTTTGCCTACATATATATAAATGTATACATGCATGCACTGCTTGTGGAGGCCAGAAGAAGATGTTGGATCCCTTGGAACTGGAGTTGCAGAGGGTTATTAGCTGTCATGTAGGTGCTGCGAACTGAAACCAGGCTCTCTGCAAAGGCAGCCATTGCTCTTAACTGCTGAGCTGTGTCTCCAGCCCCAAACAGATATTTTTTAAACAAAAGGAAATAATTTAATAAAGAAGGCAAGAAGTTATTGTCCATTTCACAAATATTTGCATAGCTGCTTATAGGAAAAGCAGTAGAGCCCTCCAGGATTGCAGCATCTGTTGGAGCATAGCACATAAAATGTTGTATATATCACAACAAGAGGAGGCACTGGATGCCAAAGAGACTGGGTATACAGCACCTTCTTCAGATGTGATCTTAATAAGGGCATCCCAATAGAATGTCCTTTGAATTGAATTTACAAGAAAGACACCCAGAGGCACTACACACAGTACCTTACCGACAAATAGGTCCTGGATTCCCAGATTCTCACTCTACTGTGAAAGCTTGGGCAAGTAGCTTACCTCTTCCAGCTTTCTTTGGAAAGTAAGGATGTTGCTTTGTAAGTCTGTGCAGACTTGGAATGAAGTGTGTCAGAAGTTCTGCTCTTAATAGGCATGCTGTGGTCCTCCTGTACACAGGAAACTTCAATGGAAAGCTAGTGGTGAAAATACATTCATTGATTTAAATCTCCCAGTATGCTGTGCTTCCAAGAGCATTTCATTCATTAGAACATCTTCTTGACTCATTTAATGATAAGCATTTACAGCAAATTTACCAGTCTTCTCCACTACACATGAACACGTGCTTTGGAAATATGCACCTTAAATGACTAACAATTTGGATTAATGGCATTTCCGTAAAATATACTAATAATGAGTTATGTTATCCCATATTTCAGAGGAAGAACTAATTCATCAAGGCTAACTAAGTTGCCTTAGAAGCTCCTAAAAAGTACAGATGACTATGATTCCAGCATCATCGTACTGCAAATGCGCAGAGCTTAATTCATTGGCAAAATTCCTGGTGCAGTTACTAAGGTCAAATATTGTGGTGTCACTGTTGAGACTTTTTTCCTATAAAAATGAAGGGGAGGATTATGTGTCTCTTAATATAGAGGTCCCTAATGAATAGTGTCCCACCTGCAGCTTGAAAGCAAGATTCATCTCGGGGCTGGAGAGATAGCCTAGCGGTTAAGAGCACCGACGCTCTTGCAGAGGACCCGGGTTCGATCCCCAGCACCCACATGGCGGCTAAGAACCGTCTGTAACTCCAGTTCCAGGAGAACTCCAGTTCCAGGGGAATCCGAGACCCTCTTCTGACCTCCGCGGCATTGCACGACACGGGTGCACAGACCTGCATGCAGACAATACATTCATACATATACAAAAATAAATAATAAAAAAAAAAAATTTAAGAAAGCAAGATTCATCTCAATAAAAATGTGTGCTTATCAAAATTTCAACTGAAGACAAGAAAAACCAGAGTCCTCTCACATATGAAATCATAAAGTTACAGATGTACGAAAGAAGGTTACATAGCTTATTCTCAATTCCATCAGCTCCAATGAGACATATGTAAAATGATGCCCTTCCCTTGTCACCTGAAGGCCCATGTTTGTAACATGTCTGCTCTGAAAGTAATGGTTGTTTCTGCTCATCTGATAAGAGGAGAAGAATGTCTACCTGGGAACTTGCCAATGATATACATCTACTCAAGTATAACAACCCTTTAGACAGAAGGGTTATTCATCTTATTAAATGCATTTAGCAGTTTGGACTATCCTGCAAGTTCTAAATAAGTCTGGTTATGGTCAGTATAATGATAGAAGATGGTAAATATTCTGAATATGGCTTTCTCTAAAAATTCATTCTGGAGACTGGCACCACCTCATGGCTCAGAATTTGAATACAATAATGGATTTGCAAGAAAGACTTTAATATTTTTATTTATGTGTATGAGTGCATTGTCTGCATGTATGTAAGTGCACCCATGTCAGACAGTACCTATGGAGGTCAGAAGAGGGCGTCAGATTCTCTTGGAACTTGAGTTACAAGATGGTTGTTAGCTGCCTGAGGGTGCTGGGCATCAAACCCAGGTTTCCTGCATAAGCAGTCAGTGCTCTTAACCACTGAGCCCCAAGAAAGACTTTAAATATCAAGTTTAAGTTCCTCTTTTTGCATTTAACAAACTCAATGGTATAATATGCATTCCCTCAATCCCATAACTTGCTAAAGGCAAGTGAAGGCTAGACATGAATTATTGTACATTGTCCAAACAACCTGTTTCTGATGTCCTGGACCATATGTATCCTTCTTGATTTTCTTTCGATTTTCTGGTAATTTTCATTTACTCCTCAATATGCAGAAGAGGTAGAGACCAGCAGAGATTATCTTCTGACATGCAGATTTATCAGAGGAAAATCCTTGGAATAACAGAAATTGGTAAGTTACTGAGTCACTGCTGACTGTTCTCTTTCTCACTTTTTTTTTTCACCTCAAGTGATGTAGTCTAGAGCCCCGAAGGTAGGAATGTCTTGTTCAGAAGAAGAATTTCAGCAATACAAAGGGAAAAAAAAAATCACACTGAATTCCCCATGCTCTTTGGGTAGGTACAATTTCACTTGGTATCAGAGCTGAGGATTAAAGGACTGGCCAAGCATGTCCAGAACAGGAGCTTGGAACTCCTGCAACCTGAGAGAGTAGAAGAGGAACAAGAGAGAAGCAGCAATTAGAGGTTAAAATTCCTGTGTGGTTTCTCTCTCCCAAGTCTATAAAATAATAAAATGTACTATGCACCCTCTCTAAGCTCTGCTTGATATTTAATTTATTAGGGACTTGTGCTCAGGGCTGCATGCTTAAAGGGATTTATGAACAGACTGGAGGAAACTTTACAGTTTCCGAATTTCAACTCAAACCTACTAGAGTGTTGTTTCCTTGCTGGAAACTCAATCTGTGCAAGAAAAATTAGATCTACTTTTCTTAAAAGGACTCTTCGTGTTCTCTGGATGTTTCTATGAGAAGCAAGCGTTCTGATCATTGGACATGTGGGTGCAAATAGGGTGGGTTGGAGAGGGAAGTGACCAATAGAAGTTCAGTGACTCAAATTTATTGAAAAAATCATTTGGGGATTTCATCTGGTGTTGGCAGGAAATGAGTTTATAAAGCTAACCAAGTCACCAAAAATATCTTTTTATCTTCCTATTTATAGTATATTAAAATGATGAAATAGAAAACTGAGGACTGAGACATATCAGTCAGCATAGTTGCTTTCTTTTGAGTATAAAAAAAAAAAATGTAATTGGGGCCAGGAAAGGTGGTGCATGCCATTAATGCAGCACTTGGGAGGCAGAGGCAAGCAGATCTCTAGTGAGTTCTAGGACAGCTGGGGCGACAGGAGGACCCTGTCTAGAAAAACCAAAAAAAAGGGGGGGTTATCTGAGTTATATACAGACCTAAGGATTTTTAAGTAATAGAGTTTAAATTGGGAAAAGAACGTTTTCTACATATGAAAGACTTTAGTAGAGGGAAAACAGGTCTTGCTTTACAGACTTATTATCAAGATCCTAAATGTGGCTAAATCAGGTGTAAACAAAATATTTTATGAAGGAAATTATAGTAAATATTGTAAACATTTTGGACTAAAACTGTCACAATGTCACAACATTCAACTATGCCATTGGGGCGTGAAAGTACCCACATAATTCCTAAGCAAATGAAACCTAGCTGTGTTCCAATAAAACTTTATATAAAAACTGGGCATTATGGCACACAACTTTAGTCCCAGCATTCAGGAGGCAGAAGGAGTTGGATCTTTGTAGAGATCAGGGTCAGCCTGGTCTATATAGTGCATTCCTAGGGCTACAGAAAGACCCTGTCTCAAAAAGACAAAAAAAAAAAAAATAAAAGAACAACTTTATAAGAGCGAACAGCATGGCTGAATTTAGTCTGCTGTCAAGTCGTGGTTCACAGGCTCTGGTCTATATGTTCTAGGTACTTAGAACACAAAACAGGTAAAATCTCAAGCTGGATATTCCAGAAAAAGAAGAAATGTGTGAATTGAAAGTAACCAAGATCACCTTAGAGACCATGTTGATAGACACCACATACAATTTTTAAACAGTCCTTGGATTTCTCTTGACTTTCCTGTCTTTCCTATGTGTGATTCAAGGCTTTATAGAGTAAAGGTGTGAACCTGGTCTTGTCTGGTTTAGAGTATCCTACTAACTCAGCTGTAATAACGAAAGGGTCACTTGAGCTGGTAAGATGGCTCAACAGGAAAAAGTCCTTGCTACCGAGCTTGATGACATGAGTTCTATCCCTGGGACCCACATGGTAGAAAGACAAAACCATTCCCACAAGTCGTCTGTGGATTTTCACATGCTTGCTGTGCCACAAATATGTGTGGACAAAGAAGGAGGATTTCACATAAATAAATGTAATAAGATATCATGGAAATTGACACTGGGGTTAAGCATTAGTTAAATTTACCTTGGTCTTGTAAAAGGTAGATCATAATGTGTTTTAAAATTATGAGTTATGGGAGTGGTGACTTAAGCATGCCTTTGGGATTAAGAAAACCTAATAGACTCCAATTAACTCTGTTCTTTCTCTATGAAATACCTTGTAAATTTTGAATGGAAACTCAGGCATTTAAACTCAGAGTTTGAGATCTTCCATTGGAGGGATTACATCTTTAAATGGACACTTAGTCTTTTTAATATTCTGTAGGAGCAGCACGAGGCGGCAGTTGGCGACACCAGGTCTTCTGCAAAGATGTCCCTAAAACTAGAAGCCTTTCTGTGCAGAGAGTGTCAAGCATCAGTATCAAACAATGGCCCAGTGTAAGAACAGCACTCCCTGAACGACCAAGGAAACGGCACTATGACCAGAGGCAGAGCAGTTATGTGGACATGCAAAGCCAGTTTCATAAAAGAAGCCCCAAACCACAAAGAGACTTGTGCTCAGGTCTGAATGTGTTGAGCCTAACTGCAGATTCCAGAGGATGCTAGCCATGAAGAGAAGGAAGTGTTTGAAACCAGAATGAGCAAAAAGTGAAGCCCAAGTGGTCCAGAAGGGAAAATAATGAAGCAATACAATTGGAAGATAAAATTATTGTTAATCATAAGAAGGAAAAATATACATGATTGACCACTTTGCAAACATGCATGGGAAAGAAAAGTCTAAATATCCATGTGTTTTGTTGTTGTTGTTGCTGCTGTTGTAAATATCCATGTGTTTTGTTGTTGTTGTTGTTGTTGCTGTTGTTAAAATTCTGCTTAAATGTGGTAAGTTGGTGCCCAGCTCTGTGTGTCGGGAAAACTGTCACAGAGAGAAGGAAGTTCGACTTGTTCTCTCATGTTGGGTTTCTTGAGAAATGCAAAAATTTTATTTCATCTTCGTAGACTCAAAGGCAGAAAAGACCTTAGAAAAACTCTGCTTTGATCACTAAGACAGAGCTCTGTGAACATCCTGGAATTCTCTAACTGTCACAGCAGGCTCTCCTAGCAGGAACCCTCTACTTCTGTTTTGATATTGCTAGTTCTAACCTCCGCTAATGTATATTCTTAAGAACCCTAGGATTTTTCTATAGAAATAATATGTACACTTTTTTAAAACATAGGTTTTCAAAAATTCAAAGGGCAAGAATTATCTTGTAAAAAATTCAGTTAGTTTACCCCAAGAAGGAAAAAAAGAGGTGTTCAGGAAGGAGGTGAAGGGCACTAGAACACAGGGGATATCAAATGGAAGCAGAAAGGGAGTGTGGTGTGGGAGGGCAGAAGGGGTGTCAGGAGAATGTGGGAGAGAGGAAAGCAGAATAACCAAAAGTAAATTTTATTTGAAAAATGCCGTAATGAGACCTAAGTGCTAATTAAACATTTTAAGTAGAATATAATTTTAAAAAGAATTCACTTCGTTTTCCTCTGTTGCTTAAAGAAGGTCCAACTTAAATGTATTCTTAGATTACAGGAAAAAAAAATAAAGGCCTTCTTTGTTCCATCCCTCATCACGTGATCTTTACTTACAGAATATCTTTGATCCTCCACCTGTGGATCAAGTTCTCTTTGCACTATAGCTAGATCTCCTTTTTACCTGTCTGGTCTCTCTTGATAGAATTCATTTAACAGATTTGTGCATTATACTAATGTAAATAGCAATTTAAGATATTTCTATACTAGAGAAGTCTTTAAAACTACATCCATTTCTGGTACAATTATGATGCCTCAGAAAAAAGGGATGGAACACAGATTTAGAGCCATCTCTTGCTGTAAACATATCAACTAAACTATAAGCTTTTTTTTTTTTCTGAGACCCTGTCTATAAGCCCCTAAACTATAAGCTTTAAGAGCTTCATCTGGCCTTTAAGAGCCCCAGCTGGCCTGGGGCTATAGGGAGACCGTGTCTATAAGCCCCTAAACTATAAGCTTTAAGAGCTTCATCTCCCTGAGAGTTGTGAAAATTAGAGAACATAACACATTTCCATGGATTAAAGAAAATATTTCACCAGGATTAATTCAAAGATTGTGAGATGCTAGTCTGATATTTTCTGCTAACTTTCTTGAGAATGCCATCTTTTGAACACACCTCTGCTGTCCTCCCTGCCATGGACAGAGTCAGGCATCACATATATTGTATCAACTCCAACATTCCTTGATAAGTTCTAGTCTCCTATATATCACTATCCATATATTTTTGGAACCTACACGGATGCTGGAATGAAATACCAAGAGCAAAACTACAGAGCCAGTTGGGAGAAAGAAGACAGGGGATAAAAGGAGAAGAGGACCATGGGGTAGAACAATAAAGGGAATATTAAAGAATAATGACCCAACATCAGATGATTTCTGAAATTGGGGGGAGGCTGTCCTAAGTGATCCCCCCGTTAGAAATGACTTTTGCGGGGGTACTGGGGACTTGAAACTAGACCCTTATTTATACATGCTAGGCAAGCTCTCTCTCATGGAGCTACAATATATACCCATCCCTTGGAAATTGTTTTATCCAGTTCTATAGATCAAAAAGACAAAGTAGAAAATCAGGACATTGACTAAGAGAATACTATGCTAAAGCTAAGGGTAACAGAAATGCCTCACAATATGTAGAGCAAGATGAGGTCTGTGCTTCAATCCTAATAACCATTGACTGAGAGATTGAATTTTCCTTATTTTCTAACAGTAAGAGGTAGATAGTCCTGCACAAACTGTGTAGGGTAAGAAATGTCTGAAATCAGGACAAACTATCTGGAAGGAAGAGCACTGTAAGAGAAACCAAATGGGCACACTTCAGAGACTAATTTATCCTCAGCAAAGAGAGATAGAAGTTAACTTTTGAATTACACTATGAAAATATAAATAAAATAAATACATAAAACAATATTGTATAGAATTTAATTCACTGCATATAGCTATGCTTCTACAACAAGTAAAGTTATTACTCAGATCAATTTTCTTTCCCTCCCTGGTATGTGTGTGTGTGTGTGTGTGTGTGTACCTTTTATCTTAATATCCCTGAGGAATTGGCTCTAAGACTCTTCCTCCCTGACTCAGATACCCAAATCTGTAGATGCTCAAAAAACTGACAGAGCTTTTGCCTATAACTTATGCATATCCTTTCATGTACTTAAAATCACTCTAGATTATTATAATGCCTAATGCAATATGATAGTTATATTGTACATAAACCTTATGCAGTATTTTTAACAAATAATGACAAGAAAATAGTCTGCATATTTAATACAAATTTACTTTCAGATATTTTCAATCTTCAGTTGTTTAAATACATAACTGGGAAGCTCATGGATATGATGGTTGAATGAATATGTACATATATGTACAGTAATATACATTAATATGTACATAAATATATGCACATATATTTGCACATATGTAAAACTTTCAAAAAGTTAAGTATCTGAGATGCATCAAAAGCAACTGAGAACTAGTCATGTCTTCTTGCCAAAATAAGTGAAGGAATCAGTTTCAGCATCCTGAACAGAATTGTATCTAAACCAGGGATTTTTCTTCTCCCCAGTTTTTCCATATTTTTCGCTTCCTGTAAGGCTCCTCTGAGTCTTCTTCCCCCATACTGTGAGCAGAAACTGTTTGGAATTCTGAAGTCATGGATGTGAGTAGGAACTGAGTGGTGTAGTAAAAAAAATCGATCCTTAAATAAATTCACTTGAAATCCCTACAGAAAATCAGAAGAACCCCCAGGAAAACTAAGGAGGGAGAACAGTTGACCAAGGAGGGCTGATCTCCTGGTGAGCACATCCCACATTTAATCCTAATGACACTTATATTAAATCCCCAAGGACATTGTCTTTACTGGCAGAAACCAGGAAGTTTCAAACATAGCATACTTAATAATGAGGAATTAGCAAAGTACAAACAAAAGAGGCACATAAATGTAAAAAACAAGATCAAGACATTTGGGAATCATAAACTTAGGAACCTGCCACAGTGAGATTACCTGGCAAGGTACTATTTACAGAGCACAAATTATTTCATCGGAATGGGATTTCAATTCTAGTTCTGCTGCTATTAGCTAGAAAATGTAGGGAAAATTCATCTCAATGAGCATTACTCCCTCCTCTTTATGAAGGGACAATGAATTTTCAGGAGATTATGTTTGCTTTTCAGGCTGCAATATCTGATTGATCTGTAGATTTATGTCGGACCTAACATAGACTAATCAAATTCTCTGGTCTGAGAACATGGAAATTTAATTGAGTGACAAGGGGTGAAAGCCTTAGTGGTGGAATAACGCTAAATCCCATTACTATACAGAGACCCTAAACTCTTCACCCTATCTACTACATTTCTTGATTATATGATTCTCACTCCCTCGGTCCATGTGGCTTGGGTGGCATATGATCCAGGCTTGCCAAGCGAGTCCTCAAATCTCAGAGACGCGCTGGAAGTGACTCACTCAGTAGAGATTCAAGGTCCCAGTTCCGTCAAAAAGACTCAACTATAGGAGGTTTGTTGACTGTTTGTAAAGAAAGAACGGTCTTGGCAACTTAGGAGGAGAACTTGCCTAAGAAAGTCCACAGAAGAATGCTCAGTCAGGAAATGGCGATCTGGGAAGACCTATCATCCGACCTCAGCCTCCGGAGTAGCTGAGATTACAAACCTTCACCACCAGCCTGGATTCTCTTATGCCCTTTGCCCTTCATTCCAGATCTCCATGTCAGATTAAAGCAGGAAAGGAAGGTATTGAAAAGGGTTTGAGGAAATGATTTTAAAGCCTATGTTAGCAAAACCTCTAGTCCATGGAGACTTCAAAGAAATAGCTTTCCCTAACTAAATTAAAGCTTCGTCATTCCAGGAAGTCTACCACACACATCCTGGCACTGGAGAAATGGGTAGAATGGCACCCACACTGTCTTCTTGTAGTTATTATAAGACCCAATGCCAGAGGGATCTAATGGACATGAAAGCTCTTTGTAAATCTGAATACCTTTCATGATTGCAAGTTTTATTATTATCCTCCCCTTTCCCAGGCCTGTTGTCCTGGCTTTTAGATTTCTCCCTGTGTAAGTCCAGCATCAACACTGAATACTTGGGCTAGGGCACCTGCTGCCAACAATAGCCCCCTAACCACAATGGGTTGTGACAGTCTCTCCCTTGTACTATGCTCCATCAAGGCCAACAATTGAATATGATTCACCCCAGTTTCTGATGTCACATGGCTTTACCCCACTCTGTATTTATGGAGCCCTACCTTTTTACCCAGCAGATGGGAAAAAGACTAAGAGCAGAGCGTAGGAGAAACGCACATTATATTTGCTGGACCTTTTAACAGAACCCACTCCCATTGCCACACCACTAAGGCACCTAGGAATGGTACCCACAAGGACCATCAGAGCCTGGAGGGTGATGAGAGCTAGTCAGGAACACTCTGTCAAGATGGTCATTTCTGCATGACATACAGAGATGCGCCCTGGAGACATTTCAGGGCAAGGCATGTTCATCTTCATACTCACTAGGCTGAGGAAGGATTGTGAGTTTCAGGCCAGCCTAGGCTATAAGTCCTAAAAATGAGGGAGAGAGAGAATGAGGGAGGGAGGGAAAAGAGAGAGAGAGAGAGAGAGAGAGAGAGAGAGAGAGACCAACTGCACATACCCCCATTCCATCTGGTTTATAAACTCCTGCTAAAGCATAAGTAAGTACACCCTCATTTCCTGGGTACAAGAACTTTTCTCCACTTTATTCCCACAACATTTAAATATAGAAGTTCTCAAAATACCCTAGTTGAATCAAAAGAGTGAGTCAAGTAATTTATGTTAACTTATTTAAAGTATTCAAGTTCAAAATCACCAGTGATTTATTTTTTATAAAATATTTTATTGATGTTTTGTGTATTTCATACGTCATTACTCAGTCCAATTTAGACACGTTCCCCTTTCCATGCCCCCCACCCCACACCAGTACATGCATTCTGCCATATATGTCTTGCATCTTTTTCCTCAGTCTTTTTAAAGTTTTTCTCTGCAAAGGTTTATTGTTTTGGGCAGAAGTTAACTGTTTCAGTCAGTTCTTTGATCCAGTCCTTTTATCATTGTTGTTCCATCCCATTTGTATTCCTCCAAGATATGCCTATATATACATCATATATATACACCAAAATTATGACCTCTGAAAATAAACTGTATGTTAATTCCAAAATATGATTAGGAGTTCACGTTTTTCCCTTTAATTTTATATTACTCTAAAATATGAATATATACCCTCCACCCATATATCATAATTACAGAGTCTGAAAATAAGTGATAAGTTAATTCTAGAGCCTGTTAAGGGATTCACATTATAACAGCACAGTTGCTTTCAAATAAAAAGAAATATAACATTAATGTTGCTCAGCTTGCCTTTCAACTAGGGATTTGGTGCTAGCATCCACAAATGAGGGATACCATTTGGCATTTGTTTTTCTGGGACTGGGTTACTTCACCTAGCTTAATAACTTGGAGTTCCATCCATTTACCTGCAAAGAAACAATCAAAGAAGTGAAGAGAAAGCCCACAGAGTGGGAGGAAACCTTCACCAGTGATACATCTGATAGAGCATTAACATCTAGAGTGTATAAACTACTCAAAAAACAAAGGGAGAAGAAAACAAAAGATGCACTCTAAAAATGGAGGAGTAAAAAGCTGAACAGAGACTTCACAAATGAAGAAGTAAAGATGGCTGATAAACATCTTAAAAAGTGTTCAACATCACTAATAATTAAGGAAATGCAAGTTAAAACCAACTTAAGATTTCATCTTACTCCAGTAAGACTAGCTATGATCCATAAAACAAAGGATATCAAATGCTGGAGAGGTTGTGGGAAAGGGGAACACTCATCCACTGCTGGTGGGAATACAAACTTGTGCAACCCCTATGGAAAGCAGTGTGGACTACTCTTAAGAAACTGAAAATTAACCTACTACTTGACCCAGTCATATCCCTCCTGGGTATATACCCACAAGACTCATCCTATCGCAGAGATACATGTACAGCCATGTTTATTGCAGCTCTCTTCACAATAGCAAAGAGCTGGAAGCAACCCAAGTGTCCTTCAACTGACGAGTGAATAGAGAGAAAATGTGATACATCTACACAATGGAATTCTACACAGCAGTAAAGAAAGATGACATCATGAACTTTGCAGATAAATGGATGGAACTCAAAACCACTGATTTCTTAAATACCTCCTGTGCTGCCAAATTTTGTTACTGTTGTTGTTCTTATTTTGTTTTTGGAAATAAGGTCTCAGTATATAGCCCTTACTGACCTCAAACTCCAGAGATATACCTGCCTCTCTTTCCTGAGTGTGTGTGTGTGTGTGTGTGTATGTGTATGTGTGTGTGGTGTGTGGTGTGTGTGTGTGTGTGTGTGTGTGTGTGTGTGTGTGACCATACCAAGTTTACAAATCCAAGTTAGGCCAAAAACGTTTAGACTTAGTTTTCTCTTTCTTCTTTCCAACCTGGAGGCTCCCACTGTCTGGTGGGAGAGCTTAGCACCTAGTGAATGCAAATGGGAGATGCGATGAGCAAGCGACAGGTTACTAACCCCGAAATTTTGTAAATCTAGTACATTTGCCATTTGGATCAAGGGAGCATTTGGAAATCGCTCCTTTTTCTTTTCTCCTCTGGTCACTTGTGAGTGTTTGGTCATGGTTCACATGGCCTAACTGGAGAGTCATATCTATGTAGATAAAACACTCCCATACCAGCCCTTGAATGACCACTGATTCCCTCTGCTTTTGCAACTTGCTGCATCCCAGCACTGCCCTCTCTCCCTCCTCTATCTTAGCTCTTGAGTCACTCAAGCAGACTTACGTCCCTGCTGCACCAGCTCACGAGCTAGCATTCATGGTCCTCTCTTGGATTACCACATCTTCACCTGTTGTTAGGACTTTGCCAGTTGGTTGTGAAAACAAGAAAGTTAGCTTCTTTGTTATTTCACATTGCCTAACAAATCTATCTTTACCATACATGAAGGAGAGATTTGGTGATAGCCCTGAGATTCTCTGATGAACTCTTTTATTCAGCAGACAGGTTAGTATAACACTTGGAGTTTTATTTCAGTCATGGTCAGTCCTGGCCACCAAGGAGCCCCATGGAGAAGAGGAGACAAATATTAAACGCTCTGCAAGGCAGTGGGAGTGATCAGATGTCATAAAGAAATAAAGGCTCAGAGAAGAGAGATGAAGATTGCAGACTAAAACATCTCAGATTTTAAAAACTTCAACTTAATTATTTATGGGATGCATGACAAATTCTGGGCTGTATAGTTTCTGACATAAAATTAGAATTAAAAACAGTATACATCACACAGGATTAACCTCAACTGTGAAGTTAAAATAATCACAAGACACATTCCATAAAGTTCGCAGGGGCATTATATGCTTTAACTTACATTAAATGGTGAGAACTGTGCATGATACCAGTAAATACCTAATAATTATGGCCTATTACATATATTAATATTATTACGTTGTGTCCTATAAAGTACAGTGGCGATATACCTAAATTATGGCATACTATATATGGATATTTTCTCCTTCCAACATGTATGTGGTTTCCAGGGACAGAGGTCAGGTTGTCATACCGGGTAGCATCCTTACCTTCGGAGGCATCTTACCAGCCCTAAAGCTGAAGGAACACAGCTAAAGAGGAGGCAGAAATACTGAAGAAGCCGAGGCTCAAAAGATATTGCCTGAGTGCTTCTTTAGAGAAGATAGGGATGTTGTTCTCGGGAACTCTAAGAAATATGGTTGCCTACACAGATTCAGAGACTATACCAATTGCAGACTATACCAACACAGATGGAGGAAAGTTCACAAGAGCCCTTCCCTAGATGGAGAACTACAGGCAGCCAGCTGCTGAGGAGGGGGAGAGTCAAGGTTTTTCTTTTTTCAGAGATGAGACCTCGTTCCTAAGGGGTCAGCCCTAAACACATGCAAATAAAGGCAACATTAACCGGACTCAGTAAGTTATATACACATATGACATTCTTACAAAAATAAATATAGAAGAGGTCAAACATTTGGAAGGACAGTTGGGGGAACTTAAGAACAGCTAGACCAGGGAAAGAGTAATAGAAGGGACACAAATCCAGTATACACATGTATGAAATACTCAAATTAAAAAAAAATGAATATTTTATTATATTTTTTTAAAAAGTAGTTTCTAAGCCAGGCATGGTGGCGCACGCCTTTAATCCCAGCACTCGGGAGGCAGAGGCAGGTGGATCTCTGTGAGTTCCAGGCCAGCCTGGTCTACAGAGTGAGCTCCAGGCCAGCTGGGAGTAAAGGGAGACCCTGTCTCAAAAATAAAAAAAAAAAAAAAAGGTTCTGAAACTGAGAAAAATCTGAAAGTGTTTTGAAAGGCATTATGTGAATCAAAATATCATTATTTGTAGAATTACAGTTGCTTCTTGTGACTTGTGTACATGTCCACACTCAATTTGCACTAAGCAAGTGCATAAAACTTACTCTCTTTGGAATGAGCTTAATAAGGATCAGAATACTGCAGCATTGTCACCCAGGGAACCTTCCAGTTACCAGGAAAGCCTGGCTGTTTTATCCACACTTCCGTGCATGCAGAGAATCACACCTGAGGTTCAGAACTGAGCTGCTTATGAATTTTGTCATAGATCAAGAATACAAAGGAAAGTTAGATTTAGGAGGACAAGATGAGCAGTGGAAGAATTGTTTAACACCTGCTGCCGTATAGAACAGAGACCATTTTCTATGCAGTAAAAGGAGAAACTAAGCCTAGAAACCATACCATAAGGACTGACAAAGAATACATGAGATTGAGGACTATTAGGGTGGTGATAATGGTCTTCACTTCAATTTACGAGAGAGAGAGAGAGAGAGAGAGAGAGAGAGAGATCCATTTCCATGTTACCCTCCCACCTGGCCAAGAGCAAGGCCAAAGTGAGCCACATGAGGCCCTGTGGCAATGTAATAAAATTGCTACATTGCACACACGCAGCCCTGTCAGACTCTCTCCATGTCCAAATGGTAGGAGTGTTTAATTAAATCCATAATTTTTAAGCACTCCAACCTTTTTTTAATGTCATTCTTTTCCATCTTTTGCATCTGGATAAATACTCCTATTTTGGCACAAGCCAGAGAAGGCAGGTTCCAGAAGCCATTCTGCTCTGGGAGACCCTGAAGCCTGAAAATGAATTTTTGACAAGTTGAAGAAGCTACCCTCTTGCCCATTACCTAGACAGCATGGAGCACTGCTTACAGCATCTTCATCCATTCCAGCCCCAATTTCAGCCCTGACTGCCTTATGCAGAGAGCTTCCTGGAATATATGGTGCCTGGAACATGGTCCTTCAACATGCCTTGGAATCTTCTGGGATGGTTACTGTGACCTAAGAGTGTTTGTAAGTAGAAGATCCTGGGCTGTTTGGTTCTCTGTCTCCCAAACGCTCTGTTTTGTCTTGACACTGAGGGCCATCTCTATGCATCATTTAGTATCATGCTTTTATGCTCGTCACACTACTATGAAAAAGACTCCTTCTAAGGGCCAGAGATGGCTCAGTGGTTAAGAGCACTGACAGCCTTTGTGGAGGACCTGGGTTCAATTCTTGGCACCAGCAAGGCAGGCAACAACTCCAGTTCCAGGGCATCTGACACCCTCTTCTGACTTTCGTGGTTATTGCATATCATGGGTGCACTTACACACATGTAAACAATATGCTCATATACAAATAATAAAAAATAAAAAAATATTTTTTAGAAAGACTCCTTCTAAATATGGCCCCAAACATTTATGGCCTTGAATTAAGTATTTCAGATATATATATATATATCTATATATATATATATATATATATATATATATATATATATCTTTGGAATTACAACTTCATCTGACTCAAGAGATTTTTTTCTTCCACTTCATGATTACTGAAGTACTCCCATATAAAATTCACCCCCATGACTAATTCATTTTCCTCCAGTTCCCTTAAAACTACAGGCTTATCTTTAATTTTCTGATTACTACTGTCTGAAATATTTGCCTTTCTTTTCCACTATCCAATAAAAGCCTCAGAGGAATGTCTTTTAGTCAGCTTTTTATCCTTGATGCCAACGAGGTATCTGGAAGCAACCTACCAGCTTCCACGTGACACCTAACAACCTTCCATAGCTCCAGTTCAAGGGAATCCAACACCCCTTTCTGACCTCTGGTGTTTCACAGCAAAGGTGCACTTCCATATATACAGTGATGCACCCATACACATAAAATTAAAATAATAAATAGAATATTTTTTAAAAAGAAATATTGGGATTAGAAAGATGGCTCAGCAGCTAAGTACATCAGCTACTGTTCCAGAAGACCTGAGTTTGGTTCTCCGCATACATGTGGCAGTTAACAAACATCTGTAACTCGAGTTCCGGGAGATCTGATGCCCTCTTCTGGTCTCCACGGGTTTTGCATTCATGGGCACACTTACATACATGCAGGCAAATACTTAAACACATAAAAAAAAAAAAACAAATAAAAGTTTAATCTTACAAGTCTGTACTAACCATTTAATGTTTCAACCATGGCTGAAATGTCTAGGTCTTACTTCTTCATTTAATCATCATTTTCACATGCTCTTCACTCTGAGCTACCACAGTGCCCCCCACGCACCCCTGAAATCACACAAAGATAGTAGCTTTTACAGAGAAAAGTGTTTAGAAAGTGAATGAGAGATAGAGAGAGGCTCAGTAGGTAAAGCACTTTCTTCCAAGTGTGGTGATCTGAGTTCAGATCTCCAGCACCCACATAAAGCTGAGTAGTGCAGGTCTGTAAGGCAGTGCTCCAAGGAGATGGGAGGCAGACACCAGAGAATTCCCAGCATCCTGCAGAACAGCCACTCAGTTCCATGCAGCAATGAAGGAGAGACCACATCTGAAAACAAGGTGGAAGACACCTAAGTAGTCCCCTAACTTCCACACATGTATCCTGTCATGCATGCACTTATGCTAAAACACAGGAGCACACACACACTTATGCTAAAACACAGGAGCATACACACACAAAAGAAAACTTTAAAAAGGAAGAAAATGACCTCATCATCCTCTTATTTCTCTTTATTCTATGGGGGGGGGGGTTAAGAAAGTCTCTTGTATTAAAACCTTTGCAGCACCTAGAAGGTAAGCTTCGTTAGGAATCATTAACAATAGTTGTTACTAGTAGGATCCCCAGAGGGGCCTGATGTCTGCAGCAATCTGAGGCATTTCTTCCCTTCAATGCGCAGAGGAGTCAATCCTTCTGCTGGCACTTTTCTGGTACATCCTACTCACTGCAAAGCTGCATTTCTTTCTCAGCCATTAAGTTGGTTATACTCTGGCCTGTTGGAACCTACAAATCCTTTCCCATAGTAGTTTAAGATTTGGGTTTGCACGGTTTTTGACAAAAAGTTTTCATATCTCTCTATAATCCCCCTTTTTATTTAAGGTGTTTGTTTTGACCCATGAGTCTCAAAAAAAGCAGTTGTTTTATACATTCCTATAGGGTGGAATCAAGTCACAGATTTCCTCAAGTTCCCCATGCTTGTTTTGGGTTTACTGTATGTGATTAAACTTGGGAAACAACGTTATTGAGGTCATTTCCAGCTGTAGATTGGAACCAACTGTTATAGAGAAGTGTCTCTTGTAAACTCAAGTGTACACAGTTGCCTTCTTTAATTGACTATGGACATAGAAACTGTGAAAAGGATTATTTTCTATTCAGAACCAAATCTAATTGCTAAAGTCTCATTAAGCTATGCACTTAAACAAAAAATATCAATACAGGAGCTCTGACATCACAAGGATTTATTCTACCAAGGAGATGTTGGCGGGGGGAATCCAAGCCCCCCACAAAAGATAAAGGCTCCTTGCCTCCAACTGGGGGGTGGGATCTCTGCAGGAAGAGAGGCGATAAGGCCCTGCTGTTGAAGACCTTGATACAACCCATGAAAAGATGTATGGAGACCCGCACTTGCAAGTATACAGATGGTCTCTGGATGCCAGAGAGTGTTACCACAAGACCACTAACCAATAAAGCAAATGCGGGTCTCCTTGAGCAAGCAAGACTCCTCCGTCAGCACCCAGGCTCACACCTCATCTGCCTGGAAATTACGGTGCAGCAGTGGCCTCCATATGTCTGCTATTTTTTCTTATCCCAAATCTAATTGGCTACTATTAGGTTTCTCCTTGGAGGAATAACCACGGCTGATGTCACCATCTTACATCCTCTAATGGTTAGGGATTGTTATAACACCACCACGAAGAACCCTGCCCTACTTGACAGAGAAAATGTAGATCACTGAATTTACATACATCCAAACATCTGTGTCTATACAAGTAACCTACCATAACAACACTTGTACTGATTTTAAATACCCATATATCTAATGTGTGTGCCTTCATTAGTAGGATCGAAAGGCTATATATTATACAGTTTAAATACCTAAATATCTAATTGCATGTGCTTCATTAGTAGGATCGAAAGGTTATGCCTGGACAAGCTGGCAGCCCATGAAAGAAAACAGCCAGAACTGACTAGAGACCAAGACATCAGCTCCAGAGAAAGTAGAGTGTTTTGCTTCTCATCCACCTGTGCCCCTTTTCTAAGCCTAGGGAACAATCTGCGGAAGAGGGGGCGTGATAGAATGTAAGGGCTTCGATTGGGGTTAATGGTGAAACTACAATAATATAGACTGGACACTCATTTGATCAACTTGATTGAACATACAAGACCCCCTGCTGGATGGTGGGACCCATGAGCTGTGTGGGTTTGGGCACAACTGCTTGCAAATTGGTTTTACATGAAGCATGCTTGTACTCACAAATTATCACCTATTGTTAAAAAAAATGAAAACAAAACAAAACAAAAAAGCAGAGAAAGATGCAGAAAACTTATGGCAGAATGCACGATCTGCGATGGGTAGGGGTGGGGTGGGGGGGAAGGGAAGGGGATATATGCCTGAACTGAATTGGAAAATGATGTATGAAATACACAAAGCATCAATAAAAATAAATTTTAAAAAAAAGGAAGAAAATGAACCTAACAGTGAGCTTTTCTTGTCCTTTGCTCTGTATCCTATCTTTTCCCTTGTTTATCCAACTCAAACTCTCCAACACTTGTGCTTTAAAACAAGAGAAGCTTCAATAATTCAAACTGGGAGATTGCTAGATATTCCTCCCCATCCTTTTATGGGAACGTGTCAAGTAGAAGCAGGAGTTCTGGTTTTAGAAGCATTAGGTTGAATTTACACTGTAAGACTTTGGATAAGTCTCCCAACCTATTGTTGTTGTTGTTGTTACTGACTTTTTTAAATTTTTTCTTCTATTACTTCTTTATTTTTTTCATTTTTTAACAATAAGTAATAATTGATGAGTACAAGCATCCTTCATGTAAAACCAATTTGCATGCAGTTGTACCCAAACCCACACAGCCCAAGGTCCCACCATCCAGCTGGGGGGGCTTGTATGTACAATCAAGTTGATCAAATAAGTGTCCAGTCTATATTGCTGTAGTTTCACCATTCACCCCAATCGCAACCCTTTCATTCTACCACACCCCTTCTTCTGCACATTGTTTCCTAGGCTTAGAAAAGGGGCACAGGTGGACGAGAAGCAGAACAGTCTACTTTCTCTGGAGCTGTCATTTTGAACTCTGGTCAGTTCTGACAGTTTGTCCAGGAATAGCCTTTCAATCCTAGTAATGAAACACAAGCAACTAGATATATCGGTATTTAAACAGTACTAATTGTTATGGTAGTTTACTTTGGTATAGACACAGATGTTCAGATGGTATGTTAATCCATGAATTACATTTTTTCTGTAAAATATGACAGGGTCTTACTGTGGCTTATAACATCTCCTAACCACTAGAGGATGTAAGCGTGTGGCATCAGCCATTGGTTATTCCTCCAAGGTTATTCTCCAAGAGAGCTAATAGCCAATTAGATTTGGGATATACGGGCATATGGCTGCCACTGCTTCACAGTATTTCCAGGCAGGTAAGGAGTAGCTGGTGCTGATGGAGGAGACTTGCTTGACTCAAGGAGACCTATATTTGCTTTGTTGGTTTAGTGGTCTTTGGTAACACTCTCTGGTATTCCAGAGACCAAATGTACACTTGCAAGTGCAGTCTCAATACATCTTTCCCATGCTTACATCAGGTCTTTGACAGCAGGGCCTTACTGCCTCTCTTCATGCAGGTATCCCAGTTTACAGGCAAGAAGACTTTAGCTTTTTTTTGGGGGGGGGGGGCTTGGATCCCCTGGTCAACATCTCCTTGGTAGAATAATCTATCGCTGATATCAGAGCTCTCCTGTATTAATATATTTTGCTTAAATGCACAGCTTAAGGAGACTTTAGTATTATACTTGGTTCTGAATAGAGAATAATCCTTTTCACAGTTCCTATGTCTATTAGTCAATTAAATAAGGCAGTTTTATCAGTTTTATAAGAGATTACCTCTATGACAGTTGGCTCCAATTTATGGTTAGAGAACAACCTCAACATCATCATATTCCTCCTTGTTCTATGAAGAGGAGATAAGAAAATCTCTCATATTAAAACTTTATGGCACCTAGAAGGTAAGTTTTGTTAGGACTCATTATAAACAGTTGTTACAAGTAGGATACACAGAGCGGTTTGATGTTTGTAGCAATCTGAGGCTTTTCTTCCTTTCGATGTTCAGATGGGCCAACCTTTCTGTTGGCACTTCCTGGTACATCCTACACAATGCAAAGCTGTATCTTTTCTTTCTCGGCTGTTAAGTTGGTGACATTTTGACCTGTGGGAACATACAATTCTTTTCCCATAGTTAGTTTTAAGATTTAAATTGCAAAGTTTTGCAAAAAGTTTTCAGATAGATAGATAGATAGATAGATAGATAGATAGATAGATAGATACAGATACAGATACAGATATAGATATAGATATAGATATAGATATAGATATAGATATAGATATATCTGTATTCCCCCTTTTTATTTTAGGTTTTTATTTTTTGACCCATGAGTCTCAAAAAGGCAGTTGTAGTACACATACCTATAGGCAGGAATCAAGGCGCAGATTTCATCAAATTCAACCAAGCTGTTTTGGGTGACTATATGTCATTAACTTGGGAAGCAAACTTAATTCCTTAAGTTAAATCATCCTACAGGTAAAAGAGAATGCTACAAGTTGATACTGTACAACAGAAAAATTATAGAGAACATTTGTATGTGCCAATCCCAAGCCATTTGACCCAGTCATACCACTCCTGGGTATATACCCACAAGACTCATCTTACTGCAGAAATACATGCACAGCTATATTTATTGTAGCTCTGTTCACAATAGCAAAAAGCTGGAACCAACCCAAATGCCCCTGAACTGACGAGTGGATAGAGAAAATGTGGTACATGTACACAGTGGAGTTCTATGCAGCAGTAAAGAAAGATAACATCATGAACTTTGCAAGTAAATGGATGGAGCTAGAAGATATTATAAGTGAAGTAACACGGTCCCAGAAAAACAAATGACAAATGGTATCCCTCATCTGTGGATGCTAGTGCCAATAACCCAGTTGTAAATATTTCTTGTGGAGAGAGATGCATATTAAAAGAACAACAACAGAAAGACTGCATCAGAAAACTGACTGAAATGGTGAATCATGAGGGGTGTGAGGGGCGGGAGAGGGACATGGGTCTATATTTGATTAATGCATATTTAATTGACATGAGTTCAACAAGTATCCAATTTTGCCCAGACTCTGTCTACAGGTTACATGGTGTTTTAGGACTTAGTAAAAGTAAATATGTGTATATTAAACAACATTGGTTTAAAGGTTTTGATAAAAACGGTAATGCATCTGAGTTCATTGGAAATATAAATTGTCATTGTCCACATTTGTTTTACTTAAAATCTGTATTTTTATTTACTTTTTATGTGTATGAATGTACTGTCTGCATGTAGGTCTGTGCACCCGTGTCGTGCAATGCCACGGAGGTCAGAAGAGGGTGTCGGATTCCCCTGGAACTGGAGTTCTCCTGGAATTGGAGTTACAGATGGTTCTCAGCCACCATGTGGGTGCTGGGGATCAAACCTGGGTAGGAGCAATTGGTGCTTTTAACCTCTAGGCCATCTCTCCAGCCCCCCCAACCTATTCTTAATTCAGTTTCTTCACCTGCTCTGTCTCCCTCGCCAAGCCACAAGACTATTGTCTAGATTGTATAAGTTTTCCCACATTCTTCAAATCATAAGGCCTCCTACACATCTAAAACAATGTGAGATTCCATGTGGAGTGGGGTATCTAGTAGAAATACATGATGAATTAAGTTGGTATCTGATTAATGTGGGCATTCTGTCCAGAAAATATTAAAATGCTATTGATCGCCAAGACTAAACCAAGTGACAGTGGAGAGTGGAATTCCAGCCTTACACTGGGCGCATCCACAGCCGGCCAGGGTTATAGAACAGTTATACTGATCCTCTACGTGATCCATTCCTCTGCAGATAATCAAGAGTTGACTAACTCACAGCAAGGGCACATGACAGCTTCTTGCACCACAGTTACCCATATGGTGGGAAAACAAAGGTGGCATGAGCCAAATGCAGATCCAATTAAAACTTGGAGAGGTTGTTCCATTATCACATTTGCAGCCATAATTAAATTTGTGAGCTGGGACGGGCTGCCAAGCCTGCCTCTCTGTTCTAGAAGGTGGGACATCTGTTAACATTAGTGTGGACATGGACATGGGAGAAAGTCACAAAATTTGGCTTCAAAATGATCAGTCATTATAAACCTTAGTTTATTTTAAGGCTATGAATTATGAGCACATTTTATTATTTAATGTGTCCCAGGTTGCTGACAGTATCATCTATTTTTTATTTTTCATGTAAATGACTTTTTTCTTGCTAGTCTTCATTTCTGGAATTAAAGGTTATAAAGATTCAAATTTACATATTACTAAATATTCATCAAGGAAAGTGACTTTTTGATCAGAAATAAAAAGCTTTAAGAAGCACTCTGGAGGCTTGGGAGATGGCCCAGTATGTGAAATGCTTGCCACATCAGACTGAGGACATGACTTAGAGCCCCAGAGTGCACATAAAGCCAGGCACAGTGGGACTGTGGAATCCCAGGGCACCTACTCCCAGAAAGGTGGTGAAGATCAGAAAATCCCCTAGAAGCTACCAGGTCAGGGAGCCTGGCAGAGCACGCTTGTCTCAAACAGGTGGAAGGAGAGGATTACCAAGGTTATCCTCTGACCACACATGGCACAAAAACCCACGCTCAAACACACAAACATGCACACACACACACACACACTACATACGTACAGTGTGTGTACACACATACACACGTAAACACATGCACGTGTACACACACACACAGAAAGATAAAGAAAAAAAAAAATAGGAAGGAACGTGGTCCAGTCTGTAGAACCCTAAGACAGCACTAAAATTCAATGTGATCTGATTCACCAACCTATCCCAGGTGGCAAATCACAGCTCTGGAGGCTGAAGTTATCTAAAAATACTAATGAATTTGAACAATTACTTTGCATGCATTATTAGCTGTGTTATTCACAAATTCTTTTCAAAATCAGAGAGCAACCTTATATAGTAGGTAGCTTTATTCCTATTTGGCAGAAAAGTCATTTGAAATTCTATGACATTAAGGGACAAACTGACATTCTGGCAGCTAAAAGGTAAGGAAACCAAAAACCAAAACAACCCAGCTTTCCTCTTCCTGTGGTGTATTTACTTCATAAGCCACACACGTGTATGGCAGTGGAACCATGTGTTCACCATGAAGAGCTAAATAGTTAGGCGATGTTTTAATATTACAGTGCTGAATTAGCACATAAATATTCGTGCTTCTTGATAACAGAATAAAACCCTGAATTGAATAGTATGAACTTGAAGTCATTACTTAAAAATAATATTAATAATTCTTACACTAGAATTTAAGAAATCCAGAATAAATTGAACATTAAAAATTAAAACCAAAGGGCAAGATGAAGACAGACCTCTGGGATGGCTCTACACTGAAGGACTAAGATATACATGGGCCAAAATTCTTCCAGCATCGTTTCCACATGAGGTGGAAGACATGTGGCTGAACTAAATTCTCCCTAAAATCCTTTCCAGGCTTAAAAGTTGGTAATTACCATAACAACCATCGAGCTGGAATTACCACCTTACATTTCCTTGATGTATTGTGCGGGGTCTGAGCCTGAACTACTCTCTAAGCACGTCTGAGTTCCTCACTTCCTTACTATTTCCCCCACAGTAATTCAGTCCCTACCCTGTCTTACAGGCCACAGTGAATCTTAAGTGACAATAAACCTTGACAAGGGAGCAAACAAATTAGCTCTGCAACTTGTTACATGACAACAAGGGAGATCAGGGATTAGAATTTATATAAAACAGGAAGAAGCTGGCTAGGCATGATTGGTTAATCTTAAGTGATTATTTAATTTTATATGAAAGGTGGCTTAAAAGGGCAAACTTGGGAACCCTTCCAAAGATGGATTTGTCATTTCTACACAAGAGCTGCATGCTGTGACAGTCTGTATCTATAAAGGGCTTTTGTACTCAGCAACACTGTGAAATGAAGTGGCGTCTTCCCGCATTTAATAAATGAAGGGAAACATATTAAGGGTTGTTCACTAAGTTAAATATTCAGAAAATCTGTTTATTTGTGACTACCAAAGGGCAAGTTCAAAGGCCACAATAACAGGACATACAGATCTCCTTATGTTGCTATTTCAAATGACCACTAGATGAAGTAACAAAAGATTCAAGTCAGGGACATCAGCACTCGTGGTACTTGGTCTTTCCAAATCTCTTTCAAATGGCCAAGACTTGGGACTGGAGAGATGGCCCAGGGGTTAAGAGCACTGATTGCTCATACAGAAGACCTGGCTTGGATTCCCAGCACCCACATGATGGCTAACAACCATCCCTAATTCCAGTTCCAGGGGATCCTATGCCCTTTCTGATCTCCATGGTCATAGCATGACATAGACGCACTTACATTCATGCAGGCAATACACTCATACACACAAAATAATAAATATTGAAAAATGAACAAATGGCTAGGACAGTGGAATGTTGTGCTTGGATCAAAGTTCAGCAATGGGGAAATTTGTTGTTTGAGTATATGTGATAAAATCAAACTCTCAATAGTGGCTTGTTTGTCTTTGAGTCACTTTCTTCTTTGAATGGACAGTTGGAGCAAAGAGGAGTCGTGGACTACATACAGTCCAGACAGCATGCTGGGAACGGTACATCTCATGAATTCCATGACATTGCTGTCTGAGCTGTTTGGCCAGTATTATAGTTTGTTCAACAGAGTCTATGCTTTGCCTGTTTAAATTAAACACAACCTGCTTTCTCAGGAAACAGACTCTCAAAATCAGGGGCTGAAAGAGGGCTTCAGAACCATCTGGACGCTCCTTGCCTGCAGGATCTCTCAATAATCCAGGATATTTTGTTTCATTTAAAGCTTCATTTCCTCCCCCCCTTTAAAACAGGAAAAAGAATGATGGGGCCCTAAAGTCCCCTCCGCAGAACTGTTCTCTATCCAGAAACATTCTGCTTCCTTGCCTGACCCTTCAGAAAAGAACAGACTCCAAAAGTCTCTGAAGACGCCCCCTGCACAAACTCGGCCCTGTTCCCTTCTCAACTTTCCACTGCTCCAACCTCTTCCTAAAACACTTTTGACTACGGAACCAAAAGTCTGTCTCACACTGTTCAAACCCCATCTCATTTATCGGTGCCAACAAAATCCTGTGCCTATCACTTCTCAGAAACTTATTCTTCTAAAGGCATTGGTATGAACCAAGTTCATTGGCTTCAGATTTAATAAACTCTCCTGAGTGCTGATATCTTTCAGTCTGTCCATTTAAAAATCTATTCTTGAGCACCATAGATCACTGCAGAGTGCAGTGCTCTTGCAAAGAGAGACAGCAGCAAAGTGTCAGAATGCAAAGGCTACAAATAGAGGGCTCAGAGGATGACACTGATGAAGATAATTAATAGCCCAGTAGTAAGTAAGTAAGTAGTAAGTACTTGGAGAGCCTAAATTGAAATATCACTATTAGAGAGAGGTCCTGTATGTTCTGACACCTGCAGAATAATGAACACAACACCTATTATGAATTACTCAGAGTGTTCGCTTAAAAATTCTTGAATTTCCTACTTGGGGTTCAACTTTCTGACCCAAACAGAAAGACAAATAGTGATCTTGTTCCTTATCTATGTCTTTTGGTTTAATCTCAGTTCAAACAAGGGTCAGGCTTAAATCTAATCCTCCCTCTTCTTTCTCTTGTAAACCTAATCACACTCTCTAATTACATAGTGCATTTTGCAGCTTGCCACGCACTGCACACTGCCTTTCATTGCCTTTTAATTGTATCTATTTAAATGTCTTGTCTCATCCAATGAGATTATGAACTACTTGGGGGAGGAATGATGCCTTATATTTATCTTGTCTGATCCATAGCAGCTGCTGGCATAGTAAAAAGCACAGCACAGGTGCTCCATACAAACTCTTTGGTATGAATAGATCAAGAAGAAACTTGGAGATTGAGAAAGTTTGATGCTGTCTTTCCTTCTGGCCGTAACAGAAATGCTGTCTCAGAGCTTTCTCAACTCATGTATTATTAATATTTACAGGTGCCACCTTTTCCTAGGATGATAGGGGGCACTGCCAGCCAGCCACAGTGCAGCACTCTAATCAGTAACAATCATGGGCTTATCCTAATCAGAAACCATTGTACAGTTAGGATGGGTCTTCTAAATGACAATCATCTCACCATTGTTACATGGTGAATGCAGCATAATACCACCAAAGAGGAAAACTGCCCCCAAAGAGTTCCCTTAAGTACTCCTACTGAAAGATTAGGCACCAGCAGGTAATTCCGCCTTATCTTTCTTTGGAAAATTAGAAAAGACTTGAAGTTGAATAAATCACCATGAGCAATTGTAAGAACAAATCACCCAGGGCTATTCAATGGGGAGGATCATTTTATGGTCATGATTTTCATATCATTCTCTGGGGTCTGTGATTCTCTTAGAGGGAGCAGTATTTCCCTTCCTCCACAAAAATAAAGTTCCTGAATTGATTCAGATGCAGGTTTTCTTGGAGGTAAGAAGTATTGGCAAAAGATCATTTGCTTTACTATTTCCTAGATGCTACAACCTGAGACCAGTCCTGAAAGGAGCCATCTAGTAGGAAAGGTGGAATCAAAGTATGATAGAAGACATTTTAGAGAAAAAAATAGAACAAGGTGAAGGAGAGATAACATTGACTATATTGCTTTCATAGATTTTCTGCCTAGCATGCATAAAGCCCTGGGTTCAATCCCAGATACCACCTGAACTGGAAATGGAGGCACACACCGTGCTCCCAGCACTAGAGAGGTAGAGGCAGGTAGAGCAGTAGTTCACAGTTACCCTGGGCTACCTAGGGAGTTTGAGGCCAGACTGGGATATGTGAGACTTTGTCTAGAGATGATAGATAGATAGATAGATAGATAGATAGATAGATAGATAGATAGATAGATAGATAGATGATAGATAGATAGATAGGTATGATAGATCAATAGAAAGATAGATAGATATAGATAGATACATAAATACATAGATGATAGATAAATAGATAGATAGATATGATTGATTGATAGATAAATAGATAGATGATAGATAATTTTAGCTCCCTAGAGAACTACATTATTTACTTATTTAACCCACATGCATTAACCACCTAATATATGGAAACAACTTGCTGTAAAATGCAGGGAATATAAAGATAAAGATGCATTCCTAGCCCAAACCAATGGCTTATGATAGACAATATCATATAATACACACGCATATATGCATGCATGCATGCACAAACAGTAAGGCACTATTAAGCAATTTGTAAAAAAGGATACCAGTGTCTTTTGTACAATAAGATTGAGTTTCATTCCTAACATTCCATGAGGATTGGGATTCACTGAAGTTTTTTCAAGACCTAAGAATCTATATGTGCTTGCAAAGCTCAAATGATTTTTTTATTTATCTATTTATTTTATGTGTATGAATAGTTTGCCTGCCTACAAGTAGGTGCACCTTGTGTGTGCTTAGTACCTGTGGAGGCCACAAGAGGGCATCAGATCTCCTGGAACTGTAATTATTGATACTTGGGAAGTGCCATGTGGTTGCTGGGAACTGCCAGCAAAGTCTGCTGCAAGAACAGCAAGTGCTCTTATTGGCTAAGCTCTCTCTGTAGCCCATCAAATAACTATCAGGGTTAAGTTTTAGAGATTTTAAATGAAAAGTTGTAATTTAGTTAGAGCATGAGATTATTTAAACATGGGAAAATAAAATAATCAGTACAGTATTAGAAAAATTATGGCTGTTGACAGGATTGAGGAAGAAAAAATATTTAAATCATTAAAGATAAATGAGGTCAGGGACATCCCAGACTGAGTGAACAGTCAACAAAGCCAAAGGCCTCCACCAAGTATATCCAGAAAGAAAGAGAAATTAGTCAAGGAAGGCAGATTGGGGCCAAACTATAGAAGGTCACAATGAACAAGATAGTGAGTGGGTTTACAGTTTAATCACTAGGGACTAGAAAGCAACTGATAATTTTCCAGCAGCAGAATTGTATAATGTAACTATTACCTTCTAGGGGATTACTAAACAAACAGGAGTTTGCAAAATTAATAGTATTCGTGAAAGATTAAATTTTAGCAACAGTAATGCAGACCATTCCAATGGGTTAAGCAGAACTGGCATTATGAACAATAGTACAATGGAAAGAAGACTTCCACAAAGAAGACGTAGGGATGAAAAGCTCAAAGAACTTGGTTCCTGTCTGGACATGGACAGAAAGGAGAGAAGGTTGTCATTAAACTGTGTGTTAATAATGGAAGCATTTTTTAAAATTCAGAAGTTGAGGTAGGAGGAGAGAATATAGAGGTGAGGTTAGATGGATGGTGATGTCCATGCTAGATATAGAGGTGAAGTTAGATGGATGATGTTGTCCATGCTAGATATACAGGTGATGTTAGATGGATGATGATGTCCATGCTAGACATAGAGGTGAGGTTATATGGATGATGATCTACATGCTAGATATAGAGGTGAGGTTAGATGGATGATGATGTCCATGCTAGACATAGAGATGAGGTTAGATGGATGATGATGTCCAGGCTAGATATAGAGGTGAGGTTAGATGGATGATGATCTCCATGCTAGATATAGAGGTGATGTTAGATGGATGATGATATCCAAGCTAGATATAGAGGTGAGGTTAGATGGATGATGATGTCCATGCTAGACATAGAGGTGAGGTTAGATGGATGATGATGTCCAGGCTAGATATAGAGGTGAGGTTAGATGGATGATGATCTCCATGCTAGATATAGAGGTGAGGTTAGATGGATGATGATATCCATGCTAGATATAGAGGTGAGGTTAGATGGATGATGATGTCCATGCTAGATATAGAGGTGAGGTTAGATAAATGATAATGTCCATGCTAGATATAGAGGTGATGTTAGATGGATGATGATATCCAGGATAGATATAGAGGTGAGGTTAGATGGATGATGATATCCATGCTAGACATAGAGGTGAGGTTAGATGGATGATGATATCCATGCTAGATATAGAGGTGAGGTTAGATGGATGATGATGCCCATGCTAGATATAGAGAAGTTAGATGGATGATGATGTCCATGCTAGGTATAGAGGTGAAGTTATATGGATGATGATGTCCATGTTAGATATGTTGAAGTTAAGAAAGTCTGAATGGAAACATCTGGGAGTGACAGGAAGGTAGCAAGGAAATGAAGCAAGTCTTGAGTAGAACAACTGAAAGCCAAAGAGGCCAAATGAACTAGGGCACATAGATCCTGCTGAATGGATTTAGCTTGCTCTTTGTGGTCAAGATAAGTGGTTGGTTACCCAATAATACTCATGCCACCATTGCACCCAGGGGGATGTCTTGCCTTCCTGGTCATAATTGCTATTCACAGTGTTCACAGCTGGGTAAGATCGTTGATGACTTTTCTCCCCTGCATAGTAGTTTCTAGTACTATAAAAACTATCCAACAGAGAGGAAGTTTTCCTGATCAGTACCAACTTGATTTCTCCATGTTCTGTGACCAATGTTTGCGGTGTCTTCAACAAAAGACATTATCATCAGCTTATAAAATAGTAGGTTTCCATACAGTTTTATCAAACATCTTTTTAAAATATTTTATTTATTATTTCTCTATGTGTATGAGTATGTTGCCTGCATGTAGATAGATCTGCCTATGTCATGCAGAAGAGGGCATAGGATCACCTGGAATTGGAGTTACAGAAGGTTAACCACCATGCGGGTGCTGGGAATAGAACCTGGGTCCTTTGCAAGACCAGCCAGTGCTCTTAACCTTTGAGTCATCTCTCCAGCCATTTTTTTTAAACAACCATAGTTATTCCTCCCTGAGCTCCCTCCGTTGCCCTTCCCTCACATCCTTCTCCCCACTCAGAATCCCCTCTACCTCATCCCCTTTCCCCTTATATTATTCCCTTCCCTTAAAATCTTTCTTCCCCCTCCTCACCAGTGGCCCTTCTCTAGTTTCCTAGATTCTATAGGCACTCAAAATTAAACACGCAGATCTATAGATTTGCCAGCTCTACACACCTGACAAAGGATTGATGTCTAGAATACACAAGGAACACAAAAAACTAAACACCAAGAAAACAATAACCAATTAAAAGATGTGGCATGGAAGTAAACAAAGATTTCTCAAAAGAAGAAATACAAATGGCTAAGAAATATTTTAAAGGTGCTGGTCATCCTTAGCAATCAGGAAAATGCAAATTAGAACTACTTTGAGATTTCATCTTACATCAGTCAGAATGGTTAAGATTAAGAAAACAAAAAGTAACAAATATTTGTGTAGGGATAGCAGACTCTTCATGCACTAGTGTTGGGAGTACAGATTGGTACAGCCACTGTGGAAATCCTGGCAATTCCTGAGAAAACTAGAAACAGCTCTACCATATGACACAACTATACCTTTCCTGGGCATATAACCAAAGGACTCTATTTCCCACTACAGAGACACATGGTCATCCATGTTCATAGATGCTCTATTCAAAATAGCTAGAACATAAACAATCAACTGATGATGGATAATGAAAATGCGGAACCTATATATATATAACAGAATTTATTCAGCTAGAAAGAAAAATGAAATTTGCTGGTAAACGAATGGAACTGGAAAACCTTATATTGAGTGAAGTAACCCTGATGCAGAAAAAGGCCCCATGTTCTCTCACTCATATGTGGATCTTAGTGTCAAAAATATCACAACTTTCAGGCTGGAGAGATAGCCTAGCGGTTAAGAGCACCGACTGCTCTTGCAGAGGACCCGGGTTCAATCCCCAGCACCCACATGGCGGCTAAGAACCGTCTGTAACTCTAATTCCAGGAGAACTCCAGTTCCAGGGGAATCTGAGACCCTCTTCTGACCTCCGCGGCATTGCACGACATAGGTGCACAAACCTACAAGCAGACAGTACATTCATACACATACCAAAAAAATTAAATAAAAAAATTAAAAAATCACAACTTTTAAGGTAGTAACTAACTCAAAAACTTTAAGATAAACTACATAAAATTAGGCTATGGGTCATCCATTTTCAAGCTCTGGTCTAGTACTTGACTAGAAACCCATTATGAAATAGATAGAAGATAGATAGATAGATAGATAGATAGATAGATAGATAGATAGATAATATACATGATATGGATAGATAGAATATATGATTGATAGATTATAGATGATTGATAGATAGATGATAGATATAGATGATAGATAGAATATATGATTGATAAATGATAGATAGATAGATGGAAGATAGATAAATAGATCACATACCTTAGACTAGATAGATACATGCATACAAAGATACATAGATAGGTGATATATAAGATAGATAGATGATAGATAGATAGATAGATAGATAGATAGATAGATAATATATGAAATTGGCAGGCATAGTAAATGGTATAGACAAGGGAGGGAATCAAAACATGAACAAAATATATTCTACGAAATTCACAAATTTCAATTTAAAACTTGAAAAAATCTGTTTCCTTGTATAAAATAAGGAATATAGGACCATAATGAGGATCAAAGAAAATAATGTTCATAAAACAAAGAGCATTGCAATTCATATGAGAGGCCAGTTTGCTTTGCTTTTTGTGACAATAAACTTTGATAAGGGCCATAACTTGCATCCTAATTAAATTCCTGGTTATTAGGTCAAAAATATGTGAATAAGCTTACCCTAATCAGTGTTAAGTTCTATGATGTCTGATTCCCACACAAGAAAAAAAAACTAAAAAATATTTTCCAGGGCTGGAGAGATGGCTCAGCAGTTAAGAGCACTGGCTTCTCTTGCAGAGGACCCGGGTTTGATTCCCAGCACCCACATGGCAGCTAAGAATTGTCTTAGGCCAGGCATGGGGGCGCACACCTTTAATCCCAGCGCTCAGGAGGCAGAGGCAGGCAGATCTCTGTGAGTTCAAGGTCAGCCTGTTCTACACAGTGAGCTCCAGGTCAGCTGGAGCTAAAGGGAGATCCTGTCTCAAAAAGAAAAAGGAAAATATTTTCCAAACACTCTGGACTAAAGAAAGTTAAACAGTCTCTAGTCTCTAATGCAAGACTTCCCAAGGCCTTTGATAAAGAAATATGAGATGCAATCAACCTAGAGTGGCATGCAGTGGGCATTGTTTTCTCACTGTGCTGAAGCAGTAAATCACTCGTCCCAGGGACCATCTCTTAAGACAAGAGCCCTTCAGAGCACGTGCAGTGAAATGCTTGCCCATCTCCATGATAGACAAGCAATGCAAAGCTCACATCTGGATGATGAGTCCAGAGCCATTTGTTCCTCAAGGTGGAAAAAGAAAGAACAATTCACTCCAATGCCGAAGACAGATTTTGCTCATTCCTATCCTTCTGATTCAATTACTTTTCAAATAATTTAGGGAACAGACTAGAAATTCTCTCTACTCTCTCCTAATATTCTTGTTTCAAAATCTCTCCCTTTGAAACAGCATATTACATCATCTTAATATAAAAATCTTTTCCTAAGATATTTATTTACCTGGTGATCCCACAATCTTTTCTTCCAGTTTGCTTTTTCCCCTTTAGCTAATTATCAGTTACATGCAATTCCTTCCTAAATGTGTCCCGGTGCAATAATTGTATTTTGTGGGTGTACAAATTATCCCTCTGTCTTCTGCCTCTGACACCACCCTCTGGACAGAGTCCACCTCCCACTTTGCAAGCTGTGCTTTTCCCAGCTGAGAACATGAGTTTTCTTAAAGCACTTGCACATACAGGCTGCCTGAGGAAGAAAAGAAATCTCATTGCTACAGGGACCAGTGTTTCTCTATGTCACACAGAGAAGTCACTCCTTCTGCTGATAAAATTGCAAAGAGGACAAAGCAAAGCATAATGCGGATCGATTCTGATGGCAGTAATTGTAATGAGGATGGGAAATGGCACGATGCAAGCATTTGACACCTGAAGCTCCACTTGGTAAAAATCTAATCTATTTTTCATTAGAGTTTCCTCTCAGAAGATCCCATGGGATAGGGCAGAAGCCTTGCTCCACTTACAATCAGATTAGTCCACCTGGCCTCCTGCCACATCTCTGTGCTATGCTGTGAACAACATCATATGCAGAAAGACACTCCAGTAACTTGTTTTGTCTAATTCATCCAGGAAATACTCTGTGGTACAAAATATCATGTTGATAGTGCATACCGAAAAAGCATTGCTTCAGTGAAAACAGTAGAAGTTAATTTTAATGATATTTAGTTATTGGAGCCAGGAATTCCCAAAACATGCCCTGCGTTCTACTCACTTATAAACTAAGATCTTCAGAAGAACTCAACTCAGAGCAGTAATTAAGAAAGGATCCCCAGCACTTGGGAGGCAGAGGCAGGCAGATCTCTGTGAGTTCAAGGCCAGCCTGGTCTATAGAGCTAGCTCTAGGCCAGCTGGGGCTAAAGGGAGACCCTGTCTCAAAAAGACAAAAAAAAAAAACAAAAACAAAAGACTACTCTTTAAGATAAGTGGTAAGAATAATAACAACAAGGCTGGAGAAATAGCCTAGCGGGTAAGAGCACCGACTGCTCTTGCAGAGGACCCGGGATCGATCCCCAGGACCCACATGGCAGCTGAGAAGCGTCTTTAACTCCAGTTCCAGGGGAATCCGACACCCTCTTCTGACCTCCGCGGCATTGCACAACACGGGTGCACAAACCTACATGAAGACAGTACACTCATACACATACAAAAATAATAATAAAAATAAATAAAAAATTAAAAAAAAAGAATAACAACAAAGAGAATGTTGAGTCCCAGGCTTGGTCACTTGGATGGGAAAACCGGGATCCAATGTTTAACACCTGCCCCAGAGTAATAATGGATATTTAAATGGAAAAGGAAGAAAGGACATGGCTAACCCCATTAGTGGACTATCTCAGTTCAGTAGTTCCAAGGACTCAAAAGTGGCAAACAAGATTGAGCAATTTGAGAAAAGAGAAAACAACCCTGCTCAGACTAATAAATGAATTTGGTAAAGTTGTAGAACACAAAATCAATGTACACAGCCTTTAAAGCACATCAGCCCTATCTGCTAGTGAGCCTTGCCCCATTTAAAATCTTAATATAGACGACATGGGTCAAGAAACTACAGCTCCAAGGTCAAATCTTTTCATAAATACAGATTTATTTGCAGCACACCTATGTCCATAACTACCTCCCTCCATGGTGGCAGAGTTAGTTACACGACTATATGACCAAAGAGATGGTGTGGCATGGATGATCTTCCAAAAGAAGGATTGACCCCGGACATTCAAGATTGTGAACTTGAGTATGATTCTTCTGAAGGAAAGGGAGGAGCCAGGGATAGAACGACCCCTCCCCATCAGCCAGCTCACCTTGGCTGTCCAAGGCGGAGAGCTAAGGGGGTCTCCTTGAGTCAAGCAAGACTCCACCGTCAACACCAGCTACACCTCACCTGCCTGGAAATACTGTGCAGCAGAGGCAGCCATATGCCTGTATATCCCAAATCTAATTGGCTATTGGCTCTCTCCTTGGAGGAATAACCCATGGCTGATGCCACAAGCTTACATCCTCTACAGGTTAGGAGATGTTATAAGCCACAGTAAGACCCTGTCATATTTAACAGGAAAAAAATGTACTCATGGATCAACATATTATCTAAAAATATGTGTCTATACAAAGTAACCTACCATAACTATTAATGCTGTTTAAATACCTATATATCTAATTGCTTGTGCTTATTAGTAGGATCGAAAGGTTATTCCTGGACAAACTATCAGCCCATGAAAGGAAACAGCCAGAATTGACCAGAGTCCAAGACAACAGCTCCAGAGAGAGTGGACTGTTTGTCTGCTTCTCATTCCACCTATGCCCCTTTTCTAAGCCCAGGGAATAATCTGCGGAAGAGGGAGCGTGGTAGAATGTAAGGGCTGCGATTGCCGGTGATGGTAAACTACAGCAATGTAGTCTGGACCCTCATTGATCAACCTGACCCCCCGCTGGAAGTGGGGCTGTGGGGGTTGGGGCACAGCCTGCAAAGGTATTACATGAAGGATGCTTGTACTCATGGATTATCACTATAGCTAAAAAATGGAAAAAAAAAACTGAGAGGAAATATGCAGGACAGTATGGCAGATGCATGATCTTGGTTTGGGGGGGGGGGGAAGGGAAAGGGAAATCGCCTGAACTGAATTGGAAAATGATGTATGAAATGCACAAAGCATCAATAAAAAAAATAAATAAATAAAAAAATAAAAAAAAGACCAAAAACAAAACAAAACAAAACAAAAAAACAGGAAAAATAAATAAATAAAGGCAGGAAATGCTAGGGAGTGGAGCTGTCACCATGTTGTTTGGAGGTCACAGGGGTCCAGGTTGGGACCCTGGAACGAACATGAGGGGAAGGAGAGCACCAAGAATCCTGTAAGTGACCCCCTCACCCATTCACTTTGTATGCAAGCCTAAGTAGACTCACTAGAATTTTGTAAACTGCAGTTTTGGAGAGTCTTTCCTCCATTTGTCTTTGGGACCCATGGAGCAGGAGGTGAGGTGCCACCTTCTCCCATTTCTCCCAGGAAGGAAATTTCTGCAATAGATGTTCAGTGGTTTGGACAGCATGCTGCTACTCCAGAGGACCCAGCACCCACGTCAAGTTACAACAACCTGCCATCACTCCAGTTCCAAGGAATGTCTTCTTCCAATCTCTGCAAGCACCAGCACCACATGCCATACACTCACACAGAAACGTACATACTGTGGTTGGTGGTTTGAATGGGAATGTCCCCCATAGGCTTCAAGTATTCAGACATTTTGTCCCCAGTTGGTGGTGCTGTTTTGGGAGATCTTAGAAGGTGTGGCCATGCTAGAAGAAGTACGTCACTGGGGGTGGGCTTAGAGAGTTCAACAAGCCTTGCCAGTTTCCAGTTTCTCTCTCTCTCTCTCTCTCTCTCTCTCTCTCTCTCTCTCTCTCTCTCTCTCTCTCTTTCTCTCCTTCCTGTATTCACTGGAAGATGTGAACCTCAGCTTTCTGCTCCAGCTCCTGCCACCATGCCTCCCCGCCACAATGGACTCTAATTCCTTGGAACATCATTCTCAAGCTCAAATAAACTCTTCCTTTTATAAGTTCCCTTGGTCGTGGTGCTTTGTTTTTTGTTTATGTTTTTTTTTTTATTTCCGTATGTGTATGAATGTATTGTCTGCATGCAAGTTTGTGCACCCGTGACATGCAATGCCGCGCGGAGGTCAGAAGAGGGTGTCAGATTCCCCTGGAACTGGAGTTCTCCTGGAATTGGAGTTTCAGACGGTTCTCGGCCGCCATGTGGGTGCTGGGGATCGAACCCCGGTCCTCTGCAAGAGCGTCAGCGCTCTTAACCGCTAGGCCATCTCTCCAGCCCCAGTCGTGGTGGTTTTATCACAGCAACAGAAAAGTGACTAATACACATACACACACATGAATAAAAATAAAACTTAAAAAGAAAGCCCAAAATGTTTTCCTCTTTGTCATTTTAAGGAAGTGGGTAGGTTGGTAATTCCCACTCTAAACAGTCAGGATTACACCTTATGCTTTCTATGGAAAAGCATGGGAAAGGCAAGGAAGTAAATAGAGAACCTGGGCACTCTACTCGCACTCAGGAATCTCACTCACTCTTCTATGACTCTCCAAGCCAACCAAAAGCATGGCTTCCCCTCAGGTCCTACTGGGGAAGCTTTGGATAGATAGATAGATATGCGTGGCTCATTAATAACTGTCTTATTTGATATGATATTTTGATAAGACTGTAGATTGCTTTTACTTTTCGAGCTATCCTTAAGGTATTCACAAAGACATTAGGTCCAGTTAAGATAATAATTTGATAAATCTGTGTATACGTTACTTGAGAAAATGTAGAGCCTCGGACTAGTAAATACACGGCTTCAGAATATGTGTAATTTTAATATTAAAATTGCCCCTAAAACAGAAATACAAAATCATGTGTTTTAAATTCTTTTCAAAGTGTTAAAAGCAAACAGATAACTGTAGGAACGTGTACCTCAATGGGTAAAGATAGTATGGTTATGTGATGATTTTATTTCAGTTTTCTAATTTTCTGTAATAAGCACAGATTGCATTTATGATCATCAAACAACTTTCTAGTATTATCAGCTTCTTAAAGGGCTCAAATAATAATATAACAAATATAATAATATAACAAATAAATAATATAACAAATGAAGTACTAAAATTTCTACCATGGTGTTGTAAACTTTAATTTTAGCAAAAAAGCTGAGAACCACAATTCTTTGGATGTTTATCAAAACTTTTTTGCCGTAGTTTCCAAAATCTCTTGTAGTCCACAGGTGGCCAGGGAGTCATTCGTTCCTAGATTCTTGAATCAGTGTTGAGAAGAGAACATTGCAAGCTGTCCCCCAGCCCAGTACTCTGTTGTCTCTCTCCCCAGGCAATGAGGCCAGACGGCTATAAAATTCAGAAAGAATTTGGCCAACTTATAATGTAAAAAACATTTCAGAAGATATTCTTCCTGGGGTTGGGAAGATGGCTGAGTAGTCAAAACACTTTCAGATCCTCAGAAGTCCAGGTAAATGCCACATGGGGTAAGGTGACAGAGGCAGAGACACGCTGAACAGCAAGACTGGCCATGCTGGTGAGCTCTGGGTTAGAGTGAGAGACTTGATGAATATGGGAGAAGAAGAGCTAAAGAGGATGATTCTCAGTATCAATCTCAGACCTCAACGTGCTTGAGCATATACATGTACGAGTACACACATGCAAGAACATGTATGCATACATATGCACACCACACACACATGTACACACTCTCTTTCTTTCTTTATAGGCATCATGATAGCTCCATCATTTTCTGGCCTTTAAATCCATTCGGTGTAAATGAATGACCACTGTACTGGTCCACCATGTCGAGGAAACTGGACTACTCCATGCACTTTTTTGTTACCCTCTCCATATATTCCCCCTTGGTTATTGTTGTTTTGGTACTTCTTATCAATATTTTTATTATAATTCTTCCCTTTTGTTCATAAGTTGTCTTGTATGAAAGAAGGATGTAATAAAAAGTACAGAAAAGCCTCCAGTGACACTATTGTTTTTGGTTTTGTTTTGTTTGTTTGTTTTTTTTGTCTTTTTGAGACAGGGTCTCCCTGTAGCTCTGGCTATCCTGGAACTCTATAGACCAGGCTGGCCTTGAACTCACAAAGATCCGCCTGCCTCTGCCTCCCAAGTGCTAGGATTAAAGGTGTGCACCACCACGCCTGGCGACACTATTGTTTTATGGACAAGGTTGTTCTAATGAGTTAGGAAATGACTCTTTTGCAAAGCCACAGATAATGAAAGCTACCCTCTGGGTGAACATGGCAGGGTCCTATAAAACTGGGACGCAATTGGCCTCCACCAAGGTAACCGTGCCCTCAGAAACATGTCACCAGCACTAAAAGCTGTGTTGTCCTGGGACCATAAAGTGACATCAAAAAGTGTCTTAAGCAGCCTATGAAGGAAGGTACTTCAATTTTTTTTGTCTTTTTGAGAAATGGTCTCCCTTTAGTCCCAGCTGGCCTGGAGCTCATTCTGTAGACCAGGCAGGCCTTGAACTCACAAAGATCCACGTGCCTCTGCCTCCCAAGTGCTAGGATTAAAGGCATGCACCACCACGCCAGGCTTGGTACTTCAATTTTATGTGGAAAGCAAATTATGTGTAAACAATTTAACCAAGCTTCCATTAACTCCTGATTAATACTACTTACACACGCACATGCATGGGCACACACACACACACACACACACACACACACACAGAGTCTCTTTCCTTAAAGATGTCTCTTCCTTCCCCATCTACCAAGCAGCTATTTCCCTCTCTCTGTGAATTGTCAGTGGCATACACAAGCCTTTCTAAATACTGGTCATCTCTCTGTGTAGACACACTGGCTCCCAGACGAGGCCCCATAGAATTTGTTCCAATATTTCAGATATATTCATTGCATTTGCATCACTATGAACAAAATCTCTCACAGAATCAACTTAAGAGGGTAAATGTCTCTTTTGGTTCATGCTTTCAGTGTATTTCAATCTGCCCCAACAGGGCAGGCATGGTGGAACAGCTTTGTCCATGGTAGTGAGGGTGTGAGGTACCGGCTCCTCTCACCACACCGGACAGATCAGCAGAGAGAGTACTGGAACCAAGGGCTTATCTACATCCTTCAAAAGCCTTCCCTAGTGACCTGGCTCTGTTGGCCAAGCCCTACTTCCAAACATTTCTTCAGCTTGCTGAGATAGTGCCATCATCTGGGGAACATATGCTCAAAGCAGGAGCCTGTGGGGAACATTGCAGATCCAGATCTTAACACTAGATATAGATTAGCACATCAAGTCTAGACTGATTGACACACTTTAATTGACTTTTTAATTGACTTGACTGTCTCAATTCATATTAAGACTCAGTATCATGACCTAGCTTGCATATAAGTGGCCAGGATAGAGCAAAAGACATAGAGTTAGCACCCTGACAGCCCTACTATTAGCAGAGAATATTCCATGTAAGAACAACAGGATTACAGACGTTGGGCAAAGAGGTCTAGAGGCAGGAGCCTGGTTGTTGGGATAATCCTACTAGTGATGTCAAAGATTGCTTTCTGGTTTCTTTTTGTTTTGTTTTGTTTTTTACACTTATAGGAAAAATTGGGAAAAACATTATACTGAGATTATATGATTTGAGATGCCTAATTCCTTTTGCCTCCCATGAAACATGTTCTGATATTGGAATAGGCTTCAATCTACAAAAAGATATTGAATATTATAGACTTAAAGAGGAAAGAGATACAGAAGACAGTAAGCTATGTACCATTAACACATAAAATACCATGTCGTTGGGAATCATGCTTATCTTTCCCCTTAGTTAATTTCCCCTTAGTCCTATAAGCCTGTAAGATGTCCTTTTCACAGATACCTTTACTTTCAATATCATGTCTTCCTCCAAATAAGCTTATTTTCTACTTGAGCTTGGCTTGTCAGAAAAAGCCTAGAACATCATGGGAATGAGTACTGTAAAATTTCTAATTGCTACCCTATTTTAATATTGGGCTTTCTTGCACTATCTTATTTTGTTTTTATAGCAACACATTAAAGTAGTTGCTTCCAATGAGGAAATTGAAGTGTTACATGTGTATACACAAAACAATAGAGTTTGGATCAGAATTCAGATCTCTGACCTGTAACGTCTCTCAGCGGGTAAGGGTGTCTTCCACCATGTCTAAGGACTTGAGTTTGATTCTGCTGGATCTTCATGGACCAGAACAGGACTAAGTCACACAAGGTGTCCTCTGATTGACACACAAGCACCGTGGCACACCTGATGTGCATGCTCCCCACCCCACAATAAATAAATAAAATGTAATAAGCACACATCTTCTAAAAAGAACTCAAATCTCCAGAAGGCCTAAACCCACGTCTCGGGTGTGCTTTGGAGTTGCTGGGAACTTGCTCACTTAGAGCTTTATAGGTTTCAGTGTATAGAGAAAAAGCAAGCAGAGGAGCCCTGGGGAAAGAAGTCAACTACATTCAATGATCTCTCCAGCTTCAGCTCATTTCACTCTTTTGCTGTTTTTATGTTGTTGTTGTTGTTGTTGTTGTTGTTGTTGTTGCTGCTGCTGCTGCTGCTGCTGCTGCTGTTACTGAGACAGGGTCTCACTATGTAGCCCTGTCTGGCCTGATACTCACTATGTAGACTGGGCTAGCTGTAAACTCACAGAGATTGCCCTGCCTGTGCCCCCAGAATACTGGGATTAAAGGCATGTGCTACCATGATTGGCTTTCTGATAAGGAGGCCACATTAGCGAATGATGGCTCAACCATATTTCAGACTGTACCTGCTAAAAAACATCTTAGACTGGATCATCTGAACCCTCACTACCAGGCTGAGGCATCATTATTAACAATTTGGGTTATAGTGCTGCCTTTCATCTCATACATGTATGGATTAGAACAAGAGGCTTGGGTTGAATGACAAACACTTGAGTAGGCTCGCGCGCACGTGCGCGCGTGTGCATGTGTGTGTGTGTGTGTGTGTGTGTGTGTGTGTGTGTGACAATGTCTCCATGTGTATATGAGAATGAATAAATAATATGTATGAGGGCTATAGTACTAACTATTCTTGCAGAGGACCCAGGTTCAATTCTCAACACCCAAATGGTGGCTAACAACTGTCTGTAACTCCAGCTCCAGGGATCCAACTTCCTTTTCTTACATCTTTGGGCATTGCAGGGTATGGTTGCACTTACATATATGCAGGCAATGCACTAGTACACAAATACACACATAATATAAAAATAATAAATAAAATATTTTAAAATAATATGAGATTAATAAAATCATGTTTATACATACGTTTCTACTATAAAAATAAAATTTGCACAGTTTGGGTTTGGTATATTATTTTTAATATTGAACAATTTGACACAGATTTTCCTAATTACAATTTTTATTTTTTTATCTTATGTATGTTATATGTGAACCCACGTCATGTCATGCCCATAGATTCCAGAAGAGTGAGTCTGATCCCCTGAAACTGGAATTATGGATGGCTGCTAGCTACCATGAGAATGCTGGGATTTAAACATGAGTCTTCTGCAAGAGCACCCAGTGCTCTTAACTGCTGAACCATCTCTCCAGCTCCCAATTACATTTTTTAAGCCTCAAATATTGTTAATGATGACATAGGATCAAAAAGTAGAAATACCATCATTTATTAAGGCATGTTGCTATATCCTCTTAAATTTTCATATTCATTATTAGCAATACAATGAACAATATCCTACAGAATCATTATACCCAATATTTTTTTCAAATATTAAAATGTAGAGACATACCCAGGTGTGGTGGTGCAAGCCTTTAATCCCAGCACTACAGAGGCAGAGGTAGGTGGATTTCTGTGAGTTGAAGGCCAGCCTGGTCTACATAATGAGTTCCAGGTCAGCTGGGGCTACAAGGAGACCCTGTCTCAAAAAAGATCAAAAACAAAACAAAATGTTTCTACATTTCTTTTGAGTCTATCTGCAGAGATAATATGCAATACATTTCTTCAAATTTAGGGTGTTCATTCTTAAGTTTGCACCCATTTAAAACATTTCATTAACCATATCTAACAGAAGTATAAAACATAAATAAGAACTTGATAAAACTCATTCAAAACATTATCTCAATAACTGTCTAGTAATTTGTCATTTGTATGTGTTATAATTACCTTAAATAATAAATTTATTTCCATTCTTGTTGGTAATTATTTTTTTCTCCTTCCTTGCTAGGCATTTTATACCAATGTTTTACTTTGAAAAATTTCAAATATACATAAAGTAAATAAGAATATATATATAATGACTACCAAGATTTATCATTTAAATAGCAATTAATATTTGGCTGCATTTAAGGGATTTTGTTGATCTCTTTATTCTTTCTCCCCTCTCCATATATATACATACATGTACAAAAAATATATATATATATATCTGCATGTGCACATATATGTGTGTAAACAACACCAGTATGGTGGTTCACACCCTCTGGAGGCAGAGGCTGGTGAATCTCTGTGATATCAAAGCCAGTCTGATCTACATAGTGAATTGCAGGTGGGTTGGGACTAGGGGGACTCTCCCAAAATAAACCAATGAATATGCATGTGTTTGTATGTGTATATAGATAGCCATCAAATTTAATTAATCCTAAAGCAAATTTCATTAATTTCATCTCTACTTCAGCATCCATATCATTTACTAGCACTGAATGTACAATTCTTCAAGTCTATGTAAAATACATTTTCTAAATTACTCTTTCTTTTCCTTCCTTTTTATTTTTGTGTTTTGAGATGGGGTCTCCCTGTAGCTCAGCTGGCCTGGAACTTGCTATATAGAACAGTCTGGATGGTTTCTCACAGAAATCCACCTGCTTCTGCCTCACAAGTACTGCAATTAAAGCCACCACCACACCCAGCTGTTTTGTTTATATTAGGTTAAAATTCACAAAAAATTTTAAGACTTTTCCAGGTTTATCCCCAAACTTCTTCTCAAAACTATGTTTCTATCCTTAATGCATGGTTGAGTCTACTTAAATGTTCCTTGTAAATAATTTTTTTTCTTTTCAATGTGGTAATGGGAAGTTTGGATGTTATTGCTGGATTTTGAAAGTCTACCATCTAAATCTTAGTGTTTCCTTATCAGTGTGTGTGAGTCTTCTCCTATCAGGACCATTGACAGAGGATCCTAAACAGTTCTGAAGAAGTTGATACACACTTCCAGCTTCCTACAAATAATGAGAACTGCAGCAAGTACCAGAAATCTTTCTCCCAATAACCAAATTCCATTTAAAGGTAAACAAAAATAATGCATTTTTTAGTCTGGGGAAAAAAAGCAAACAAATAATTATAGAGTAAAAAACCACTCAGACTGATTCTGATCTCCAAGAGTAAAATCTCAAATACTTCATAATATGAACTCAGTAGCAGAAGTGTTTAGATTTATCTGAGATGAGAGCAAATGACACCAAGGCCACACAGCTACTTTGTTGAAGAACTAGAATGTGAATTCAGAAAGTCTAACTCAAAAGCCTGAGTTTACAGTTTCCATGCTTAATTCTGTTGAGCTGGGCGATACGCATGACCAGAGTCAAATGTTACTTCCATTTTACAGGTCACAGCTGGGAAGATTAAGCAACCTGCCCAAGTTATTTTAAAAAAACATACTACTTTATTACAGGAGCCTGGAGAGGTGGCTCAGTGGGTAAGAACACTGGCTGTTCTTGCATAGGAACTAGGTCCAATTCCTAGCATCTACATTGTGGCTAACAATCTTGTGTCACTCCAGGATCTGAAACCCTCTTCTGAAGTCTGTAGGTACTTTACAACATGGGTGCACTCATATGCATGCAGGCATTACACTCATACACAAAAATAAAAAGAACAAAGTATTTAATTTGTCAAGTACTTTATTATAAAAATTAAACTACCTACTACTGACTCAATAGCCATGTTCTTTTTTGTTTATTTTTGTATGTGTATGAAAGTACTGTCTGCATGTAGGTCTGTGTACCCGTGTCGTGAAATGCCATGGAGGCCAGAAGAGGGTCTCAGATTTCCCTGGAACTGGAATTCTCCTGGAATTGGAGTTGCAGATGGTTCTCAGCTTCCATGTGGGTGCTGGGGTTCAAACCCGGGTCCTCTGCAAGAGCAGTTGGTGCTCCCAACAGTTAGGCCATCTCTCCTGCCCCTCAATAGCCATGTTCTTAATTAAAGCTTTCTATATGTCTACATGCACTCTACAAACTATTCAGTCCAGACATCTGGAAGGTAATCAATGAGAGTTCCTTAGTGCTTGTGTGTTTCATTATATTAAAATCTAGTATATTTTTGGTTAATTAGATAAGGTGCCTGAAGGTGCCTGGAGTCTTGGTCATGTAGCCTAGTTATTGATAGTCTGTCTACCTTAGTTTTCCTAGAATACCTTTTATATTTTTTTTATTTTTTTATTTATTTTTCTCTATGTATATGAATGTACTGTCTGCATGCAAGTCTGTGCACCCGTGTCGTGCAATGCCACAATGCCGCGGAGGTCAGAAGAGGGTGTCGGATTCTCCTGGAACTGGAGTTCTCCTGGAATTGGAGTTTGAGACAATTCTCAGCCTCCATGTGGGTGCTGGAGATCGAACCCAGGTCCTCTGCAAGAGCAGTCAGTGCCCTTAACCGTTAGGCCATCTCTCCAGCCCCTAGAATGCCTTTTAAATCAGGTGGCTTTATGGAGTTGAGTTTGACAGCAGAACATCTGAGAAAACTTCAGCTTTCTTTCTACTGTGACCTTCTATATGTTGATAGCAAATCTCTGAATACAGCCTGAAGTCCCTGAGGTGGCATAAATTTTTAACATATTTGTTATTTTTATTTTATGTGAATGAGTGAGTGTATCACCTGCACATGTGTAAGTGCACTCCTGTAGTGGGTTGCCTGTGGAAGTCAGAAGAGAGTGACAGATTCTCCTGGACCTGGAGTTACAGAGAGTTGTTAGCCATGTGGGTTCTAGGAATTGAACTCAGGTCCTGTGCAAGAGCTGTGGCGCTCTTCATCACTGAGCCATCTCTCCAGCCCAGGTGACATAAATTTTGACCCTCACAGCACAGTTCCTTTCAGAAGGCACTGGACTAGGGAAGGGGAACTTTGTGGAACTGAGCTGCGCATTTGCTGTTTTTACCCCCTGCTGACATCTAATCTTCAGCAAAGTGACATTTTCTTCCTCCATTCACATTGCTAATGCAGGGGAAATATGGTATCACCATCATTTGGTTCCCTGCAATAAGTGCAGCAACTGAACAACATGGATTTATTAGTGATAAGAGACAAGAAGCTGTAGAACATGTTGCTCAATTCTTGACTCACAATTCTTCTAAATTTTCAGCTATTATTTCTTTTCTGCTCATAAATTTGGTTTTAATAGAAGGGTCACAAACAAGTGTCTGCCTGTCTCTTATCACCATGAAAGGCCATTTCCTCCCCCTGCATGTAAATAAGGGCATATAAGCTTTGCTCTCGAATAATGGGATTTCTCTCCTTTCCTCTCTTCTAAAATTATGATCATTTTTAGCATACTGTCTAAGATAACCTTTGCCCTCACACTCATGAAAACTATAAACAGTGCTAGGAAAATGAGTTTACTTTCTAAGCCTGCTAATAAATCTTTCAGAGGTCATCTTTCCCATAGAAGTCCACAGACCGGCATCAGGTTAAGTCCCTGGAATGTGGCAGCTCCTGGATGTCACATCCACTGATACATGTCACCAACCTTGTGAAAAGAGGGATCTAGTGATCAAAGATGTCATCTATGGTCTCTGCACCCATAGCTTCACTTTCAAACTATTTCTTTCCACAAACTATTTCTCCCACAGAAAAATGATACCAGATGTAAGAGTCTTGTACTGACCACTGTTGACACAGAGAGCCTGCTACAGCTAAAACTAGGTCTACAGTATCTGGCATAAGCATCTACAATATATGTCTGGGCTATTTATGTGCATTTTTATAATCATCTCTGTGCTGGATAGCTTTAGTGTCAACTTGACACACCTAGGTTGAGGGAGCCTCAACTGGGGAATTGGCTCCATTGGATTGGCCTGTGGCCACATCTGTGGAGTATTGTCTTGATGGTCAAGCAGTGTGGGAGGGCCCAGCCCACAATGAGTAGTGCCACCCTGGGTAGGTTGTTGTGTACTGTATAAGAAGGCGGGCTGAGCATGAGCCAGGGGAGCAAGCCAGTGAACAGCATTCCTCCATGGCCTGTGCTTCAGCTCCTGCCTCCAGGTTCCTGCCCTGAGTTCCTGCCTTGGGCTCTCTGAGTGATGAACTGTGACTCAGGAGATGTAAGCTGAATAAACCCTTTCCTCCCCAAGTTGGTGTTGGTCAGAGTGTTTTGTCACAGCAATGGAAGACAAACTACAACAGAAATTGGTACCAGAAGAGTGGGGTATTGCTGTGACCAACCTGACCTTGGTGTTTTGGGGGAGGGAGGATTGTGGAGGCATTTGGAACTTTGGGCTGGGAAGATCATTGAATGCCTAAAGATCGTTGCTGTGGAGCTTGGAGTTTTGCTGAGTTGTAGAAGATGGAGGCCTGGCTTGTGAAGTTTCTAGTTTCAAAGGGGAACAGAGATCATCAGGACTGTGTAATCTGTGGGTTCTGGTCAGCTGGGGCTGAAGAATCAGCTGTAAGTAACAAGAGACCAGAACCTGAAGTGAAATCTTTGTTGTACTGGGACAATTGATGCTGGTTAGCTGGGGCTGAAGAATCAGCTGTAAGTAACAAGAGACCAGCATCATGTGGTGAAATCTTCTAGGAAGAATTTCTTCAGGGTCAGCACACAGAAGCTGTGATCCAGAAGGGGCCGAGCCTCCATATCTCAGCCAGAAGCAGTACTTGGTAACGTGTGAGTCTCCCTATATGGTTCCGGTGTTGAAATTTGAGGGGGTCAATAGAGAGCAGCCGAGGCTTGCACTTGAGAGTCAGGAAAGACCATTGGTGGAAGGGTACCCGGTTGCAGTGAAGACCCCAGGATTCAGGGTCATGGAGAGAAGCTGAGGCTTTGCAACAGAGAGGTCAGACGAGACCATTGGTAGGTGCTGGCCTCGTTTCAGTGGCGACCCCAGAGTTTTGGAGATGCCGGGACCATAGGATGACCACCAAGAGCAAGCGGCAGGTGTGGAATGGAGTCAGGCCTGGGCCTTCAAGATGAGCTGTGTGTGCAAAGATGGCAGAGTCAAGAAGGAGGAGCTGCTGAAACCCTTTGGAGCCAGAAGATCGTGAGTGAATCCCAGGTGTCCAGCCTTGAGCTACTTTGCTGGACTTAGGTTTTGTTTGAGAGTGCCTGATTCTTCCCTTTGAAATAAGACAGTACTTGTTTTTGGATTTTACAGCAGCCCAAGAGTATTAAAAGACTTTTAATAGACTGAACTTTTAAGCGTTTGGAATTTTAAGGACTGTGGGGCTTTTAAGGTTGTACTGTCTTAGGTTGTGATTAATGTTATCATACTTTGGGGACAAGAACTGGAAAGGTGGTGGTTTAATAGTGATGTGTTTTTGTGTGTCAAGTTGACAAGGGGTCAAATTGTGCTGGATAGCTTTAGTGTCACTTGACACACCCTGGGTTGAGGGAGTCAATTGGGGAATTGGCTCCATTGGATTGGCCTGTAGCCACATCTGTGGAGTATTGTCTTGATGGTCAAGCAGTGTGGGAGGGCCCACCCACAATGAGTAGTGCCACGACCCGGGCAGGTTGTTGTGTAACGTGTTAAGAAGACGGCTGGGCATGAGCCAGGGGGAGAAGCCAGTGAACAGCAATTCCTCCATGGCTGTGCTTCAGCCTCCTGCCCCAGGTTCCTGACCTGAGTTCCTGCCTTGGGGGCTCCCTGAGTGATGAACTGTGACCAGGAGATGTAAGCTAAATAAACCTTTCCTCCCCCAAGTTGGTGTCGTCAGAGTGTTTTTGTCACAGCAAATGGAAGACAAACTACAACAATCTCTCATCCCAAACTCTGTTGCCCTCATTCCTTCTTCATTCCTACTGTCTTCTAGACATTAACTTTTTCTTGTAGATATCATATCCTAATATCTTTCCTGACTTCCAATTCAGTGTTTGCTCCAACAAGTGTGAACTTCTTCCACATTACCTATCTCTAATCTTGTTTCCTATTGTTAATTTTTGCTCCTTTGCTTATTCAAAGAGAAACTATCCCTTAAGAATGAGCTCAACCAAAGCCATGTCTGACCACGCTCACTCACACTGATCCCCATGGAAGGTAATGTGACCACACTTTCATTTAGTTTTATCTATTTTATATTTTAGAATGATAACACTGGGTGTATTAGTCAGGGTTCTCTAAAGAAAGAAGTAACAGGAACGAATAAATAGCTATATACAATTTATTGATTTGCCTCATGGATAGAGTTCAAGGAGTCCAAACAGTAGTGTGCACCCACACTGGAAAGGCCGAGAGAATCCAGGGAACTGCTCAGTCCGCAAGGCTGGGATGTCTCAGTAGTCCCCAATCCAGTGCTGAAGGCCGAATAGGATTCCAGGAGATCTGCCGGTCTCAGTACACGCTGGGATCCGAAAAGGTTGATCACAGCAGCAAGACAGTGAAGAGAAACTGCAGGAGAAAAGAAGAAGAGACCAGCTCCTTCTGCCCATGGCCTTAAATACTGCCTGCCGGCAGAAGGTAACGCCCACATTTGGGGGGGCCATCCGGGTTGAGGCAGTCCAATCAGAAGACCCTTAGTCCAGTCAAGTTGACACCCAGGATTAACCATCACACTGGGAGAGGTCATCAAAGTCTACCAAGAAAAAGAAACAGAATAGAGGGGGAAATCAGGACTAAATCTACTAGCATGCCAACAATTTTACTAAATCAGGTGGATCAAATACCTCAGTTAAAAGACAGAATATGGCTGGGCGTGGTGGTGCACACCTTTAATCCTAGCACTTGGGAGGCAGAGGCAGGCGGATCTTTGTGAGTTCAAGGCCAGCCTGGTCTACAGAGCAAATTCCAGGACAGCTGGGGCTACAGGGAGACCCTGTCTCAAAAGACCAAAAAAAAAAAAAAAAAAAAAAAAAGACAGAGACTGTCAGACTGCAGATTTTACAAGTTTTTTAAAGGTAGGAGGAAAAAAATAAAGACAAAAAAAAAAAAAAAACATGTTAAAATTTAGATTGCCTATATTTAGAATTAGGACAGACAAAGGAAAGCAAAAGCTTTACAGAAAGTCTTTTGTAAAGAAACAACCACAAATTTGAAAAATACTCATCTAAAACTCATAAAATTTTTATAGTGACCACCTCTAATAAATATTCTTGAGAAAAACTCTCTCCTTTGACTAAAACTTTAGTCAGGCAACTCTGCATCCTCTCAGTAGGTCCAACTTTGAGACTCTTCTCTTTCCTTATTTTAGCCTCCACTTTTGTGCAGGAATTTTACAACAGTTTAGTGAAAATCCCCCAGCGTTCAAAAGCAACCAACCCAAATACCTTATCAGCCTGCTGGAAAGGCCCTGTGAAGTAAAAACCAGGACAACTGCCATCCGAAAGCCAGGAACCATATTGGCTGGCACCTAATCTTGGATTTCCCAATATCCAGAACTTTAAGAAAGACATTTCTAATAATCCACCCCATCTGTGCTATTTCATTGTGGCAGCCGGAGCAGATTAAAGCATACATTTTTATCCATCTGCACTGGGGACATTTACAAACTTAAGAATTTGCAAATATTTGCCATAAATGAAGTCTCAGCTTTTCAGAGACTTGAAACCATACATTTGGAAATTTAAAAATACCTCTTAAATAACTGAGAAGTTAAAAATGATTTAATGAAATGTTGAACTATGTAGGATAAAACCATGAAAATACGACATAAAAAACATACATAGAATAGTGCTAAATTAATGTCAAAACATGGAAAAGTTAAAATAAAATTTATCCTAGAAAAGAAACTAAAATTAGTAATTGAATCATAAAATTAGCAAGGGCAAATTAAAAGTAGGAAACAAATGAAATAAACAATAGAGTCATTAGAGAGCATCACCACAGACAAATTCATATCTTTAAGATCAATAAACCAAAAGGAGAAAGGAAAGGATCAATTAAACATTATTTAGAGGAAAGCAATAATCATTACTCTAATAGATTTTTTTTGAAATGCTGAGGAAACACTAATAAAATCTACATCTCATACATTTTGAAAAACCTTCAGAAATGAAAATATACTAGTGGGATTAGAGAGATGACTCAGTGGTTGAGAACACTGGTTGCTTTGCTGAGGACCTAGGCTTCAATCCCCAGCACCCACATGGTGGCTAAACAACCAACTGTAATTCCAGTTCCTGAGAATCCCGTCACCTTCTTTTGACCTCTGTGGGCATTGCACAACATGAGTTCACCTACATACATTGCAGGCAATACACTCAACACATGAAAACAAATTTTAAAAATAAGTTTTTTAAGAAGAACAGTGTACTAGCAAAAATAATAACTTACAAAAACAAATAGGGGCAAGGGAAAGTTCCTGTGAGGGTTATATGTCAATTGTCAATTTTATGGGTTGAGAAATGTCTAAGAAATCATCCAAGTACCCCTTTGTGGGTATCTATATAGGTGGTTTAGAGTCATTCTATCACAAGCCTTCTGACCCAAGGAATGGGTAGATCCCTTGCTGAGTCAGAGTATGAGGTCATTATTGGAGGTAGGAAAAAAAGATAAGAGGTAGGGCCAGTTTTTAACCAGTGGAGCTGGAGTGTGTCTTTGGGAGCTACATCTAGAACTGAACCTCTGAATTCCTTTTCTGTGGTTCCTAGCCCTGATGATGTGACCTGCTCCCTTCCACCAGCTCTCCAGAGAAGGAGGAAAAAACATTAGACTAGGAAAGGCTTAAATGGAGTGGGGATAAGAGGGCAGGGGTAGAGGAGGGAAATATAGGAGAGATAAGTAACACTAAAGGCTCCTAGAAAAGCCCATATGAAACCTACTACTATAGAAAACTTCTTAAGTATATACATATATACAAAGACCAAAATAAATTCAGTGGGCATGGTGGTGCATGCCTTTAATCTCAGCACTCAGGGGGCAAGGCAGATGAATCTCTGTGTGAGATGTAGGCCAGCCTGGTGTATAGCAAGTTCCAGGCTACATGGGTCTACAGGGAGATCCTGTCTCAAAAAGCTAAATAAATAAATAAACAACCATCATTAAAAAGAGATTAAGAGGAGTTATCTTATAATGGGAGGAAGTTGTCATTTCTAGACATCATCGGCTAATAAAAAATCTCTCATGAGAGTTAGTCTTCAGGGAAGGAGATTTTCTAGGTGATTTCCAGCTCTATTGTTCCAAGGCCTGTGTCCAAATTTGGCCTGTCTTCAGAAATGGGTTTTACCTTCAAGTTCTAGGAGGTAACAAGGTCTGTGGCAAAAGCCTGTGTTATTTTGGAGCACTCTGGACTACCATCGGACACAACAACTGGAAGGGATGTTTCTCCTACCTGGCCCCTGTTTTTTTGTTATAATAGCTGTCAGCTATACAGATATACTTGTCAAATTATTGCATGCAATACCTTTTTTAGTATTCTCATGGTATCAGAGGCTATTATATAAGCTGCCAAAGCTGGGTGTGGTAGTGGATGCCTTTAATCGCCAGCACTTGGGAAGCAGAGGCACGGCAGATCTTTGTGAGTTAAGGCCAGCCTGATCTACATAGTGAGATCCAGGACAGCTGGAACTTCAGAGAAACCCTACCTTAAAAAGACCCAAAGAACGCTTCCAAGAAAAAGAAAAAAAAAAAACTCATTGGCCCTATCCAACTGTAAAAGCCTAATAAACAAAGATGACTGGCCCAGAAAACTGTAGTGGTGCAGTAGGAGCAATTATCATTGGGGTTAATCAAAAGCTGTCCAATTGTAACAAAAGCCCATTCAATGAGAAGGAACTCATAATGTGGTACTATAAACACAGCAAACTACACATGGCTTGGAGAGGTCATACAATCCTAGACAAAAAGCCTACTTTTGCCACATTCCTAGGACAATATATTTTCTTACTTTATTCTAAATATGTATCCTTATATTTACAGACAAGTATATATTTTATTTTTTATAATACTTTCATTGATGTTTTTGTGTATTTCAAGCATTCATTTTTCAGTTCAAATTTAGACATATTCCCCTTCCCTGCCCCACTCCACCCCAGTTCATGCACTCCCATACATGTCCTGCATCTCTCAGTCTCCCAAAGTTTTTTCTCTGCAAAGGCTTATTGTCCTAGGCAGATTCAACACATCAGTCCTTCCTTGACCCAGTCTCTGCTGCTTTGTTCCTTCCCAACTGTACTGCTCCAAAATACGCCCATGTACACATCATGTATGTACCAGAATTATGTCTCCAGGAATTAAACTGTATGTTAATTTCAATATATGTCCAGGAGTTCACAATTTTTTTCCTCTTAATTTATATTACTCTGAAATATGTATATATAATCCTTCTGCCCATATACATAATTACCATGTCTGGAAAGTAAGTGGTAAGCTAATTTTGGGGCTCATTACGAGATTCACATTATAACATCACAGTTATTTCAGATAGAAAGAAATATAATAATATCGTTGTTCAGCTTGCCTTTCAATTGGGGGATTTGTACTAGTCATCCACAAATGAAAGAAACCATGTCCATTTTTTTGGGGGGGGACTGTGTTTACTTCACTTAGCTAAATGGCTTTCGAGTTCCATCCATTTACCTTCAAAGTTCATGAATGTTATCTTTCTTTACTACTACATAGAACTCCATTGTGTAGGATAGATCCAACTTAAAGTGAAAGGATAGGGGGAAAAAAAAGCAAATGGTAAGCAAAAAAAGCAAGCAGGAGTTGCTATGCCTAATATCAGAAAACAGACCTCAGAGTAAACTAATCAGAAAAGAAAGAGGGGCCACCACCATCCTTATCAAAGGAACAATTTAACAAGGAAGACATCACAATCCTAAATGTTTATGCACCAAATTCAGGTGCACTGGACTATATAAACACAATTCTGCGAGTCCTTAAAACACAGATTAATACAGCACACTAATAAGGGGGACTTCAATATCCCACTGAACCCCTTGGATAGATGAACTGGACAAAAATTAAGAGAGACATTGGAACTGAAAAATACAATACAAGAAATGGTCACAGACATCTACCGAATATTTCACCCAAACACCAAGAATATGCTTTCTACTCGAGCACCTAGAGAAACATTCTCCAAATTGACCACATACTGGGGACACACAAAGAAACCTCAAAAATATAAAGGGATTGAAATAATTTCATGCATTCTATCAGACCACAGTGCAACAAAGCTCAATATTAACACCAGAATAAACCCATACTAGCTACAAGAACCATGGACACTAAACAAGTTTACATTTCATCCCTCACTAAAGAAGCTTCTTTTTGCAACAGAGGGAGACTATCACGGAACTCCAGAGCTGGTAAAATGCAGAGAAATAATGTGTCTATGAAATGCTTAACCCTAAGTGACACATCTTTAAGGCAACCTGTACACATAGGACAAATGCATTTCTCATGCTCTCACCAGAGAAGTTCCTTTGCATATGTGGTGATTAACATAGAAATCCACAATTTGGCCACTGTGTAGGAATACAAGGCCTCAGGATGCTTAGACCTGAATAAGACTATTTCAAACTTCTGCCTTTCCAGATCAGAGATCATTAAGAAAGAGGATGTGGAAAGATTGTAAGAGCTAATGAGGTGGATGACCACAAGGAAACAGAGTCTTCCAGATAGTTTAATCAGTGACTCATTGAACTCACAACACAATGGTGACAGCTGCACAAGTCCTATGCAAGCCAAGACCAGACAAAAAGCACAGTCTAGATACAAGGAAGTGGGTAAGAAATCCCAACCTCATATACATATATATATATAATATATATATATATATATATATATGTACATTAAATATTGGGCAGGAGGCAATGAAAGAAGAACTTGGATACATATGGTTGAAGATCTAAATACCAACAAATTATGCTGTCTGAAAATCATACAAAACGTTCAATAAAATATTTTTTTAAAAACCTCAATGCCAGTAATGGACTCTCTCTCTAGAAGCTCTTGACCAGGGGACCCATAGGCCTTCAAAAAGTACTGGTCATTGATTTTGATTACCCACTAGAACTTCATGGTAAGATCCTATTGCTGAAAACTCTACATACATGAGCTGGAAAACATACAAGGAGAAAAATTAAAGTGGTGCTGACGTTCAAAAGCCCATCTCCACTGCTCAGCATTCAGAGTGCTGAAAGGTGCTATACATTCTACCAGAAGGAAAAAAAATAGCCCATCAACTTTATCCAGCTCTGAATCCTGAGAACTACAATAACCTGCCTGGAGAGATATACCCACCAGTGCAAAAGTTCGCACAATATTATGTGGAGTAAACACACCACTCTTTAATTTGGATTAAGATCCATTCATAGGATGGAGCCCATACCTGACATGATATCGCCCTAGTAACCTAAGGTTAGACAGGTCACAGGACCTAAGAAGAACCTAGTACTAGTTTTATACTAAATAGTTTATCATACTAATCAGACTCTTACATGAACGTTGCCTTTGAAATTTTTTAATAATTTTAAAATTATTTTTATTTTATGTAATGAATTGTATGCCTGTTTTGTTTGCATGTATGTAAGTTAGTACGTGCACAATGTGCCTATAGAGGCTGTAAAAGTGAGTTGGGTCCTCTAGAACTGTCGTTAATCGACAGTTCTTAGTCACCATGTGGTTACTGGTAATGAAACCTGGGTCTTTCTCAAGGGCAGTCAGTGCTCTNCTACAGCAGGGAGGAAACCAAAAATATCCAAGAGAAGGCAAACCAAGAGAGTGAAAACTCTCGAGATTGTATTTATACAAAATTCTAGAAGAGGTTTACAAACAAATAGGCCACCAGTTGTCTGGGGATAGTGATGTGTGAAAAGACTAGTTCTTTACGAAAGTGGGGGTGTCTGAGAGTGCAGAAATATTGCAGATCTTCATTAGCACAGCAGTTACATGGATGTAGCTGTTTGTTAAAATCCATCCAAGTGTTGAAAAATTTGCACTTACAATATATAATTAAATTTCAATACAGTTGCTTTTCAAAAATACCACTGCAGAATTTCCCAACCGGAAGGCGGAAGGTTTCTGAAACACTGACCGACCTTCTCAGGAGCAGAGCCATCCTCCTAGACGGGAGCCATGTTCTGTTCACGTCAGCACACCACTCAGATACTCCTGCTTCCTTCCAGCTATTGTTGTACTGACTGTTTCGTTTTATGGCAGAGCACTCTACTGGCAAGTGCAAGACCCTGGATCAAACCCAAGGACTTGCACTTGCCAATGGAGTGCTCAACCACTGAGCCACATCCGAAGCCCTACTGCTTCTATAGGTATACAACACAAAGTTGTAAAGCCATGACGTCCCATTCAAACGCTGAGAACTAAACCATCAAAGGAAACCCTCCTTACCTTAAGCACACTTATGAGCTTCGCTCTTGGTGCTTTCTCTCTCTTTAGAAAGTCGTATAAGTAGACATGGGCATTTGGGTTTGATGGGAACTTTTCATCATAGGCATAGTTGGTGAGGACATTTCGGGCTCCCTCTTGATCACCATAGAACTCCAGCATCTATATAAAATAAGTTATGTCATAGATGAATTCTATAAAATAACGCTACAAAAAGGTAAGGTACAACTTTACTGCTAAGAACAAAAAAAAAAAAAAAAAAAAAAAAAAAAAAAGACAGAGACTGTCAGACTGCAGATTTTACAAGTTTTTTAAAGGTAGGAGGAAAAAAATAAAGACAAAAAAAAAAAAACATGTTAAAATTTAGATTGCCTATATTAGAATTAGGATCAGACAAAGAAAGCAAAGCTTTACAGAAAGATCTTTGTAAGAAACAACCACTAAAATTGAAAAATACTCATCTAAAACTCATAAAATTTTTATAGTGACCACTCTAATAAATATTCTTGAGAAAAACTCTCTCCTTTGACTAAAACTTTAGTCAGGCAACTCTGCATCCTCTCAGTAGGTCCAACTTTGAGACTCTTCTCTTTCCTTATTTTAGCCTCCATTTTGTGCAGGAATTTTACAACAGTTTAGTGAAAATCCCCCAGCGTTCAAAAGCAACCAACCCAAATACCTTATCAGCCTGCTGGAAAGGCCCTGTGAAGTAAAAACCAGGACAACTGCCATCCGAAAGCCAGGAACCATATTGGCTGGCACCTAATCTTGGATTTCCCAATATCCAGAACTTTAAGAAAGACATTTCTAATAATCCACCCCATCTGTGCTATTTCATTGTGGCAGCCGGAGCAGATTAAAGCATACATTTTTATCCATCTGCACTGGGGACATTTACAAACTTAAGAATTTGCAAATATTTGCCATAAATGAAGTCTCAGCTTTTCAGAGACTTGAAACCATACATTTGGAAATTTAAAAATACCTCTTAAATAACTGAGAAGTTAAAAATGATTTAATGAAATGTTGAACTATGTAGGATAAAACCATGAAAATACGACATAAAAAACATACATAGAATAGTGCTAAATTAATGTCAAAATGGAAAATTAAAATAAATTTATCCTAGAAAAGAAACTAAATTAGTAATTGAATCATAAAATTAGCAAGGGCAAATTAAAAGTAGGAAACAAATGAAATAAACAATAGAGTCATTAGAGAGCATCACCACAGACAAATTCATATCTTTAAGATCAATAAACCAAAAGGAGAAAGGAAAGGAATCAATTAAACATTATTTAGAGGAAAGCATAATCATTACTCTATAGATTTTTTTTGAAATGCTGAGAAAACACTATAAAAATCTACATCTCATACATTTTGAAAACCTTCAAGAAATGAAAATATACTAGTGGGATTAGAGAGATGACTCAGTGGTTGAGAACACTGGTTGCTCTTGCTGAGGACCCAGGTTCAATTCCCAGCACCCACATGGTGGCTAACAACCAACTGTAATTCCAGTTCCTGGAGATCCGTCACCTTCTTTTGACCTCTGTGGGCAATGCACAACATGAGTTCACTTACATACATGCAGGCAATACACTCATACACATGAAAAAATTTTAAAAATAAGTTTTTTAAGAAGAAAGTGTACTAGCAAAAATAATAACTTACAAAAACAAATAGGGGCAAGGGAAAGTTCCTGTGAGGGTTATATGTCAATTGTCAATTTTATGGGTTGAGAAATGTCTAAGAAATCATCCAAGTACCCCTTTGTGGGTATCTATATAGGTGGTTTAGAGTCATTCTATCACAAGCCTTCTGACCCAAGGAATGGGTAGATCCCTTGCTGAGTCAGAGTATGAGGTCATTATTGGAGGTAGGAAAAAAAGATAAGAGGTAGGGCCAGTTTTTAACCAGTGGAGCTGGAGTGTGTCTTTGGGAGCTACATCTAGAACTGAACCTCTGAATTCCTTTTCTGTGGTTCCTAGCCCTGATGATGTGACCTGCTCCCTTCCACCAGCTCTCCAGAGGAAGGAGGAAAAAAACATTAGACTAGGAAGGCTTAAATGGAGTGGGGAATAAGAGGGCAGGGTAGAGGAGGGAATATAGGAGAGATAAGTAACACTAAAGGCTCCTAGAAAAGCCCATATGGAAACCTACTACTATAGAAACTTCTTAAAGTATATACATATATATCAAAGACCAAAAATAAATTCAGTGGGCATGGTGGTGCATGCCTTTAATCTCAGCACTCAGGAGGCAGAGGCAGATGAATCTCTTGTGAGTGCAAGGCCAGCCTGGTCTCCATAGCAAGTTCCAGGCTACATGGGGCTACAGGGAGATCCTGTCTCAAAAAAGCTAAATAAATAAATAAACACCCATCATAAAAAGAGATTAAGAGGAGTTATCTTATAATGGGAGGAAGTTGTCATTTCTAGACATCATCGGCTAATAAAAAATCTCTCATGAGAGTTAGTCTTCAGGGAGGAGATTTCTAGGTGATTTTCAGCTCTATTGTTCCAAGGCCTGTGTCCAAATTTGGCCTGTCTTCAGCAATAGGGTCTTACCTTCAAGTTCTAGGAGGTAACCAAGGTCTGTGGCAAAAGCCTGTGTTATTTTGGGAGCCTCTGAGACTACCCGGACCAACAACTGGAAGGGATGTTTCTCCTACCTGGCCCCATGTTTTTTTGTTATATAGCTGTCAGCTATACAGATATACTTGTCAATTATTGCATGCATACCTTTTTAGTATTCTCATGGTATCAGAGGCTATTATATAAGCTGCCAAAGCTGGGTGTGGTAGTGGATGCCTTTAATCCCAGCACTTGGGAAGCAGAGGCAGGCAGATCTTTGTGAGTTCAAGGCCAGCCTGATCTACATAGTGAGATCCAGGACAGCTGGAACTTCAGAGAAACCCTACCTTAAAAAGACCCAAAGAAAACCTTCCAAGAAAAAAAAAAAATCATTGGCCCTATCCAACTGTAAAGCCTAATAAACAATGACTGGCCCAGAAAACTGTAGTGGTGCAGTAGGAGCACTTTTATTTTGGGGTTAATCAAAAGCTGTCCAATTGTAACAAAAGCCCATTCAATGAGAAGGAACTCATGTGTGGTACTATAAACACAGCCAAACTCACATGGCTGGAGAGGTCATAAATCCTAGACAAAAAGCCTACTTTTGCCACATTCCTAGACCAATATATTTTCTTACTTTATTCTAAATATGTATCCTTATATTTACAGACAAGTATATATTTATTTTTATAATACTTTCATTGATGTTTTGTGTATTTCAGACATCATTTTTCAGTTCAATTTAGACATATTCCCCTTTCCCTGCCCCCACTCCACCCCAGTTCATGCACTCTGCCATACATGTCCTGCATCTTTCAGTCTCACCAAAGTTTTTCTCTGCAAAGGCTTATTGTCCTAGGCAGAGTTCAACCACAGCAGTCCGTTCCTTGACCCAGTCCTCATGCTGCTGTGGTTCCTTCCCAACTGTACTGCTCCAAAATACGCCCATGTACACATCATGTATGTACCAGAATTATGTCCTCCAGGAATAAACTGTATGCTAATTTCAATATATGTCCAGGAGTTCATTTTTTTCCTCTTAATTTTATATTACTCTGAAATATGTATATAAACCTTCTGCCCATATACATTAATTACCATGTCTGAAAGTAAGTGGTAAGCTAATTTTGGGGCTCATTACGAGATTCACATTATAACATCACAGTTACTTTCAGATAGAAAGAAATATAATAATATCGTTGTTCAGCTTGCCTTTCAATTGGGGGATTTGGTATAGCATCCACAAATGAAGGAAACCATTGTCCATTTTTTGGGGGGGGACTGTGTTACTTCACTTAGCATAATGGCTTCGAGTTCCATCCATTTACCTTCAAAGTTCATGATGTTATCTTTCTTTACTACTACATAGAACTCCATTGTGTAGGATAGATACCAACTTAAAGTGAAAGGATGGGGGAAAAAAAAGCAAATGGTAGCAAAAAGCAAGCAGGAGTTGCTATGCTAATATCAGACAAAACAGACCTCAGAGTAAAGTCAATCAGAAGAAACAAAGAGGGCCACCACATCCTTATCAAAGGAACAATTAACAAGGAAGACATCACAATCCTAAATGTTTATGCACCAAATTCAGGTGCACTGAACTATATAAACACAATTCTGCGAGTCCTTAAAACACAGATTAATACCGACACACTAATAAGGGGGACTTCAATATCCCACTGAACCCCTTGGATAGATGAACTGGACAAAAATTAAGAGAGACATTGGAACTGAAAAATACAATACAAGAAATGGATCACAGACATCTACCGAATATTTCACCCAAACACCAGAGAATATGCTTTCTACTCGGCACCTCAGAGAACATTCTCCAAAATTGACCACATACTGGGACACAAAAGAAACCTCAACAAATATAAAGGGATTGAAATAATTTCATGCATTCTATCAGACCACAGTGCAACAAAGCTCAATATTAACACCAGAATAAACCCCAACTAGCTACAAGAACACATGGACACTAAACAAGTTTACATTTCATCCCTCACTAAAGAAGCTTCTTTTTGCAACAGAGGGAGACTATCACGGAACTCCAGAGCTGGTAAAATGCAGAGAATAAATGTGTCTATGAGATGCTTAACCCTAAGTGACACATCTTTAAGGCAACCTGTACACATAGGACAAATGCATTTCTCATCTCTCACCAGAGAAGTTTCTTTATATGGTGATTAACATAGAAATCCACAATTTGGCCACTGTGTAGGAATACAAGGCCTCAGGATGCTTAGACCTGAATAAGACTATTTCAAACTTCTGCCTTTCCAGATTCAGAGATCATTAAGAAAGAGGATGTGGAAAGATTGTAAGAGCTATAAGAGGTGGATGACCACAAGGAAACAGAGTCTTCCAGATAGTTTATCAGTGACTCATATGAACTCACAACAATGGTGACAGCATGCACAAGTCCTATGCAAGCCAAGACCAGACAAAAGCCCAGTCTAGATACAAGGAAGTGGGTAAGAACTCCCAACCTCATACAAATGTCTTCATATATATATATAATATATCTATATATATATGTACATTATATTGGGCAGGGGCAATGAGAAGAGACTTGGATACATATGGTTGAAGATCTAAATACCAACAAATTATGCTGTCTGAAAATCACAAAAGTTCAATAAAATATTTTTTTAAAAACCTCAATGCCAGTAATGGACTCTCTCTCTAGAAGCTCTTGACCAGGGGACCCATAGGCCTTCAAAAAGTACTGGTCATTGATTTTGATTACCCACTAGAACTTCATGGTAAGATCCTATTGCTGAAAACTCTACATACATGAGCTGGAAAACATACAAGGAGAAATTAAGCTGGTGCTGACTTCAAAGCCCCATCTCCACTGCTCAGCATTCAGAGTGCTGAAAGGTGCTATACATTCTACCAGAAGGAAAAAAAATAGCCATCAACTTTATCCAGCTCTGAATCCTGAGAACTACAATAACCTGCCTGGAGAGATATACCCACCAGTGCAAAAGTGGCACAAATATTATGGGAATAACCAGCCACTCTTTAATTGGATTTAAGATCCACTTCATAGGATGGAGCCCATACCTGACATTGATATCAGCCCTAGTAACCTAAGGTTAGACAGGTCACAGGACCTAAGAAGAACCTAGTACTAGTTTTATACTAAATAGTTTATCATACTAATCAGACTCTTAATGACACGTTGCCTTTGAAATTTTTAATAATTTTTAAAATTATTTTTATTTTATGTGTATGATTGTATGCCTGTTTTGTTTGCATGTATGTAAGTGTACTACGTGCACAATGTGCCTATAGAGGCTGTAAAAGTGAGTTGGGTCCTCTAGAACTGTCGTTATAGACAGTTCTTAGTCACCATGTGGTTACTGGTAATGAAACCTGGGTCTTTCTCAAGGGCAGTCAGTGCTCTTATCCACTGAGCCATTTCTCCAGGCCTGAAATTTCATTTCACATATATTTATCAACTTTACCTCTCTCCACTCATACACAAGAAATCTAAAAAGCATATTGTTCCATTTAACCTGCCAACTTGGGATATATAAAAGGGTCTTAACACTGGAATCAGGGGGCTGGAGAGATGGCCTAGCGGTCAAGAGTGCCAACTGCTCTTGCAGAGGACCCAGGTTCAATCTCCAGCACCCACATGGAGGCTGATAACCGTCTTTAACTCCAGTTCCAGGGGACTACGATGCCCTCTTCTGACCTCCGCGGCATTGCACGACATGGGTGCACAGACGTACATGCAGACAGTACATTCAAACACATAATAAATAAAAATTAAAAATAAATAAAAAACACTGGAATCAGGATCAAAGTGTTCAATTACTATATGCTTGTGTAGTAAAACAGTACTATTTCTCAGATCTTTGGAGAAATTATCATTTCCTCTATTTGAAACAATCTTTAAAAAGACCACAAAGAGTTAGAGGTTACTGCCAATGGTTTCTTCTAACATTTTCAGAGTTTCACATTTCACATTGAAGTCTTTGATCCATTTAGAGTTGACTTTTGTACAAGGTGAAAGGTAGGGGTTTAGTTTCATTCTTCCACAAGCGGTGATTCAGTTTTGCCAGCACCATTTGCTGAAGATGCTACCCTTCCTCCATTGACAGTTCTTGGCCCCTTTGTCAAATATCAGGTAGATGAAATTGCATGTACTCAAGTTTGGATTTTAAATTTTGTTCTGTTGATCTATTTTTGTGCCAATACCAAGCTATTTTTATGACTATAGCTCTGTAATATAGTTTGAAGTCTGGCACAATAATCCCTCCTGTATTACTCTTTTTGCTCAGGGTTACCTTGGCTATCCAGGGTCTTTTGTTTTTATATATGAATTTTAGGATTTTTATCCTAATTCTGTGAAGAAAGTCATGGGGATTTTGATTGGGATTGCATTGAATCTATATATTACTTTGGGTAGGATGGTCATTTGTACTATATTAATTCTTACAATTCATAAGCATGGGAGGTAATTCCATCTTCGGGTGTCTTCGTCAATCTCCTTATTCAAAGAATTTAAATTTTTTTTTTCAAAGCCAATGTTTTATTGAAGCTCTGTGCATTTTACACAAAATTTCAAATTAAATCTAGACCCTTGCCCTCTCCTTGTCCCCCTACCCCACCAGAGCTCACGCAATCTGCCAAACATGTTTTTCATCTTTTTCTCAGTCTCTCAAAATTCAAGATGCCGAAGTATACTATTTCGAGCAGAAGTTCAACATTTCAGTCAGTTCTTTGATGCAGACTTTCTATTGTTGTTGCTGTTGTTGTCATTGTTGTTATTCCTTCCAATATGCATCACTCCAAAATATGCACATATGCATGCCACATATATCATAGGTTTTAGCATCTTCAGCTTATGATTTTTTTTAATTGGGCTGAATGATGTCATGTTTGAAGGCTCCTCCTTGGCAAGCCCAAACCACCATCAGTTCTGTTTTTGTGCTCCACACTGGGGATTTCCCTTCCCATGGTCACCAAATGAGGTCCAGTAAGCACCACGTCCTGTCTTGATCTTCCTGTACTGGTCTCCATGATACAGCCTGAGTCTTCCAACAATGGGAGTCTATATTCTGAAGAGGTGGAAACCCCGATAGTAGCTCAATCCACAAGTTGGATGTCTCAGCAGTCCCCATCTAGCACTGAAGGTTTGGAGGATTCTTGGAGAGATCTGAGTCTTCAGTCCACATTGGAAGGTTGAAAAGCTGTGTCTCAGGTCTTTGAAGGATGGCAAAAGCAGTGGCAGCCTCCAGGTAGCTGCACTTGCCAGTAAGACTGGCAAAACAACTGGGCTCTTTTAAAAATTATTATTATTATTTACTTTTTGTCTTTTTACTAAGATCTCAAGTTTTATACCAGAAGTACAATTCCTCAGGACTTACTATCTAATAATTTCTCATTATACTTTCCTTTTGGATGTTTAAGGCCACATAGTTAGCCCAGATTAACCAAGGTTTTTGTTTTCTCAAGGTCAGTTGAGGATCTAGTCCTCAAGGGTCACTCAAGTTTTTGAGGGCTCCTTTTGGCTTTTCAATCACCAGTTCCATCCACTCAAGGACAAAGTTAGGGCTTGCTAGACCAGGATTCCATTTTTGAAGCATGAGCAGACTTTCCTCTTTATAGACTGGACACTGGCTGAATTGTAGAGATCTTTACTGTCTTTGGCCAGATTTGTTTGGAGATTTTTTTTTTAAGCTATTGTTAATGGGAGGATTTCTGTGTATTTTTTCTCCAATTCCTTGTTATTGGCATATAGAAAGGCTACTGATTTTTGTAGGTTAATTTTGTAACCTAAAAAAAAGACCAGAAAGAGAATTGAAAATATGATTGATTGTCTAAAACAAAACATTATTTGCATTAAAAATAAATCCAAGTTAAAAGAGAAACAAATTAAGAAAATATTTGGAACCAATTTTTAATATAAAAGAAAATACGTTAAGCCTATATGGGTATTGTACAAAGAAAATTCTAAACAAATATTTGAAAAACGTTCTACCTCACTACCAATAAAAATGTAAAGTTAACCCTGAGATAATAATATATAACCAGGGCTGGAGAGATGGCCTAGTGGTTAAGAGCACCGACTGCTCTTGCAGAGGACCCCGGTTCAATCCCCAGCACCCACATGGCAGCTGAGAACCGTCTTTGGCTCCAGTTCTAGGGGAATCTGACGCCCTCTTCTGACGTCTGCGGCATTGCATGACACGGGTGCACAAACCTACATGCAGACTGTACATTCATACACATAAAAAAATAAATAAATAAAATAAAAAAATAATACATACCATTTACTATTAAATATAAATATTCACACTATAAATGCTGATATTGTCTTGACTGTGTTCCTAAATGCTTGTGGCACTAGTGTTATACATTACCATTTTTTTTAACCTGCTAGAAAATGCATCCTAAAGAATTAATAGAACAAAACCTCAGCCAAAAAATGTAGCCATGAAGACAGTGCGCTAGTACCTACCAAAGTAAAGATTTATAAACAATCTCAATGTCTGCACATATGATGTCACATTCATTTAATGGACTAAGAGCCTAGTGAGGTAGCATGCCCATCATCTCATCTGGGGTGGCTGAGTTGGGAGGATCATGAATTCAAGGCCAGATTGGGCTACCTAGTGAGACCTGGCTCAAAAGTCCAAATCAGAAAAACATTAACAGAATAATATGATCTGTTTCTGTCAAAATGTTATTAAACAACCATGAAAAGAGAGAATGATAAACACTATAGACTATCATAGGGATTGATAACAACATAATATTAAGTAAACAGACAGATTATAAATCAGTGTGATCACTAACATTGCAACCATAAATTGTGTTCAAGTGGACTTGAAAGGGCATCTGAAAACAAGTCAATGATTACATTAGGAAAATGGCATAGCAAGTGATTTGCATGCTATTGTTTAAGCTTCCTTTCATCTTGTTGTAAAACTGCCTTCCAATATTTGTACATAAATTACTGCAACAAGTGAAAGATGATGTAAACTAGCCTTCCAAACCCAAGAATTTTCATAGAGACATTTATCACAGAGGATGGATTGGAAAGATAATCATTAAATATCCAGAAGATTTATTTAATGATAATGTCAGAGCATGAGGCCACACTCAATATGCTTCTTAGTTGCTTCCCAGTACAAGAAATTTTCCAGAACTTTTTCCCACCATCTTCATTTAAATAAACTCATTAAACCAAAGACATATCAGAAGTGCCTGTTCTGTTTTCAATGGAAAGTTGATGTGGCTAATAAAAATTCTATGGTGTACAGGGTATGAATCTACTTTCTCACATAAGAGTCTATTTCACAGCTTACCAGTATTTTCAAGCATTCAAAAGGAGACTAAATTTTGCTACCTAGTCTTAAATTTAGCTTCCACTAAATAAGAAAAAAAAAAAAAAAAAGAGTCACCATTGAAGGTGACTTTGACATGGGGACCACAGGATACGCACAGGCCAGGTTTACTAAACATTCTTGTATCACTGAGGGACACAGGGTTCCTTTTGGAAGTTCACAGTACGGTTGATGAAAGAATTTAAAAGTGGACTTTGTTGTGTGTCCATTTCTGGGGACACATGAACAAAAATCTACTAAGCAGACGAGGAACCAATGGCAGACTAAAGTGAGGAGGCTATCAGAGCCCAACTTGGTGAACTGATGGATTTTATTGAGTTGCTTAGAGGAATAGAAACAACTCAAGGACATCTGCATCACCCAAAGCCTATGCCAGCATGGGAGACAGCTCATGGGAGCTGGAGACCTGGGTGCACTGTGAAATTTGCAGGCACTTCCACAGGTTAGAGGGATTCTTTCCCAGCCATCTGGTCTCTTCCTCTTCCAGTAAGGTTGGCTGGTCTGAAGGAGTGTCTCTTGTTTATATAAGCTTGGAGAAGGAGAGGCAGAAAGCATCTGGTCAGTTTCAGAGACTTTCTGAAGCCTTTGAGTCACTTTCTTTGAGTCTCAAAAGAAGTCATCCTTTAAAAGGTCCTGGTTCTTTATGGGCTTCCCTGAAGGATATTTACCTCACTTTATAAAACCTGTGTCTTAAGGATCTTTCCTCAAAAATAGAATGTTTCATCTAAGAGCAAAAGGCTTCTAACAACAGAGAAGGGAACTGAAGAATCATTGTACTGGAGTTAGAATGGGAAACAGCAAGCTGGAGAAGTGTGCGGGTGTCTGCAGGAGAGAGACGGAAAAAAGAGTTAGGCTTTCTGAACCAGAAGTCAAGGAAGTGGACATGGTCAGTAGTGCACCTCTCTGAACAGCTATGGCAGGGGAGGTGAGCCACTGGGACAGTGAGAGTGTCCTGCATTTCAGGGCTAGCAGACCTAGGTTTCAGCCTGTGTTGGTAAGAAAATGGAGGTGCAAAGGGAAGGAAAGAGCTACAGCAGGCAGGCTCAGCAGAGGGCTATAGGGTAGGTGAGTTCCCATCTCTTGAAGATGATGCTTATTCCTCCCATGTTTTTACCTGGTCTTCAGGTGTATCACATTTCTTTTTACTTTGAGGCTGGAGGTTGATTTTCCTCCTGTTATAAAACATCTGTTGTCTATGTGAAAAGGATGTCACCAACCCCCTCACCAGAGCAACTCCAAGTGGGGTTAATATCATGCTACTTCAGCCTGAGGATAGAAATCGATATTTATATATCCCAAATAGTGTCTGAGAAGCCACCTGCTTCAATTGGCCTTTTCATTCTTCAACTTCTGCTTAGTATTCCCCTCTCGTGTGGATTGGACTTGTCTTAAAAGGATGACAGAATTTTTGCCAGCCCAGGTCAAATTTCCTGGATATAACTGGAGAAGACTAGCATAGTGTTCTCTCCTTCTAATCTATTTTCTTCACCTCACCTCTAATTCTTTCTGACACCACATGGAAATGTTTTGGTTCCTGTATGAGGAACAGCAAGTAAATTTAGGGAAGTATGGTAATAAAATGTATCCTTATAACAGAGAGGACCCTCTGTGCCTGGGCAAGCTCTGCAGCCACAGGCTGACACTCAGACACTTCCATTATCAATGTACTGCTCCTGAATTCATCGTTAGAGGCAATATGTGGGAGAGAGGACTGAAAGCATGTAAGATCCAGAGGACAGAGAGGAGTGCTATGGAACACTGCCTTCTGGAGATGAAATAGTTTTGCACTCATGAGCACAAACAGTTCTGGAAACATCCACAAAGCCTGCACAAAATTGGGCCTTTCAACATCCCACATGGGTAGAGGGCTCACAAGGACCCACCCCTCCCTGAAGAGCTACTGGCAGTTAATGGTTGTAAGGGCAGAGGTTGAGGAAGAAAAGAGGGCATTTTCTTCAGCAGTATAGCCATTCATAAGTTGTCCATGCTCCAGTAAATAATCCCCTAATAATTCTATTCTTTTTTTCATTGTCTTCAATTTTCCTCTTTTTCTTTATTTTTTAAGGGATTCTACAATACAAGAGCACAGTTGTTTTCATATCACATCAACCTTGCTCAGTTTGCCATACAATTAGGTAATTGGTGCTAGCATCCACAGATGAGGGAAACCATTGGTCATTTGTTTTTCTGGGACTGTGTTACTTCACTCAGCATGATATCTTCTAGCTCCATCCATTTACCTGCAAAGTTCATGATGTCATCTTTCTTTAACACTGCATAGAACTCCATTGTGTAGATGTATCACATTTTCTCTATCCACTTGTCAGTTGAGGGGCACTTGGGTTGGTTCCAGCTCCTTGCTATTGTGAAGAGAGCTGCAATAAACATGGCTGTACATGTATCTCTGCAGCAAGATGAGTCTTGTAGGTATATACCCAGGAGTGGTATGACTGAGTCAGGTGGCAAGTTCATTCCAAGTCTTCCAGTGGTTCTCCACACTGCTTTCCATAGTTGTTGTATGAGATTACATTCCCAACAACAGTGGATGAGTGTTCCCCTTTCCCCACAACATCTCCAGCACTTGGCTTCATTTGTTTTCTTGATCCTAGCCATTGTTATTGAGTGAGATGATATCTTAAAGTGGTTTTAATTTGCATTTCCTTAATTATTACAGATGTTGAACACTTTTTAAGATATTTCTCAGCCATCTCTAATTCCTCACTTGTGAAGTCTCTGTTCAGCTCTTTGCTCCATCTTTTGAATGGGTCATTTATTTTCTTTCTTCTTTTTTTTTGAGTAGTTTTATATTCTGGAAATCAATGCTTTGTCAGATGTATCTGTGGTGAAGGTTTCCTCCCACTCTGTGGGATTTCTCTTCACTTCCTTGATTGTTTCTTTTGTTGTATAGAAGCTTTGGAGTTTAATGAGGTCCCATTTGTCAATTGTTGATATTAATTCTTTAGCAGCTGCTGTCTGATTTATAAAGTCTTTTCCTACACCTATGTCTTGTAGTCTGCTGCCAACTTAGTCTTCTATCGCCTTCAGAGTTTGGGGTTTTACATTGAGATCTTTGATCCATCTGGAGCTGACTTTTGGACAGGGTGAGAGGTAGGGGTTTAATTTCATTCTTCTACAAGTGGTGATCCAGTTTTGCCAACACCACTTGCTGAAGATACTGTCTTTTCTCCATTGTGTCTTCTTGGCCCCCTTGTCAAATATGAGGTGGTTAAAATTGTATGTGCTCAAGTTTGGATCTTCGGTTTTGTTCCATTGGTCAACAGGTCTGTTTTGTGCCAGTACCAGGCTGTTTTTATGACTATAGCCCTGTAGTATAGTTTGCAGTCTGGTATAGAGATTACCCTGTATTGCTCTTTTCACTCGGGGTTGCTTTGGCTATTCGGGGTCTTTTGTTTTTCCAAATGAAATTAAGGACTCATATTTCCAAGCCTGTGAAGAAACTTTTGGGGATTTTAATTGGGATTGCATTAAATCTGTACAAGAGTTTAGGTAGAATGGACATTTTTACAATGTTAATTTTCCCAATCCATGAGCATGGTAGGTTTTTCCATCTTCTGATGTCTTCTTCAATTTCCTTCTTCAGGGGTTTTTTAAAAATTTTTTGTAGAGATCTTTGGTTAGGTTTGTTCCTAGGTATTTTAGTGTTTTTGAGGCTATTGTGAGTGGAAAGGTCTCCTTCAATTCCTTCTTCAGTTGCTTGTTGTTGGTGTAAAGAAAGGCTACTGATTTTTCTAGGTTAATTTTGTATCCTGCCACTTTACTGAAGCTCTTAATTGTTTCTAGGAGTTTTCTGGTGGAGTTTTTTAGCATCCCTTAAGTAAACAATCATACCATCAGCAAAAAGGGATAGCTTGACTTCCTCTTTTCCAATTAGTACTCCTTTAATTTCCTTTTCTTGCCTTATTACCCTAGCAAGTGTTTCAAGCACTATATTGAAGAGGAGTGGTGACAGGAGGCAGCCTTGCTGAGTTCCTACTTTTAAAGGGAATGCTTCTGTCATTTCCCCATTTAGGAAAATATTGGCTGTGGGTTTCCTGTATATGGCTTTGATTACATTGAGGAATGATCCCTCCAATCCAATTCCCTTTAGGACTTTAAGCATGAAGGGATGCTGGATTTTTGTCAAAGGCTTTTTCCATGTCAATTGAGATGATTATGTGGTTTCTGTCTTTCAGTCCATTTATATGTTTTATGATATTTATTGATTTTCATATGTTGAACCATCCCTGCATCTCTGGTATGAATGCAACTTAGTAATGATGGATGATCTTCTTGATGTGGTTTGTTGAGAATTTTTGCATCTGTGTTCGTTAATGAGATGGGTCTATATTTCTCCTTTTTGGTTGTATCTTTGCCTGGTTTTGGTATTAGAGTGATGCTGGCTTCATAGAAGGAATTTGGGAGAATTCCCTCTATTTGTATCCTTCTAACCAATTTGAGTAATAATGGTTGTAAGTCTTTTTGAAATGTTTCCCATAGGTTTTGTCATATTGCATTACCACTGTCATTCAGTTCCAGGAATACTTTTATTTCTTTCTTTATCTCTTCCTTGACCCATTCATTATTCAGGAGTGTGTTGTTTAGTCTCCATGTGTTCTTGTAGATAGTAGGGCTTATCTTGGTGTTGATAGTGAGCTTTATTGCACTGTGGTCTGATACAATGCAAGAAATTATTTCAATCTTTTTGTATCTGTAGAGTTTTCTTCTGTGTCCCAGTATGTGGTCGATTTTGGAGAATGTTCCATGGGGTGCTGAGTAGAAAGTGTATTCTCTAGTATTAGGGTGGAATATTCAGTAGATGTCTGTGAGGTCCATTTGGTGTATCATATCATTCAGTTCAGATGTCTCTCTGTTTATTCTTTATCCTGTTGACCTGTCCAAAAAACTCAGTGGGGTATTGAAGTCCCCTACTATGAGTGTACTGGGGTTAATCTGTGCCTTGAGGTCCTGGAGAATTGTCTTTATAAAGTTTGGTGCACCAGAGCTTGGTGCATGATCTTCATGGTCAATTGTTCCTTTGATAAAAAATATAATGGCCTTCTTTTTCTCTTCTGATTTCTTTTACTTTGAAGTCTATTTTGTCTGATATTAAAACAGCAACACCTGTTTTCTTTTTGGTACCATTTGCTTGGAATATTTTTTTCCATCCTTTCACTTTAAGGTGGTGACTATCCTTGAAGGTAAGATGCATTTCTTGTAGACAGCATATAGATGGGTTGTGTTTCCTAATCCAGTCTCCCAGTCTATGTCTTTTGATTGGGGAGTTTAGTCCATTAATATTTAAGGTTATAACTGAAAGATGTGTGTTGCTTCCTTATTATCCATTTGCATTTTTGGTCTAGGTTTCTACTTCTGCATTTATGCTTTTATTACTTTCTCTTTCTAGGTGCCTGGGGATAATTGTTCCTTTATTTTGTCCTTTGAATTGCTTCAAGTATTCTCTGAAGGGTTGGTTTTCCAGACATGTATTCTTTCATCTTCTTTATGTCATAGAAGATTTTTCTCTCTCCTTCAACTATAATAGACATTTTTGCTGGGTATAGTAACCTGGGTTGACATCTATAGTCCTTTAACACTAGGAATGCTTTGCTCCACGCTCTTCTTGCTTTCATAGTTTGCACTGAGAAGTCAGTTGTAATTCTGATAGGTTTCCCCTTATATGTAACTTCTTGTTTTTCTCTTGTGGCTTTCAGAATTTTGTCTTTGTTTTGGATGTCTAGTGTTTTAACTGTGATATGGCATAGAGAGTTTCTTTTCTGATCTTGTCTGTTTGGAGTTCTATGTGCTCTTGTATTTGTATTGGTTTGTCTTTTTTTTAGTTTGGGGAAATTTTCATCTATTACTCTGTTGAAGATCTGATCAATACCATTCTCTTGGGATTTTTCTCCTTCCTCTATTCCTATGATGCAGAGATTTGATCTTTTCATAGTGTCCCACAAATCCTGGTTGTTCCACTTTTGTGTATTTTTAAATTTTTCATAATCTTTACTTGAGGTTCTTAGTTGTTCTGTTATCTTCCAAGTCTGATATTCTTTGTTCTGCTTCCTCCGTTCTACTTATGAGGCTTTTTCTGTTCCTTTCCTCTTGATTGGATGAGTGTTTGATTTCCTTTTTCATTTCATCTTGTGATTTCTTTAGCATTTCCATTTCCTTTTGGAGCTTCTCAATCTCTTCTTGTAGCTCTTTGCTTCGCTGGTTGGTTTCCTTATCTTTTTCAACATGGGATCTTTTCAGTGTTTCCACTTCCTTCCAGAGTTTGTCATTCTCTCTCTGTAGGTCCTTCTTGAGTTTTTCATTCTCTCTCCTTAGTTCTCTGACTTGTTCTTTATATTCTTTGATTTCTTTGACTATGTCCACAATTGTTCCTCTAAGATCTGTGTCCTGGGCCATCCCCAGGGGGATCCCACTGTAGCAATCTCCCACAGGGTTGGTAGAGCTTGGTGTGGAATTATCCTGCACCTTTCTCATATTGTCCCTTCTTCATGTCCCTGGCATGTGGGTTTCTCTTTGCCTGTATTCCAATGCAAATCCCAAATGCCTCTTCACTGTGTTGAAGGCTTGCTTTGCTTGCCTCTTTCAGATGCCTTCAGTGTTTGTTTGTTTGTTTGATCTGTTTTTCTCCTTGCTTATGGAGTGTTGACTTGTCTAAGTTTTAGGCTTTCTATTGGAAGTGTAACTCACTCTTCCCTTTCTGTTCTGAAGATTCTCCAAAGAATCCACTTGGACACTCCCTCAGCAATTCCAGTTGGGGGGGGGGGTTAATGCCTACTCTGTGCTTCAGGTAGTCCTGGGAAATCCCTGATCTAAGCTCTGTGCACTCACAATTCTATTCTTATAGCAACTTTGCATCCCCCCCCCAGTTATTATTCTCCTTTTATGGATAATAGAAATGAGGCTTAAAAAGTAGGCAAATGAACTATGAGAATTTGTAGAAGAATAACCAAATTATGCAAATAATACCTTCATGCAGAGAAGAGGCACAAGAGACCTCCAGCGTTTGAAATACAAACATCTCAAAATAATGCAAGGGAGACAATGTTTAGCAGGAATGCATACTCCAATCTTCAGACTCAAAATTATCATGCTATTTGAAAATAGGTAGTGATCTTCCTCTTGGGATAGACAGGACCTTTCTAATATTCCTCAGCAAATAACAACCTCATGGGTTACAATGGATAAGCTTTCATTCAAACCTGAAACTCACTTTCATTGTTTCTTTGAGGAATTAGGAACCGACAATGGCGAGCATAGCTCAAACCATAGCAGAAAAATATATTGTAGGAACCGAGAAGATGGCTCTGTTGGTAAAATGCCTGCCCTACAATTATGTGGACAAGAAGTTTGATCCCTGGATCCCCCTAAGAAAACCCAGGTGTATGGAGTGTGCCTGAAATCCCAGCACTGGGAAAATAGAGACAGACCTGTCTTTGGGCACAGTGGCCAGCCAGCCCAGCCTCTTTGCCAATATGCAAGCCAGTGAGAGACCCTATCTTTTTAAATAAATGCATGGTTTCTCTAGAATGAAACTGGAGGCTGACCTCTGGTCTCTCCACACAGATGTACACATGGACACATTCATCTGTACATATATGCACGCACACACCTATAATACTTCAAGAAAAGAGAAAGCATAAATTGAAATTCTGAATGCTGGCCACTTCTGTTAGGAAAGAAATGACTAAATTCCTTTTTATTTTAGGAAAACCTGCTAATGACCCCTTAGATATGTGAAAGTAGCTCCCATCAGGTAGAAAGATCAGCAGATGAATGATTCTGCACTACATCATAGGAACAACTGTATCTAGAGACAGGGAACAGAGACTGTGTGGCAGTGTGGTACTTAGCTTCTCAAACACATCTAATACTCAATGTGAAGGGCATTGTTTTGAGTTTTAAGGAACCTGCAAGGTAATCTCTCCATCACTGTGGTCTTCTCAGGGTTTTCATACCTACCGATACCCATATATGTGTGCAGTACATATGAAGAATGCTTGGCATGGAGGATTTGGAAGTAAAGAAAATGAAAAAAAAATCTCAGTTGTTTGATCTGTTATGCAGTAGAATAAAGAGCCATGTGAGATAAATGGAGCTAGGTTGAAAATTCTATATGAAAAGTGACCTTGAGAATACTTGCCCTTGAGAATCTGTAAAAATTTGTGTAGGAAAGTATTAGACTGAATTAATATTTTAAATCTCAAGGCCTATTGTTTCACAATGTCTGGTTACCAGTATCCTTTATGTGTATTCAGTCCCCTATAATTAGAAAAGGTATATATGAATCCTCCTCATCCCATCATCAATCCAATACACACACAGTACTTATCAACTGCCAGGCATTGTTGCTAAGCTCATCCAGGAGAATAAGACAGTGCTCCCTTCCTTAAGAACTGAATGATATACTGTTAGAGAAAGACACAAAAATTGACCATTTCTATTCACTGTTCTAAGAACTAAGAAAAACGTAAGCCACTGTACTAGGAAAGAGCACCCAATTCAGTTTAAAGGTCAGAAAGAGCTAGAAAATGTTCCTCCTAGATTTAGCAGAACAATTTGCTTCCATCGTTTAAAATATCAGCCCATGAACCCTGATAAATGACTTGAAAACTAGAGCCACAACTTCCAGAATCTACCGAGTACTTCCCCACCTGTGGGAATGCTTTTTTATCGTTAAATCCTAGGAGTAGCAGTGCTGGCCCACATGGAATAAACTCATTGTGAGGCCTCTCTCCAACTTCTGACAGTGAAAAACTGGATGGAATACTAAAGCAAAAAGCAAGACCTGATGACTTTGAACAGTAAGATATCAGAAAACTTAAGAACCTGAGCAGGGTCTAGGCCCCTGCTTTGTTCTTTTTCCTTTCTTAAAAATAAAAAATAAAAAAAAAAAAGTTAGTGAGTTATAGACCTGCACAGTAGCTCTGAAAGCAAAACTCTGAAAGAAACATCCTTTTTCTGGCTGAAGGACTGAAAAATTCTGGCTTCGTGTTTGTGTTCTTGCTCTGTCTTCACTTTTATTTTCTTTTTTCCTCTCTCGGTCTTGTTCCCAAGTAGCAGATCTGAACTGCTGTTGTGATAGTGGCTGGGTGGGCACCTGAACCCTGGAGAGAAAACGGACCTACCAGATAAAGTACATCAAAGGATGTTTGTGGTCCTAAGATTTCAGAGGGAGCTATCTGTTAAATTTTCTCTCTTGCTGCATCAATTAAGGGAATCCCAGGTAGTGTGAGATTCTCATTCTAACAAGAGAAATTGTTAGGAGATTCTTGGATTCTGGGGTGTTCAAACAAACTTTGATTAAGGTAGCGTAATCAAGTCACATAAAAAGGAGACTTAGGAGCATCAAAGAATGTTAAAGAGGTGCTAAAATGATCCCATCGTCTTTCTTAAAGCTTATGGCAGAATGCATGATCTGGGATGGGGTGGGGGTGGGGGGGAGGGAAAGGGAAATAAGCCTGAACTGAATTGGAAAAATGTATGAAATGCACAAAGCATCAATAAAAACTAATAAAAAAAAAAAAGAATATAATCACATTCACGAGCATCATGATGGGCATAGGGACCACAACAATGAGATTTTACAAAGGAAGAGTGTCAATTTCTGACACAGCACTTGGTTGTGAAACCTATACGCAAGGAGAGGGTCATCTGTTTCATTGGATGGAAATTGCTCGTGAAATATCATTGATAAATTGTATTCTCCCTAAATGGATCTTACAGAGCAGGTTATCTTTGTAAACACAGATCAGATTTCATGGGGCATGGCGGACGATGAGGAATCTGATTAGATATCAAGGCTGATCAGGTATGGAATGAGGGTGTTTGCTAAACTGATGCATCAGGAATTTTTTTTCTAAACTAAGACTAGACTTTATGAGGGTATGAATAGGTCCAGAAGAAAGTTCAGAAACCTGAGCAAAGCTTGGACAAGCCAAGAATCTTTGCAAGTACTGGCTCTTGAGGCTTTTCAGAGGGCAGCACTGTCCATGCAGCAGCTAGAGAGGGAAATCTGCTAAAATTTTGCATGTATTTTGTTTTTCAGACACTGTGTATCAACGCTAAAGCCTTGAGCATGCTAGACAACCATTCTCCCTCTCATCTTAAAAAGCTGCTGAACGAGTCAAGAGGAAAATGATACCCTGTGAAAAATAAGTATACAAAAAATCCAAATGAAAACAAATTTCTCATCAGAAACTTTTAAAGCTACAAGACAGTAGAAAATCTCATCTTTCAATGGTTGAAAGAGAAGAGCGGACCATTGAGAGTTCTATAACCAATGAAAATATCCTTCAGAATAAAAACAAGGGACTGACAAAATCAAGATAAATTTGTCACCAGAAACTTTTAAAACCACAAGACAGTATAACATTTCATCTTTCAAAGGTTGAAAGAAAAGAACTATCAATTGAGAATCCTATATCTAGTGAAAATATCCTTTAGACTAAAGACAAAGAACTGGAGATGTGGCTGAGTCTCTGGAGTGTTTGCTTAGCATGCACAAACCTAGGTCATGTCCCCAGCACCACATAAACCAGGGGTGGTGGTGCACACCAATGATGTGAGCACCAAGGAAGTAAAGGCTACATAGTACAGAGCCAGGTACACAAGACCCTTAACAACAAACAAGGGGCTAGAGAGACAACTCATACTGTCTTGCAGAGGACCCAAATTTGGTTCCTAGCACATACTAACAACATCCAATCCCAAGGGGATATGACACCTGTGTCCTCCGAGGGTGTCTGCACCCATGTACGAGTACCTGCACAGAGACACAAAATACATATACATAATTGAAAATAACACATAAGTCATCATATGATATAAATCTTAGGACTTTTCTAATGAACACAGTCCATGAGCCTATAGACTCTATGGGCACATATATGCCTACAGAGTTCTTTAAAAAAGGCAAGAAAGCAGGTGTGGTAGTGCACACTTTTAATGCCAGCACTCAGGAGGCAGAGGCAGGAGGGTCTCTGAGTTCAAGCCCCGCTTGGTCTCCACAGTGAGTTCTAGGCCAACCAAGGCAACAAGTAAGACAAGCAGGACATTAAATCAGCCAGAGAGCAGAAAGGGGAGAGGCCAATAGAGGAGGGGATCTAACTACTGTCAAATTACAGTGTATGAAAGTTGCAAAAATTCAATTAAAAAGTGCAAGAGGACTATTTCAGTTTTAAGAGAAAATTCACCAGAGTGAAAATTGGAGCTGGAATGAAAAGAAAACACAGGAGTAGAAAATGTAGGTGACGTGTTCCCTCCTTCCTTTTAATTTATTAAGTTCTCCTAAGAGTACAACTAGATGAAACTAAAATAAATAAATAAATAATAGAAAAAATTCAACAAAACCTGTACCAGAAATGGAAGCAATACATCACTATAGATGACATAACCATTAAAATTATAATAATAAAAATTACTCCAAGTGATATGAATCTTATAAATTAAAACCACAGTTAAAAATGGTCCAAATTGGGCTGGCATGGTGGTGCATGCCTTTAATCCTAGCACTTGGGAGGCAGAGGCAGGCAGATCTTTGTGAGTTCAAGGCCAGCCTGGTCTACATAGTGAGTTCCAGGACAGCTGGAGCTACAGGGAGACCCTGTCTCAAAAAGACCAAAAAAAAAAAAAAAAAAGTCCAAATTTCTGTGAAAAACAAAATCTAACAAAAAAAAGAAAAGAAATCATTCAAGAAAAATTTAGTGAACTGCATTAGTCATAAAGCTGCTAATAATATCCAACTTCTATTTTTAAAATTTGTAACAAAAATATTCAGCTCCAATGTGGTTTCATTAGCTAATCCTACCAAACATTCCATAAAGACATTTAATTTCCTTGGTTGCAGCAATGACTTAATTGCTAAGAGCATTCCTTGGCAACTTCAGAGGACCCAGGTTAAGTTCTCAACACTTACATGAATGCTAGACAGGTCACAGGCTGTAGAGGAGAGCCCACTACTATTGTTCTGCTAAATAGACAGTATTAAGCCGGGCATGGTGGCGCACGCCTTTAATCCTAGCACTTGGGAGGCAGAGGCAGGCGGATCTTTGTGAGTTCAAGGCCAACCTGGTCTACAGAGTGAGTTCCAGGACAGCTAGGGCTGCAGGGAGACCCTGTCTCGAAAAGACCAAAAAATAAATAAATAAATAAATAAATAAATAAATAAATAAATAGACAGTATTGAACTGAATCCTAATGACTTACTGTTATATCCATAGATAAATACATATCCCAACTCTCACCAGGGAAGTTTCCTCAGGCAGAAGATGGCCCACAATTGACCAATGTGCAGAGAATAAGAGACTCCACAATGCTTATCCCTGAATAGGACACCCATATCAAACCTCCACCACTCGAGTCTCAAGGATCATTGCATAAGAGCAAAGAGAAAGATTGTAAGAGCCAGAGGTGGTATAAGACCACAATGAAACAGAGTTTCCAGGTGGCTGGGGAGTTTGTCAAATGAACTCATAGCAATGGTGACAGAATACACAAGACCCAGGAAAGTTTAAGCCACACAAAAATCGCAGCACAGATGTGGCTCAGAAGCTCCAACCCAAGATGAGGAACTATTGGCAAGTAATAGCTTCTGGGAGAGGGAGGGTCAGTTTTCTTTAAAGGTGTAATGCTGGGTGGGCTCACCAGGCTCCAAAAAAAGTATTTGGGGATACAAATTTGACTTGATAGGCCTTAATATATCATATCCTACAGAGTACATGAAATCAGGCAGAGCATATTAGGGGGAGGGTGCAAATAAGGCAGGGACCTAAATATGATAAAAATATATTGTATGAAACTCACAAAACTGCAATAAAAATTTTAAAAATATGATGAATAACTACAAATTGGACATTTTCAAATATATACAAATGTGGACTAATGCAAAGAGAAGCCAGAGATTTACAAAAATGCTTCTAAGTCAAATATCTGACAAATGATTTAGAAACATTAAAAAGAGTTCTCAAAATTCAACAATAAGAAAACTACATGCCCAAATTAATATACAGATTCAATGCAATCCCAATTAAAATCCCCAAGAGTTTCTTCACAGACTTGGAAATAAAACCTTAAATTCATATAGAAAAACAAAAGACCTGGAATAGCCAATGCAACCCTGAGTGAGAAGTGCAATAGAGGGGGGAATCACTATACCAGACTTCAAACTATATTACAGAGCTATAGTCTTAAAACTAGCCTGGTACTGGCACAAAAAGAGACTTGTTGACCAATGGAACACAATTGAAGACCCAAACCTGAGCTCATATAATTTCAGCCACCTCATAATTGACAAAGGGGCAAAAAAGACTCAATGGAGGAAAGATAGCATCTTCAGCAAATGGTGCTGACAAAACTGGATCACTGTTTGTAGAAGAATAAAATTAAACCCCTACCTCTCACCCTGTACAAAAATCAACACCAAGTGGATCAATGATCTCAACCTGAAAACCTAAACTCTGAAGGTGATAGAAGAAAACATTGGCAGCAACCTAAAGGCATAGGAGTAGGAAAAGACTTTCTAAATCAAACAGCAGCTGCACAGGAAATAAGGTCAACAATTGACAAGTGGGATCTGATTAAACTCAAAATCTTCTGTACAGCCAGAGAAACAATCAGAGAAGTGAAGAGAAAACCCACAGAGTGGGAGGAAACCTTCACCAGTGATACATATGACAGAGTATTAACATCCAGAATATATAAACTACTCAAAAAACAAAGAAGAAAACAAATGACTCACTCAAAAGATGTAGTAAAGAGCTGAGCAGAGACTTCACAAGTGAGGAAATAAGAATGGCTGAGAAACATTTTTAAAAAGTGTACAACATCATTAATAATTAAGGACATGCAAATTAAAACCACTTTTTCTCTTCATTTCCCTGATTGTTTCTTTCACTGTACAGAAACTTTTGAGTTTGATGAGGTCCCATTTGACCTTATTTCCTATGCAGCTGCTGTTTGATTTAAAAACAAACGACGAATGGTATCCCTCATCTATGGATGCTAGCGTCAGTAACCAAGTTGTAAATATTTCTTGTGGAGAGCGATGCATATTGAAAGAACAACAACAGAAAGACTGCATCAGAAAACTGACTGAAATGGTGAATCTGGAGGGGTGGGAGAGTTGGGAGAGGGACACGGGTCTATATTCGATTAATGTATACTTAATTGACGTCAGTTCAACAAGTATCCAATTTTGTCCAAACTCTATCTACAATTTACATGGTATTTTAAGACAGTAAAAGTAAAAATGTCTATATTAAAAAAACATTGATTTAAAGGTTTTAATAAAAATGGTAATACATCTAAGTTAAGTGGAAATATAAATTGTCCACATTTGTTTTACTTAAAATCTGTATAACAATAACCATGGGATTAACATATACAAATGTTCTCTATAATTTCTGTATTAAACAGTATCATCTTGTAACATTCTCTTTTACCTGTAGGATAATTTAACTTAAGGAATTAAGTTTGCTTCCCAAATTAACAACATACAGTCACCCAAAACAGCTTGGATAAATTTAATGAAATTTACACCTTGATTCCTGCCTATAGGTATGTGTACTACAACTGCCTTTTTGAGACTCATGAGTCAAAAAATAAAAACCTAAAATAAAAAAGGGGGGATACAGTTATATATTAAAACTTTTTGTCAAAAAATTTTCAATTTAATCTTATAACTAACTATGGGAAAAGATTTGTATGTTCCCACAGGTCAAAACATCACCAACTTAACAGCTGAGAAAGAAAAGATACAGCCTTGCATTGTGTAGGATGTACCAAGAAATACCAGAAGAGAAGTTAAACATTAAAAGAAAAGCCTCAGACTGCTACAGGCATCAAACATCTCTGTGGATCCTATTAGTAACAACTGTTTACAATGAGTCCTAATGAACCTCACCTTCTAGATGCCACAAAGTTTTAATATGAGAGATTTTCTCACCTCCTTTTCATAGAACAAAGAAAAATATGATGGTAATGAAGTCATTCTCTAACTGTAAATTAGAGCCAACTGTTATAGAGGTAATCTCTTATAAAACCACTAACACTACTTTCTTTAATTGACTAATAGACATAGGAACTGTGGAAAGGATTATTCTCTATTCAGAACCAAATATAATACTAAAGTCTCTTTAAGCTGTGCATTTAAGCAAAATATATTAATACAGAAGAGCTCTGATATCAGCAATGGATTATTTGGCCAAGGAGATGTTGGCCAGGGGATTCAAACCCCCCAAAAGGTAAAGGCTTCTTGCCTGTAAACTGGGATACCTGCAAGAAGAGAGGCAATAAGGCCCTGCTGTCAAAGACCTGATGTAAGCATGGGAAAGATGTGTTGAGACCACACATGCAAGTGTACAGTTGGTCTCTGGAATACCAGAGAGTATTACCAAAGACCACTAAACCAATAAAGCAAATATTGGTCTCCTTGAGTCAAGCAAAACTCCTCCATCAGCACCAGCTACACCTCACCTGCCTGGAAATACTGTGCAGCAGTGGCAGCCATATGTCTATATATCCCAAATCTAATTGGCTAGTAGCTCTCCCCTTGGAGGAATAACTCACAGCTGATGCCACAAGCTTACATCCTCTAGTGGTTAAGAGATGTTATAAGCCACAGTAAGACCTTGTCATCTTTTACAGAAAAAACATAATTCATGAATTAGCATACCATCCAAACATCTGTGTCTATTCCAAAGTAATATACCATAATAATTAGTACTGCTTAAATACCTATATATCTAATTGCTTGTGCTTCATTTGTAGGATTGAAAGATTATTCCTGGACAAACTATCAGCCCATGAAAGGAAACAGCCAGAACTGATCAGAGTCCAAAATGACATCTCCAGAGAAAGTAGACTGTTTTGTTTCTCGTCCACCTGTGCCCCTGTTCTAAGCCTAGGGAACGATCTGCAGAAGAGGGGGCATGGTAGAATGTAAGGGCTGTGATTGAGGTGAATGGTGAAACTACAGCAATATAGACTGGATGCTTATTTGATCAACTTGAATGTACATACAAGCCCCTCCAGCTGGATGGTGGGAGCCTTGGGCTGTGTGGGTTTGGGCACAACTGCTTGCAAATTGATTGTACAAGAAGGATGCTTGTACTCCTAACTTATTACTTATTGTTAAAAAATGAAATAAAATAAAGCATATATAAAAAAATAAAAATAAATAAAAAAGAAAGTCTTTTCCTATGCCTATGTCTTGTAGGCTGCTGCCAATTTTTTTTTCTTCTAGCACCTTCAGGGTTTCAGGTTTCATGTTGAGAACTTTGATCCACCTGGAGTTGATTTTTGTACAGGGTGAGAGGTAGGGGTTTAATTTTGTTCTCTACAAATGGTGATCCAGTTTTGCAAACACCATTTGCTGAAGATTCTATCTTTCCTCCATTGAGCTTTTTCTACCCCTTTGTCAAATATGAGGTGGCTGAAATTGTATGAGCTCAAGTTTGGATCTTCAATTTTGTTCCATTGGTCAACAAGTCTGTTTTTGGGCCAGTACCAGACTGTCTTTATGACTATAGCCCTGTAATATATTCTGATGTCTAGTTAAGTAATCCCCCCCCCCATGTTGCTCTTTTCACTCAGGGTTGCTTTGGCTATTCGGGGTCTTTTGTTTTTACATATGAATTTAAGGATTTCTTTTCCAAGTCTGTGAAGAAGCTCATGCAGGTTTTGATTGGGACTGCGTTGAATCTGTATATTAATTTAGGTAGAATGGAAATGTTTACTATATTGATTTTTCCAATCCATTAGCATGGGAGATCTTTCCATCTTTTGATGTCACCTTCAATCTCCTTTCTCAGGGGTTTAAAATTTTTGTTGTAGAGATATTTGGTGTTTTTGTTCCCAGGTATTTTTTTTTGAGGCTATTGTGAGTGGGAAGTTCTTCTTAAATTCCTTCTCCAATTGTTTATTGTTTGTGTAAAGAAAGGCTACTGATTTTTCTAGGTTAATTTTGTATCCTGCTACTTTACTGAAACTCTTAATCATTTCTGGGAGTTTTCTGGTGGAGTTTTTACCAGTCCTTAGGTAACCTATCATATCATCTGCAAAAAGGGATATTTTGACTTCCTTTTTTCCGATTAGTACTCCTTTAATTTCCTTCTCTTGTCTTATTGCCCTAGAAAGAATTTCAAGCACTATGCTGAAGAGTAGTGGTGATAAGGGGCAGCCTTGGCAGGTTCCCACCTTTAAGGAGAATGCTTCCAATTTTTCTCCATTTATAGTGATGTTGGCAGTGAGTTTCCTATATATGGCTTTGATCATGGTGAGGAATATTCCCTTCAGTCCAAATTCCTCTGGGACTTTAAACATGAAGGATGCTGGATCTTTTCAAAGGCTTTTTCTGCATCAATTGAGATGATTGTGTGCTTTTGTCTTTCAGTCCATTTATGTGTTTTATGATATTTATTGATTTACATATGTTGAACCATCCCTGCATCTCTAGTAGGACTCTAACTTGATCAAGGTGGATGATCTTTTAGATGTGGGTTTGTATGTGATTTGCAAGTATTTTGTTGAGAATTTTTGCATATATGTTCATTAATGAGATGAGTCTATAGTTTTCTTTTTTAGTTGTGTCTTTGCCTGGTTTTGGTATTTGAGTGATGCTGGCTTCATAGAACAGTTTGAGTAGTAATGGTTGTAAGACCTCTTTAAATGTTTTATAGAATTCTGCTGTGAAACCATCTTGGCCTGGGCTTTTTTTAGTTGGGAGGTTTTTTTATTACATCTTCGATTTCCTCAAATATTATGGGATCATGAACTTTGCAGGTAAATGGATGGAACTTGAAGCCATTATGCTAAGGAAAGTAACACAGTCCCAGAAAACAAAGGCAAATTATTTCCTTTATTTGTGGGTGCTAACACCAAATCTCCAGTTGAAATGCAAGCTGAGTAACGTTGTTATACTTCTTTTTATCTGAAAGCAACTGTGATGTTATAATGTTTATCGCTTAACAAGCTCTAGAATTATTTTCAGACATTGTATATACCAGATATCAGTGGAAGATATCTATTTATATTTTAGAGTAATATAAAATTAAAGGGAAAAAATGTGGATGCCAAAACATGTTTCGGAATTAGCATAGAGTTTATTCTCAGAGGGCATAATTTTGATACATATGTGATGTTTATATAGGCATATTTTGGAGCAATACAAAGGGGAGGGAACAACAACAACAAAAGGACTGTGTCCTGGATAGCTTTAGTGTCAATTTGACACATCTGGATTGAGGGAGCCTCAATTGGGGAATTGGCTCCATTGGATTGGCCTGTGGGCACATCTGTGGAGCATTGTCTTGATTGTTGAGTAGTGTGGGAGGGCCCAGCCCACAATGAGTGGTGCCACCCTGGGCAGGTTGTTGGATACCATATAAAAAGGCAAGCTGGGCATGAGCCAGGTGAGCAAGCCAGTGAACAGCATTCCTCCATGGTCTGTGCTTCAGCTCCTGCCTCCAGGTTCCTGCCCTGAGTTCCTGCCTTGGGCCCCCTAAGTGATGAACTGTGACCCGGGAGATGTAAGCTGAATAAACACTTACCTCCCCAAGTTGGTGTCCATCACTGTTTTGTCACAGCAATGGAAGACAAACTAGAAGAGAAATCAGTACCAGAGAGTGGGCTATTGCTATGACAGACCTGACCTTGATGTTTTGGGGAAGGACTGTAGAGGTGTTTGGAACTTTGGGCTAGAAAAATCATTGAATGCCTAAAGATCATGGCTATGGAACTTGGAACAGTTTTGCTGAAAGAGTTGTGGAAGATGGAGGCCTAGCTTGTGAAGTTTCTAGTTTCAAAGGGAAGCAGAGATCATCATGTCTGTTTAATCTGTGGGTTTTGGTCAGCTGGGGCTGAAGAATCAGCTGTAAATAACAAGAGACCAGAACCTGAAGTGAAATCTTTGTTGTACTGGGACAATTGATGCTGGTTATCTGGGGCTGAAAAATCAGCTGTAACAAGAGACTAGCATCACTGTGGTGAAATCTTCTGGGAAAAATTTCTTCAGGGTCAGCACACAGAAGCTATGTTCCAGAAGGGGCCCGAGCCTCCATGTCAAGCCAGAAGCAGGACTTGGTAGTGTGTAAGAGTCTCCTATATGGTTCTGGTGTTGAAAGCATGAAGGGGTCACAGAGAGCAGCTGAGGCCTGGCACTGTGAGAGGCCAGGAAAGGCCACTGGTCAGAATGCGGCCTTGGTTGGAATGAAGACCCCAGGATTCCAGGGGTCAGGAAGAGAAGCTGAGGTTTTGCATCAGGAGAGGTCAGAAGCAACCTCAGTTTCAGTGGCGACCCCAGCTTTTTGGAGATGCCAGGACCATGGGACGACCACCAAGAGCAGCGGCAGGTGTGGAATGGAGTCAGCCTGGGCCTGCGAGATGAGCTGTGTGTACCACAGAGGCAGAGTCAGAAGGGGAGCTGCCGAAACCCTTCGGAGCCCAGAAGATTGTGAGTGAGTCCCAGTTGTCCCGCCTTGAACTACTGGCTGGACTTAGGTTTTGTTGAGTGTGCCTGATTCTTCCCTTTGAAATAAGACAGTACTTGTTTTGGATTTTACAGCAGCCCACAGTTAAGAGACTTTTAAGAGACTGTGAACTTTTAAGTGTTTGGACATTTTAAAGCCTGTGGGGTTTTTAAGGTTGTACTGTCTTAGGTTGTGATTAATGTTAACATCATACTTTGGGGATAAGAACTGAAAAGGTGGTGGTTTAATAGTGATGTATTTTGTGTGTCAAGTTGACAAGGGGTCAATTGTGCTGGATAGCTTTAGTGTCAACTTGACACACCTGGGTTGAGAGAGCCTCAATTGGGGAATTGGCTCCATTGGATTGGCCTGTGGCCACATCTGTGGAGTATTATCTTGATTGTTGAGCAGTGTGGGAGGGCCCAGCCCACAATGAGTGGTGCCACCCTGGGCAGGTTGTCATATACCGTATAAGAAGGCAGGCTGGTCATGAGCCAGGGGAGCAAGCAAGTGAACAGCATTCCTCCATGGCCTGTGCTTCAGCTCCTGCCTCCAGGTTCCTGCCCTGAGTTCCTGCCTTGGGCTCCCTAAGTGATAAACTGTGACCCGGGAGATGTAAGCTGAATAAACCCTTTCCTCCTCAAGTTGGTGTCAGTCAGAGTGTTTTGTCACAGCAATGGAAGACAAACTAGAACAGACTGGGTCAAAGAAATGACTGATACAGTTAAATTCTGCCCAAAACAACAATCTTCTACAGAAAAAAATCCTTGGAAAGACTGAGAGAAAGATGCAAGACATGTATTAAAGAGTGCATGAACTGGGGTGTGGTGGAGGGCAGGGAGAGGGAAATGTATCTGAATTGGACTGCAAAATGATATATGAAATATACAAAACATCAATGAAAAGGGTAAAAAAAGATGCAAGACATATATGGCAAAATGCATGAACTCGGGTGGGGTGGAGGGCATAGAAAGGGAAATGGGTCTAAATTGAACTGAGAAATGTATGAATTTCAGAAAACTTCAATTCAAAAACATTTAAAAAAAGAAAACAACACAATTTGCACACAAACATAAGATCTGAACAAACTTCACTATAGAAGATAGATAGATGGCAGATAAAGATACAGAAAGACAACCAAAGTCATTAAAAATAGAAGGAGGTCCACCATACATCTATGACCACCATGTTAAAATGTAAGACACAGACAAAGTGCCAGTGAGGAAGGGAGATGATGGAAAATCACAGCCATCACAGGGGGAAAATATTCAAGAAGGTACGGCAACTTTGAAAAGGAGTTTGGCAGATTCTTATACTCAAACAAGTACTTTCCGTATTGCCCACAACTTCTATGTTGGGAGTTTATTTGAGAATATGAATATCTTAACTGGAGCTATCACTCTTGCTTAGCACAAAACAAATTTAAAAAAAAAAAAAAGATTTGGGCCTGCCAGGTGATTCAGAGGATATAAAGGATAATTTTAGTCAAGGCTTAAGACCAGTTTTACCCCAATGAAGGTAACAACTGAATCCATTAAGTTGCACTTTGACTCCCACAGAAGAATACACACACACACACACACACACACACACACACACACACACATACAATGTAAAATCAAATATGAAAATTCTATGTTCACACAAAAATTTGGATACAAATGTGTTAAAGGCCTTATTCATTAGGCCAAAACTGAAGCAGCACTGAAGGGCCCTTCTGCTTAGGAATCATAAAAATATGGAAAGCTGTGTAATAAAATGCTTAGGAATGCAAACAAACAAATTGATAACTTGCACAACAATGCTAGTCAGTTTAAAATGTCTGAATTAAAAGTTAGACTCAAAGCAGGGAGTGAAGCATCATGCCTTGAATCCTAGCACTTGGAGGCAGATGCAAGTGGATCTCTATGAGATCATGGCTGGCCTAGTCTATATGGCAAGTTCCAAGCTATCTTGGACAACAGGAAGACCCTGTCTCCAAAAAAGAAGTCAGGCTCAAATGATGATATTGTATGATTTTTCTTAGGAGATTTGAGGCTCATGGAACTATTGTACATTGACTGTAGCAGTGGATATACAATTATATACAGTTGTCAAAATTGTGTAGAACTTACAGCTCTGAGAGAGATTTTTACAGCCTCTACTTTTTAGAGCACCTGACATATTCCTGATCATGTACAAAACCAATAGATGCTCAGGACTTGACCTCTAGTGAGAGTTAGTAGGATACAACCCAAAACACCAGCTTCCCAGTCCATTATGAGAACATTAACAATAATGTTTCATAAAGGCTTCCATAATGTCATATACTGAATTAATAGTCAATATTTTTGTACCCAGCTTTCACCTTTAATTCAGAAATATGTGATTCAATCACAAAGTAAGCAGAGAGCATGCTACGCATCACCTTTTAGAATCACTGTGCTCTTGCATAAAACATTTGGAGGTGCTTAAATAAAGAGGTGGTGAGTTCATTGACTTTGTTATCATTACCATAATTAAGGCAAAATATAGCAAGCTAAAAAGGTCTGGCCGAGATAATGAAGATTTCTTAATTACCCAAGTCTTTGTAGCAAGCCAATTTTAGGTTCAATTCAATTTCCTCCTGTTACACTTAACATGCTATCAGAAAGAAACTCAAAGTGGAATACCAGAATTTGAGAATTAGAGAAACAATAAGGATTGCAGGCTGCCATTAAATAAATGTGAGACATTAATGTCTTGGTATTGTATCTGTGTTTTTATCTTCTGTTTAGGGTGTTTTGATATTTTCTTTTTTTTTTTTTTTGAGACAGGGTCTTCCTGTAGCCCCAGCTGTCCTGGAACTCACTCTGTATGTAGACCAGGCTGGCCTTGAACTCTCAAAGATCCACCTGCCTCTGCCTCCCTAGTGCTAGGATTAAAGGCATGCGCCACCACTCCCGGCTTTGATATTTTCAAAAGCTTCTCTGGATGAATTTATTGCTTCTCTTACCAGACTCTGGCTAACTCTTAGGGATGCAAAAAGCTCAGATATCACCATGGCTTTGACATGAACACTAACCAAGGCAGACCCAAGCCCCTTCTGTCTGTTCCTGCATCCCAGAAGCAATATCCTCTTGCCATGTTCATCCTAGGACAAGCACCTAGCAACTAGAGACCCCAAACCCACAAAAATTATTCAAAGATGCCAATCCTAAGCTGTGAGTCCTGAACCACACCATCATTCCTATGGAAATGCCACACCTAGACTCTCACAGTGCTCCTGGCTCCAGGCCACCTTGCCTTATTTCCCACAAGACTCTGCATGTCATGTGAACTTACCTTCTCTAGGACCTGGGAACGCAATAAACTCTGTTGTCCTAGGCCTCTCCTGTGTCCTCTTTTGTGGACATACTTGACTGACCATTTCAGAAATAAATACAGAAAAAAAAAGAAGAAAGAAAAAAAAGAAATAAATACAGAGCAGTCTGGCCTTATAAAATGAGGATTACAGAATTTAAATTCTTGGGATTGTGTGTAATTTCTGATTAGAATATAAAGTTTAAACATCTACATAGGAAATAGAAAAGAAATGCCCTCAGTGATTTTTAAAATGCTGACATGCCTCTGTGTTCCCAGAGGACTGATTCTAGAACCCCCAAAGTTACAGAAGTCCATGCTTGCTCCAGGTATAAAACAGCACAGAAATTATGCATGACCTACACTCATCTCCCTTTAAAGCCTGTTTAGGTTATTTATAATACTTAAGACAATGTAGAGGTTGTGCAAATGGTTACAATAGTGTACTTTTATAGAATGATACCAAAAGAAAGTGTGTACATGATTAGTACAGACATTGTTTCCTGAATATTTCCAATCTAAGGATGGCTGAGTGTGAGTATACTGGATCCATGGACACTGTTTCTGAGCCAAACTTCACTGGCTTCTTATAACTTTGTTTTTAAATTTGTGAAGATTTTTCTTGACCATTGTATAATTATTTCTGGTTATATAAATTGACATAAAAGTCAAGGTAGGATTTTCTGCAACTTCAAGAAGAGCCATTCAGAAACTTTTACCCTCTTGTCCCCAATCTCAGTCTGGCCTTCAACAAAAAAAGGATCCAAAAAATTGACATCACAAAAGTATAAAAGACTCCATAAAAGCATAGAGAGAGACTCTATAGATAAAGTCGTATCCATTATTTCTGATCTCTCTAGCGGTAAAATTAGTGAGCCTAGGAAGATTAGCCCAAAGCCCAATATAATTTTAAGAGATACTGTGTTTATTTAAAACATTGTTTGCTAATTTAAAAATCCATTCAAGAGGGCTGCTCTTGCAAAGAATCAGGGTTTGATTTCCAGCACCCACATGGCAGCTAACAACCATCTATAACTCCAGTTCCAGCAGAATCCAATACCCTCTTCTGTTGGCATTTCTCAACACAGGTGCACTTACACACATGCAAGCAATGCACACATACACAAAAAATAAAAATAGCTTTAGAAATCCATTCAAAACTTGCTTGTTTTATACCTTATTGGTGAGTATATAAATAAGATGTAGTTTTAAATTATCTACTTACAGAAAATTCCAGAAAGCTTGGTAGATATGAGCAATGTTTATCCCTTTGCTTTTTACGTTTCTAAGTTTCTATATATACATGCCCAGTGTGATAAACATGGACAAGGGACGGTGTCCGTGCACCACTCACACATCTTGCTGTCCTCTGTGTATGTGTGTGTGTGTGTGTGTTTCTTTCTCACATCTGGTGAAACTGAAATTTCTCAGGATTACAGAAGCAGAAGTAAGCAGTCTGGCACATCTGTTCACATAAAAAGAGCAAGACAAACATTATGCTTTAGTTGGCAATCTTTAATCCTTCATCTCTTTTTTTTTTTTTTTTTTTTTTGGTCTTTTTGAGACAGGGTCTCCCTATAGCCCCAGCTGTCCTGGAACTCGCTCTGTAGACCAGGCTAGCCTTGAACTCACGAAGATCCGCCTGCCTCTGCCTCCCAAGTGCTAGGATTAAAGGCGTGCACCACCATCCCCAGCTAAATCCTTCATCTCTTAAAGGGAGTTCTTCAATCTACTAGAAACTATCCATCATGGAGGCATTAGGATTATTCTCAATTTTCATACCATCAAACTGAACACTGCTTTCCCAAAAAGCAGAAAGAGAACTCAGGTACTTTGGCAAGTTGGAAATGACACTCTGTATGGTCACATCTTAAAGTGTCGTCTATATGCAGCAGGAGCTAGAGATGGACTTGGGAACACTTTGCTACTTTCCCTTGCACAAAGGAAGGGAAAAATATTTAAGACCCCACCCCAACCACTATGTCAGAGCACTTTGCATTCAGTACCCTCATTATCTCAATGAGGTAGGAAGACCACAAAATTAAGGGCCGCCCCGGCTATAGAATGAGTTCAAGAACAATCTGTGCAACTTAGTGAGATTATAGGTCAAAAATTAAAAGGAAAAACAGTATTGAAAAAAAGACTGAGACTATAGCTGGGCATGGTGGCACACACCTTTAATCCCAGCACTAGGGAGGCAGAGGCAGGAGGATCTCTGTGAGTTCAAGGACAGTCTGGTCTACAGAGTGAGTTCCAGGCCAGCTGGGACTTAAAGGGAGAACCTGTCTCAAAAAAAACAAAAAAAAAAAAAAAAAAATTGAGGCTATAGTTCAGTAGTAGAGTAGCTGCCTAACACACACAAAGCCCCAAGTTTAATACTCATTACCACAAAGAAAGAAAAAGAAAATTTACATGTGTGGGTGAATGGTTCTAAAAAGCAGGGAATTAGTTATTAAACTTTAATGACATTAGATATTCTAGAAGAAGACGGGATAGACTGGTAGCTTTTTACCTCGTAGAGACTTCTGAGTTTTAGAAAACTGTGTTACCTGCCTTGGGTTATGATCATACAAATATTTACTCTGTAACAGTGATGATTTCTCCATATACGTCTTTTATTTCTATATTCCAAGTCTTTACCAAAGTAAATATGTAGAAAAATTGAAAATCAGAAGGGTCATTTCACTGAGATCTAAAATTCATCACTTCATCTCCCACTTGACTAGTCCAGGCACTTAGAAAGCTTAGATTGCAAATGAGAACAAAGAAGGAAGAAGTGAGCACTGTCCAATGAAGCAGGTCCTGAAGACATGCATGAAGCAAAACAAACATGAATTACAGAATACATATAGATGACAGCATAATTCACATGACCTGAGGGCCACCTATGTATTATGATCCACACACAGACACACACACACACACACACACACACACACACACACACACACACACACACACCTATAAACACTGGGACATGATGAGCCATGTATTAACCTTCTTTACATAGAGAAGAAAATCAAATTTTAAGGTAATTACATGTAATGGGAACTTGTACAAAAAGACCTTGGTGGGTAAGATTCCATCTGAATTTCTAAGAATGTGGGGAAAAGAGCATGACAAAGGGAGAGCAAGGGGCAGTCACGACAGGGAGGGACAGGACTTGTGTGTAGCAGGCATTGCTAAATGTCAGAAAACAGATTTCAATACAGAGGATGAATATGCCATCAGAAGAGTAGCTATGGTATTAAGAAGTACCAAATGGTATTTGTAATATACATAGTTTAAATGAGACTCTAATGTCACAGCTTATGATAGAACAGTACAAAGGACTTTGAAAAATCAAGAGAAGACAGACACACAAATTCTTAGTGCAAAAGATTCGAACAGAGAGTTCATAAAAGAAGACAGCCAAAGTGTTCGATAACTATATGAAAATGTGTTCACCTTAATTAGTACAAAACACAAAATGAAACCAAATGAGCTACTGCCATATACACAGAGAATTGAATTTTTTTGTTCTTTTTGATACTGGGTCTCCCTGTAGCCCCAGCTGGCCTGGAACTTACTCTGTAGACCAGACTGTCCTTGAACTCACAGAGATCCACCTCCCTCTGCCTCCCTAGTGCTGGGATTAAAGTTGCGTGCCACCACATCTGGCAGAATACAATATTTTTTTTAATCGGTACTTCAAGTACTGACAAAGACATAGAGCAACAGGTGGAGCTTTCTGACTCTTCTGGTGGGCACAGCAGCTAGAAGAACTTTAGGAAACATCCAACAGTATCTACCAAAACTAAGAAAGCCTTGGGCAAGTTACCATGTCAACCTAACAGAACAGCTTAAGGAAAAAAATGTTGGGGGGCTTTGGGCACAGTGGGGAAGGCGTGGCAGCAGGAGCTGCCTGGAGCACCATGTGGGGACAGGTTTTCACATTATGATGGACCAGGATGCAGGAGCCGAAGTCAGAACTAGAAGCTCGGGTTCAACTTTGAAGGCCTGCCTCTATTTCCATTAGCAAGGTCCCATGACCCCAAAGTTCCACAAGCTCCTAACATAGCACCGTCATCTGGAGATATGTGCAAACACATGAGCCTGCAGTGGACACTTCACATTCAAACCACAACATGCTCTATGACCTTATAATCCCATGTCTGATCATGAATTCAACAGAAATCAATTCTATATCTGTGAAAGATTTGTACAAGAATACTGATATGAATTTTGTTAAAATAGCCAAAAATGGAAATGGTTTACATGCCCACACACAATAGAATAAGCAAATAATTTACATAGTCTCACAATGAAATGCCACACAGTAATGGAAAAGAATGTTACTGATAGACATAACTAAATATAATATAATTTTAATCATCTGATTCATAAATCTGTGAAAATGTTTCTATAGTGATAAAGTCAGACTAATAATCAGCTTTGATGTGAGAACAGCCAGGAGAGGGCACAAATGGCATTTCGGGGTCCCCAGATAAATTCTTTTCTCCACAATGATACTGAGCATGATCAGGAGTTTCCCTCCCCCTTTTTTTTTTCTTTTTTGGTCTTTTTGAGGCAGGGTCTCCCTTTAAGTCTCAGCTGGCCTGAAGCTCGCTCTGTAGACCAGGCTTGCCTTGAACTCACAAAGATCTGCCTGCCTCTGCCTCCCAAGTGCTGGATTAAAGGAGTGCACCACCACGCCCAGTCTAAAATGGTTCTTAGCTGCCATGTGGGTACTAGGAATCGAACCTTCGAACCTGGGCCCTCTACAAAAGCAGTCAGTGCTCCTCACCACTGAGCCATCTCTCCACGCCCGGAAGTTCCCATTTTTAAGTCTTAAACAACCATCTATAAAAGAAGGGAAAAAAAAAAAAACTTAGCACGCTACCATTTAACTCGTTTTAATGTTGCTTCACAAATGGTGAAAAATACTACAGTACAGACAAGGAATAATCATAATGTTGTGGCCAACATTATAAACATAGAATTATAAATTTAAAAGATTTTCTGGTTGAAAAAATAAATCTGGTAGTCAATGCAGCTCTGTGGGGTCTGTGTGTCTGGTAGGGCCGTCTCTGCATTCCTGACAGTGCTCGCCTGCATCCACTTTTCCAGGACCCCACGTCCTCCTCTTCTTCTTCCCATTGTTCCATCAAAGGTCCAGGAGGACATCCTGAGCTGCCCCGTCTTCCTCTACCCAAGCCACCTCAGTCCATTCCACGGCCACCTCAAAAGACACCTCTGTCTCCACCACAGCCACCTCTGAACATTCCACCAGGACCACCTCTGCCACAACCACCACCTGGAGGTTTGAAGAGTGTCAGGAGGAAGCCCTGGGGCTTAGGGGACCTACACTCAGTTGCATTCTGTTCTCCAGGAGAAGTTCTGGTTTCCACAACCGGATTAAGACACTGCCAGTCTCAAGCCTCCTCTCTCTTCTTCACAGCCTCCCATGCGACCTCCTGGACCACCAGGATCTCCACAGAGGGGTGATGGCATCCCTCTGCCTTCATGAGGTGACATGCCACCTTGCGTGCTGTTCATTGGAGGCTTCTTTTGGGCAAGAGACTTTAAGTTTGCTTCCTCGAAAATCTTTCCCATCAAACCACTCCACAGCAGGCTTGGCAGTTGGTGGATCTTCACAGGACACTGTAGTATCACCTTCAGGCTTTCCTGTTTCCTTATCCAGGCAGATGTGGACCATGGGTTGCCCAGTTCTCTTGTTCATCTTAACAACCTCACACTGCTTAAAATAAGTCTGCCCAGATCGTCAACAGTCACATTGTCATTTAATCCTTGCACATAAATTGCATTGTTGTCAGACTCTTCATCGGGATCTATGGGAAGGCCAAGATCAAGATCTGGCCCTTCATCCATGGGTCCCCCAGACTTATTGAAGCCACCTCGCTCTCCAGCACTGCCCACTCCACCATGTCCTCCTCCCTGCCTACCGCTGATCATGCCTCTATGATCAAATCCTCCTCTTCCCCTGCCCAGGTTATCAGGGCTACTCATGCCCCGGTTCCCTCCTGGTCTGGAAAATCCTCCAGACTCCTGCCCATAAACACCCATGCTACTGGGATGGTCCTGTCGGAATGAACTCGGCTGCCCTAGCTGCTGCTGTGTTGGCTGTTTTGACTTGGTGCCTGGCTGTAGGATCCAGTGTGGGTGGGTAACTAGTGGGAGGCTGCTGCCCATAGCTGCTTTGTTGACCATAGCTACTCTGCCGTCCATAGCTGCTCGGTTGACCATAGGTGTTCTTCTGAGAGTAACTGCTCTGATCACAATGATTTGGTTGTGAAGAGGAATACCTGGAAGGAGGATAGGATGGAAGTTCAGTGACTGGCTGCATGGGGCAGCTCCCAGGTACCCGGGGATAACTGTGGTTACTCTGTCCGTATCCTAGGCTGGGCTGGTTATAACCCCCTGTTCTAGGTTGAAGTTTACTAGTCTCATCAGGCTTGTTACCATCCTGTAGTCTTGCAGCTGCTGTCCATAGGCTGGACAAGCAGGCTGAGTGTCATATGCAGACTGTGCTGCACAGGAGGCCTGGGTGGTGGTGACTGTTGCAGTGGTGGTGTCATAAGCACCAGTGCCATATCCCTGGACAGACCAACTGTAGGCCTGAGGGGCAGTTGAAGTAGTACATCCAGTGGGAGGTTGTCCATAAGAAGTCGCATATGCAGTCTGCCCATAGGTGGCAGTGGTCTGAGCCTGGGTGTAGCTGACATCAGTAGGCTGTCCATAGGTTCCATGGCTTTGTTGCCCATATGCCTGGATAGTCTGTGCATATCCTTGAGTTGGCTGGGCTGCAGCTTGGCTATAGGAACTATAATCTGTGGGTGCCCTTTTCTCTCCCTTCTCATTCTCTCAACAACTGTCTCCATCTGGCGTTACCCCCAAACTATACACTTTAATATATTATATCATTATATCTCAAGAAAAAACACATAGATAAGAAATTGTGGCTACCTGAAGAAAATGAGTACAAATTAATTATCTCCTTTCCCTGTAAAGTACTAATCCCACTGTGAAGTTTTTAGATTGGGCATAAGATTACATTTTTTCTGAGATTTTGTTTTAAATCACCAAAGAACTAAATGTTACAACATGAGCCATTTCTTCACCCATGTTCCATTAGAAGCTCTTAATTGTCCTGCGTACAGTATTATATAGGGAGTCCTTCTACAAACAGATCCTGAATAGAAAGAAGTCAGAATTGGGAATCCCAGAATTTGACTTTGATGAGCTATTCACAGCTGTGTGGCCTTGGGGGAACCATTCGCCTTCTCTAGACCTTAGTCTACTCACTTGTAAAAGGCACGGAATATGTCATCAACATAAGAGTCGGGCCTGCCTGTGCTCCCTGATGGACAGATGACCCTGCAACCACCTTGGGGGGTTTCAGTAGAAGGTGTCACATACCTGAACACATTTCTAAAGTGCACATTTTGGTTTCAGGAGCCAACCAGATCCTCTGCCGGCTAGCATAAACAAGGCTTCTGTAGAAAGTGCACTGTAAATTCCCCCTGCACTGCCCACCCCCATCCTCAACTCAAGCCCTCCAATTGTTACTATATAAGAGCCCTAAACTCCTGCAAATAAATGAGTTATTCAGTCTCTTGAAACTGGCTCCCAGATCATTCTTTCTTTGATCTGTTCAGGTATACCCCGAATTCCTTCCCTTCTCCTCCCTGCCTCCACTTGCGTAAACCAGCTGAAAGCACACCAAGAGACCAGTGACTGGTGTGGAGACATGGAAGACCCCACATCTTTTCTTAGTTGTTTGTTTGTTCGTTTGTGAGACAGAATCTCTCTATAATCCCATATGGCCTGGAACTCACTATGCTGGGTACCCTTTTCCATGTTCTTTCTGCCTTGAAACTAGGACTGCCATTTGGCTTTGGGAAACTATGTGTCTGCAATAGAAAGGCTAAAAATTTCAGAGACATCTGCCAGCCTTGATATCAATAAGCAAAGGCAATTATTCACATGGCCATCTGCCCCTGAACTTTTTATTATGTGAGAAAAATTAATTCACATTTCCAGACTGCATTGCTAAGAAAACTGTTAGTGCAGATGTAAACATTGCAAACTAACAGGAGAATTTCAACATCTTTGTAAATGTTCCTCAGATTGGTATTGTCAGGATGTGAGTTCCCAAAGCCCATTGAAATGAAGAGACACCTAAGACCAGGTGGCACCCAGAATCCTGCTCTACCATTCCAGCCTTTGGTTATGGAAAAAATGAACCATCACAGCAAACTCAGGAATTTTCCACTTTTTGAAAGCCAGTGACTTCTGCAAAGTGCACTACCCACCCCCACTCTCACTAAATCATAATCCCACCTTCTCCTTTAAATTCCCAGGCGAGATGCCATTCAGTGCTGGCTCTATCTTTCCCTGATCTGCCTGGATCAGTATGGGAGGAGGTGTGGTGGGAGATGGGGGAGGGGTCTGGAGGAGAGGAGACTGTGGCAGGCAGAGGAGAAAAGGCCCTGGGAAGTGCAAGGAAAGGGAAAGAAGTTGCTGGTGCTGTGGGAGGAGGGACAGGCAGAGGAGAGAGAGCTGCTGGGGTAGCCAAGGCTGGAGCTGTGGGAGGAGGGGCAGGGTCCAGTCAAAAGCAGAAGTGGAGTTCTGGTCTAGTGTATAGGGAGGGGGACAAGAGGCTTCCTTAGTTGCCTGTGACCCGAACCTGGGTGTTGCCAGTTTGGCAAGGAGAACCTGATGCGGTGGCAGGAGGAATAGAGAGAAGGATGTGAGTGAAGGACAAAGAATGCCTGTACAGTCCATCCTGCATAGCCATAAGTTGTATGTTTTCAGGCCTATAGATTGGTGATTTTTACCTGTGGGAACATAAAATTCTCCTCCCATTGTTAGTTTCAAGATCAGAAAAACTGAAAATTTATCAATAGGATTGGAACACAGAGTTTTCCATTTGTATCCCAGAAAGGATACTACCCCACCTCCCACCTCCATCTTTTTTTTTTTTTTAGCAGAGAGGTTGACCCATCTGAACATTAAAGAAAGAGGAACCTCAGACTGCCTGAGTCATAGACACTGAGCATCTCTCTGAATACTATTGGGGTTAACTGTTTATAATGGGCCCTAATGAAGTTTGCCTTCCAGATACTGAGAAACCTTCCTACCTGCCCCCTTTATAGGAAAAAGAAAAACATGATGGTAATGAAACCACTCCCTAACTGTAAATTAGAGCCAATTGTTACAGTGGTAATTTCCTATAAAACAGGCATAACTACCCTTTGTTAATTGACTGATAGGCATAGGAACTGTGAAAGGATAATTCTCTATCTAGAGCCAAATTCAACAGTAAAGTGTTTATAAGTTGTGTAATTAAGCAAAATATATTACTACAGGAAAGCTCTGACATCAGCAATGAATTATTCTGCCTAGGAGATGTTGGCTAGGGGATTCAAACCCACCCCCCCAAAAAAATAAAGGCCCTTTTCCTATAAGTGGGATATATGCAAGGAGAAAGGCAGTGAGCATGGAAAAATGTTGAGACGTCACTTGCTAGCGTACAACTGGCCTCTGAAATGCCAGAGAGCATTACCAAAGGCCACTAAAGCAATACAGCAAAATATTGGTCTCCCTGAGACAAGCAAGACTCTGCCATCAATAACAGCTACACCTCAACAGCCTGGAGATACTGTGCAACAGTGGCAGCCAATATATATATATATATCCCAAAGGCTATTAGCTCTCTCCTTGGAGGAATAACTCACAGTGGATGCCACAAGCTTATGTCTTCTAGTGGTTAGGAGATGTTATAAGCCACAATAAGAACTTGTCACCCTTTATAGAGAAACCACATTTTGTGGATTAGCATACCATCCAAGCATCTGTATCTATGCTCACAGCTTAGCTTGACATAATAATTAGTACTGCTTAAATGCCTGTACATCCAATAGCTTGTGCTTTGTTAGTATGACTAAAAAGGTGATCACTGGAAAAGCTGTCAACCCATGAAGGGAAACAACCTGAACAGACTGGAGTCCAAAATGACAACTCCAAAGAAATTAGACTGTTTCCTTCTCACCCACTTGTGCCCCTTTCCCAAAGCCCAGGGAACAAACTGCAGAAGAGGAGGCATGGTAGAATGTAAGGGCTGTGGAGAGATAGGGGTGAATCATGAGACTACAGGAATATAGTCTGGACTCCTAATCGATCGACATGCCTGTGCATACAAGCTTCTCCAACTGGACTCTGGGAACCTTGGGTTGTTCAAAATTTGGACATAGATACTTGCAAAATGCACCAATTACCTAATTGTATGACAAACTGAGTAACATCAATGTTATCTGCAAACAACTGTGTTGTTATATTGTAGAATCCCTTAAAAATAAACAAATAAATAAAAAAAAGAATGCCTGTGCATACAGATATTCTGACCATCTACCAGAGTGCTGGCAAAAGTCTCTCAAAGCAATGAGAATTTTGGGATTTAAGGTACCCGTCTCAGGCCAGATAATATCATTATCTAATTGATATCCTACCCAGATAGTAGAGCAGAGTATCTTAAGGACTTTAGGATTAATTTCCTTAGAGAGGTTGAATTCTTTTAAAGAATGTAGGAGACACTCCAAGGGGGTGAGACCCTGGTCCTCTCCTTTAGAGTGCGAGGCTCCCATATTAGGGGTCAGAGGGTAAGGAAGAGAGGAGAGGGAGAGAGGGGGAGGGAGAAGGAAAGAAGTAAAGTCTTTTTAACCTCAAAAGCACCATTTGAGGGATAGGGTATGTCCACCCTAGTGTCAGGGGTGCTGGTCAGAGACCCCAGGTCCACATGACCAACATGGAGGACTCTGAGATGGGGTCCGCAAGCCTTTGAAAATCAGCATCCCCAAATTCACAGAGGACACCAGGAAACAAGCCAGTGAAAATCAGCATCCTGAAATTCACAGGGAACACCAGGAAATGGGTCCAGATTCTGTCCCCACCATCTCAGTGGACAACAATCTGGACAGAAAAATTGGGGGATCCCTGATATGCCGGCACTCAGGGGTCCAAAATGGAATGGAGCTCTGATATCAGCAATGGATTATTCTGCCAAGGAGATGTTGGCCAGGGGATCCAAGCCTTCCCAAAAGGTAAAGGCTCTTGCCTGTAAACTAGGATACCTGCAAGAAGAGAGGCAATAAGGCCCTGCTGTCAAAGACCTGATGTAAGCATGGGAAAGATGTGTAGAGACCACACTTGCAAGTGGCCAGCTGGATGGGCACCTGAGTGAGGGGAGATTTTATCTCCCGCCCCCACCTTCTGTGTAACCCTGTGTGTGTTCTGCCCCCTCTAGTTGCCTCCTCTGCCTCAACATTTCCTGTCTGAATTCTTTTTTTATGAATAACATTTATTTATTTCATTTTTTTAAACAATAAGTAATAAGTTATGAGTACAGGCATCCTTCATGTAAAACCAATTTGCAAGCAGTTGTGTCCAAACCCACACAGCCCAAGGCTCCCACCATCCAGCTGGGGGGACTTGTATGTACAATCATGTTGATCAAATAAGTGTCCAGTCTATATTGCTGTAGTTTCACCTTTCACCCCAATCGCAGCCCTTACATTCTACCATGCCCCCTTTTCCGCAGATTGTTCCCTAGGCTTATAAAAGGGGCACAGGTGGACGAGAGGCAAAACAGTCTACTTTCTCAGGAGATGTCGTTTTGGACTCTAATCAGTTCTGGCTGTTTCCTTTCATGGGCTGACAGTTTGTCCAGGAATAACCTTTCAATCCTACTAATGAAGCACAAGCAATTAGATATATAGGTATTTAAACAGTACTAATTATTATGGTAGGTTACCTTGGTATAGACACAGATATTTGGATGGTATGCTAATCCATGAATTATGTTTTTTCTGTAAAAGATGATAAGGTCTTATAGTGGCTTATAACATCTCCTAACTACTAGAGGATGCAAGCTTGTGGCATCAGCTGTGAGTTATTCCTCCAAGGAGAGAGCTAATAGCCAATTAAATTTGGGATATATAGACATATGGCTGCCACTCTAACTGTTCCATGCTACTTTCCTCAAGAACCCATCCCTCAGTCTTGATTCATGCTCTCCCCTTAATCCTGCCACCCTCTTGCCCTTGCCTGGACCTCGTACTCATTCCTGTCCAGAAGTACTTCAAGAACTTGCTTACCAGGAACGCTGGATCTCCCTTAGTCTCTTGCCTGATTCTAAGTTTACTTGGTTTGTGGATGGAAGTTCCACTCTGACCCCTACAGGGTCATGTAGAGTGGGCTATGCCATTGTGTCTCTACCTGACTTCATTGAGAGCAGACCTCTCCCCCCTGGAGCCACCTTTCAGAAGGCAGAACTGGTAGCTCTTACTAGAGCACTGACTCTTGCTCAGCGACACAAGGTGACCATATATACTGATTCTAAATATGTTTACCATATCCTCCACCAACATGCAGATTTGGAAAGAGAGGAAACTCTTAACCACAAGGGGTACCCCTATCACCAATGGCCCCCTCATTCTCAAGCTTTTAGAAGCTTCTTATCTCCCTTCCAAAGCAGCTGTTGTTCACTGCAGGGGTCATCAGCATACAGTTAATCCCATAGCATAGGGCAGTGATTTAGCAGACTGTGTAGCCAGAGAAGCTAGCCAAACCCCTTTTAGAGCCCTCTAATATCTCTTTCCTGACCTCTGCTACTTTCTTCCCCTCCTATGCCCCTAAGCAGTACTCCCACCTCTCTGCTCTAGGTGCCATGCCAGGACCAGACAGCTGGCTAACCCTTAGGGGCAGATACTGTCTCCCTGAGGACCAAGCACTGCATATTTTGACTAGATTGCACCAGATTTTCCACATTGGGCCATGTGCATTCTACAAGTTTCTGGACCCCCTCCTCTATCACCCCAAACTTTTCCAAATTATCACTGATGTCTCTTGCTCTTGCTCTGTCTATGCCTCTGTCTCTCCTCAAGGGGGTAGACGACCTCCTCCCTCCTTCAAGCCTCATCAGCACTGAGGCATTCTCCCAGGGGTTGACTGGCAGATTGACTTTACACATATACTCCCTTGTAAGGGTATCAGGTATCTCTTAGTTTTGGTTGACACATTTTCTGGCTGGATAGAAGCTTTCCCTACTAAGAAGGAAACATCAGATGTTGTTGCTACTCATCTGATCCAGGATATTCTCCCACACTTTGGCCTTCCTCTCAGCCTCCAATCAGATAATGGTCCAGCATTTGTCTCAAAAGTGACCCAGTCAATCTCTCAGGCACTGGGAATCACTTGGAAGCTTCATGTCCCTTACCACCCTCAATCATCAGGAAAGGTGGAAAGGGCCAATTTGCTTCTTAAGAAGCAACTGACCAAGCTCTCTCTGGAGCTCCATCAGTCATGGACCTCCCTCCTTCCCCTGGCCTTAACAATGCTCAGAGCCATTCTCCAAGTGCCTTCCTTTCTCAGTCCTTTTGAACTCATGTATGGTCGGCCCTAGTTACTGTTAGGTTATAAAAAAAAAAGGGCCTCACCCCCCCAGCCCCCAGATAAAAAGGCACATGAGGCTTGAGTCATGCCAGGAACAAGATTTACTTCCATGTGGAATTACCAGCAAGGGCTGCCTGTAAGGGCTGCCTGCAGACACGTGGTGGAAATGGACAGCATGGCAGACAGAGAGAAAGAGAGAAAGATGGTGCCTGGGTCCCACCCACTTATATCCCCCAAGTGGGCGGGGCCTCAGGTACAGGGGAAGGGGAGAGAAGATTGACAGCTTCTGGAGAAAGTGGGCACTTTTGTGCCCCTTGGGATTCTGGAAGGCCTGGACCTAACATTTACTAAGTAATTTTCCACTACAGGATCCATCCCTCCTTCATGATTGCCTGCCTGCTTTCTCTCTTCTAAGACAGCTCCTTAGGGAACACGCAGATCACATCATCCCACAGGCTTCTAAGGATCCAGTACCCTACATTCTACAACCTGGAGACTACACCTTCCTTTGCTCTACTACCAAGGACACAATCACTGGGGCAGCTCTACAACCCCGTTGGCTTGGACCTTACTTGGTGATCCTGTCTACTCCTACTGCAGCTAAGCTCCTTGGAGTCCAGGACTGGATACATCTCTCTAAAATGAAGCAGGCAAGGACTCACGGCAAGTGCTTAGTCACCCCAACTAGCCATCTAAAACTTAAGATCCAAAGAGTCCCATTCCTGCCTCCTATACAGGAATAGTCATATCATTATGTGGCAGCTACTTTTCTTTGCCTGTCCCTGTCTGTAGCTGTCCCTGTCTGTAGCTGTCCATCTAACTCTGGCTAGTACTAACCCAGACTCCTGTACTGCCCCTCCATGTGCTTACAGGTTTGAAGTCTGGGCACTCAATGATAGAAATCAGGAAACCAGGCTTCTTAATTATTCAGAATGTCAGTTTTCCTCCTGCTCTTTTGTTTCACTCTCCTATGACATTCTGGACCCATGCACCTACCGATGTCCGGGAGCCAACTCAGGATATGAGAACTACTACAAGTTTCTCTGCTTTATTGGAGAACAGGACAGTGCTGATTGTAGAGATCCTGGGGGATGGGAGGGCTGTCCTTACTGGTCCTGCAAGTACCACTGGTCAGGATTTTCATGGGGCATACAGCCCAAACAGCTTTTCCCTGCACCAGGAGAGAAAAATGTAACTTTTAAAATTACAAACCCCTCCTCCTGGCCCAGGGACCATGTAGCAGCTACAGACATCTTTTATGAAGCTCACTACTTCTATTCAGCCAGGGGTAGAGTAAAGATCAAAAAGACCACTCAAAACTCTCATGCCCTCCAGGCTTTAGACATTTTAAATAACACTAGATATCAGACCATTCAAAGTCTGCAGCGCCTAAACTCTTCACTTTGATTCTCATGGGATGAAGTACTGTCCATTTCTACCTCACTCTTAAAGAATTACTCCACTATTAATGCCTCTGAATGTTTTCTCTCTGCACCCCTGCAAAGGTCATTACTCCTTCCTCTCCTGGTGTACAATGTTTCTAATCAAACCACTTCTAAATGTTCTCTAACTCCTCTCCTGAGCATTCCTTTGCCACTCCCACCCCCATCTCAAACTAACTGAGTGCTAGACAGCTCAGATTTCAAACTGTCCAGGCTCCTCATACAGGAATGTGACTGTCAGAGGCCAAACATCTCTGGCCCCAGGACTGGTATTCCTGTGATCCTCTAAAGAATACACCTGCATTTCTGCTAATACCTCTGGCCCATGCCTTCTGTTGGTACTAGAGCCTGGTCTTACTCTTTACACTCCAGTGGAGATCCAGGAACACTTAGGAGCTTGAGAAACTTGGATGAGGTCTTTAACTGTCCACCATCCCAGTACCAAGCAGGTAGCCATGTTGGCAGTTTTAGTGGGCATCAATCTGGTCTCTGCTGTTGCAGCCACTGGGTTAGCTGCAGGCAGCCTGGGACACACCCTTGTCACAGCTCAGTGTTTTTCTCAAGAAATCCAGCAACTGAACACAGAGCTTGTAACCGCTGTGGAAGCTACTGCTCAATCAATCCAGATCCTACAGCAGCAGCTTTCCTCTTTAGCAGAGGTCACCCTTCAGAATAGGCAGGCTTTGGATTTGCTTACAGCTGAGAATGGGGGAACCTGCCTTTTCCTAGGAGAAGAGTGTTCCTATTATGTCAATGAATCAGGAAAGATGGAACAAAATATCCACCGTTTGCAGAAAGTAGCACATAACCTGTCCCAGAGGACCCTTAATGGAGAGGGCCCCTCCAATTGGGGTCCCTGGGAAGCAATCCTTCCTTGGCTAATGCCTTTACTTGGTCCACTGGTAGTGCTAATAATTTTGTGCACAGTGGCCCCATGCCTTTTACAATATTTCCAAAACCAAATCCAATGCCACACTCATACAAGATTTAACCAGCATCTTCTCTCAGTCGCAGATGGAAAAGCTGCCTGCCAACAACTGGCCACCGCTGACCCAGATCAGGCACTGGACACCCAAAGTGATTAAAGATGAAAAATCACGTTCTGGCTTTCCAGCCTAAATTCCCCACCTGCACGCCATCCATGTTCAGTTCTGAAGCACTTACAGAAGACAGACCTCTGCCCTTTTTCCTATAAAAAAATAAAAGACTGGAATGTCAGGATGTGAGCTCCTGAAGCCCATTGAAATGCAGAGACACCTAAGACCAGGTGGCACCCAGAATCCTGCTCTACCAGTCCAGTCTTTGGTTATGGAAAAATGGGCCATCACAGCATACTCAGGAATCTTCCGCCTTTTTGAAAGCCAATGACTTCTGCAAAGTGCCCTGCCCACCCCCACTCTCACCAAATCCTAATCCCACCTTCTCCCTTAAATTCCCAGGTGAGATGACATTCAGTGCTGGCTCTATCTTTCTCCTGAGCCTAGCCCGGGCTACCCTGAATTAAACTTTGTTCCAGAGAGCCTAAACCTCGTGGTCTTTTATTTTGGTGGCGTGTGCCATAACCTAACAGATATCACTGAGTTGGTCATTTGTATTTTACTAGAAGTTTAGATTGTCACTTAAACAAATATTTACAGGTATTCTCCTAAGTGTATGTAATGGAACAAACAAGATTCATACCTACTATCAAGGAACAACTGATACTGCTCCAATTTCATATTATTCAAGAAAATAAACAAGCTGAAAATCATTTTGTATAGCTTCCCTTTTGAGTTTTTCCCATGAGAAATAAAACTCTCCTCCCATTCCTCCCTCTTATGTCCCCATTGCCTTTTTGGGGTCCTGGACTGCACAAACTCATTCCCACTTGGTTAATCTTCATTACCGGAGCATTTTCTTCAAGTGAGTACAAGCCTGACTTTCTTGTCCTCCAGATTTCAGTGTGCCAGATCTTCACAGTGAACTTCCTCCTCAGTCACACTAGTGCAGTCATCCACTAGTGCATTGTGATTTAATTATCTGTAGAGGACTTACAATGCCATATTTTCCTTTAGTTGTTGATAGGTCTTTCCTATCTTCTATCCCACTGTAAGAGTGCATGCTTCACCTAGGAACAAATTTTGCTTGGGCCACTTCTATATTATCTAGAGACCAGGTGATTTTTTATTCTTTTAAATTTTACTTAATTTTATATTTATGTGTATGACAGTTTTGTCTGCAAATATATAAGTTACCATGTGAGTACAATGGCCCATGGAGGCCAGAAGGCATCAAATGTTCCAGAACTGGAGTTATGAAGTATTGTTAGCTGTCATATAGGTGCTATAACCAAACCCTGGTCCTCTTTAAGAGCAGTGAGTGCTGAGCCATTTCTCCAGGCCTAGAGACCTGTGGGTCACGACACCATGGGGAGAGAGGATTATATAAACAAATGTGGAGGCATCTGAGATTTGGCAACAGTGAAAGTCTCCTGAATACTCAACGACCAACAAACTAATTCAAAATTAAATGCATAATGAATCCCAGGTGTTTCTGGAATGTCTACCTGCACTGCATCAAATAAATTCACGACACTCTCAATTCTGAACACACAACATGTGTATTTTTCTCTGGGCATGCTGTCAAACCACCCAACAACACTGCCCAAAATGGCTTGGCTCAGACTTGAGACTAGTTTATGTCACGTACTATAGGGTTTTGACCTTGAATGCAAAGTCTTTGCTTTTATAGATTAACTACAGGAACCAAAGAATTTAAATTTTTTCCTACTAGTATTTCTCAGCATGTAAGCACTAAATTACTGCATCTTAGTATTTCAATGTGTGAGAATTATTTATTTTAAAAGGTGTATGGTGATTTGAGTGAGAGTGTCCCCCACAGGCTTTAAGTATTCAGACATTTTGTCCCCAGTTGGTGGCACTGTACTGGGAGGTCTTAGAAGGTGTGGCCATGCTGGAGGAAGTATGTCACTGGGGGCAGGCTTAGTGACTTTAACAAGCCTTGCAGTCTCCAGTCTCTCTCTCACTCTCTACTTCCTGTGCTCATTGAAGATGTGATCCTCGGCTTTCTGCTCCATACCTGGCCACCATGCCTCCTGCCACATTGGACTCTTAATTCCCTGCAACCATCAATTGTAAGCTCAAATAAATTCTTCATTTTATAAGTTTCCTTGGTCATGGTGGTTTTATCACAGCAACAGAACAGTGACTAACACAAGGTGTTTGAGTTGCTGACTTGAATTTCATAAAAAAAATTAAATAAATTTAGGCTTGAGATTAGGACACTATTTCCACCAATTTCTGAAATGGCTATATACATACTTCTGTCATGTTGTGCCCAGCATTTATGTGAAGAATCTTTCTCAGCACTGACAGTTATCAAACTGTCAGTCAACTCTGCAATTTAAACATTGGATGTGCTCTACATCCTGCAGTATCAAAGATTTACCCAAGACTGAATACTTTAGGTAAAAATGAAAAAGTATATCTAATCTCATTAGTATGCCAATTGATTTCATCTTTAATAAGTGGCATATGAAATATATCAAAGAATCACTTTGAAACAAATTTATTATTTTTTGATAAATATTTGCTCTGTTTACCTGTTTTACAGATACTTAGAGTTGTAATGGTTAATCTTCATTGTCAACTTGATGAAATTCAGAATGTCCCATGCAGACACATGGGTGTGACCTCGAGGGTGTTTCCTAAAAGTTAGAACAGAGCAGGGAAGAATCAGTCTGAAAGAGGGTGACACTACTGCATAGGCTTGAGGTCTCAGCCTGAATAGAAAGGACAAAGGGAGGTGAACACCAACATTCATTTCTTTCTGCTTCCTGACTGCAGATGCAATGTGACCTGCTCCCTCACACTGCTGACAAACCTTCGCTGACAAACCTTCCTGTCACGTTGCCCTCAAACTCTGAGCCATAATAAAGCTTGTACAATGCAGACAGAATAGGTTAATTGCAAATGAGATTTAAATGGCTTGTAAGGCCTAAAATATTTGCTATATGTATATTTTTAAATATTCACTAGACAGGTGACTGGCTAGCAGAAAATAGGCACAATACATTCTCAAGAAACATTAATTGAGATATATATATATGTACATATATACATATATAGATAAATAGATAGATATAGATTATATATATATATATAGATAGATAGATAGATAGATAGATAGATATAGATATAGATATATATGCATATGTGCATATGGAAGGATTATAGACAAGGATGTCATATCCCCTGGAACTCCAGTCATGGACAATTGTTAGCAGCCTTGTGGGTTCTGGGAACTGAACCCAGGTCCAATGCAAGATCAGCCAGTACTCTTAAACAGAGACATCTCTCCAGGCCCAGAATGTGTTTTTATAGAGAATAACTCTTCCTTTTTAACTGAAAATGATGCAAAACATTACAAATTTAATAGCTGTTTTAAATTACAACATAAAATAATCCTTAATTATAAATACTGAAATTGTTTTTTTTCAATGTTGCTAAATTTAAACCTGCATTTTAAAATAAATTCATGGCACTGTAACAATATTTAAGGCACATGTTCTGGAAACCAAATTACAGAAAGATTTCCTATGTCAAAAATGGAACTTTGATGCATCCTTTTCATATAAACTTTTCTTATTAATTGATTTGTTTGCAGATCCCTCCTGTCACTCAAGATGATGTAATGACCACTTTCCCACATCCTCCTTACTCTTCTGGAACAAGAATTTAAATAGATTTTAAAGTATCAGAATAATATAATGAGCCAGGTTTGCCTGTAGTTGGAAGGCTGAAGCAGGAAGATTCTGAATTAGAGGCCAGTGTGGGCTACATATGAGAGCATATCTCAAAATAGAAATCATGGCTGGTGTGGTGGTGCATGCCTTTAATGCCAGCAGTCTGGAGGCAGAGGCAGGAGGATCTCTGTGAATTCAAGGCCAGCCTGGTTTACATACCGAGCTCCAGGCCAGCTAGGACTAAAGGGAGACCCTGTCTCAAAAAGACAAAAAAAAAAAAAAATCATGCTCAGATATTATGTAAGGAATTTCCCTCTTGTTAGATAGCTAAACTTTACACTTTAACTTGTGAAATATATGCTAATTTTGGCTAATTTTGGCTTAAATGAGAGGAAAATAACTTTAGTAAATGAAAATGGGAGGGATGAGGGGAGAAAGGACAGGACAGCCGAGAACCGACAGGAAGAGCTGCGCCTTTTCCTTTTTTTTTTTTTTTAGTTATCTCACAGACGAGAATTTCATCATAAGATATATTTTATATCCTTTACAGAACGTCCTTCAAGTGCATGTTGCTCGAGACAGTTACTGGATTGGGTTATCATATATTACAAGGGAGAAGAAATGGAAATGGATTGACAGTGGCATCTCTAACCTGTGAGTTTGTAGACCCTACAGGAGCTGGAATGATTTATAAAAGACGGTCCTCAAATTTCACACAGATTTACTCAGTTCATATGGAGGTCAGTGGTAAGGACAAGAAGAATAAGAAAGTATCTGAGCAAGTTCTTAGAAACAGCATAGAAGCAACATATGACTTCTGATATCAATATAATCTATACAATGCCTAAAGAATCGCAGAAATATGTTCTAAGTTGCTCAGACTCAAACCATAGGAAAATTTTAGGTGATGTGAAGTGACTGGATCATCTCAACAAATATAATGGGTTTTAGTATCCCAAACACTCTTATGACTCTCTTTTATGGAGTTGGTTTTGTGTTTATTTACAAATATTCAAATATGTCAATATGCATACATACTGATGTATGCACAAGTTCCATTTTAAAGTACAGTCTTATGTCAGTGCTGAAGTTCACATTTACTTCTAATCTTCTGTGAAACTTTATTGTTTTAGAATTATAATTTTATTTTTGTTTGTAGGAATTCTGTTTTTATCTTTTTACAAAACTTTTCTACCTTATATTTTCAAGTGTCCCTTTATATCTTTTAAAAACCAGTTTATTTTTTTGTTAGTATTATGTTGTCGTTGGTGCTGTCTTTGTTGTTGTTGTTTAAGACAGCATTTAATGTAGCCCAAGCTGGCCTTGAACTCCTGATCTTCCTGCCTCTCCCACCCAAATGCTGGGAGTACAGGCCTGTGTCACTGTATCTGATTTGTCACTTACTAAACATATTTATTTTAGACCAGGATTTGGATGTTATCAAGAAGTATTTTTTTCAGAAAAGGGCTTAGAAATGAAGAAAATATTTCAGTGATGAATGTATGATTAATATTTCCATATTCTGTACATTTTGATTAATTGGATTTTTAAAGAACATATTTTGCCTCACTGTAAGATTTAAACAACTGGAGCCAGGTGTGGTGGTGCATACATACCCTTTAATCCTAGCACTTGGGATGGCAGAGGCAGCTGATTTTGTTGAGTTCTAATGAGGCAGCCTGGTCTACAGAAGTGAGTTTCCAGGACAGCTGTGGGGGCTACATAAGGAGACCGCTGTCTGGAAAAGACAAAAAAAAAAAAAAAAAAAAAAAAAGATTTAAACAATTGTCCATTATTATTATTTGTTCTACGCTATTTTGACAGCAATTGAATTTACAACATAAAGGAGGAAACTGTGCATTTTTCACATCTACGAGGATAGTAGAAAATGACTGTGGCAAAACCTACTACTGCCTCTGTGAAAAGAGAATGGATTAGCTCTAACATCACTCTCGCACCACACACACGCACGCGCACAAATAACAAAGGGAACATCTTCAATTTTGTGTTTCCTGTGGTAGTTTGTGACTGCTTACAGTGAAAGGGTTTTGGGCACAAGACTTAGTCCACTGGGAAAACAGCTGACTTAACACATCAGACACCGTCTTCCTTCCAGCAGGAGACAGAGCAACTTCTTTCTGGAGAATGGATAACCTTTGTTTCAAGTTCCTAAGGAATTGTTCTTTTTCTTTCTTGAGCCCCACAAAATCAAATAAAGAACCCCGATAAATAGATATTTCATTATATATAGGATAAATAATTTGAATATCTTTGGGCTCTGAGAGCACAATTAAGAATTAGAATCTGCCACACCCCCTCTTCCGCAGATTGTTCCCATAGAATGTAAGGGCTGCGATTGGGGTGAATGGTGAAACTACAGCACATATAGACTGGACACTATTTGATCAACATGATTGTACATACAAGCCCCCAGCTGGATGGTGGGACCTTGGCGTGTGTGGGTTTGGGCACAACTGCTCGAAATTGTTTTACATGAAGGATGCTTGTACTCAACAGTTATTCACTTATGTTAAAAAATGAAAACAAAACAAAAACAAAACAAAAAAACAGAGAAAGACGCAGAAAAATTATGGCAGAGATGCATGAGTTCTGGTTGGGTGGGGGTGAGGGGGAAGGGAAGGGGCATATATGCCTGAACTGAATTGGAAATGATGGTATGAAATACACAAACATCAATTTAAAAAAAAAAAGAATTAAGAATCTGGGGCTTGGAGAGATGGCCTAGCGGTTAAGAGCAAACCGACCGATCTTACAGAGGCCCGGGTTCGATCCCCCGCGCCCACATGGCGGTGAAAACCGCCCGAAACTCCAATTCAGGAGAACTCCAGTTTCCAGGGGAATCCAACACCCTCTTCTTGACCTCCGCGGCAATTGCACGACATGGGTGCCAGCCAACCTACATGCAAGACAGTGCACTCAATACACATACAAAAAATAAATTAATTAAAAAAAGAATTAGAATCTATCTTCGTTTTTGTTTATTTTTTTATTTAATATTTGGCATTTTTGCCTCCAGAAACAGTCCATGATCTTTAACACAGTTCTTTTTTTAAAAATTTTATTTTTATTTATTTTGTATGTGTATGAATGTACTATCTGATGTAGGTTTGTGCATCCGTGTCGTGCCATGCCGCGGAGGTTCAGAAAGAGGTGTCGAATTCCCGCTGGGACTGGAGTTCTCTGGAATTGGAGTTTCGGGGGGTTCTCAGCCACGTGTGGGTGCTGGGGGATCGACCGCGGGTCCTCTGCAAGAGCAGTCGGCACTCTTAACCACTAGCTATCTCTCCAGCCCCCACACATTTCCTTTCCATACCGAACATAAATTCAAGCTTGATGAATAGCTGCAAGATTTCAAGGAACTCTTAAACAATCATTACCTACAATCATAAGGTGCTTATTTGTATTCCTCTCTCTCTCACTCTCATGACACTTCCTCTCTCTGTCTTCCTCTCTCTCGTCTCTTGATAATCCACTCATAAACATAGTAATAATAATTGAGGCTAACAGAGGGTGGAGATTCAGCATGGTAATTTATAGGTACATAAAGTTGAGGTCAGCTTATGCTACAGAGCAAGCGTAAGGCCATCCCGGGCTATAGAGAGTAAGAACCTGTCTCCAATAAATGTAAATAATAATAATTAATAATATTATTAATAACTCCCTATCTATACCTAAATATCGTCCAATGACAAGGAATTTCTCCTATAAATTCATACCAAAATGATCAAATCCCCAAAATGTACAGTAATAGATTTTTATCCATAACCCATGTTTCATTTCTCAGGTTTCTTTATCATGTATGTCACAGTCCTTTTTTTCCTTCCGGTTCAAAGTCATTCAGAGTCTTCATTGCCATGTCCTTCTTCAGTGATAAACAGTTATTTACTTATGGTTAATTTTTTTTATTTTGAATTAATAAGAATGTCTTTTTATTATTCGAAGATTTCAAATCATGAATAACACTGGTATTTATATAATTTCTATCACTCCTATCTACTTCTTCCCTCTTAACTCCTCCCTTCTCCCTCCAACAACCTCCTCTACCTAAACCAAACCTTAACCAAGATAAAAATTGGTTCTCCTACCTTTAGCATGCATGGACTCCCTGTCACTCTTCATCTATGTGTGGCTTTGTCAAGGTTTTCTTTATCAGTGTTGGCGTGAGGACTGGTGTGTGGTCTTGGCACGTACTGTGCAGGCAGCCACATTGTTAGAGTCCATGGAGCACCATTCCTGTTTCTTCAAAAGGAACTGTCACACACAGTTGTTGTCCTCAGGATCTTATAACAACCCCTTCTGCATCAGAGTTCCCCTAACTTTAGAATTAAGGGGGTTGATGCAGTGTCTCAATTGGGGCTGTGGGTCATTTATTCTCTGCATTCTGATCAGATGTGGAACTCTCTACCAGTCGCCCTCTGATGCAAAAAGAATCTGCTTTGATAACATGTGAGCACTGCATTAATCTATAAGGATGGGTATTTAAAGGCAGCTGGAAACTATGGTAGTAACAGGTTCTCCTCTATGGCCTACGACCTCTCCATCCAGGTGTGTTTGGCCACTTTTATAGTACCAGGTATTAGTTCCCTCCAAGTTGAGAGGGTTTTAGGTGTCAGCTAGACAATTGGTTGCCTCAAATGCAGCAAGTGCCACTATTGCACTGTTGGGACATATTGCCAGCCCCATCATTGTATCTCTCAGGCTTTCTAGTTGGGTAGAACTATGGATTGCTGTTTTATCCCTTGGCAACTTGCTTAGCAGCTTCAACAGTATGAGGGCTAGCTCTCAGGGAAGAGGCTTTCAGATAAGTATCAGATGCATTTCTCCAAGTCCTTGAGCAAAGTTTGTGGTGTCTTCACCATCAGGGTCTTCCCTTGGTGTTCTGTCAGGGAACCAATGGCAATAGCTTATACAGCTTTGCAGAGCTCTTGCAGCTCCTTGATCAGTACTCCAGGGAGGTATTTCATGTTTTACAATGAGATCTTGTTAAGTAGTCTTTTAGCTCCTTGGAGTGCCACTAAGCCACTGTGTGGGGTAAAGACATATATATTATATATATATAATATATATAAATAATATATATATATATATATGTGTGTGTGTGTGTGTGTGTGTGTGTGTGTGTGTGTGTGTGTTGTACTGAGTATAGTTTTCAATGCTTTTATTCCCAGCACTCAGGAAGCAAGAGGTAGGTGAATGAATGTCCATGAAATCAAACCTAGCTTGGTTTCCAAAACATTTTGGAAGGGGCTACAGGACTGCCTTGTCTCAAAAAGAACAACAACAAAAAGCTATACACATAGGGTTGTGTGTGTGTGTGTGTAGTGCATTTTTAACTTTAGATTTTGCGTCTCCTCTTTTTTTTGTTACTTATGCTAATAGTCTTGAATTAAGCTAATAAACTTTATCTTTTCAAAGAACCACTTTCAAATATATTCATTTTTTACTTGTATTAAATTAATTTCTGCTCCGGTTTTCATTATTTCTTCCCATTTACTGGGTTTGGGTTTGTTTTCTGAAATGGCAAAACTAACTTCATTTTGTTCTAGCTGATTTGTTGCTTTACCCTGTGTTTTTTCCCCAGCCATTCCCACTCAAGTGCAGCAGCAGTCTGTCTGTCTGTTCATGCAAGGCAGTTTTTCAGGGAATACATTTTTCTACAATCCTGGGAAATTTGCATGCAGCCAGATAGCAGGTCCAGATATCAAGTCCTCCCTCCCAGCTATAATAACTGCATCTCCATTGACCTATGGTTTCTGTAGTTCTGAGAACTTCGGTTTTTCCTAAAATGCAACTTTTTTTAATTTATTTTTAAACAAATCTAAGACCCATGCCCCCATTCCTCCCACGCCCCACCAGAGCTCAGTGCATTTCTGCCAAACATGTTTTCATCTTTTTCTGCAGTCTTTCTCAAATACTCCATGCGAGTAAGTTACTGTTAGAGCAGCAGTTCACTGTTTCAGTCAGTTCTTGATGCAAGCTTCTTTTGCTGTTGTTGTTGTTTTGTTGTTGTTGTTGTTTGTTTCCAAATGCATTACGCCCACTGCTTTGTACAAAAGCTCAGGGGCCCCTACACAAGAAATACTTACAACTGGGTAAATGACACTAGCATCCACAGATGAGGGATTTCATTCGTCGTTTGTTTTTCCTGGGACTATGTTACATCACTCAACATGATGTCCTCTGGCTCACAGCCATTTTTCCTGCAAAAAGCTTCGTGATGTCTCCGTCTTTCTTTACGCTGCATAGAACTCCATTGTGTAGATGTACCACTTTTCCCTATCCACTCGTCAGTTGGGGGCATTTGGTTTGGTTCAAGCTCCTTGCTACTGTGAAGAGGACTGCATAAACATGGCCGTGATGTATCTCTGTGGGTGCCATAAGTCTTGAGGGTACATGCCAGGCGTGTATGGCTGGGTCAGGTGGCAAGTTCATTTCGCAAGTCTTCCAAGGGTTCTCCACACTGCTTTCGCATAGTGGCTGTACCGAGTTTTAACATTCCCCCAGCAGTGGATGAGTGTTCCCTTTCCCCACAACCTTCTCCACAACTTGGTATCATTTTGTTTTCTTGATCCTAGCCAGTCTTTATTGGAGTAAATGTATATCTTAAAAGTGGTTTTTCTTTGCATTTCCTTTAATGATTAGGTGATGTTGAACAGTTCTTGAGGTGTTTCTCAAACATCTCTAATTCTTTACTTGTGAAATCTCTATTCAGAGATTGGAGAGCAAAGACTTTCCCACTTGTGAAGTCTTTGCTCCATCTATTGAGTGGGTCATTTGTTTTCTTTTTTTCTTTGTTTTTTGAGTAGTTTTAATATATTCTGGAAATAATGCTTTGTCAGATGTATTCTGCAGTGAAGGGAGTTTCCTCCCACTCCTGTGGGATTTCTCTTCACTTCCTTATTGTTTTTCTTTTTGATGTACATGAAGCTTCTGAGTTTTGATGGGGTCCCGTTTGTCAATTGTCACCCTTAATTCTTGCATGCTGCTGTCTGATTTAGGTAATCTTTTTTCCTACGCCCCTATGTCCTGTAGTTTGCTGCCAACTTTTTCTTCCTATCACTTCAGAGTTTGGGGTTTCACGTTGAGTTCTTTAATCCATCTAGAATTCACTTTTGTACAGGGCGAGGGTAGGGGTTTTTAATTTCATTCCTTCTAACAAGTGGTGATCCAAGTTTTACCAACACCACTTGCTGAAGATGATTGTCTTTCCTCCATTGTGGTTTCTTGGCCCCCTTGTCAATATGAAGAGGCTGAACTTGGTTTATGTGCTCAGATTTGGATTTCGGTTTTGTTCCATTTGGTCAACGGTCTGTTTTTGTGCCAGTAACAAACTGTTTTTATGACTATAGCCCTGTAAAAGTAATAGTTTATAATCTGGTATAGAGATCCCTCCTGTGTAGCTGCTTTTCACTCAAGGTTGAATTTGGCTATTCCGGGTCTTTTGTTTTTCGCAAATGAATTTAAGAACTTTTTTGTTTCCAAGCTGTGAAGAAACTCTTGGTGATTTTGATTTTGGGATTGCATTAAATCTATATCAGAGTTTTGGTAAAATGGACATTTTTACAAAATGTTATTTTCCAATCCATGAGCGTGGGAGGTTTTTCCATCTTCTGAGGTCTTCTTCAATTTCTTTCTTTAAAGGATTTTAAAAATTTTTGTTGTAAGAGGTCTTTTGGTGTCTTTGTTTAGGTTTGTTCGTAGGTATTCTTTATTGTTTTTGAGGACTATTGTGAGTGGGAAGGTCTCTTTGAATTCTTTCTCCAGTTGCTTGTTTTTGGTGTATAAGAAGGCATCTGATTTTTTTAAGGTTATTTTGTATCCTGCCACTTTGAATGAAAGCTGTTAATCGTTTCTAGGTTGTTTTCTGGTGGAGTTTTTTAGCATCCCAAAAAGTAAACAATCAATATCACTCAAGCAAATAGTGGGATAGTTTGACTTCCCTCTTTTCCAATTAGTACTCTTTAAATTCCTTTTCTTGCCTTATTGCTTGTCTAGCAAGTGTTTCAAGCACTGATATACTGAGAAGGAGTGGTGACAGGGGGCAGCCTTGGCCGAAGTTCCTACCTTTATAGGGAATAATTTCATGTCATTTCCCCATTAGGAATGAATAATTTTTGGGCCTTTGTTTTTTTTTTTGGGGGGGGGGGGGGTTTTCCTGTATATGGCTTTTGTTACATTGAGGAATGACCCCTCCAATCCAATTCCTTCTGGCTTTAAAAACATGAAGGGATGCTGGATTTTGTTCAAAGGCTTTTTCAAGCCTCAAATTGAGATGATGGTGTGGCTTTTGTCTTTTATTCTCGTTTATGTGTTTGATGGATGTTTATTGATTTCCGTATATTGAACCATCCCTGCCAATTCTCTTGGTATGAATTCCAACTTGGTCATGATGGATGATCTTCTTGGATGTGGGGTCTGTATGCGATTTGGCCAGTAATTCTGTTTAGAATTTTGGCATCTGTGTTCATGAGGGAGATGGTTCTATAATTCTCCTTTTAGTTGGATCTTTCCCTGGTTTTTGGTAATAGAGTGATGTTGGCTTCATAGAAGGAATTTGGGAGAAATTCCTTTGATTGTATACTTCTAAAACAGTTTCAGTTAATAATGTTGTAAGTCTTTTTGAAATGTTTATTAGAATTCTGCTGTGAAACCCGTCTGGGCATGGGCATTTTTTGATTGGGAGTCTTCTTACTACATCCCTCTATTTCTTCATATGTTTTTTTTTTTTTTTTTTTTTTTTTTTTTTTTTTTTTTTTTTTTTTTTTGATTCCCAGGATTTCAGAATATTCATCCATTCTTCTTTAGGTTTTCAAACTTGGTAGATATATGTTTTCTTGTAAATATTCATATATTTTTCTTGATTTTTCCTTGGCCATTGTGATATTTCCCTTTTCAATCACAGATTTGTATTGATTTGGAGTTGTTTTTCCTTCTTTTCTTTTTGTTAACTGGTGCTAGAGGTCTGTCTATCTTTGTTTATTCCTTTCAAAGAACAACTTTTGGCTTCATTTGATTTTTTTTGTATTGTTTTTCTTTGTTTTCTATTTGTTGATTTTTCTGCTCTGAATTTTTGTTAATTCTTCCTGGCTGTTGAGTTTAGGGTTTCATCTGTTGTTGCCTCTCAAAGTTTTTTTTAGCTGTAGTGTTAGATCATTCACTTGTGGCCTCTTTCTGTTTTTCTAATGTAGGCACCCAGGGCTATAAACTTCCCTCTTAGGAACTGCTTTTTAAGGTATCCCATAGGTTTTTGTTGTGTTGTATTGTCCATTTCCAATTCAGTTCCAGGATGTTTTTATTTCTTTCTTTTATTCTCTTCCTTGACCCCATTCATTACTCAAGAGTGTGTTTTTAGTCTCCAAGTGTTCTTTGTAGGCAGGAGGGCTTGGTTCTGGTGTTGATGTTGAGGCTTTTTATTGCACTTGTGGTCTGACAGGAATGCATGAAATTTTTCAATCTTTTTGTATTTGTAGAGGTTTCTTCTGGGTCCCCGCAGGATGTGGTCGATTTTTGGGGAGAATTTTTTGTGGGGTGCTGAGTAGGAAAGTGTATTCTCTGGTATTAATTAGGATGGAATGTTCGGTAAGAGGTCTATGAGGTCCAATTTGGTGTAATCATATCGTTCAGTTCAGTAATGTCTCTTCTGTTTTATTTTTTTTGTCCTGTTGCCTAATCCAAAGGACTCAGTGGGGTATTGAAATCTCCCCCTATGAGTGTACTGGGTTAGTCTGTGACTTGTGGTCCTGGAGAAATTGTCTTTATAAAATTTTGTGCACCCAAAATTTGGGGCATATATATTCATAATGTGAAATCTTTCTGGTGGATTGTTCCTTTGATGAAAATGTAATGGCCTTCTTTGTCTCTTCTGAATTTCTTTGACTTTGAAGTCTATTTTATCTGATTACTAGAATAGCAACTGCTTTTCTTTTTGGTAACATTCTTGCTTGGAATAATTTTTCCAATCCTTCCACTTTAAGGTGGTGCCTGTCCTTGAGGTAAGATGTGTTTCTTGTAGACAGCATATTGATGGATTCCTGTTTCCTAATCCAATCTCCCCAGTTTATGTCTTTTGATTGGAGAAATTTAGTCCATTAATATTTAAAGTGGTTATGACTGGATATAGGTTTGTGTTGCTTCCTTTTGCTTATTATGCCATCTGTGGTTTGATTTAGGTTTCTACTTAAGCAGTTATGCTTTTATTGACTTATCTTTCTANAAAAAAGAGAGAGATGAAAGAGAGGAAACTCTTAACCACAAGGGGTACCCCTATCACCAATGGCCCCCTCATTCTCAAGCTTTTAGAAGCTTCTTATCTCCCTTCCAAAGCAGCTGTTGTTCACTGCAGGGGTCATCAGCATACAGTTAATCCCATAGCATAGGGCAGTGATTTAGCAGACTGTGTAGCCAGAGAAGCTAGCCAAACCCCTTTTAGAGCCTTCTAATATCTCTTTCCTGACCTCTGCTACTTTCTTCCCCTCCTATGCCCCTAAGCAGTATCCCACTCTCTGCTCTAGGTGCCATGCCAGGACCAGACAGCTGGCTAACCCTTAGGGGCAGATACTGTCTCCCTGAGGACCAAGCACTGCATATTTTGACTAGATTGCACCAGATTTTCCACATTGGGCCATGTGCATTCTACAAGTTTCTGGACCCCCTCCTCTATCACCCCAAACTTTCCAAATTATCACTGATGTCTCTTGCTCTTGCTCTGTCTAGCTCTGTCTCTCCTCCAAGGGGGTAGACGACCTCCTCCCTCCTTCAAGCCTCATCAGCACTGAGGCATCCTCCCAGGGGTTGACTGGCAGATTGACTTTACACATATACTCCCTTGTAAGGGTATCAGGTATCTCTTAGTTTTGGTTGACACATTTTCTGGCTGGATAGAAGCTTTCCCTACTAAGAAGGAAACATCAGATGTTGTTTGCTACTCATCTGATCCAGATATTCTCCCACACTTTGGCCTTCCTCTCAGCCTCCAATCAGATAATGGTCCAGCATTTTGTCTCAAAAGTGACCCAGTCAATCTCTCAGGCACTGGGAATCACTTGGAAGCTTCATGTCCCTTACCACCCTCAATCATCAGGAAAGGTGGAGAGGGCCAATTGCTTCTTAAGGACCAACTGACCAAGTCTGTCTCTGGAGCTCCATCAGTCATGGACCTCCCTCCTTCCCTGGCCTTAACAAGCTCAGAGCCATTCTCCAAGTGCCCTTCCTTTCTCAGTCCTTTTGAACTCATGTATGGTCGGCCCAGTTACTGTTAGGTTATAAAAAAAAAGGGCCTCACCCCCCAGCCCCAGATAAAAAGGCACATGAGGCTTGAGTCATGCCAGGAACAAGATTTACTTCCATGTGGAATTACCAGCAAGGGCTGCCTGTAAGGGCTGCCTGCAGACACGTGGTGGAAATGGACAGCATGGCGACAGAGAGAAAGAGAGAAGATGGTGCCTGGGTCCCACCCACTTATATCCCCCAAGTGGGCGGGCCTCAGGTACAGGGGAAGGGGTCAAAGATTGACAGCTTCTGGAGAAAGTGGGCACTTTTGTGCCCCTTGGGATTCTGGAAGGCCTGGACCTAACATTTACTAAGTAATTTTCCACTACAGGATCCATCCCTCCTTCATGATTGCCTGCCTGCTTTCTCTCTTCTAAGACAGCTCCTTAGGGAACACGCAGATCACATCATCCCACAGGCTTCTAAGGATCCAGTACCCTACATTCTACAACCTGGAGACTACACCTTCCTTTGCTCTACTACCAAGGACACAATCACTGGGGCAGCTCTACAACCCCTTGGCTTGGACCTTACTTGGTGATCCTGTCTACTCCTACTGCAGCTAAGCTCCTTGGAGTCCAGGACTGGATACATCTCTCTAAAATGAAGCAGGCAAGGACTCACGGCAAGTGCTTAGTCACCCCAACTAGCCATCTAAAACTTAAGATCCAAAAAGTCCCATTCCCTGCCCCCTATACAGGATAGTCATATCATTATGTGGCAGCTACTTTTCTTTGCCTGTCCCTGTCTGTAGCTGTCCCTGTCTGTAGCTGTCCATCTAACTCTGGCTAGTACTAACCCAGACTCCTGTACTGCCCCTCCATGTGCTTACAGGTTTGAAGTCTGGGCACTCAATGATAGAAATCAGGAAACCAGGCTTCTTAATTATTCAGAATGTCAGTTTTCCTCCTGCTCTTTTGTTTCACTCTCCTATGACATCTGGACCCATGCACCTACCGATGTCCGGGAGCCAACTCAGGATATGAGAACTACTAAAAGTTTCTCTGCTTTATTGGAGAACAGGACAGTGCTGATTGTAGAGATCCTGGGGGATGGGAGGGCTGTCCTTACTGGTCCTGCAAGTACACTGGTCAGGATTTTCATGGGCATACAGCCCAAACAGCTTTTCCCTGCACCAGGAGAGAAAAATGTAACTTTTAAAATTACAAACCCCTCCTCCTGGCCCAGGGACCATGTAGCAGCTACAGACATCTTTTATGAAGCTCACTACTTCTATTCAGCAGGGGTAGAGTAAAGATCAAAAAGACCACTCAAAACTCTCATGCCCTCCAGGCTTTAGACATTTTAAATAACACTAGATATCAGACCATTCAAAGTCTGCAGCGCCTAAACTCTTCACTTTGATTCTCATGGGATGAAGTACTGTCCATTTCTACCTCACTCTTAAGAATTACTCCACTATTAATGCCTCTGAATGTTTTCTCTTGCACCCCTGCAAAGGTCATTACTCCTTCCTCTCCGTGTACAATGTTTCTAACAAACCACTTCTAAATGTTCTCTAACTCCTCTCCTGAGCATTCCTTTGCCACTCCCACCCCCATCTCAAACTAACTGAGTGCTAGACAGCTCAGATTTCAAACTGTCCAGGCTCCTCATACAGGAATGTGACTGTCAGAGGCCAAACATCTCTGGCCCCAGGACTGGCTATTCCTGTGTCCTCTAAGAATACACCTGTGATTTCTGCTAATACCTCTGCCCATGCCTTCTGTTGGTACTAGTGCCTGGTCTTACTCTTTACACTCCAGTGGAGATCCAGGAACACTTAGGAGCTTGAGAAACTTGGATGAGGTCTTTAACTGTCCACCATCCCAGTACCAAGCAGGTAGCCATGTTGGCAGTTTTAGTGGGCATCAATCTGGTCTCTGCTGTTGCAGCCACTGGGTTAGCTGCAGGCAGCCTGGGACACACCCTTGTCACAGCTCAGTGTTTTTCTCAAGAAATCCAGCAACTGAACACAGAGCTTGTAACCGCTGTGGAAGCTACTGCTCAATCAATCCAGATCCTACAGCAGCAGCTTTCCTCTTTAGCAGAGGTCACCCTTCAGAATAGGCAGGCTTTGGATTTGCTTACAGCTGAGAAGGGGGAACCTGCCTTTTCCTAGGAGAAGAGTGTTGCTATTATGTAATGAATCAGGAAAGTGGAACAAAATATCCACGTTTGCAGAAAGTAGACATAACCTGTCCCAGAGGACCCTTAATGGAGAGGGCCCCTCCAATTGGGGTCCCTGGGAGCAATTCCTTCCTTGGCTAATGCCTTTACTTGGTCCACTGGTAGTGCTAATAATTTTGTGCACAGTGGCCCCATGCCTTTTACAATATTTCCAAAACCAAACCCAATGCCACACTCATACAAGATTTAACCAGCATCTTCTCTCAGTCGCAGATGGAAAAGCTGCCTGCCAACAACTGGCCACCGCTGACCCAGATCAGGCACTGGACACCCAAAGTGATTAAAGATGAAAAATCACGTTCTGGCTTTCCAGCCTAAATTCCCCACCTGCACGCCATCCATGTTCAGTTCTGAAGCACTTACAGAAGAACAGACCTCTGCCCTTTTTCCTATAAAAAAATAAAGACTGGAATGTCAGGATGTGAGCTCCGAAGCCCATTGAAATGCAGAGACACCTAAGACCAGGTGGCACCCAGAATCCTGCTCTACCAGTCCAGTCTTTGGTTATGGAAAATGGGCCATCACAGAATACTCAGGAATCTCCCGCCTTTTTGAAAGCCAATGACTTCTGCAAAGTGCCCTGCCCACCCCCACTCTCACCAAATCCTAATCCCACCTTCTCCCTTAAATTCCCAGGTGAGATGCATTCAGTGCTGGCTCTATCTTTCTCCTGAGCCTAGCCCGGGCTACCCTGATTAAACTTTGTTCCAGAGAGCCTAAACCTCGTGGTCTTTTATTTTGGTGGCGTGTGCCATAACCTAACAGATATCACTGAGTTGGTCATTTGTATTTTACTAGAAGTTTAGATTGTCACTTAAACAAATATTTACAGGTATTCTCCTAAGTGTATGTAATGGAACAAACAAGATTCATACCTACTATCAAGGAACAACTGATACTGCTCCAATTTCATATTATTCAAGAAAATAAACAAGCTGAAAATCATTTTGTATAGCTTCCCTTTTGAGTTTTTCCCATGAGAAATAAAACTCTCCTCCCATTCCTCCCTCTTATGTCCCCATTGCCTTTTTGGGGTCCTGGACTGCACAAACTCATTCCCACTTGGTTAATCTTCATTACCGGAGCATTTTCTTCAAGTGAGTACAAGCCTGACTTTCTTGTCCTCCAGATTTCAGTGTGCCAGATCTTCACAGTGAACTTCCTCCTCAGTCACACTAGTGCAGTCATCCACTAGTGCATTGTGATTTAATTATCTGTAGAGGACTTACAATGCCATATTTTCCTTTAGTTGTTGATAGGTCTTTCCTATCTTCTATCCCACTGTAAGAGTGCATGCTTCACCTAGGAACAAATTTTGCTTGGGCCACTTCTATATTATCTAGAGACCAGGTGATTTTTTATTCTTTTAAATTTTACTTAATTTATATTTATGTGTATGACAGTTTTGTCTGCAAAATATAAGTTACCATGTGAGTACAATGGCCCATGGAGGCCAGAGGCATAAATGTTCCAGAACTGGAGTTATGAAGTATTGTTAGCTGTCATATAGGTGCTATAACCACCCTGGTCCTCTTTAAGAGCAGTGAGGTGCTGAGCCATTTCTCCAGGCCTAGAGACCTGTGGGTCACGACACCATGGGGAGAGAGGATTATATAAACAAATGTGGAGGCATCTGAGATTTGGCAACAGTGAAAGTCTCCTGAATACTCAACGACCAACAAACTAATTCAAAATTAAATGCATAATGAATCCCAGGTGTTTCTGGAATGTCTACCTGCACTGCATCAAATAAATTCACGACACTCTCAATTCTGAACACACAACATGTGTATTTTTCTCTGGGCATGCTGTCAAACCACCCAACAACACTGCCCAAAATGGCTTGGCTCAGACTTGAGACTAGTTTATGTCACGTACTATAGGGTTTTGACCTTGAATGCAAAGTCTTTGCTTTTATAGATTAACTACAGGAACCAAAGAATTTAAATTTTTTCCTACTAGTATTTCTCAGCATGTAAGCACTAAATTACTGCATCTTAGTATTTCAATGTGTGAGAATTATTTATTTTAAAAGGTGTATGGTTGATTTGAGAGAGTGTCCCCCACAGGCTTAAAGTATTCAGACATTTTGTCCCCAGTTGGTGCACTATTCGGGAGTTCTTAGAAGGTGTGGCCATGCTGGAGGAAGTATTTCACTGGGGGCGGTTAGTGTACTTTAACAAGCCTTGCAGTCTCCAGTCTCTCTCTCACTCTCTACTTCCTGTGCTCATTGAAGATGTGATCCTCGGCTTTCTGCTCCATACCTGGCCACCATGCCTCCTGCCACATTGGACTCTTAATTCCCTGCAACCATCAATTGTAAGCTCAAATAAATTCTTCATTTTATAAGTTTCCTTGGTCATGGTGTTTTTATCACAGCACAGAAACAGTGACTAACACAAGGTGTTTGAGTTGCTGACTTGAATTTCATAAAAAAATTAAATAAATTTAGGCTTGAGATTAGGACACTATTTCCACAATTTCTGAAATGGCTATATACATACTTCTGTCATGTTGTGCCCAGCATTTATGTGAAGAATCTTTCTCAGCACTGACAGTTATCAAACTGTCAGTCAACTCTGCAATTTAAACATTGGATGTGCTCTACATCCTGCAGTATCAAAGATTTACCCAAGACTGAATACTTTGGTAAAAATGAAAAAGTATATCTAATCTCATTAGTATGCCAATTGATTTCATCTTTAATAAGTGGCATATGAAATATATCAAAGAATCACTTTGAAACAAATTTATTATTTTTTGATAAATATTTGCTCTGTTTACCTGTTTTACAGATACTTAGAGTTGTAATGGTTAATCTTAATTGTCAACTTGATGAAATTCAGAATGTCCCATGCAGACACATGGGTGTGACCTCGAGGGTGTTTCCTAAAAGTTAGAACAGAGCAGGGAAGAATCAGTCTGAAAGAGGGTGACACTACTGCATAGGCTTGAGTCCTCAGCCTGAATAGAAAGGACAAAGGGAGGTGAACACAACATTCATTTCTTTCTCGCTTCCTGACTGCAGATGCAATGTGACCTGCTCCCTCACACTGCTGACAAACCTTCGCTGACAAACCTTCCTGTCACGTTGCCCTCAAACTCTGAGCCATAATAAAGCTTGTACAATGCAGACAGAATAGGTTAATTGCAAATGAGATTTAAATGGCTTGTAAGGCCTAAAATATTTGCTATATGTATATTTTTAATATTCACTAGACAGGTGACTGGCTAGCAGAAAATAGGCACAATACATTCTCAAGAAACATTAAATTGAGATATATTATATGTACATATAATATATGTAGATAGATAGATAGATATATGATATATATATATATATATCAGATATTAAATATAATAAAATATATATATGGTTTTATAAAATTTATATATATGTATATATCGTCTATTTATTGGTGCTCGTGTGTTTAGGGCTGCCCTGCTTTTTTTAAGCTCTATCTGTCTAACATCTCCTGGACTAAAAAGCCTCTCAAAGCTCTTGAAACTAAGGTTTTTTTCAATCTCTGAGCTTCACTCCTAAGGGTTTTCTCTGTGTACTTAATTCCATGAAGTATGCTGATCTAGAATCAACCTATTCCCACATTTATCCAGATTTCCAGATTCTATTTCTAAGGTAATAGGTAAGAAGGTATAAAAATTCAAATAAGTTAAAAGAAACCTGATCTAGTTTTTCATGTGCTCTTTTTTTAATCTTTGTTTTAATATTTTATTTTTATTGACTTTTTTATATTTCATACATCATTTTTCAGTCCAATTTGGATACATTCCCCTCCCTGACCCTCCCCCACCCCAGTTTATGCATTCTACCATACATGTCTTGCATCTTTCAGTGTTTCCAAGGATTTTTTTTCTGCAAAGGCTTGTTGCTTTGAGCAGAATTTAACTGTATCAGTCAGTTCTTTGACCCAGTACTTATGCTGTTGTTGTTCCCTCCCCTTTATATTACTCCAAATTATGCCTATATAGACAACACATATGTATCAAAATTATGACCTCTGGTAATAAACTGTATGTTAATTCCAAAATATGTTTTGGGGTTCATATTTTTCCCTTTAATTTTATATTACTCTAGAATATGAATATATATCTTCCACCCATATATGGTAATTACAATGTGTGAATATAAGTGTTAGGTCAATTCTAGAGCCCAACTCCCTACTGTAGAACTCTGTTCTCCTTAGTGGAACAAGTAGCAAAACACATTCTAACTTTCTCCAAAATGAGAAGAAAGCTAAAGAAGACCAATGGTTCCCATCAACCACTGCTCTGTAAGCCGGTCTAAGCCATGCGCAGCACCTGGGTGCCCAACGCTGCAGGCATTCAGTGGCACTCATAGTCATCCGTGAGGAACCACTCTCATTTCATTCTGTACTACATTCCATTTCTGTTAGCACTGCATTCTCTTCCCAGATTCTTGCTCTGACTTGCTTCCCATTTTAAGCTCGATTTCTGCACACTTGAACTTGCTTTTTGTTGAAGAAGGGGGTTACATAACCCAAGCTTTAGGACACTGCAGAACCATGGCTTTGATCCATTTCTCTGGTTGTTATTATTAATCATTAGCCAAACTTACCACAAAAGTTGTAGTTCCCCATGACTAGGAAAATATACACTGTCCTATTTTACTACTCACTCAGCCGAGGCAAAGATCAGAAACTAGAGCTGCTAAAAATATGAAACAATGTCAGAGGATTGGCTTCCAGGATCACTACCAAAATACACCAAATGACTTCTAGGACTCTTTGTGCCTTAAGGTTTTAAATTCTGAATTATTTAATCAGGTCTAACTAGGTGTGTCCTCTGTGTTCCTTACTGTATTCTCTGAGGACTAAACAATAAATTTCAAGTTGTTGTAGAGCTCTGCAAATATATTATTTGGAACAGGTACTTTTAAAAATGACCAAAAATAGAGAAGTGTTTGGATAGTTGTTCTTGCATACAGGTAATGCATTCCATTTTGTTTCCAGCATCTTTTAACCTGCTGTGGGGAATGCTACCTATTTCCTAGGATGAGAACAGGTTGTTGTCAGGGTGATTTATCTTGGAGGCATTTGTTCCTAAATACCATGGAAGTCCTGGAGCATTCAGAGGTTTGCCAGGACCATGCTTGTTGGCTCAAAGATCTAGTGACTTCCCTGAGTGACACAAGGGATAACAGTCCTGATTCCTGATCTTGAACAGGAAAATTAAGCCATATTTTGATTCAACTCCAGACTGAGATGAGGTCTGGGGAAAGAATGAGCTGTATGTCAACGGAGCTCCAAGCCTTGAAAGAATAAGATATTTCAGGTCTTTCTGAAATGTATCTGTTAAAGATTATATGTAACCTTCATCTACCTAATAAAACAGTTCTTTTTAACTTTAAAAAAAATGACAAATTCAAAGTCAAAAGGAGCCAGGGGCTCCCTCCCCCCCAAAAAAACCTGAGTGACCCTTGAGGAATAGATCCTCAACTGACCTTGAGAAGACAAAAACCTTGGTTAATCTGGGCTAACTGTGTGGCCTTAAACATCCAAAAGGAAAGTATAACCAGAAATAAATAAATAGTAAGTCCTGAGAAATTGTACTTCTGGTATAAAACTTGAAATCTTAGTAAAAAGACAAAAGAGCACAGTTTTGCCTGTCTTACTGGCAAGTGAAGCTACCCTGTGGCTGCCACTGCTTTTGCCATCCTTCAAAGACAAGAGAAGACACAGCTTTTCAACCTTCCAATATGGACTGAAGACTCATGTCTCTCCAAGAATCCTCCAAACCTTCAGTGCCAGATGGGGACTGCTGAGTTATCCAACTTGTGGACTGACCTACTACTGGGGTTTTCACTTCTTCAGAGTATAGACTGCCATTGTTGGACTACCCAGGCTGTATCATGGATACCAGTACAGGAAGATCAAGACAGGATGTGGTGCTTATTGAACCTCATTTGGTGACCATGGGAAGGGAAAACCCCAGTGTGGAACACAAGAGCAGAACTGATGGTGGTTTGGGCTTGCCGAGGAAGAGCCTTCAAACATGACATCTTTCAGCCTAAGGAAGAAAAAAAATCATAAGTTGAAGATTCTAAAACCTATGATATATGTGACATGCATATGTGCATATTTTGGAGTGATGGATATTGGAAGGAACAACAACAACAACAGAAAAGTCTGCATCAAAGAACTGACTGAAACAGTGAACTTCTGCTCTACACAGTAAATTTCTGCATCGAGTATTTTGAGAGAGACTGAGAAAAAGATGAAAAACATGTTTAGCAGAATGCATGAGCTCTGGTGGGGTGGGGAAAGGAGGGGGGCACGGGGCTAGATTTGATTTGTAATGCAATTTGATTTGTATGAAATACACAGAGCTTCAATAAAACATTGGCAAAAAATGACAAATTAAGGTAAAAGAAATGACTGGAGCATCAAGAGGGAAATGAAGAGGAAAAAAGGAGACAGTAAGAAAAGCATCCCCCGAAATGAAAGAGACACTAAGAAAAGCATCCCCCAAAATGAAAGGGACAGTAAGAAAAGCATCCCCCGAAATGAAAGGGACAGTAAGAAAAGCATCCCCCGAAATGAAAGGGACAGTAAGAAAAGCATCCCCCGAAATGAAAGCTTGATTCTTTCTTCAGTAGATGAGTGTGTGTTTTCTTGACTTTCTCTGCTGATTGAACCCAGTATGGGTTGATCTGTTATCCTAATGATGATAGATCTACTTGAGCACACGTTGGCACAAAGGTGAATGGTCTCCATGGGCATGCTTCTGAGGCTGGAGAAAACATAAAACATAAGAAATTGTGTTAAATTATTTTGAAGCCATATTTGATTGGAAAAGAGTAAAATCGATCAGAAGCCTGCCTTTTCTGATCATACCAATTGACAATGGAGTCTTTACTTTTAGAATACACCTGTTATCTACAACATTACTTACGAAGTTTTATCTGCAAGGAAGCTTGTCAGGAAACCCTTGTACATGAATCACCCTAGACAATGCATTTATAAAAATTAAAATGTAAGCCAGGCAAGGTGGCACACGCCTTTAATCCTAGCACTTGGGAGGCAGAGGCAGGCTGATCTTTGTGAGTTCAAGGACAGCCTGGTCTACAGAGTGAGGTCCAGGACAGCTGGGGCTACAGGGAGACCCTGTCTCAAAAAGACCAAAAAAAAAAAAAATTAAAATGTAGACATAAACTAATGAGCAAATTTAGATAACACATTCTCATTACAACCGATACTGTGATGTGCCAAGGAATTCTCTGGTTTTCTTTAACTTCATTAACTCACTTAAAATTATGCTGAATTTGAATACAATTTTAGAAGCATTTTAAATGTTTGAAGTCCATAAACTTCTGTTTCACATAATGTTCCAAGTGGCAAAACAGTGTAACCAGTCACTTGCTGAGTCCTTTCAAACCAGAATAGAGTATACTTCAAGAAATAACATATGGAACTTGAGACTATAAGTCAATTACTTGAGAAAGACCACTGCCTTGAAAGACTAAGGACTTTTTTCTTAATTAACATTGCACAAATACATTGGAACTAAAATCTTTGATGACAATTCCATTCAGGACTTTCATTATTTCTATGTACTATATCAATGTATTTGTACATTTCCTCTGTATTTCCCCCAGAGACTTCAAATAAACACTTATTGCAAATATCTAGACACATTCACTTGGGAATAAGCTGTCATTTAGTACAGTCTTCGGTCATCTGTTATTTCCCCAAGATAGTTCAATGCATGACTCACTGATCCTGTGACATGGTCTAAGATAGAAATTCTGCTATAAAGTACAGGAAGGAAATGCTGAATTTCATACCTCTGTTCATGGGTGTTTGTTAATTCCAATAGTAAAGAAATCTACTAGTTTATCTGCCTATGAGTTTTATTTGAAGTATTTATGAAGATTCCACAGATCATATTTGGGGAAATGGCTGATGTCACCTACAAATGATAAGCTCAGTTGCTTTAAATTTCCAAGTGTGTAACTGTATATGAGGAGTACTTTATTAAAAGATAGAGAAGGCTGGGAAGATGGCTCATGGATTGAAAATACTTACAGCGTAAGCAGGAGGACTGGTCTGAATCCCAGAATCCACAGAAGACTGACATGGTAATGTGCATCTACATTATGAGTGTTCCCAGAAACTTGAGGACTGGCTAGTTTGGCACAAACAGTGATAGATGACAAGACAATGTGTTTCAAACAAGGTGGGGAGGCTAGGTTTGACACTCAAGGTTGTCATCCTCTGACCTCCACATGCATACAGGCACACACACACACACACACACACACACACACACACACACTTTGAAAAATAAAGATGAGACCATTATGAGGAATGTGGAACTGATTATCTCTTGCTGTCCTTCCTCTTCTCAAGGCATACAAGTGCAAAGAACTGAAAGCGAATGATGGGCTGAAAAATGGAAAGAAGAGATGGGAACAGAGAGATAGAGATCTGGTCACTCCAAGTGCATCTATGGAAAAGATCCAGCCTTGAGACACTAGCTGCCAATTCCTGAATAACAAATGAGAGTGAGATTCTCAAGAATGACTTGGTCACTCCACCCTGGCATTGAAACATGTGTGACACATCGGCCATTGCGCTGGGCGTTCATAATTGAAACAGCAGACACAATGTTGTAGACATGAAACTGATAGTTATTAATTGATTGCACCTCCCTAGAATAAAGCTAACACAGCAGGGATTTACTAAATAGCCTATGCTATTCCCACGCTATTGGATTTCCAATATGACAGATGTGGCAGCTTCACATGACATGGGTAATACGCACAAGCAAGTAATGACATGTAGGGCTCTTATGTTGGACGTGACCAAACTGAATGTCTATGTATTTTCCAAAAGTAATCATTCCACAGATCCTTTTATTAAAAAAAAAATGTAGCAATTAGAGTAACAGGAGAGCTGCCATTGTCAAAAGCCAGCTATGCACTGATTTATGTTCCATTATCAAATTGCTCTGTGTGTCATGATAACATTGCTCATAGTATTCCCATAATCCCATTACCACTTAATAAAAGAGATTATATGCTCTGCTCTTTCTTTAACCAAAATTCATATTGTAAATCTGAAGCATTGGAATATAAGTAGAAAATTTCAATCCCTTTATTAATACACATCAATATTAAAAGCCACTACTTCCATTCAAATAGTCTCTGACAACTTAAATATTACTTTAATATACATAATCACATTTAATGCGACTAATGGCTCTGTGGGCAGAGAAGGCAGGTTTCACCCAGACACATAATAGGTAAAGAATCTGACTGCTCCCAGATGTGTGTAAGGCAGGGATTGGACACACACCCCAGGATTTCTAATCTTCATGATTGTTCATGATTCCCCAACATTCTGCAAAGAAGAAAATAGGTATTTTCTAGAAAGATGGCTCGGCTGATAGGAGTATTTGCTATTCCTGTAGAGACCCCAAGCTCAGTTCCCAGCACCCACATGTAGCTCACAGGGATCTGAAACCCTCTTCTGCCTCCATGGGCACTTGAGTTCATGTACATACATCCACACAGACACATGTATATACATACATACATACATACATACAATTAACATGAAAAGAACTTTTTAAAAAGAAGGAATTCAAGTCATCAGTTTTAAAAAGCTGAAGATCCATATGTAACTATTATGATTGAGAATCAGTCACTGGATCCCCCTGGATTTCAGATATATCTTATGTAACAACTGTTGTTTATAAGCTAATATAAAATCCCTTTACCATTTAAACACCATTTTATTTCTGTGACTTATATTTAAGCAGTAAATATCTAATTAATTACCAAAGGTAAAATAAACTGGCAAGCTTTTAAAATCCCTGTTAAAAAATTTATTAATTCTTTGCAATTTTTGTGCAATATAATTTTACCCTATCTACCCTCCTTCCCCAACTCTACCAAGGTCCTTACCCACACGACTTTGCATCCTCTTTATTTTTTAAACTCATTTTGTGCAATTTGGACCGATCTTCTTCTTAAGGTTTGTGGCTATCCACTGTAGCAGTTCAACATACAAAAGCCACACCCTTGAAGAAAACTGCTGCTCCCCCTCTCCTAGAATCCATCAGCTACCACTGGCTCCTCAGATAGTAGTGGGACATCATGCCCACTTCACACTCTATGTTTGTATTTTGTCTGGCTTGAGCTTTGCAGACCCTGGGCATGCTGTCATAACCACTGTGAGCTCACAGGTTCACCTGCCCTACTGCATCCACAAAAGAGTCTCCTCTTTTGCAGATATACTGCTTGGAATCTTTTAAAATCCCTTGATTATTGATGCATAAGAAAACTGGGATGAATTTCAAAGGCATTATGCTGAGTGGGAAAAATTCAAAATGTTACAGACTGGGGGTTGGAAAGATGGCTCAGCATTTAAGAATGGTAGCTGTTCTTGTAGGAGATGGAGATTCAAATTCCAACATCCAGATGGAAGCTGCCTACCATCTATAACTCCAATTCCAAGGGATCCGACACCCTCTTCTCTTCTCCACAGCCACTGCAAGACATGGGTGCGCTTACATGCATGAAGACAGCACACTTATACACATAAAATAAAAATAAATAAATATTATTTTAAAATGTTACAGATTATATGAACCTCACTTACATAAAATTTCAAGATGGCCCCACATTCTAAATAGAAAACAATTAGTGTTTGCAAGACTGAGAAATGTGGTAGTGATGACTATCAAGATGAAAAGGTTCTGGGAAGAAGTTTTCAGGTGACAGGGCAGTTTTGTATCTTGGTTGAGGTCAATGTAACAAAATCTGTGATAAAATTACACAAAACTATACACACACACACACACACACACATGCACACACACACATTTATATAACTTTAATTCTAGGCTATGCATACTCCACCCATTTTCCTGCAAAAGTCACAATTTCATGTTTATCTACAATTATATAAAATTCCATTGTATATATGTACCATATTTTCTTTATCTATTCATCTATCAACAGACATGTAAGCTAATTCTGTCTTCTTGCTGTTGTAAATAGTGTAGCAATAAACACAGATTTGCAAGTCTCTCTGGCATGCTGAATGAGAGTTCTTCTGGTATATAGTGAGAGTGGCACACATGGGTTATACAGTAGTATACAGTAGCCTATTTCCAGCTTAAGTATCTTCACATTACAAAGGATAGACCCAAGAAAGGCAGAGAAACTTACTCTTGCTAGCCATAGGGGCTTTGGGTTTTGAACAGTGTTGGAACTTTAAAAATTGGGGACTTGGGCAGGCAAGATGGGCCAACAGGTAAAGACTTGTTGCCAAGTTGAGTACCTGAGTTTGATCCTTGGGACCCAGGTGGTGGAAGGAGAAAACTGACTTCCATGGGTTATCCTCTGACTCCACACATGTACCATGGCATCTGTGCACCCTCATGCATACATATGCAAACAAATAATATGATAATTTTTTAATAATTATTAAGCTCTTGATTTCCATGGAAGACATTATTGAAGCAAAGTTCCTTAGATTTCATCAGCCAAGTCATGGGCAATTCTCCCCCAGGACCTTCCAAAACTCCTTAAGCCCCAGGAAACATTGGGCTCTAGGCTGCTATAAAATATACCCCCAATCTATCAACTTGCTTCTCTTTTTAGAACACATAGCCGAATAAAATTCAAATTTGCCATTTAATATGAAAAGCAGGCTCATGATGCACTAGACCTTATGTACACCACTCACCCGAACCCCAGAAATGAAATACTCAGGCGTGTGGCTTTGTTTGTGTGTTCCTATCTTCCTGGGGTGCCTTTCTTTACAGTCTTTCCAGAATGACTCAGCTGAATTCTCAGCACCCTAGCATTTGCTGAGTGTATAACTGTCTTGGGGAAAATTCTTGCTTCCATCCACAGACTCACAGTAGCAGCTCGTTCCCAACGAGCTTTGATTTTTTTTTTATTAATTTTATTTATTTCTGTATGTGTATGAATGCACTGTCTGCATGCAAGTTTGTGCACCCGTGTCGTGCAACGCCGCGGAGGTCAGAAGAGGGTCTCGGATACCCCTGGAACTGGAGTTCTCCTGGAATTGGAGTTTCAGACGGTTCTCAGCTGCCATGTGGATGCTGGGGATCGAACCCGGGTCCTCTGTAAGAGCGGTCGGCACTATTAACCGCTAGGCCATCTCTCCAGCCCCCCAACGAGCTTTGAAGTGAAGAAGCAGTACACATTCAATCAAAGTTCAGCTCATCAACAGACTCTTTGAAGACACCTTTCATCAACACGCCTTCCCAGCTGGAATTCTTGAGCCTTTCACCCTACCAGGAACTAAACCCACTCATGAACTCTTCATGTCTTTCTATGAGTCCTTCTACCTGTCTTTCTATGAGTCTAAAGATGGTTAGTGATAGTTAACCACGGTTAACAAATTCACTGGCTCTGAAATCAACTAAGAGTCAAACCTAGAGTACATCTGTAACGAATTTTCTTGATTAGGTTAACTGAAATAGAAAAGCCCACTTTAAACGTAGGTGGAACCTTCGCTGGCAGCCTAGACTTGGCGAGTTCTAAGGTATACGCTTCTGCTCTTTTTCCTCCTTGCCTTCGCGTCTCACTGGAGATTTCATCTCCTCTGTTGCTGTCACTGTTGCTGCCATCCTTTGCCAACATCAGAACCCAGGTTTTTCAGCTTTCTGATATGGACTGAAAACCAGTGGCCATGTAGAAACCCTCAGGCCTTTAGCTCTGACTACTGAGGCATCTAACCTACTGGACCAAGTGGCTACCAAGTCTCAGCCTCTCCAGAGTGAGCACAGCCATGCTTGGACCACCCAGACTGTATTGTGTAAGCCAATCTAATAAATCTCCGTTTAAATATATATATATAAATTATATATATATATATTTATATATATATATATTTATTGATATATATTTATTGATATATATATTATATATATATTATATATATATATATATATAATATATATATATATATATATTGATTCTGTTCCTCTATAGAGCTCTAATACAAAAAGTAAACTTGAATCTATATTTTACCCCAGAGGGAACCATTGTTGTTTTCTACACCAATATTTTTGTTTGTAAGGTTAGTGGTTTTTTTTTTTTTTTAAAGCAAGGTCTCTCTGTAGCCCCAGCTGGCCTGAAACTCACTATGTAGACAAGGCTGGCCTTGAACTCACAGATTCACCTGACTCTGCTTCCCAAGTGCTGGGATTAAAGGCATGTGCCCAGCTGTTTGTTTTTGTTTTGTTTTGTTTTGTTTTGTTTTGTTTTGTTTTGTTTTGTTTAGACAGGTCTCCTTGTATTCTCAGCTGGCCTAAAACTCATCATGTACACCAGGCTGGCCTGGATCTCACAGAGATCCATTTACCTCCATACCTCAAGGCCAGCATGCCCAGATGCAGCAGGGTTTTCAGTGTTTACTGCCCATCAGGGTTTCAGAAGTTACACAGGATCATGACAGGGTAGCCCATGAGCCATGGTGTGGTGATAAATCAGGGAGATTTGTCTCTGAGAAGGTTACTTCTGAGAGTTTAAGAACAGGCAGTATAATTTATATCACAAAACTCCAGATTTCCATGGAAATTTATCAGAAAGGAGAAAACAATGTAGTCTGATTTCAGTTTATCACACAGTATGAACAACAGCAATAACAAAATATAGCCAAGGCCCTTCAAGAAGTTGAGACTGTCATGCCAATCCAGTGAGCCAGCCTGAAGACTTTAGACCACCTTTCTTCTGGTTCCTACTGTTCTTTCCCTGGTGACTGCCATGGATAAGGAGCTCCTCACCTGAGCTTGATACAGGTCAAACAAACCTATTTTGAGAAACTCTGAACAGCCATATCAGCACAAAGAGATGGAAATATATTTTTGAGGTTGCTTCTCATCCTTCAGGACACACATTTTTATCTAGCTCCAGAGCTGATTTTGAAAAGAAGGATATTCTGATTAACCTTTATCTTTAAGATCTCTTCTCATCATAACGGCATGAAGCTAGCTGGATAACCAAGCAATGCATATGGATAAGATAAAAATTGTCGATCCTTTTAAATAATTTAGCAGCACATTAATCTCTGTGAACTTTTGGGGACTGTGTTAATGTCAGCTTTACTTTGGTTCTCTGGGACCACAAAGAATTCCGGGCACGTCCCTCACCTCCGGTAAAGAACAAAAGCAGTATAAGCTCTGAAAAGTGCAAACCTGGAAGTTAAGCTCAAATACTGTAGAAAGCATTTACTCCTAGTCACACATAAGTGTTCCCTAAAAGTACAACCCTGTTCTGACTACATTTCTTCCCCATCCATTTTCATGCCAGGTAAGCAATAACTTCCAAGCTTTGCTTACAACGCCCAGTAGAAAATGAGAATATATGGTGATCTAAGCAGCTGATTCAACCCAATGACTACAGATAGTTCTTTCCTTCAAAACACCCAGCCCTATTTCAAGAGTCTACAACAGTAAAGAATAATCCTAGAGATATCAAAGTAACAAAGATGGGTGTTATTTGATGATCCAAGATAAGGTATATACATTAACGTAGCCTTTCGTCAGCTAGTGCAGAATCTGCTTCACAACACAAAGGCATAGCACTCTTTCCCCTTGTATACAGAATTCAATCTGTAAGCATCTGGGAAATGTTAAATCCGCTCATTATGGAGTATTAAATGAGACACATAAAACTTAAAGATATTCTTAAAAGAAGTATCTTCAGATCTTTGCAAGAAAATTTAATATAATTAATGGAGGATGTATAAGTCTCTTGAGAATGGGATCGAACTACAATAAACTATGTTGTTTGTGTATTCATTTATAAAAGTAGCCCTCTACTAATTATCCTCAAGAAGAACTAAAGGTTTGCTGATTCAGTTAATATGGCCTTGAATATTTCTATCCTCAACTATACCTGGAGAACATTTTTTTGTCTGTGTATGTATATATGTGTATGTGTGTGTTCGTATATGTGGAAGTCAACTTATGATGTCTTATTGAACCCCTCTATCCCTTACTATTTGAAACATGGTCTCTCACTGAACCTGAGGCTCACTGGCTTAGGTAGACTGGCTGACCAGCAAAACCCCAGAGACCTTTCTGTCTCCACTTTCTACAGCCACACCTCAGCGCTGGGATTACAGGCACACACCACCACGAATGACTGTTTAGCATGGATTCTGGGACTCAAGCTCATGTCCTGGTCCTTATGCAGCAGGCACTTTACCATTAATAAGAAGTAATGACTCCTGAATATTAATGTTGAGCTATCTAGTTCCTTTGACATATCCTCTTTTAGGAAGTAGAATTGTAAATGTTGAGTACAAAAAGATTCCCTAAAATTCAGACCTAGAGAATGACAAATAGTCAAAGAAGTAGAAGAAGAAACAGAAGACTATATACCACTGCCTCCAATCTTTAGAAAATGGCTGAAAGTAAGACACTAATGAAGCACACTAAAAATAAATAACAGGGCTTGTAGAGGTGGCTCAGTGATTAAGAGTACTTGCTGTTCCTGCAGTGCACCCGAATCCAGTTCCCCATACCCAAGTTGTATGACTATTTGTAACTCTAGCTCCACGGGACCAATGCCTGCTTCTGGACTCTGGGGATATCTGCACTCACACATACATATACCAACACACAGACAGACACATATAAACATAATTAAAAATAAAATAAATATTTTAAAATATAAATAACGACAAACATAAAAAAAAGCACAAAATCCAAAATTCCAGAAATGGGGAATGATCTGAGAAAAGGGTTAAAATTTGAAAATAGTAGAGCAAAGGGTACTTACTGAGACCAAACTTAGGTCAGGAAGAAGTAACATTCGTAGTACTATCTGTAAGGAACTTGAGGCATGTGTGGTGTGCTTTCATGCTTGGATGTGTGGGAGAGACATATCCAGATGGCTTCATGCTTGGATATATGGGCAGACATATCCAGATGGCTTCATGCTTGGACGTGTGGAGCAGACATATCCAGGTGGCTTCATGCTTGGATGTGTGGGAGAGACATATCCAGATGGCTTCATGCTTGGATGTGTGGGAGAGACACATCCAGATGGCTTCATGCTTGGATGTGTGGGACAGACATATCCAGGTGGCTTCATGCTTGGATGTGTGGGAGAGACATATCCAGATGGAGATGGGTTCATGCCTGGATGTGTGGGAGAGACATATCCAGGTGGCTTCATGCTTGAACGTGTGGGAGAGACATATCCAGATGGCTTCATGCATCAAAGGTGAGCCTCAGAAGACTTTGATCACAGAAAGGGAAACAGCATCTGGGTCAGTCACCATAATGTAGGTCCTAGACTCTAAGTGACTCTTCCAGGCCTTTGTCAGTTCACTTCCATAAAAATCAGATCACTCAAGAATGGGCTCACGACATCATAAATTCAGAACCTAATTGATAGATTTAAATATTGAAAAGGGGCATATTCTAAACCCTTTACTTTAAAAATAATTTATGCTCAGGGTAAAGATGCAAGTGAGCTTCCTTAGTTTTATGGTTGAAATTTTAACTTCTCCACACGATATGTATGAATCTCCTTCAATAAATAGAGAATAATTCTCATCTCCACAGTACATTCACATCTTTACTGAAATAACTGATATTCAGAGATACAGGAAAACAAGACTTGCTAAATACTCATTTCCTTTGATCCTCTAAGTCTCATCCATGAATCAAACCATATAGCGTAAAAACTATTAGACTTGGTCCTTATACAAATACCTCCACGGCATTGCATGACATGGGTGCACAAACCTACATGCAGATAGTACATTCAAACACATACAAAAATCAATAAAAAAAGAAATACCTTTACAAACCAATTTAATATTATGTTTTTTATTGAGAAAGCAGAAAATTTCCCATTGCTTGTAAAATTGCCATTAAAAAACCTATCCAGCATATTGTGTACTACCTCTATGTATAATCAGGAGCAAAATCAGTGTAAGAAAGATATAACAGTTTCCAATAAACAGGTTTGTTACACAATTGACAACATTGAAGTGGCCTGGCACAATGACCTTAAAACACAAACCTACACATTTGTACTTTTTTTCCATCATTTCTTTTATATCCTTCTAGTCTTAGTTTATTGGAGGCCTGACATTTTGAGAGAAAGGGTCACCTAAGTTAATAGATATTGGCATTAACTGCCCAGAATGCTAAAAGTGGAAAGATAATTACAACTTCATTATCAGTTTAATTTTTTTGTAAATGTGTGTGACTCATATGAGATCCTTGGATTAATCTCTGGCATTCAGGAAAGTTCCTTGTGGTAGAAATGAAACTATGCAACTAAGAGCTTCCATTTCATTTTCCTCTTCCTGAGCATCCAGAGAGAATACACTTTTTGAACAATTTTTACAGTTAAACTGATATTCCTGTCCCTGAGACACTGCTCATGGATTAATTACTTAAAAATCACTGCAAACTGGTGCAGCCACTACAGAAATCAATATGACATTCTCCCCCAAAGCTAGGAGTAGCTCCACCCCACGGTCTTATCATACTACTTTAGGGCAGATATCCAAAGGATGTTATATTCTACTACAGAGATACCTTCTCATCCATGTTTGCAGCTGCTCTATTCACAATAGCCAGGAAACAGAAACAACCTAGATGTCCATTAACTGATAAATGGATAATAAAAATATGATACATTTATGCAATGGACTATTATTCCACAGTCAAGAAAAAGATGAAGCAACCTAGACCCCAAAGACAAACGTCGCAAGTTCTCTTTTTTTTTTTTTTTTTTTTTTTTGGGCTTTTTGAGACAGGGTCTCCCTGTATCCCCAGCTGTCCTGGAATTCACTCTGTAGACCAGGCTGGCCTTGAACTCACAAAGTTCCACCTGCCTCTGCCTCCCAAGTGCTAGGATTAAAGGCGGGCACCACCACGCCCGTCTTACAAGTTCTCTTTTATATGCAGTTGTTAACTTTGCATCTTTACATAAGCCTGTTTCCAATGGAAAATCTATAGAGGTCAGGAAACTAGTAAAGGGCTATAGAAGAAGGGGAACTTCATGGGAGGGAAGGTAAAACACAATGGTATAAAGTGGTAAAGGGTGGAGTTGGAGAGATGGCTCAGAGGTCAAGAGCGCTGACTGCTCTTGCAGAGGACCCGGGTTCAATTCCCAACACCTGCATGGTGGCTAAGAACCGTCTTTAACTCCAGTTCCAGGGGAATCTGACGCCCTCTTCTGACCTCCGTGGCATTGCATGACACAGGTGCACCAACCTACATGCAGACAGTACACACTCACACACATAAAAATATAAATAAAATAGTGGTAAAGGGGAATAATAGAACAGAAAGGATTAATTAGGGTGTGGTATGAGAGAGGTGGTTAGAAGAAAGAGTATGGGAATAAATAACTAACACTAAAGATGTTTTGAAAAATAATACAGAAACCTACTACTATAGATGTTTTTCTTAAAACACACACACACACAAGTGTGCACACACACAGAGATGGTAGGGGCAGAGGGACTAAATGTATTTACCCTATAACAGGGATCAATGCCCTCATCAGACAAAACAAGAAAGCAAATAACACACACACACAATGCCAAGAACAGACTCCCTCTTTAGGATTTTTGACCAGGGGACTCCCACAGGTCATAAGTCATCAAACAAAACTGGCTATTGTCATTGCTCTTGATTACCCTCCAGAACTTGACAGTAAGACCCTGTTGTTGAAAACACTACATGTATGAGTCATACAACATGGAGAAATTGAGCTGGTTCTGACATCAAAGCTTCAGCTCTAATGGCCAGCTTTCATACTGCTGGAAGGTACTGTCCGTGCTACCAGAAAAAAAAAAATAATCATGAGTCTGACCCAACTGTAAACCCTGAGAACTATAACAACTGTCATGGCAAGATATGCCCCACTGCTGCAATAGTGGCATGAATGCTACAGATGCAACCAAAGCACTTTCTGTTTGGATTTAAAACCCACTTCACAATACCTGGCCTTATTATCAGAGCCAAGAATCTGTAACTAGACAGGTCACTAGCTGTAACAGAAAACTTACTACTATTAATCTGTTAAATGTACATTAGCATTAAACCCAACACTTAATGACTTAATGTTACACCTGCAGATTAGTGCATCTCTCAACTCCCACCAGAGAGTCTTCTTTTGCAGCAGATGGTAATTAACACAGAGACCCACAACTGGTCAACCTGCAGTGAGTAAGAGACTGTGGAGTGCTCAACTGTAAAAGGGCCATCTATGTCACACTCCCTACCAAAGCTTAAGGGAGTGTCACAGAAAAGGAAGCAGAACAATTGTGAGATCCAGAAGTAGTGGATGACTACCATGGGGCAGTCGCACATATGAACCCATAGCACTTGTAACAGCAAACCCAAGACATACAAGCCCAAGACAGATAAAACCCAGCAGGGGGCAGAGAGGTAGGCAAGAAACCTCAGCCATAGCTAAGAACTATTGAGAATTGATAGCTGCTAGGAGAGGGTGTGATGGTGGTATGTTGATCACAAGCCAATGGATATACCTATACTCAAGAGTGTTTGTAGAACACGAATTGAACTTAACCTCAAAAAAATAAAAAGGACAAGAAGTTGGTGGAGAGTAGGGAAATAGGGGTAGGCCTGAGAGGACATGGGGGAAGAGGATAAATGTGATCATAAACATTTATGAAATTCTCAGAAAATCAATAGAAATATTACTTTTTAAAAAATCCCTGTTTTTGGAGAGATGGCTCAATGGTCAAGAGCACTGGCTGCTCTTCAAGAGAGAGCCCAGGTTTAGTTCTCAGCACCCACATGGCAGCTAAAAAACCATCCATAATTCCAGTTCCAGGGGTCCTGACACCCTCTCGAGACCTCCATGGGGAAATTCATGCACAAATGCACTTACATACATGCACACAAAACATTCATACGCCTAACATAAAATAAAGTGATATTTTTAAATAAGTTACTTGAAAAATAATAACTTCTCATTATAGTAACTCTTTGTGATGTTCATTTTCCAGTATAAGCAAGGATGTTGGGACACAGAGCAACTTGACTCCCTAACTGGCAGGTGCTGATCTTTCCTTTGCTGTCCTGGCTTCCTTGAACAAAAAGATGATCAAACAAACAACCTTTATGCCAGCATCAGCCCTCCTGAATACTCCATGGGTTCCTTGGAAAAAACTACACAGTCGTATCACTAATTACCCACATCCTGGTTGTAGATAGTGACCCTGGATCCCCAGGGTACACAGTCTGCACCAGAGTTTTTGTTATCATAATCCTCGGTTAACTCTAGATGTTCATGAAAGCATTTCCACCTATGCCAGAGTGGGGGCACTTCTTCTGATGCTTAGCCAAGGAACTGCTGTTGTTTTTCTGAACACAGATCTTCATGGCTATGGCTAAATAGGCAAGGTTGTGATTGGTCCACACTTCCCTTCTCCAGCAATATAAGCAGTCTGCTCAGGCTCAGGGAAGTCAGCTGGTAAATGCTCTTCTGTGCTGCCACTCCCAGGCTTCTCTCAAGGTCCTTCCTAGTCTCCTTTCAGTATTATAAGCTGAGCTGACAACACAAAGAGAAAAGCGGTGGAGAAAGCAGAGCAGCAGTGACAACAAAGGCAGCGCAGCAGCTGAATAGTCAGCAGGCCCAGCCGTGAAGGCAGCAAGGCAGCCAACTGCCTGACAGCAAAAGTAGCAGCAGCTGAAGAGTTCAGAGTCACCTCAGTGGAAGTAAGGAGGAGGCAAGAGCAGGTAGAGTTGAGATTAAAGAAAGATAAAAAGAATAAAGACCAAAAGAAGAAAGTCTGCAGGGCCTGCTTGATGCAAGTTTCCCAGAAAGCTGGTAAGTCTCTAGACTAAGGATCTCAGAAACCTCAAGCCAAAACTTTTAACACAGGGCTACTCAATCCTGATTCTTAAGGCCCTCACAAGAACTGCAGCACTTGCAGGGCCAAGAGTCCAACGATGTATCCCTGAATGATGACCAAATGTTAGAGGACAACACCTCTGTTCTTTATAGCTGCCTAGAGCCAAGCTCGCTACTGCCAAACACTGAAGGAAACAAATCAAAAGACCAGCAGGAACCATTCCCTCTTTACCCTTTCTGGCTAGAGCAGAAGGACCCCAGATGGCCAATTGATAACAACTGTACCTATAGTTTTGGCCAATGAAATTTACATGGAACAAATGTATGCTACTCTAAATATAGTGTTTAAAAGCATCCAGTGTTACTTTTTGCATTCCCTTCTCCTATTTCAACCACCCTGGAAGTCATAAAAAGAGACCAACGTCATAAAATGGTGCAGCCCTCATCAACCAGGTCCCTGAGGGACTGTGTGCAAGGAGTTGAAGCCCTCCACACACCTATCTTGAATGTGTAGCATAATTGTTGAGTAAACATTTTTCTGAGATTTCAGTTAGTTTTGTTACCAAAGATAGCCATTTGTCTACTGACAAGTCACTGTAAAGTGTTTGAATCTCAGAAATAAATAGTTCATAAAATTCCTACTCTTGGGCTTGGAGAGATGGCTCAGCAGTTAAGAGCACTGGCTGCTATTGCAGAGGGCCAGGGTTCATTTCCCAGCATCCACATGACAGCTAACAACCACCCATAACTCCAGTTTCAAGGAATGCAGCGCCCTCTTCTGGCCTCCTTGAGCATCGCATGCACATGTCACACATACATGCAGTACCAACAGGCAAAACATTCATACACACATAATTTCTTTTAATCTTACTCTTTGTTCTTGACTTGTATTACAGTCCCAAATATCTTTCTTTTTTTATTTTTATTTATTTATTTTCGTATGTGTATGAATGTATTGTCTGCATGCAGGTCTGTGCACCCGTGTCGTGCAATGCTGCGGAGGCCAAAAGAGGGTCTCGGACTCCCCCAGAACTGGAGCTCTCCTGGAATTGGAGCCACAGACTGTTCTCAGCCGCCATGTGGGCTCTGGGGATCGAACCCGGGTCCTCTGCAAGAGCAGTCGGTGCTCCCAACCACTAGGCCATCTCTCCAGCCCCATCTTTCTGGCTTATTCTAGTGCACAGGATTGAGAAACATGGAGAAGTCCACAGCCTCTTCCTCGTAGGGCATGATGGTCAGTGTTTGCAACTTGACAGTATTTAGGGTCATTTGGGAGATGGGTCTCTTGCCTGCAGGTAGGGCATTATCTTGATTACATTGACGAAGGTGGAAGACCCACCTGTTGTGCATGGCATCATTCCTTGAAGGGGATCCAGACTATAAGTGGAGAAAGGGAGCCGAGCATCAGCCGTCGCCACCCTGACTGAATGCACTGAGGCCAGCTGCTTCACATTCCTGCCGCCTTAACTTCCCCATATAACTGGCTGTGCCCTTGAATGGGGATCTGGAATAAACCCTTTCCCTCTTGTTTCTGTTGTCAGAGTATTTTATCACAGCAATGCGGAAAGGAACTAAGATGTAATTTTAATATTGTGAGAGACATGTAGGACACAAAATTTATTCTCAAACATTTTAGGTGTACAGTTCAGTAGCATTAATAAAACCATGCCTAGCATCGACTTCCAGAATTCTTTTCATCTTGCAAAGCTGAAATCCTGTACTCACTACACAATATTTCCAAATTCTCCCAATCTCTAGCCCCAGCAAATACCATTTTATTTTCTATTTCCATAAATTTGAAAATAGCAGGTTTTCTATTGAAGTGAGATCATATAGAATTTCTCTTCTTCTGACTGATTAATTTCATTTATTGTAATAGCCTCTCAATTCATCCATATCGTAGCACAGATCAGAATTTCCTTCATTTTAAGACAAAAATAATACTTCATTAGTGCATTTGCTACACTGTTTTTGTTTATTGATGAACACTGGCTGTTTCCCACTTTGGCAACTGTGAGTAGTACTTGTCAGCTGCTATTGAATGTACCAATAGCAGCTCTTCAAGACACTTCTTTTGATTCTTTGGGTATATTCTGATGAGTAGCTGGACAATATGGTAATTCCATCTCTATTGCTTTTTACAGAACTGTCACACAGTTTTCTGTGGTGGCCTTGCATTTTACATATCAACTAACAGGACACACAGACCCTAATATCCCTTTATCCTTTTCAATGTTTGTTATTTTGTATTTTGATAGCAGTCATCCTAAAAGGTATGAGGGGTGCCACATTGTACTGTGGGTGTTTTTATGTGTATATGTAGTATGCATGTGTATATACATGTTCTCATGTGTGTGAGGGAGCATGTATACAGGTCTGAAGCTGACATCCAATGTCTTGCTCAATTCCTGAGAATACAGGGTGCCCCCATAACTTCCTGGCTTTCACATGAGTTATAAGAATCCAAATTCTAGTCTTCACACTTGAGGAGCAAGCTCTTATCCACTGAGTCATCTCCCCAACCCCATGTTGTATTTTTATTTGCATTTCCTTAATGATTACTAATGTTCCATGAGCCTTAAGTGTAGAAGTTCAACTGTAGGTGTGTCACCTAGAATGGGCATCTTTCAGATGTATATTCTCATGGTCTGACCAGATGTGGGATTCTTTGATGAGTGGTGTATGGTATACTTGTCTTATAAATATAAGGTTCCATATTTACCATATAGTAAGAAATTTCATTTGTCAGGTGGCAGACAGAGATAGAGTTTTCTCTAGGACTTATGACCTCTCCAGCTATGTGTATTTGGCTGTGTTTACAGTGCCACCCATGAGTTCCTTCCCACTGAGAAGGCTGTAAGTCCAATTAGATAGCTGTTAATCATCCCCCAGATAACTGCACCAATAGAGATAGCTTGCTGTGCTGGTTGTTATGGTTGTTAGCTTTTAGGGATATGTTGGACCATTGATTGAATTTCTCCCTTGGCAGCTTGCATATTATCATCTAGCATTGTGAGAGCTAAACTTCAGGTAGAAGGCTTCCAGATCAGTTCCTGCTCCATTGCTCTGAGTCCTGTATCCAAAGTATGTCCTGTCTTTAGCAGTAGGGTCTTATCTTCTAGTTCTGAGGCTAACCAGGGGTTCTGGCAATAACTTGTGTTATTTTGGGAGTCTCTTGGACCACTCTCACCAATCACCCAAAAGGAGGTCTCTCTTGCCTAGCACTATATATACATATTCACTGCTGTTCAGACATTATATGTGCATCTGCAGGGGTCTTGGGGGCAACACATTTCTCTCTGGCTTTGCCCAATATCCATTCATCTCTAATCTCTTTTCATCTGGTATGACATGCCTCCTCCCTCCGCAGTCCCAGCTCTCCCATTACCCCCACCTTTCCCTCCAATAACACCTGCTTCCCAACATTCTCCCTCTCCTGATTTCCCTCCCACTCACTGGGCCCCCTGCATGCCCCTCCTTCCTCCCCTCCCAAGAGTGCAGTCCCACTTTCCCCAACTCCCCTGTGGTAACATTTGTTCTCTACTGTCCCCTTCTTTCAGGTACTCTCTTTTCCTTGACCTCCATGTATCCTTTCCATTTTCCTGGCTCCTGGTGTTACATCAGGATATATACTCACAAATAAGAGATTGCTAGTACAATCCACAAATGAGGGAGAGCATATATCACCTTGTTTTCTGCATTGTGTTACTTCAGTTACTTCAGTTAGTATAACATTCTCTAGTTCCAATCCATTTACTTGCAAGTTTCATCTTTTCTTACTGTTGAATAGAACTCCATTGTATGCAATGTACCACATTTTCATTATCCATCCATCAGTTGAGGGGCATTTAGATTGTTTCCATTTCTCAGTTATTGAGCAACGATAAACATGGATATACAAGATTCTCTACAGTAGGATGAGTCCTTTGGGTATATGCCAGTGGTATAACTGGATCATATGGTAGATTCGTTTTTAGTTTTTGGAGAGTTCTCCACACTGTTTTCCACAGTGGTTACATGAGTGTTTTCTGACCAACAGTGAACAAGAATCCTCTTTCTCCACATTCTCACAAAGCAATCTATAGATTGAATGTATTACCAATCAAAATACCCATGAAATTCTTCACAGAGCAAGAAAAATCATCCCAAAATTCATATGGAATCACAAAAGACCCCAGTTAGCTAAATCAATCATGGGCAAAAAAGAGCAATATTGAGGAGAGCAGCATATTAGATCTCATATTCTATCACAGAGCGATAGTCCTAAAAACAACATGGTACTGGCACAAAATAGAGCAATGGAACACAATAGAAGTCACAAACACGAGTACATACAACTTCAGCCACCCGATATTTGACAAAAGTGCCAAGAACAAACATTGGAGGAAAGGCAGCATCTTCAACAAATGGTGCTGGCAGAAATGGATCTCCATCTATAGAAGAATGAAATTGGACCCTTATCTTTCACCTTGCATAAAAGTCAACTCCAAATGGATCAAAGACCTCAAATAAAATCCAAAACTCTGAAACTGCTAGAAGAAAACATAGGCAGTACCCTAAAAGATACAGGTAGAGGAAAGGACTTTCTAAATCAGACATCAGCTGCTCAGGCATTAAGGTCAACAATCAACAAGTGGAACCTCATTAAACTACAAAGCTTCTATATAACAAAAGAAACTAACAAGGAAGAAACCTACTTAGTGGGAAAAGACCAGCTACACATCTGACAGAGGATTAATATCCAGAATGTACAAAGAACTCAAAAAACAAAGAAACAAGAAAATAAGTGATGCAACAAAAAGATGGGCTATAGACAAGAACAGAGAGTTCTCAAGTGAAGAAATAAAAATATCTGGTGCTTAACATCCTTGATAATTATAGAAATGCAAATAAAAGACACTTTATGATTCCATTTTACCCCAATCAGACTGGCTAAGATCAAGAGAATGAAAGACTCAATTTTTATTTTTTTTATTTATATTAATGTTTTGCCATCATGTATGTAAGTGCATCATGTGCATGCAATGCCCAGAGAGGCCAGAAGATCACAGCTGCACAGCTGTTTGTTAGCTACAGTGTAGGTGCTGGGAGCCAAATCTGGGCTGTCTAGAAGAGCTCCCAGTGCTCTTAACTGCTGGGCTGTCTCTCCAGCCCCAGAATTCCCTTCTTTTAAAAGACAGAGTCTTACAACATAGCTGTGGTCATTTGAATGAGAATGTCCCCCATAGGCTCCAAGTATCCAGACATTTTGTCCCCAGTTGGTGGCACTGTTTGGGGAGATCTTAGAAGGTGTGGCCATGCTAGAAGAAGCATGTCACTGGGGGTGGGCTTATAGTGTTCAAAAAACCTTGCCAGTCTCCAGTTGCTCTCTCTGCTTCCTACGCCTGCTTGAAGATGTGAACCTCAGCTTTTTGCTCCAGCTCCTGCCTGCCATGATGAACTCTAATTCCCTGGAACCCATAATGGTAAGCTCAAATAAACTCTTCCTTTTTTTTTTTTTAATTTAATTTTTATTGATGGTTTGTGCATTTTGTACATCATTTTCCAATTCAGATCAGGCATATTTCCCTTTCCCTTCCTCCCCACCCCCACCCCATCCCAGATCATGTATTCTGCCATAACTGTCCTTCATCTTTCAGGGTTTTTTTTTTTTTTCATTTTTTAGCTATAAGTGATAATCCATGAGTATAAGCATCCTTCGTGCAAAACCAATCTACAGACTGTTGTGCCCAAACCCCCACAGTCCCACCATTCAATGGGGGGTGACAGGTTGTTTGTTCAATCAAGTTGATCAAATGAGTGTCCAGACTACATCGCTGTAGTTTCACCGTTCACCCCAATCGCAGCCTTTACATTCTACCACGTCCCCTCTTCCGCAGATTGTTCCCTAGGCTTAGAAAAGGGGCACAGGTGGATGAGAAGTAAAACTGTCCTCTCTCTCTGGAGCTGTTGACTTGGATTCTGGTCAATTCTGGCTGTTTCCTTTCATGGGCTGACAGTTTGTTCAGGAGTAACCTTTCGATCCTACTAATGAAGCACAAGCAATTAGATATATAGGTATTTAAGCAGCACTAATAGTTATGGTAGGTTACTTTGGCATAGACACATATGTTTGGATGATATGTTAATCCATGAATTACATTTTTACCCCCTGATAAATATGACAGGGTCTTACTGTGGCTTATAACATCTCCTAACCTGTAGAGGATGTAGGCTTGTTAATGCAGGAGCTCTGACATCAGCACTGGATTGTTCTACCAGGGGAATGTTGGCCAGGGGATCCAAGGCCCCACAAAAGGTAAGGGCTCCTTGCCCCTAAGTTGGGATACCTGCAGGAGGAGAGGCGATAAGACCCTGCTGCCGAAGACCTGACGTTAACATGGGAGGGATGTATTGAGACCGCACATGCAAGTGTACAGATGGCCTCTGGAATGCCAGAGAGTGTTACCAAAGGCCACTAAACCAATAAAGCAAATACGGGTCTCCCTGAGTCAAGCAAGACTCCACCGTCAGCACCAGCTACACCTCACCTGCCTGGAAATACTGTGCAGCAGAGGCAGCCATGTGCCTGTATATCCCAAATCTAATTGGCTATTGGCTCTCTCCTTGGAGGAATAGCCCATGGCTGATGCCATAAACTCTTCCTTTTATAAACTCTATTGGTGGTGGTGGTTCTATGGTAGCAACAGAAAAGTGACTAATACAATAGTTCAGGGTGGCCTAAAACTCTCCTCAGCCCAGAGTGCTGGGCTTACAAGCAATCTCCATGATGCCTGAGTGAGTAACTTTACTCGATTTTTCTTATGCTGTGACATCATCTGGAATTAGGGCATGAGAGAGTAGGTGAAAGGGCTTTGTACACGTTATATCAGATTGCCTATGTTTGGATTCCCCTAGAAAGAGATTTGGGGGAAAACTTCAAGTATACATCATTTATTCTGAGGTGACCCCATGAAACATTGAGTAGCAATGGATAGTAGCATGGGGAAGGGAAAGCAAGGCAGATGCCGTGGTAAACAACTGCATCCCCCACGGCCCCGAGGGGTGGTGTACGACACTCTCCTTTGGATGCCAATGTGTGGCTATTCCTTCATCAGCTCCTAATAATCCACTGGTTTAGGCGTGGTTGCTGCTGATGAGGTGGCACTAGTTTTTAGCACTGCAGCCTGCTTAACGCTCTAGCCAAATAGAAAGGCTTTGGCCTGTGCTGTGGTGATAGCGCACCCTCGTGTCACGCTGAGTCTCACATGGTTTCTCTGTTCCCTGCTGTCTCTCTCTAGGGATGGTCATTCTTTCCTGGTCTCTATTATCAGCCCACTGTTGACTCTGAGTGGCTTCTCCTTCTCCCACACATTTCTCAGGACCTAGCTTTCTCTTTCCTGCTTCAGTACTCTGCATGGGAATCACTCAATGGACTCCAGTCTGTACAGAGCTCCAGAAAGGCCAGGAGAGTGACTGTGTCCCACAGCTTCAGAGAGACACAGAGTCACACTGGGCTCGCTGATGGCATTTCTACTGTTCCTTATGCCATCATTTCCCCAGACTCCCTGACTTTTCCTCTCTGAAGGTCTGTCCCTTTTCTGAGATTTTGTTCTGTAAGCAGCTCTCAAGAATCTAAGGACATATCTGTCTTTTATTACCTGCCACCACCCCAGACTATCCTGAGGGGATAAACCAATGTGAATTTGTTCTCGCCTCATTCAGAGTGAAGCCTGTATACCATTGCTTCTCCTGGGATTCCTTTAGAGCACCCAGGCTGGGGAGTCCTACTTGGTTTCACTGGCTCTTACTGGCCTTGTATGCTTCTAACTCATTATGTCTATCTCCTGAGCAGCCTTGAAGGACTGGCTAGTCCCTAAAACAAAGATTTCTTTTTATTCTCTTCAATTTTGTTAGACATAAAATACAAGGACCCCGTCAATATCTAACAAAGAACACATAGACAAAGCAAAAGTAACTTGGCAAGGCAGATTTTACTTTGACAAAAGGGTGTCTTGGGTGGTCAGTCATATCCAGCAAGTAAACACAGGACCATGTAGTTTGGTAAGCTTTTATCCCTAATGCAAGAGAACTGTGTCTTTTCCCCATTGGCTGAGATCTGACCTGACAGTCTTTCCTGGCTGGCTAGTTTGAAGAATCAACTCACAGGGGAAGAGCTCTACCCACTGCCCCAGACCATCAGGCTCCAGAATACATCAGGGCCTTTCCTTAAATGAAAGTATTACAGGGTATGGTGGGATTAATAGATTGGAATTCCTTGTCATAAACCATGTTTCAAGTTTTACAGGGTTTGAAAGAAAAGACTGATATTTAATATTTCTTACAACTTGGAGATATGAATGTCATAGATTTCGCAGTATTCCAGGTGAAAAACAAGAAACACAAAACAAACAAGCAAAATAAATACGTCGGGTAGCTATTCTAAAACTGTCAATGCAGCAGATGGGTTTTTTTTTTTTAATTTTTATTTATTTATTTATTTTTATGTGTATGAATGTATTGTCTGCATGCAGGTCTGTGCACCCGTGTCGTGCGATGCCGCGGAGGTCAGAAGACGGTCTCGGATTCCCCTGGAACTGGAGTTCTCCTGGAACCGGAGTCACAGACGGTTCTCAGCCGCCATGTGGGTGCTGGGGATCGAACCCGGGTCCTCTGCAAGAGCGGTCGTCGCTCTTAACCGCTAGGCCATCCCTCCAGCCCCAGCAGATGGGTTTTTTGCTGGATGCAATTATTTTGCCCTCACTCAGGGGCAGTTTTCTCCGGACCTTTCATTTAAAAACAACAGATTTTCTTATCTGACTGATTTCTGGGGCTGAAGTGGGTATCCATATAATTTCATGTTTTCTTCCCCTTCAACCCAGGGGTCACTAGTCCTTTACTTCTGTCTCTTTACAGGAGGGGAGTTAACCTTGCTACACTTCCTGAATTTACTAATGAAGAAGGCCTTGTGGTGTCTGTCCCTGATGTGTCCAGATTTGCAAATGAGACAGAGCTGAGCCTTATCTCACAATGCATGCAAATTAGGCTGTTGAAAAGGGAAGATGTTATCATCAGTCTTGCAAGGGCATCTCTCAGATTGACAGCCCCACTCTTAACCTACTCTTTCCCTCCCTTGAATTAATATCTCAACTCAGTCTCCCTGAGTTTGCTGCTTGATTGAAATGACATTCCAGGCACACTAGGGAAAGCCACTAAGACAGACCCTGTCGTTTGTTGCCTTTGTTCTTTTAGGTTAGAAAGGTCTATCCCTAAAGGATGCATGGTGTTAAAGAATGTTGAAGATTTTGATGTGACTAATGAAAGGGTGGAGAGGCCACGAGGGAGGATCAGTTCCCGATTTTCAGATGCCTCCACATTGTTGAGTTTCTGTCAGTGCCATCTCCTGCTGGGCCCTGCCATCATCCCTGCACTCCAGTGATGTCCACAGGAACCTTTGTACTTTGATACTGCCAGACTGATTCAGCAATATTCCACCCAGCAGATTACGATAGTCAGGCTTAAAATTAATTCGGTCCACGACAGGAAAATACAAGCACCTGAGCAATTAGAAGCATCATTTATTTGATTTATTCAGATGAATCAATCATTAGCCTCAAACTCCTCAATCAAGAAGCACACATATGTTTATGACAAATAAAATTAGGAAACACACCTAATCATAAAAGACTCTAGTCCTAAATTCCGCAAACAATTATTGATGTGCTAGGAATTATGCCAAGTGCTCTGGGTACATAGCACAGAATCACCTGGGTGGAGAGTTGATAATCCTATTGGGAGGCCAGAGAGAAAATACCAGGGGACCAAATATGAACCAGATGACTGCAGCTGAGCTAAGCCCCATGATGGGAACTAAACCGGACGACGACGACGTGACAGCAATGAATAGCAGTTTCATTATGAGTAGGGTATTTAGGGGCAACCTCTGCAAAGAGGGAATCCTTGAGACAGTACACAAGATGAGGATGGATGGATAGGTAGATAGATAGATAGATGATAGATAGATAGAGATAGAGATAGAGATAGAGATAGAGATAGAGATAGAGATAGAGATAGAGACAGATATATAAAATAAACTAGGGTCCAGAACTCCAAAACATACAGATGGGAGCTTGAGGTAGTCTAAAAATTGAAAGACCAGCCGGGCGTGGTGGCACACGCCTTTAATCCTAGCACTTGGGAGGCAGAGGCAGGCGGATCTTTGTGAGTTCAAGGCCAGCCTGGTCTACAGAATGAGTTCCAGGACAGCTGGGGCTACAGGGAGACCCTGTCTAGAAAAGACCAAAAAAAAAAATAAAAAATAAAAAAAAAATAAAAATAAAAATAAAAATTGAAAGACCAGTATGACTATAGACCAGTGATAAAGCCAGGCAAGAAGAGCTTAACCATTAGAAATGGGGGGAAGAGACAGTGGACAGATGGTTCAGCAGTAAAGAGTACTTATTATTCTTGAAGTAGACCCAGGTTCGATTCCCAGCTAACAAGACAGCTAACAATTATCCATAACTCCAGTTTCAGAAAATCCTGATGCCCTCTTCAGGCATTGCATGACACAGATACACTTACATACATGCAAGAAATAGACTCAGACCCATAAAATAATTTTTTTTCTTTTTTGGGGGGGGTCTTTTCAAGACAGGGTCTCCCTGTGGCCCCAGCTGTCCTAGAACTCGCTCTGTAGACCAGGCTAGCCTTGAACTCATAAAGATTCACCTGCCTCTGCCTCCCAAGTGCTAGGATTAAAGGCGTGCGCCACTATGCCCAGCTAAAATATTTTTAAAAAATAAATGGGAGGAAAAGTGCAGAGGGTCCTCAGGAGCAAGTCAAATCATCAAAATTACTAATATCCTGGTACTTTTTTTTTTTTGGTCTTTTTGAGACAGGGTCTCCCTGTAGCCCCAGCTGTCCTGGAACTCGCTCTGTAGACCAAGCTGGCCTTAAACTCACAAAGATCCGCCTGCCTCTGCCTCCCAAGTGCTAGGATTAAAGGTGTGCGCCACCACGCCCGGCCCATCCTGGTACTTTTATATCACACTGGGTAGTGGTGAAAAGAGAAAAGGTGAAGACATCATTTAGCAACAGTGTAAATCAAGGTAAGGCATGATGGACACACAGACTAAGGTGTTCTGCAAAAACTTAACCAAAAAAAATAATAATAATAATAAATAAATAAATAAATAAATAAATAAATAAATAAATAAATAAAAATAATAATAAAAAAATAAAAAATAACCAAATGGTCAATTCTTTATTCTAAAATTAATAAGAAGAAAAGGAGGTAGAAAAATCAGTTAATGAATACTAAGTTATATGGGTCTCATATAGCAGAATACATAGATTATTATAATATAATATATATGTTTTTTAAACAAGACTTTACTTCTATCATAAAAAAATCATCATTGTTTGAGAAGATAAATATATTTACCCTGATTTGAACATCATGCAAGTGTCCCAGCATCACATCATACCTGAGAAATACATATAATATTATGTTATTGATCAAAAATATGATATATATTTATACACTACATACATTGTATATAATGGATGTTGAAAGAAATAAAATAGCTTCTCCTATTCAGAGAATTTTAAAGAACATATGTGCTTGGGACTAAAAAGGAACTAAGCAAAAGCTAGAGAGCCATAGCTCCTGCTATTGGCAACATAGAAATGGCAAGGGCGACATCTAGAAATCAACATCGCTTCAGCTTTTCATGATTCCGCCCACTTTTTCAAGAAGGAACGTCAAAAGTTACAAGGCAAGTGCTTACAGGGAAATTCAATTTGATAAAAAGAATTCAACAATAAAATTGTCTTTATAGGAGATGAAAGAAAATCTCCAAAGAAGTCTATCAGTAGGGACAGAGAAAAAGAGTTAAATGTAGTCTTATTGGGACCCGCCATCAGCTTCATTAACTAGTTAACCAAAGTTTCTGCTTAATTTGAATTTGTCATAGATCAAAGCAGAGCCTGATGTATGTGAACAGCTTCCACAGCCTCTTCCTTCCTTGCAGAGCCCTTTTGTCTCAGGGCTTCCCTTTCTAATCAAGTTGAGACAGAGGAAGCATATATTTTCTGATTGCAGCTGAAAAGCCATAGGTATTCGCAGTAGTGATGCAAGGAAGTAGGCACAAGGCAGGTTCAGAACATATATGCAAGAGATGAGTCCAGTGAGCTTCCAGAAGAAACTAATTTTTTACAGAGGGAATGAGGTAAATCAACAGGCTTTGAGCAGACTGCTTCACATAGCTGAAAACCAATTCTTACAAAGGCGTAATAATAAAAATTCTTATCATTCCAATCACTAGCATTTCAGTGATTGTTTTGTGCCAACTTCAGGTTCTTTTATTACACAAATCCATATTTCATAGACCCCACTGTCTTCATTTTTTCATAAAGCCAACAAAAGGTATCAAAGGGATTGCCCAGAAGCACATGTGGCAAGTGGAAGAGCCAAAATGAAATTCGGCATTCGCCAGTGAATCAAAACTTTCTGTGGAGGGCTGGGGAAGGCTCAGTCACTATAATGTTTGCCTTGCGAGGACAAGGACCTGAGTTTGATCCTTTGATCCCTAGAACTCATGTAAGAACAAAGGAGGGGCTAGAGAAATGGGTCAGTGGTTAAGAGCACTGGATGCTCTTGCAGAAAACCCAAGTGCAAGTGCCTGGCAGATAACAACCATCTATAACTCCAGTTCCAGAGATTTTTGACACTCTCTTTTGATCTCTATAGGCATTGCACGACATGCATGCACCTACATCATACAGGCAGGCAGTACACTCATACACATAAAATTAAATTAATAAATATAATATTTTTAAATGGGCATGGTGGAATGTGCTTATAATCCCAGAACTCAGGAAGCAGAGACAGGTTTCTTGGGGCTTCCTGGCCAGGATAATATCACCCTGGTCTGCTTGGTGAGTCCCAAGGCAGTGAAATTCTCTGCTCCCCCCCCAAATCATAATTGGATGTGGCACCTGAGAAACCATATCCAAGACTGTCTGATGGCTATGTGTGCTTGCACACACCACACACACACACACACACACACACACACACACACCACAAACTTCTGTGGAAATTTATCTCTTGTGAACAAAAGCAGAAACTGAAGGGTGCATGCCTCCATCTGAAGCTGAACATCTGGACAGCTTCTCTGGGCAGGGTATGCCTGGACCACCATGTTGGCCGTCAAATGGGCCATATACCCACTGGTGCCCTGCTATGCTGCATTTGCTTCAAGCTTTTCCATTTATGGAAGCAGTTCTTCCTTTCTCCATGAGTAGGATCTGGGCTTTGTATAAATTAGGGTCTCCAGTGGTTCTGGTTAGAAACACTAGGATATCGTATTAGTTCACTCTTCTTTTGCTGTGATAAAATGCCAAGAACGAAGGGCTACAGAGATGGTGAAGCAGTTAAGAGTGCTGGCTGCTTTTTCAAAGGACCCAGATTCAATGATTCATAATGCCTATAACTCCAATTCCAGGGGAATCTTCTGAACTCTGCAGGCATTGCATGACATGGGTGCACTTACATGCAAGCATTACACTCATACGCTAATAATAATAATAATAATAATAATAATAATAATATATTTTAAAATACCATGACCCAAAGCAACTTAAGTAGGAAAGCTCAACTTAGCTTTCCTTTCCAGAGGCAGGAATGGCACAGTGGCAGGGGCAGGACGCTGGGAGCTGATATCGCAACCATACATGGGAAACAGAGGGAGAGAGAACTGGAAATCAGGTGAGACTTTAAACCTCCAAAGCTCACCCCAGTGACTACTTCCTCCAGCAATTCACTACATCCTGAAAGTTCCATAAGCCATCTAAACAGTCCCAACAACTAGGGACCAAGTGTTCAAATGCATGAGCATATAGGATACCTTTATCATGTAAGTCACAACATTCTACCCCTGACCCCCATAGGCTCATGGCTGTATCATAAGATAAAATGTATTTGGTCCAACCTTAAAAGTGCTCTTGATAGTGTCTTTACTAGTCTCACCGCTGTTCAGAAGTCCAAAGTTTCTTCTGAGACTCAAGGCACTCTCTTAACTGTGATCCCCTGTAAGACAACAACAACAACAACAACAACAACAACAAAAACATATTTGTAATATACAATGGCACAGAACATGTATTCCCATTCCAAAAGGGTGAGTGGGGACATAGTGAGGAAATGCTGGGCCATTTCACAGCTGTATGCGTCGGCCCCTCACAGCCTTCTTGCAGGGGTTCTCCTGACACACGTTCCTGGCCTCAGCAGCTTTCTCAGACCATGGAGGAAGAAGCCACAGCCCCCCCCCACTCTTGCATCCTGTATCCCTCCCAAACCAGTACCATATGGATGGCACTGCCAAGTTAAGCTGCCAGCCTGGGAGGGACCCTAGCCGACATGGACCACAGTTGTAGCAGTTTTTGTATGTTTTCTAGAGGCAGAAAAACTCCTTAGTCTTTCTTTCACAAATTGGAGGCTTAGCTGGATGCTGTCTTCCCCTCAGAGTGCTCTTCTTAGCTCTACACTATACAGCAGGCTTCTCTCTAATAGCACTAATCTCCTGAACAGTTACAGTTTACATGCCTTGGCTGTAACATGAACCTTTCTAGTGCTCTTTTTCTCCCCAAACTGTACCTTTTACAGTAATCAGTGTTATGCTGCTTTAAATTTCTTATACCAGAGAAATTAGTCCATTACTTTTTAATAAAGTCTCAAGTAAATTATCAGGACATGGGCAGAAAAGACCCAGATTCTTTGCCAAAATATAGGAATGGACTCTAGTCCAGCTGCCAATAGTCTTGATTCCCCTGTAGAACGTCATGAACTAGGCCTCAAACTACCTGCATTCCTCAGCACTGGAAATCTCACTACTAGAACGGCCTGTTCATCTCTGCTTCATCAACGCATTCCTTTTCTAGAGAAAAATATTCCAGTCTTCCACATTCCTCAAAAACACAGCATCTTCAGATTCTTCACAGCAATATTCTAATCCTCAGTGCCAACTTCTATGTTAGTTGCTTTTCTAGTTCTGATATAAATGCGAGTGGAACAAAAAAAAAAAAAAAAAAAAAAAAAACAAAAAAACAACTTAAGGAAGAACGTTTATTTTGGCTTATGATTTTAGAGAGCCAGAGTTCATAATGGCAGGGATGGCCAGGCAACAGGAAGGCATGGTAGCCAGAGCAAGAACCTGAGAGTTACATCTCAAGTGCACACAGGAATCAGAGAGAGGGAATTGAAAATGGACAAGGCTTTAGAATCTCTAAGCCTGCCCACAATGCCAAATTTCCTCCAACAAGACTCCATGTCCTAAAAGTTTCCATAATCTCCCCAAACAGCAATAGCAACTAGAACCAAGTGTTCATATATAAGAGTCTATGGATTTAAATCACAACAGGTGTAGGTATGTGGGGGGGGGAGGTGTATAGGGAGACAGAGAGGGAGAGAGAGAAAGAGAGAGAAAGAGAAACTGAGATAAAGACAGAGACAGGGTTATTCTAAGGTATTAGATAATACAACTGTGGAAACCGGTAAGTTGAAAAAAATTTTCATAATGGGCCAGCAAACTACATACCCAAAAGAAGTACCATTGTGGCCTCTCAACTTTTTCATGTTGCTTCCCCTCTAGGAAAGTCCCTATCTTCTTTGGTATGCAGAATAGACCAGAGAGTAATGGCTAAACATGTCGACTGAAGTTATACTTCAGACCTGGCCTTTGAATGCTGGCTCTGATTCTCGGCATCTGAAATTTCAGAAAGGTCACATTTCAGAAAGGTCACATTTACTTTATACTCAAAGGTTTCTCACTCATGAAGCAGGATCAAAAGTATTTTCAACGCCCAGAATTGCAATGAAATAATGGAAGTAGAACTCTACAGATGCACATGGCAGAACTCCATCATTTCCATCAACAACAGGACTCCTCTAGTCTTACCAGATGCGCTGAAAGCAACATTGTACACTCTGTGCAACAGAGGAAGGAAAAGCAAGAAAAGAATCCAAATTATATAATTCCCCAAGGTAGCCTTGCAAAGTGATATTCCTCTACCTGTTCAAACCCACCTTGATGATGCTTTCTTTGCATATAATAGGATCAATACAGCTTAAGAGTTTGCCTCTGTTTTCTAAGTCAGTGTGCTCCTCAGAACCTCTTGATGTGAATAATTGTCCTAGACACACACAGAACACACACACACACACTCACACACTCTTTGTTACTTGAGACTCAGAACTTATACAGCTATCTTTATCATAGAACACTCACATGTTTATATATATATTACATATATCATATATATATATATATATATATAAAAATCTGTGTGTGTATTTGAAATATGTAACAGGAAAATATGTGTAATATTTCTAATTCAGTTGACCACAACAGCCTTGTCTTTCAGGTTCAACCATGAAGTGCCCAAGAGTAAAAAAGTGCTAATTGCCTCTTTTGTATTCCCCATGACACTAGTACAATCTGGGAAACAGAGCAGCTCACTATGTGTGTGCCAACTGATAAGACTGCTTAACTCATTAGTATGTATTTTCCATTTTAAGAGTGCCTGCTACATGCCATATGTCATCTTAAACACTAGGAAAACCAAAATTAATTAAATATAGTCCATACATGCAAGTATATAAATAATGGCCATACTGGTGACCTGTTTTATGGTATGTTGACACAATATTAGAGTAACATAAAGGACAACTCGAGGATTTGGGAGACGGCTCAGTTGGTAAAGTGCTTATCGTGCAAGCCTGAGTCTGATCTCCCAAACCAACATGACAATTCAGATGTGGTGGTATGTTTATAATCCCAGGGCTGAGGAGAGGAAGATAATGGATGAATCCCTAAGAAGCACTGTCCGGCCAGCCTACTCTACTACATAAGCTCAAAAAAACACAAGGTGGATGACACCTGAGGTTGGCATTAAAGTGGACCTGTGACTTACACACACACACACACAGAAGGATTCAGAGCTGCACGGTAAAGGGGCACAGAATGGAGACTGAGGGTTAGACAGAGCTTCATTGAGAAGGCCACCATGTAGTTTGTGTTGCTAAACATAATACCACAGGCTGGATGAGTTATGCTAGATATTGAGATGTCCAAGATCCGGGCACCAACATGACTAGTATCTGATGGGATCTATTCGGAGTTTCCAAGATGGTGCCCTTATTGTTACATCTTCTAGAAGGTAGAACTGCTATGTCTTCATATGACAGAAAGAAATGGAAAGGCCCTTTTAGAAGGACATTAATTCCATTCCTGATGATAGATCCCTAATGCCTCAATCAATTCCAGAAAGTCACACCTACTAACACTGTTGGATTGAGGGTTACATTTTTACATGAGTACCAGAGGAGACACGGTCCTTCTGAATGTTGATGAGGCAGACAAGGAATACACAAATAGTCCAGGAAAAACCATGAGGCATGCCTAAAACTGAAGAGATAAAAATAGCATGATTTACTTACTGGATCATAAGAATTTTATAGGGTTTCCCAACAAATGTACATGGGGCTGCAGTGCGACTGGAAACAAGTTGTGAAAGGCAGGGTGCGGAATGCATGGTATCTTACGTGACATGTGAAAAAGTTTTAATAGAAGGTCCAAAAGCAGATTTTGGATTTTGAGATGTATCCAAGAAGTTACTAAGAAGAAGTAAAAGATAGAGCCCAGGAAGCACATGATGTTCCCTACAGTAGTCCTACCTTGAGAACATTGCTGGTGGTGGTTGTATACTATGGCCTCTCTCTGACTCACATCACTGTCTAATTGAAACAAACCCCTATAGTCTTAGTTGGATTATAGCATAATATCAAGACAATTGTCATTTCCCTATTTTAGATAGTCCCTTTTAGAATAACAGTATCCCTGTAGTTAGAAGAATTACTAATTGTTATTTTAACTATTTTAAAAAGGATTAAGTAAAAGCCTTTGGAAACTTGTGAATGATAATATTATTATAAATAGATCTTGTTTGTAACTCTCATGATATCTGAGTCAACAGTATCCCTGGAGATATTTTAAGTTTATTGTTTTAAAATTTATTCTTTAATATGAGGGTATATAAAGAACATACTTTGTTTGAAACATGTTCTGCAATATAAGGAAAGGATTGTGATTCTAGCCTATAATATCAGCAATTAATGAAACTGTTCTTTGGGGAGAACTCATTGTCTAATTTAAAATATGCTAAAAATATACATGATCCTTTAGAGAATCTTCTGGATCAAGCCTCAGAATTAAGCCACTCACCTGCTCACATAACAAGATAAGTCTGTGGGCCTTGATGCATGTGTCACTGTCTTCTTCCGCCCCTCCTCAAAGTCTAACTTATGAACTTTCCTCTCATCACCCCAGGAACAATGGTGTCTGAAACCTGCAAGACGCTTTTTTAGAGCAATAGGATTTCACAGAGAATCTTCAATCCCCTATACAACAGAGATGGAAATAAAGAAAGCCATCCTACGCCAGATTTAAAAGGACTATAATCAGCTCAACACATTCTATGTTATAGCAGCAGCTGCTGTTCTCTGGTGCAGAGAAGGGAGAGGGGAGCACCCACACTGAGACCGCCAGAAAGGCAAGAGGGAGATCCTCCTGAGTGATGTATAACCAAACCAAGTAGAAAAACAATACAATACAGAATGATCTGGTTGTTTCTAGAGAAGGCAAGCAGAGTAAGGCCAAAGCTCCCGGCTGGCTGTTCCCAAGGGTTCTGGGTGAAGAAAGCAAGGTCCAGTCCTGCAGGCAAGTAGAAGCTGCTTTGTACCTGAGGATTCCAGGGAGAGCCCAGTATCTCTTTGGGCCTTAGAGGAAGACAGTATTCCATAGGTCATGAAAATCTTTTCTAATTAGATTTAAGATATGCTCCACAGAAAGCAATTCAGTCCTGATACTGTAAACCTAGACAGGAATCCTTGTCTGGAAAAGCAGCGAGCGAGTGGCCATAGGCCCTAGGGGAGACGTTACAAGTATTATATGCTAAATATACAGCCTCAAACATTCTTTGAAATACCTATTCTTTGTGTGTGTGTGTGTGTGTGTGTGTGTGTGTGTGTGTGTGTGTGTGTGTGTGTGTTTGAGACAAGGTCTCCCTGTAGCCCCAGCTGGCCTGGAACTTGCTCTATAAACCAGGCTGGCCTTGAACTCATAGAGGTCCCCCTGCCTCTGCCTCCCAAGTGCTAGGATTAAAGGCATGCACCACCACACCTGACTGAAATACCTATTCTTATACCCGTATTAGTGGAGCTCTCCTCATTGGAGAACCTTATTCTTTTTTAAGTGAATGGTGGTTAATACAGAGATTCACAACTGATTAATGTGCAGAGAATAGGTGACTATGGTCAGCCCTGAATGGGACATCTATATCACACTCCCTACCCCAAGGCTCAGAGAACATTGAGAAATAGGACTGGAAAGATTATAAAAATCAAGGAAGACTGCTGCAAAATAGTGTCTTTTGGACATGACAAGGTCATTGCATTCATGAACTAACAGAAGCTGTGGTCTCTTACACAAGATCAAGCCAGTCAACATTTCAACGTAGACAGGAGAGGGCCCGCACCCCTAACTGAGGAGCTACTGGCAGATGATGGATGCTGGGGGGTGGGGGGGGAGTTGTTTTCTTCAGGAGTGTGGTCTATGGTAGGTTGCCAAATGCTGGTGGAGGACCCTATGCTCCTATACATACAGGCAGCACTAACTGGACTCAGTGGCTTATTTAAGAGGAGGAAGGTTTGGAGGTTTCTCAAGTTCTATATCTGAAGTACAATTTCTCAGACCTTACTGGTTATTTATTTCTGGTTATACTTTCCTTCTGGATGCTTAAGACCACACAGCCCAGATTAACCAAGGTTTATGTTTTCTCAAGGTCAGTTGAGGATCTGGTCCTCAAGGGTCACTCAGGATTTGGTTTTTTTTTTTTGGGGGGGGGGGGGCTGGCTCCTTTTGGATTTTCAATCACCAGTTCCACCCACTCAAGGACACAGTTAGGTCTTGCTAGACCAGGCTTCTCATTCTGAAGTATGAGCAGACTTTCCTCTTTATAGGCTGGACACTGGCTGAAGTCCCATTAGTGGATCTCCAATACCTCCCTGCACAGGAAGACTGGTGACTCGCATTTACAGGACATTTCAAGAGAAGCCCCCATGCGTAGTCCCCTGAGACTTAGTTGACCTCTGAGGGCAAGGAACAAAGTTATCCCTTAGGTCCCTCAGCCAAATTGATATGGGTATTAAGTATGGTCATTAAGCATCCAGAAAGGCTAAGTTACACCAGCCTCATACATCGCACCTATACTAAAATTGTATCTTCTGAAAACAAACTGTGTATTATTTCCATATCATATTTCTTGATTCACCTTTTTCCATTTTATGATATATTATTGTCTATAAATTAAGGAATGAAAAATGTGTTTTCATATATGTATACAGATTAATATGTATGTTATTTATAAGCAGATGTATAGATGTATGCAAATGTATAAACATGTGTATGTACTGGTACATTTGGATAACAGTAAGTGTATAAATTATATGCCTATATGAAAAAAAGGAGGAAGAAGAAGAGAAAGAGGAGAAGAAAAAAGAGGAAGAAGAGGAGGAGGGTGGGAGAAGAAGAGGACAAAATTGGGAGATGGATGTAGGCTGGGTCCAGGAGGAATTGAAGGAAACAAATGTGGGGGGTATGATTTAAATACACTTTATACATGTATGAAATTGTTGTACAATACTTTTTTAAGGATTTTTCTAAAATCTAGGCTGCTTTCTAAGCTCTGATAGTGAAAGCATTCCATACAAGGTAAACAGGTTCATGGGCTCATTTTCTGATAGGCTTAAAAGAACTATATGCCAATTAAATCACACAAGTATGTGTACTAAGAATTTCATAAAAGCCTCAGTCAGACCCTACTATCTAAAATGCTAGTTTTATACCATTAGGAAATGCTGCCACATGCACACTGCAGGCAAGTCTGCAGTATATGACATACGTACGTGTTGCTGGATATCCTCACTTTTTATAAATTTAGACTTATAAACAACAAAATTATACAGAATGAGTTTAGGACCAACAACATACAACTTTATAAATGAAGCACTATTGATACCAATAATGAAAACCTTGGGAGATACCAGGACAATTCAATCAGGAAGCTCAACAGAGTTGGAAATCGTTCCATGGAATACACACCTTCTGCCATGAGTGTGTAGAAACCACCCTTGGAAGTCTGAGACAATGCAGGTTTAATTGTTCATATGCATAGGACATATAACCTGCCTGAGGCTGAGGGAGGTGAGACTGCTCTGGGAAGGAACAGCTGCTGGGATCATGTGCCTATGTTGCATTTCATCACAAGGGGTATAAAAGTTTCTCCTTAGGCTTTGGGGAACTGAGAGTTTTGTTCTTTCCTACTGAAGGGTGTCATTCTTCTACTATGATGAGGTTCATGTTCTCTCTCTCTCTCTCTCTCTCTCTCTCTCTCTCTCTCTCTCCCCCTCTCTCTATGTGTACTTTTTGTTGCTGTGATAAAATACCATTGCCAAAGGCAAGTTGGGAAGCAGAGGGTTTATTTCATCCTATACTTCCTAGGCACAGTCCATCTTTGAAGAGATCAGGCAGGAACTCAAGGCAGGAAGTAGGAGGCAGTAACTGAAGCACAGAACATAGAACAGCACTGCTTACTGGCTTATTCCTCTGGCTTGCTCAGCTCTTTCTTATGCAGCTCAGGCTTGTCCATCCAGGGATGGTCATGCCCACAGTGAGCTGGGTTCTCCTAAATCTATAAGCAATTAAGAAATGCCTCACAGACGTCCCCAGAGGCCAATCTGTTGAAGAAAATTTCTGCATTGAGGTTCTCTCTTACCAGGTGTTTCTAGCTTGTGTCAAGTTTACAAAACTACTCACCAAAGTGTGTGTATATGTGTGTGCTAAGCATACATGTGGGTAGACATATATATATATATATATATACAGGTACATGTACCTGTGCATGTGAAAACCTTAGATTAATGTCAGCCCTCTTCTTCCACCACTCTCACACCACCCATTGAGGTAAGGGCTCTCATTTGAAGTCAGAGCTTCCTGACTCAGCTACTCTAGCTAGTCAGCTTGCTCCAGAAACCCCATTTCCACCTTCTGAGCAACGAAATTACATACAGTTTGTCCAACACGCCTAACCAGAATTTAGTAACACTCCAATCCTGTGCTTCTACAAGTGCTTTACCCACTGAGCTACGTGTTCAACCTGAGTTCATGTTCTTGAGAATCATGTTGTATGAAGACAATTATCTGGCTTTGTGTCCCACATCTTTCTAGATTTGTGATGTTCCTCAGTGAACATTCAGCAAGCAGGATACAGACATCCTGAAATATCCTGGTATTTCTCCTCGTGTGTAGCTGACAGAAAGGAAATGTGAGAGTCTCTGGGCATTAGCTCTAGGCAGGTGCAGGCAGAGGTGGGCACAGCTCAATGGATGGGTTTTATAACAGAATTCGAGTGTCTCATGTGAGAACAGTAGAGATTGCATATGTATAATTGACTTTTCTTTTTTTAATTTTTTTAATTAATTTTATTTATTTCTGTATGTGTATGAATGTACCATCTGCATGCAAGTTTGTGCACCCGTGTAGTGCAATGCCGCGGAGGTCAGAAGAGGGTGTCGGATTCCCCTGGAACTGGAGTTCTCCTGGAATTGGAGTTTCAGACGGCTCTCGGCCACCATGTGGGTGCTGGGGATCGAACCCAGGTCCTCTGTAAGAGCGGTCGGCGCTCTTAACCGCTAAGCCATCTCTCCAGCCCCTATAATTGACTTTTCTATACTTTCTAATTTATTGATAATGAGGGGTCAACAGTGGATAATAAGGAAAAGAAATGAGAGTATCAACATCATGTCATAAAAGCCAGAGAGAAAAAATATTAGAAGAGAAATACCAACAGTGTATAAGGCTATTGAAAGATAAGTAACAAACAGGAAATCCTAGGATCTGGCAACATGGAAAATTCTGTTTTTCTTGACAAGAGCAATCATAGAGGAAGGTCAGAGACAGAATGAACTGGGAGGAGAGGCCCATAAACAAGTACAGACAAGACCACAGACGTCTGTGAAGAGAAAAGTTTTGGGGCTTTTCAAGCTTCGAAATCCCCATCGAACCTGCTCAGCTCTGCCGTTTCAAAAGGAAAGCAGGCACAGACTACATTTATTTAGACAAAGGAGTGTGGAAATATTCCTATAGATAAACAATATTAAAGCTCCTAGAACTATTACATCATGAACTATTTTCCTTTTCATTTTCCCAAGGTGCTTTCAAATGTAAAAGCCATTCTTAACTCTTGAGTGTTACAAAAATAAATGCTAGACCAGATTTGGAGCATGTTGACCTCTACAGTGACACTCTTCGGGGAAGATTTTCTGTGAATGGTGTCGAAAAGAGGATATTGAATCTACAGATCAAAAATGAACAGGACCTCTATCCAGAGGGGACATTCTTCTCTCTTGTTTTTTAGTTTAACCCACACAGCTAACGCATAACATGTGACTTAACACATAAGTGCTTACTTAACATATAGATGGCAAATAAGTTGATTAATTTTACTCCAAGTCTAACTGGTAAGTCAGTGTGGTACTTTCTCCTCTGCTCTACAAGTTCCTATAACTGAGTCTACAAACATCCCCATCAGCTCAAATAATAACCTGCCTATGTGCTGTGTGTCCTTAATTCCTTGAGATCCAAGGATCAGATGGCTACTTTCCAGACAAGCTTCCTGTCTACTTGGTCTTGGTGAACCACTTGGAGCTGCTGTCTGCCTGTGCACTCAGATGTGAGCACATCTGAGACTGTGTTCCCATTCTCTGAAACAGCTCTGTAAGGATGAAGAAATCTCTGACCTCATTCCCAAGGTCATTTTTTTAATTATATATATATATGAACGTATTGCCTGCAAGTACAGAAGTGCACTCATATTGCACAATGCCCATGGACGTCAGAAGAGTGGGTCAGATCCCATGGACTGGAGTTATGGACAGTTGTTAGTCACTATGTGGGTGCTGGGAACTGAACCCAGGTTCTCTCTAAGGGCAGTTTTTTTGTGTGTGTGTATGTGTATGAGTGTACTGTCTGTATGTAGGTTTGTGCACCCGTGTCGTGCAATGCCGCGGAGGTCAGAAGAGGGTCTTGGATTCCCCTGGAACTGGAGCTCTCCTAGAATTGGAGTTACAGACGGTTCTTAGGTGCCATGTGGGTGCTGGGGATTGAACCCCGGTCCTCTGTAAGAGCAGTCGGTGCTCTTAACCACTAGGCTATCTCTCCAGCACCTCTAAGGGCAGTTTTTAAAGTGAATATTCCCCTTCCTTAAAGAAAGATACTTGTATAAATGATAAGGCCTAGTTAAGAATAAGTAAATAAGCCCAGGGTGGTGGTACACATCTTTAATCCCAGCACTCTGGAGGCGGGGCAGACAGATCTCTGGGAGATCAAGGCCAGCCTGGTCTACATGGTGAGGTCTAGGTCTGCTGGGATCACAGGAAGACAATGTCTCAAAAAGAGCACCCCCCCCCCAAGAAAAGAGTAACCAAATAAACATATGGTGTACATATGGACTCGTGTGCATGTAAATATGCAGCGCAGATACAGTGCTTTGCTCGAATTTTCTTCCTTTCCTTTAGAGGCCCGCTATTTTGTCTTCCTCAGAAGCAGGCTCTGAGCTGCTTTGCCCAATAAGCGTATGAATGGGTAAACCCTTTCAGGCTTCTCCAGGGTCTCTGGCTACTATGCTAGCAGAGGAAGGAGATAACCCTGAGTTTGAGGAATGACAGACTATTCCTGGATCCACCTGCTGACTCGGTAAGTGCTCTGCTGCACACAGATCCTGGGTCTGTGTTTTCAAAGATCACTGGGAGTCTCAGCCAGGGAAAGGCTCTGTCGGCGTAACATTTCTTTCACAAAGGCGACTTAAGAAGCCAATGCTCAGATTGCATTTTGCCTTCTCTGAACTCACATCACTAACAGGGTAAGCCACTTGGAATTGAATCACAGACTGCACTGTGCAATTAAAGCTCTCTACCCCGTTGCCTTCTTAGTCTTATCATACCCTGCACACTCTTTCATTCTCCACAGCCTCCCTCAGAGTCACACCAAATTTTCAGCCATTTTTGAAAAATGCATATTCCACTGCTTCATTTTTTTCATCGCCCAGCCCATCCTCTCCCAGATTCCTCTGACCCCCAATTCGTTCTTTTCAGTCCTCCTCTCTGCCCAGGTATTCTTCAAGAAAGTTTTTCCATATGCTGCATCACCACCTCTACCTCCAGACTCATTACAACATCACAACATCGACCACATAGGGCATATGTTCTAGAGTTAAACTTGGTTTCAATCTTTACCCTACATTCTGTTGCAGAGCGCTCTTCATATTCATTTACCCTATGTGAACTATTCTTTCTTCTCAATAAAACACCTGAAAATTTCCAAGTTGTTCTGATCAACAAATGAGACGGTGAGTGGGAAACTCCACAGGAGATCAGTGCCTTATTTATCTCATCACATTCTGTAAAGCCTAAGTTTACACGACTTCCATATTTGGTCCTATTGGTCCTACTGATATGTTTTGCATAATAGATCAGACCTATAGTCTCAAGACTAAAGTAAAACTTCTGACTAAACCAAAATTTCTGCAACCAATCATAGTAAGCAAAAAAAAAAAAAAAAAAAACAACAACAACAACATAATGGAGAGTTATGGAATGGAAGGAATCCTAAGCAGGCATCTGGTATAATTATCAATCTTCAAACAAATCAATGTCTGCCATCTGACAATCACAGATGTCTCTACATGGGCCAAACCTAATGGAATCATTGGCCGAACACCTGGTGCTAATGCTCCAGGCCCACAAGACTGCTTAAGTGAAAGGCCTCTCACTAGGTCTTCTCCGTTTGATATGCTGACTTTTTATCTATAATCTTGAAAGTATTGTGTTTGCTCATGTGTGATGTTGAGGATTGAGCCCAAGGCTTTGCATTTGCTAGGCAAGCATTCTACCACTGAGTCATATCCTCAGACAAAGAAAAATGTTCTTTTCTATTCTATTATTATTATTGTTGTTGCTGTTGTTGTTATTGCCAGAGTGTGGATTGGGGGATTGAAACAAGGCCTCACTACTCAGCCTCAGGCGGGCTTAAAATTCATGAGCTTCTGCCTCTGCCTCATGAGTTCTGGGCTTATAGGGGCTGCTCTATAACCCCAAAAGGATATTTTATAAGTGAATTTATTTTTTTTTATTTTATGTGTATGGATATTTGCCTGCATGTATGCAAGGGCTCCCATTTTGACAAAATGCCCTGGGAGGCCAGAAGAGGGTGCTCCATCTCCTGGAACCAGAGTTAGGAATGGCTTTATTTTTTTTTCTTTTTTAGTTGTACCCTTTTTTTTGGTATTTTGAGACAGGGTCTCCCTTTTAGTACCAGATGTCCTGGAGCTTGCTCTGTAGACCAGGCTGGCCTTGAACCCACAGAGATCCACCTACCTCTTCCTCCCGAGTGCTGGGATTAAAGGAGTGCACCACCATGGCTGTTAGCCACTATATGGGTGATGAGAACTAAACCCTGGTCCTCTGCAAGAGCAGCCAGTGCTCCCAACCACTGAGCCATCTCTCTACTCCCAGAATAAAGAATTATTGAAAGAAAACTACTTAAAAACCAATTTCCTTTACATGTTTGTCCTCTCTGTTCTCACACTCCCAGTCCTTCATACTCTGCTCTCATCCTTCTTTCTCTCTTTGTTTTAAACATCTCGTTGCCAAGTGATATACTGAAACAAACACAGCTTCTTCCATCTTACAAAACAGAAAAATTTAAAGTGATTTTGCTGAGAATGATATGTTTATGTACAGCTATGGTTTTTTACAAGGTACAATGGAAAAGCAAATAAAGAAGCCCCTCCCTAGCCAGCCGGTAACATCCTTGGGCAAGACGTAAGCCCCAGGTTGACCTGTGACCATCACCATCCTTCACAGGACACATCTGGCCTCCACCAGCTAGAACTGGAATGACACCAGAAATGAAGTGCTTAGAGAAGGATATTTTCAATTTGCCAGGAAAGAGAAAGAAGGGCAGGAGGAGCCGGCAAGAACTGACAGCCCACAAGTATAAAAACATTCTCAGAAAAGGAGATGTGCCCAAGAAGATGATCACATTGAAAAATCGAATCTCCTCAGGCAAAGCAAACTGTATGCCAGGAAAGGTCAGCCATTCCTCCCAAATCACAGTTATTGCAACCAACTGTTTGTTTTTAAGCATGTTCCTTTATTGTCTATATTTACAGATTCTGTACTCTCTTGTGCAGAGACACTACAAGAGTGAAAAGAGGGGAAGGCAGAAATACTTTTTTCCTTTTCTTTACCTGGGAATATTTAGTAATGCTTAGTGATTTAAATATGCTATTTGTACTGAATTCAAAGTGAATTATCCTACATACCAGCCAAAGCTAAAACACTTAACCAAATGCCAAATGACCAGCAATACTGTGTTGGAGCTTAACAGCTGAAGTTTAAAAAGAGGTGAAGTCAGATTTTTTCCTTAGTTTTACAGTTAACTATTAGTAATCTGGACAGTGGGAATCTTGCCTCAAGTAGTCCTTGAGCTGTAGAAAAATTGCTTAACACACAAGAAGAAATGCTAACATTTTTGCCCGGAGACTTTCCGTACTTTCACAGGAGTAACAAAAGGCTAAGGGGTAAAGTGAGTTTTTAGACAACTAAAGAGCTTCCTACGCTGGATCACCTGAATGGCAGCCCTTGTCCTAGGGAGTATTAGGTACTAGGAAAGGAACTTCCAGGGAACTATTCCTAGGAATAGCCTATACTCCAACAAGAAGCCAGCAAACTAACAGACTCTTAAAAGGATATAAACATAAACAGACATCAGGTTCTAGCCTACAATGCACATATGTAAACAAGTGGAGGTGTGGGTAAAGTCTAAAACTCTAGAAAGAAGACAAGAGAGAATAATATTGGGTGATGAGAAAGGATGGGGTTTGGGCAAAAGGGGCACATGAGGTATAAAAGAGGAAAATTATCTGGGGGAGACTAAAACAGATGAACGGGGGTAGCAAGGGGTGGGAATGATGGGGAAAGGAAGACCACAAAGTCACACACTATTCAAAAATGTCACAATGGTGTCTAACACATATGCTGATTTTAAGTATATACATAGTTTTAAAAAATAATAATAAATGAAGTCCAGTTCTGCTGGAATTTTGGTAGGAAGCCAGAATATCATCTGATAGCATCACATACTCACCAGGTCTGACCCTACTACAGAGCTTTACATACCTCAGACCACCGAATCCTCCATTGCTTTGGCAAGAAAGAAGTCATCTTGCTATTTCACAGACAGAGGTAGAGAATCAGAGGAGAGACTGAATATGAATGGGACAGCATACCTGTTTATTTACGTGGCAGAGGTGAGTGAGATTTGAACTGTGTGTAAGGTACTTAACCTAAGTACAGCCCTGACCCACAAGAGGTCAGAGATGGAGAAATCAGAACTAAAAAGTCAAGGGTTTCATAGTCAAGCGAAGAATCTACTTGTTTATTATTTGGCTTTTCAATATTCTGCCATGACAAAAAGTTAGAAGACAGACTCTCCTAACTTACCCTGTTGACAATCCATTCATCTTGAAATTCATTGTATTAGTGTATGTTAATTACAGAAAATAATGGGCTTCCTTAAGATATTTACGTACATGCTTATAATATTATATTGCTCTGATCGTATTCACACACCCCTATTACCTTCTCTTCTCTCCTTTCCTCCTTTGCTTATATGTGGGTTGTTTTTTTTTTCCATGCACCCCTTGACCAGATTGACATTCCTTGGTTCACAGGGTGTGTTTCAGCCTCCTTGAATTGGCCCATCTTCCCTGCTAACTACCCTCATCAGGAATGTTAATCTCCACCTTGCAAGATCTCTCCTTAGCTGGCAGTTCTTACAAGATACAGCGACCCTCCTAACCCTTATCATAAACATTAATCTGCAGAGCAGTCCCTGCTTTTCTGACTCCCTTTCACCTGCTGGCCCTTAGCTCCATTGTTTCTATCCCCTGAACAGGGTTAAGGATGAAGAAGGAGGTCATTGTGTCTTGAGACAACACTGAGGCTGTGGGCAAAGGAGAAACTCCATTTCTAAGGAGACGTTTTAGTGATGCGGAGCTCAAATACCTTTTCAGCCCTTTTTCTTTGGTTCCAACAGAGATCATAATACAGCCTGGTCAAGCATCCACCTGGATTCTGTCTGTTAAATGACAGATATAAAGAGCATGAGCCTCTTCAGATAGTCAGACTTCAGTAGAAATTGATGTTGCTGGCCTCCACCCATTACTGACAAAACGTTTTCTCTCAGGCAGAAAACACTGGCAACTCCCTGCTCCGACTCTGCTTATGTATTCAGTGAGTTCATAGTTACTTTTCTCAGGGTCAACCTGCGGACTACCTGCCTCCTTCTATACTTTCTAAGAGCCCACACTTGCATGAAGAAGGGTATAATTGGGGTTTTAATGTAGGTCGAAATCCCCCTCCATTATTCCCTAAATTCTGACAGTCTCATCGTACTTCTGCTTTTTAATATTTAATTCTATGCTGACTGTTACTGATTACAACTAAATTTTACCCTGGGACGCCCAGGGAATAAATGTTTTTATTAACAGTACAAGAAAGGGAAAGCCATTCTGAAAAAGAGCAAAGCTTCTCATGATTTTCCTCTGGAGACACGTGGAGCTGAGAGCAGAGCTGACTTGTGGTTATTATTTGATCAGCTCGTGCTAATCTGTGTGGCTGCCGCCTGCCACGTCCTGCCATCTGTATGCGATTTGTCATCTACTAATACATAATGTATAGATCTGGATATGGGCAAATCAATTATCCCGCTTCAAGGAAGCAAACATAAACTAATAGAAACATTAGTTTAAGACATCCAGAAAACTGGAGAACTGGAGCCCCAAACATGAGTGCTTTATGGAGGTGTAGGGTACAAAGGAAGAGGGGGGCAGGAAATTGGGAATGGAGAACAAAGAACAGGGGAAAGGGCAAACTCTCACTGCCTGAGAATGGCCTACCTGGCTGTTCTCTATGGAAAATGCCTGCCCATAAATGAAACAACACCGTGGTGATCCCAGCAATCTTGGCCTGCTTCTGTTATCAGATATAAGAGTTGTATTTATCTCGATTGAGGCAAACCAATGTTGGGCATGAACACACTCACACAAGAAATATTATAGGTAACAGGAAAGATTTGTTCTGCCATGTGTGAATTCTTCAGTTTTCAAGGAATCTGAAAACTGATAGGACCAAGACAACTCCTCAACATCTGTGGGGGATTAGCGGATAGGAAATTGGAAGGAGTCAGGTGTATTCTTCAAGTCTGAATACAATATAGCCACATGTTCGTAAAGCTAGGTTAAACCTCTATCTCTGCCAGGCGTGGTGGCGCACGCCTTTAATCCTCGCACTCAGGAGGCAGAGGCAGGTGGATCTTTGTGAGTTCAAGGCCAGCCTGGTCTACAGAGTGAGTTCCAGGTCAGCTGGGGCTACAGGGAGACCCTGTCTCGAAAAGACCCCCCAAAAAAACCTCTATCTCTAAATATTGGTTTTTAAATTTCTTGAACCAGGTTATACCCTTTCAGTTATTTTCATGTAAAATGTGATTTTTTTCAGAAGATGCAGATTTTCCAAGTGAATTTAATCCATAGTTTTATAATTTAAGACTTCACTTCTGTGAAGCAACAGTGGTCTCCACTAAGAATGCCAAGATGGCATACAGCAGCTATCACAAAGGAGGCCCTCAAAGGAAAAGACAATGAATGGAGACCTGACCTCAAGGTGAGTCCTCATTAAAAGTACAGGGAGGAAGCCGGGGCCTGGTGGTGGTCACCTTTCATTCCAGCACTCAAGAGGCAGAGGCAGGCAGAGCTCTATGAGATCCAGGCCAGCCTGGTCTACATAACAAGTTGCAGGGCAGCTGGGGCTGCAGGGAGACCCTGTCTGAAAAAAAGTAGCATAGGAAGCAGATGATTCTGAAAATAAAATTACAGAAACAATTTTACCGAATAAATACTAATAAAAAGGAAAAGTTAAAATAACATGTAAATGAAAACTAGATAGATGAATAAATAAATGAATGAAAGTATCATATGACTTCAGCTATAGCATCAGCTATGCATATAGATTTAAGCACATGATACTTTATATTAAGTGGCATCAACAGGTGCTGGAGAGGGGGTTCAGTGGTTAAGAGCACTGGCTGCTCTTCCAAAGGACCTGGGTTCACTTCCCAGGTTTACATGGCAGCTAACAACTGTTCTTAATCCAGTTCCAAGGATTCAATGTCTTCTCTGACCTCCATGGGCATTTGCACGTACATGGTGCACTTAGATACATGCAGGCAAAACACTCATACATGTAAAATTAATTAACTAATTAAATTGCATAAACATTTATAAAATTTAAATCATTATGACCACTGAAATGTTTTGGTTGTAAATCTATTTTCCTGAATGGAGCAGAAACCAGATGATGGTCTGAAATTTGTGAGTGGAATATATAGAATACAGAGCCTCAGTGTGAAATTTCATTTCAGAAGTGATGTGAGACTCAATTGTAACACCTCATGTAGAAATTGCAGGTGAATTAACAAAGCATCAGCAGGTATATGATGGGGCCTGTGTCAACTGTGGAGAGTAGGATTTAGATGAGAAAATTCTACATGGTTTATGAGAGAGTTTCTTCTGTAAAATTAATACTGCGTATTTATAGTGGTCTGTATAAAACTCAATATATTAAAGGTCTTTTTTGGGGGGGTGGGCTTTTTCTGAGACAGGACTTCCCTTTAATCCCAGCTGGCCTGGAGCTCACTATGTAGACCAGGCTGTCCTTGAACTTACAGAGATCCATCTGCCTCTGCCTCCTGAGTGCTGGGATTAAAGCCATGCGCCACCACACCCTGCTTAAGACGGTTCTTAGCCACCATGTGGGTGCTGGGAATCGAACCTGGGTCCTCTGCAAGAGCAGTCAGTGCTTTTAACCACTGAGCCATCCGTCCAGCCCCAATATATTAAGGGTCCTTATCAGTCAGATAAACTGTACTGGTATAAACATGCTTAGAAATAGATTTCGATGCTCCCACTACTAACAACCACTGTATATTGAATGTTCTGTATTATATATGTTATGTGACTCACTTAACATTCAAAACAGTCATTGGTTTTTCTTTACAAACAAGAAAATACATGTGGAGCCAGAAAGACAGCCCAGCAGATATAGTCAGGGGACCTGAGTTCATTCCCAGCCACACACATGAAGGAAAGAGAGAATGGACTGACCACCACACACGCATTATGTCATGCATATGGCCAAATGAAAATACATGAACAAAATAATAACAGTAACAATATTTAATAGTAAAAAACGGATGTACAGAACATAAACTTATACAAAATGACATAGCCAAGTTGTGACAAAGTTGGGATTTGAACCCAAGACCATGTGATGTTAAAATTCACCTTTTCATCTTCAAGCATCCCTGTCTTCTGTTTCCAGAGCAATACAATTGGGAGGGAACCACAACAACATAAGGACTGGGTCAAAGAACAGACTGATATAGTTAAATTCTGCCCAAAACAATGAACCTTTGCAGAGAAAAACTTTTAAAAGACTGAGAGAAAGATACAGGACATGTATGGCAAAATATGTTGTAACCTTCTTCTGTCCAGCCAGAGGGGTTCTGGTAACAGCTGAGAAGTGGGGGTGAGAGTGGAGTCAACACACAGACACCGGGAGTCGGGTGAAAGCAAGCAGACAGCGAGCTGCTGCAGACTCATTTATTTAGGGGAAGGTAGGGGTATATATGTGATCCTCTCTGCTCCTTCCACATGCGGGCCAGACATGCTGATGATTAGGTGAATTCTCATTGGCCCAGGTCACTGACTCAGCTGTTGCCATGGTTAGCTTCTGGGCCTGCCTTTGCCTCCCAAGGACTGGGATTAAAGGTGTGTGCCACCGCTGCTGGCCTAGAACTCACTCCGTAGGCCAGGCTGGCCTTGAACTCACAGAAATCCACCTGCCACCTTAGTGCTAGGATTAAAGGTGTGCAAACAGGTTAAGCCTGTTCAGCAGGAAAGGGGGTAAGCACTCTACAAGAATGCATGAACTGGGTTGGGGTAGGAAGAAGGGAAGTGGAATATGTCTAAACTGAACTGAAAAATGATGTCTGAAATACACGAAACATCAATAAAAGTATTATATTTTAAAGAGAAAAGAATTCTTGAAAAAACAAAAGCAAAAAATAAATATATTCAATAACTTAATAATTATTACTGACGACAAAATACCAGCTCTGTGCTTTCCTTGGCTCACACCTTTAATCCTAGCACTTGGGAGGCAGAGGCAGGTGGATCTTTGTGAGTTCAAGGCTGGCCTGGTCTACAGAGTGAGTTCCAGGACAGCTGGGACTATAGGGAGACCCTGTCTGGAAAAGACCAAAAAAAAAAAAAAAAAAAAGAAATAGGCATAACCTTCATTGTAGACTTCACTTAGCCTTTATATAAAGCAAACAAAAAAGCAGGCTACAATTATCATCATATCAATAAATTTCAGTATAATGAAGCTATCAATAACTAATAAAAATACATAATTGAAAGAATATAAAAAAAAACTTATTGCAACACAAAATAAACTCATGGTATTGACCAGGAGAAAGAACTCTGAATGTCTTGGAATGTGATCAGTAAAAAATAGTAAATACAAAAGAGTAAATATAAAATAGGAATCAACAGTAAACTATTTAAGGATGGTGTCCCACTTTCCTCCCTGATGATGCTCTAAAGCTTTCTGACCAAGAGCACTTTGCAGAGGAAAGGGTTTATTTTATCTTTCACTTACAGGTCAGTGCAGGAACTCAAGAAGGAGCTTGGGGCTTCACCTGAGGCTTTATGTTGAACATTTTAACACTAAAGTGTGTTAAGATGACAGTCAAAGTTAACAAGGACAGATGGCTTTATGAATAAAGAGGTATTCTTATTGGAAGGAAAGAACTCTGTGAATTAAAATAATTCAGGTTGAAACCGTTTATTTGTGAAAGTTATCTTCAAGACCTTTGCACAGAATTGAATTCTGGGAAAGTTTTGAGGTTTAGATAACTTTTCTCTAAGCTTTGCCGAAAAATTATCCTCTGTATCAAAGAATATATAGGAAAGTTAGACAGACTTCTTATTAGATAGAAAAAGTATAAACTATTAAAAGAAAAAGATAAAAGAAAATTTTGATTTCATAAAAATTAAAAACTTCTCTGGTGGCACAAGCCTTTAATCCCAGCACTCAGGAGGCAGAGGCAGGCGGATCTCTGTGAGTTCAAGGCCAGCCTGGTCTACAGAGTGAACTCCAGGCCAGCTGGGGCTACAGGGAGACCCTGTCTCAAAAAAAAAAAAAAAAATTAAAAACTTCTTTTTGAACAACTGTTAAGAAATAGATAAAAAGACAAAAACTAACAGAAAATATTTTTAAAATACTGTCAGATATGAACTGATATCTAAACTATATAAAGACCTCTCACAATTCAATAATATAAAAAGGCCTGATTAAGGCCCCGAGTGGTGGTGCATGCCTGTAATCCCAGCACTTGGGAGGCAGAGGCAGGCGGATCTCTGTGAGTTCAAGGCTACCCTGGTCCACATACCGAGTTCCAGGCCAGCTGAAGCTCCAGGGACCCTGTCTCAAAGAGAGGAAAAAAAAAAAAAAAAAAAAAAAAGAGAGGGTTTGATTAAAATGGGAAAGATTTAGGGGCTGGAGAGGTGGTTAAGAGCACATACTGCTCTTGCACAGGACCAGAGTTTGATTCCCAGCAACCAAGTTTGGTAGCTGCCAAACATCTATAGTTCTAGTTCCAGGAGATCCAAAGTCCTCTTCTGGCCTCTGTGGCTTGCTTCACTCATATGTATAAATTCATAGAGAGACATATACACATGGACATAATTTAAAATAAAATAAACCTCAAAAATAAGAAAGACCAGAGTGCAGTGGTGTACATATTCAGTCTTGGCACTTGGGATATAGAGGTATGTGGGAAGATATATGTGTTTGTGGCTAGCCTGGTTTACATACTAAGTTCCAGGGCAGCCAGGGAGGAACAGTAAGACCCTGGATCAAAAAAATGAGATAGATTTAAACAGACAGTTAAAGAAAGTATAGATGGCACATGAGCATATGGAAAAGGCCTGGTAGCCGGGTGTGGTGGTGCATGCTTTTTTATTTATTTTTTATGTGTATGAATGTATTGTCTGCATGTAGGTCTGTGCACCTGTTTTGTGCAATGCCGCAGAGGTCAGAAGAGGGTGTCGGATTCCCCTGGAACTGGAGTTCTCCTGGAATTGGAGTTACAGATGGTTCTCAGCCGCCATGTGGGTGCTGGGGATCGAACCCAGTTCCTCTGCAAGAGAGGTTGGCGCTCTTAACTGCTAGGCCATCCCTCCAGCCTGGTGCATGTTTTTTAATCCCAGAACTCAGAAGGCAGAGGCAGACACATCTCTGTGAGTTCAAAGCCAGCCTGGTCTACATAGCAAGCTCCAGGCCAGCTGGGACTAAAGGGAGACCCTGTCTCAAAAATACCAAAAAGAAAGAAAAGAAAAGAAAAGAAAAGAAAAGAAAAGAAAAGAAAAGAAAAGAAAAGAAAAGTATGAAAATGCTTGGCATCTTGTGAGTTCTTGGGAGCTTACTGAGTTAGGAAAATACAAATAAAAACATCACGAAATATTACTAGATGTCTGCTATAATAGCTTTCCTACAAATGCTGACCATGCTACTACTGATGAGACTGAGGCATCTGTGACTCTCACACAATGACAACAGAATACAGGATGGCACCACTATTTGGAAAGAGTTTAGCAGTTGAAATACACAGGGCTGGGGAGGTGGTCAGTCAGTAAAATGCTTGTGCGCAAGCATGAGGACATGAATTTGATCCTATGTGAAAAAGCAAGGTATGATTGTAAGAGCCAAGATGCTGGATGAAACCAAGGCAACTGTATTTTCCAGACACAACAGGGTAGTTGCACATATGAATGCACAGAGCTTATGACAACATGAATAAGACCTGCACAAGCTGAGACCAGACAGAAACCTAGCATGGTGGGAAGGTAAACAAGAAGCCTCAGCCCTAGCTGGGGATCTGTTGGCAAACAATAGCTGCTGGGAAAGGGAGAGTCGGGTGTTTTTAAGGTTGTGATAAAGTGTAGGTTGACCAGGCACCAGGAATGGGTGTGAGCATTTAGGGAACATAAATTAGACTCAATAAACCTTTAAAAAAATAACAGATGACAAGAATGCAGAGAGAAATAACATGTGTATGGAGATGTCAGAGAGGGTCTGAATACCATCAAACTTGTTAACTTGTGAATAAATAAATATATCTGAACAATGGAATATTACAAGATGGAGCTCAAACTCTTTATACTAACAAAGATTCTATTTATATGACATTTTGAAAAAGCAAGTGAACTTAAACAAACTTATCAGTAGTTGCCAAAGGCTTAGAAATGGAGTAGAGGGAGAAGATTAAGATCATTAAGAAAGTTTTGTAGCTAATGGAAATATCATACATCTTGGTTACAGTAATGGTAGTTGCATAGCTGTATGTATTTCTCAAAATTCAAAGAACCATACACCAAAAACAGGTGAGTTTTACTCTGTGTCAATTAGGTCCCACTCAGTTCAAGTTTAATAAAAAGAATATATTCCAGAATTCCCCTTTAATAACAGTTTCAGGGTTTTGTTTGTTTGTTTTTTGCTGTTTTTCTTCTGTCTATATTAGCATGCTTTCTGTTGCTGCGATTAAGTAACACAACCAAAAGCAACTTGTGCAAAAAAAAGTTATCTTGGCTCACGGTTCCAGAGGGAGCATTCACAATCGCATGGAGGCCTGGCATCAAGTGTCAGAGCAGGAGGCCCAGAGATCGATCCCATCTTCAACCTGAAACCAGAACCAAAGAGCGAACAGGAAGTTGAGATTGGCTATGAACTCTCAAAGCCTCCCCCACTGACACTTCCATCAGTCAGGCTGTGCCTAAAGATTCCATGGCCTCCCCTAAACAGTGCACTAACTGGGAACCAGGTGTCCGTACACCTGAGCCTATGGGGGACATTTGTCATTCAAACAACTACAGGGTCTCACTCTGTAGCTCTGGATGGCCTGGAACTCATTGTGGAGATCCACCTGCCTCTGCCTCCTTAGTGCTAGGATTATTCCTTCATGGCCCAGCACATCTGGTGATGGTTTTGCTTTCTGTGCTTTGAGTAATCCTCAAATCAACTATAGTCTGAGAATATTGAAATTTTCCAGAGAACACACAATAAGTCTTAAATCGCATGCCGTTCTGAGGAGCATGATGGTACTAAACTGCACTCATCTTTCCTGCCCCAGATGTTGAGCGTCGCTCTATGCAGTATCCAGGTTATGGATTCCCTCAGTCACCATTCTGGTTATGAGACCGTCTTTCCTCTGCAGTGCTTGTGTTCAAGTATTGTTCCCACACTGGACTCCCACCACAGGACAATGGCCTTATCTTATGAAGACTTTGTATCATTTCATAAAGGAGAAAAAGAGTAAAATACAACATATTTTCAAAAAGACTATATTAAAATAACTTAGTTTTGCTACAGGGCTTGAATAATTCCTTTAAATTATTAGTAATTTCCTAGTACACTTAATATATGAGTCGTTTGCATAATAAAAATTGTAAGTTATGAGTGCAGTTCTTGAAATGTCCTGCAAATGTGGGTCACCAGTCTTTCTGTGCAGAGAGGCCTTGGAGTTTCATTAATGGGACTTCAGCCAGTGTCCAGTCTATAAAAAAGAAAGTCTGCTCATGCTTCAAAAATGGAAGTCTTGTCTAGCAAGACCTGACTCTGTCCTCAAGTGGATGGAACTGGTAAATAAAAAGCCAAAAGGAGCCAGGGGCTCCCTCCCCCACCAAAACCTGAGTGACCCTTGAAGATCAAATCCTCAACTGACCTTGAAAAAACAAAAACCTTGGTTAATATGGGCTAAATGTGTAGCCTTAAACATCCAAAAGGAAAGTATAACCAGAAATAAATAATTAGCAATTATTTATTGTACTTCAAATATAAAACTTGAGATCTTAGTAAAAATACAAAAAGTAAAAAAAAAAAAAAAAAAGCACAATTGTTTGCCTTACTGGCAAGTACAGCTACTGGGAGGCTGCCACTGCTTTTGCCATCCTTCAAAGACATGAGACACAGTTTTTCAACCTTCCAATATGGACTGAAGACTCATGTATCTCCAAGAATCCTCCAAACCTTCAGTGCCAGATGGGGACTGCTGAGACATCCAGCTTGTGGACTGAGGAACTACTGGGGTTTCAGCCTCTTCAGAGTATTGATTGCCATTGCTGGACTACCCAGGCTGTATCATGGAGAGCAGTACGGGAAGATTAAAACAGGAGCCAGTGCTTACTGGACCTCATTTGGTGACTATGGGAAGGGAAGACCCCAGTTTGGAGCATAAGGGCAAGACTGATGGTTCTTTGAGCTTGCCAAGGAGGAGCCTTCAAACACTTCCTTAAGGAAAACATGATGTCTTTCAGCCTAATAAAGAAAAAAAAAAGAAATAATAAGCTGAAGATGCTAAAATCTATGATATATGTGGCATGCATATATGCATATTTTGGAGTGATGCAAATTGGAAGGAACAACAACAACAACAACAACAAAGACTGGTTCAAAGAACTGACTGAAACAGTGAACTTCTGCCCCAAACAGTAAACTTCTGCATCGAAAATTTTAAAAGAGACTGAGAAAAAGATGAAAAACATGTTTGGCAGAATGCATGAGCTCTGGTGGGGTGGGGGAACAAGGAAGGGGGATGGGTCTAAATTTAGTTGGAAAATTTTGTATGAAATATACAAAGCTTCAATAAAAATTGGCTTTGGGAAAAAATGTGAGTTATATAGGATTCAGTGTGATCTACAGCTTTGGGCATCCCCTGGGCCCAGGGGGGCGGGGGCGTGTCTTATGATGTATCACTTGGTGGTATGGAAGTCTACTATACACAGTCATTATATCTGATTTACCTTTTTTTTTAATTTTTTATTTATTTCTGTATGTGTATCAATGTACTATCTGCATTCAGGTCTCTGCACCTGTGTCGTGCAATGCCGTGGAGGTCAGAAGAGGGTCTCGGATTCCCCTGGAACTGGAGTTCTCCTGGACTTGGAGTTTCAGACGGTTCTCGGCCGCCGTGTGGGTGCTGGGGATCGAACCCGGGTCCTCTGTAAGAGCGGTCGGCACTCTTAACCGCTAGGCTATCTCTCCAGCCCCTGATTTACCTTTAAGGTCTAGTGATAAAAGGTATTTTATAGAACTTGATTTCAAATATAATTTACCTATGTAGTAAATAAAAAACAATCATTGGTTCAATAGTCAAAACAAAATTGCTATTGAAATTTACTGATAAAAGTGCATATATATTTATATATACATTTTTAATCATGAGCTGCTTAGCAAAGAATACACAAGCTGAACATGGGTTTCTCCATCACATGCTTTGTAGCTGCTCAGCCTCAGCCCATCTGTTTTCATGTCTGCGAAGTCTCAAGTTATACAGCTCACTTAGGGATTTTATAACATGGATATCTGAACCAAGTGTGTTCCATCAGCTACATTTCTCTTTTCTTGCATGAGCATGAAGAAAATATAGGAATTAGTAGAAAAACACTCTCATGAGATTCTTACATTAATTAATTTATTTATTTATTTTTTTGGTCTTTTTTGAGACAGGGTCTCCCTGTAGCTCTGGCTGTCCTGGAACTCACTCTGTAGACCAGGCTGGCCTCAAGATCACAGAGATCAGCGTGCCTCTGCCTCCCAAGTGCTAGGATTAAAGGCGTGCGCCACCACGCCCAGCATTTATTTATTTCTGTATGTGTATCAATATACTGTCTGCATGCAAATCTGTGCACCCCTGTTGTGCAATGCCGTGGAGGTCAGAAGAGGGTTTTGGATTCCCCTGGAACTGGAGTTCTCCTGGAATTGGAGTTTCAGATGGTTCCCGGCAGCCATGTGGGTGCTGGGGATTGAACCCGGGTCCTCTGTAAGAGCAGTCGGCGCTCTTAACTGCTAGGCCATCTCTCCAGCCCGTGATTCTTACATTAAAGAAGAGCTGTCACCCATGCCCCCCATGCAGTGTACCATCTGATGAGCACCATTGACAGAACTGTCATGCTTTCAAGGGAGAAGTTTCTGAACTGCAGCACACACACACACACACACACACACACACACACACACACACACACACACGGCACTGAAACCCCAGAGCTGATTCCAGATCACAGTGTGCAATCTGAAACTCAGCAATTGCCTCTGACAGAGAAAAGATGGTGATTGTTTCTGAGCTTTCTGAAGGAGAGTATCTGGCCTGACGCATCACAGATACACTCCTCTCTCAGTTTATTTTCATCTCATTGTGTGGAAGGTTTCCCATGGAGGAGTCATGAGGGGAAAGGCAGGGAGCTACTTCAGGCACTAACAGAATGGCCTGAACATTCAATTTTTATGTTGTGTTTTTTTTTCAGAGAGCTCAGGGAGGGACTGATATCAAGGGAAAAACTGCAGAACTGCGGCTGCCCTCCCGAGCAGCTGATGCTTAGCATGGCATGCGGGTGACACACACATACATCATAATAAAGAACTGTGCATCATCTATTAGTACCAACTCAAGGAAGTACTCCAGTGACTAAAGCACAGGGGGTATACGACAAAGACTAATAAGATAGATAGGCAAAAAGTATTACAAAGAAACAGTGATAATGCTTTCTCCCCATCACACAAAGAATTCTGTCTTCAAAACTGAGAAGAATGTTCCACTGTAAAGGAATTGTTGTTGGAAGACTGAGCTAGAGAAGCTAATAGTTGAAGCATGGGAAGTTGCTCAGGGTTATTAGTCATTAATAATACACAAGGACTTAGTAGGAATTTGAAGTATTAGCTCTTGGAACAGTAATAATGAAAAAAATAATAGAAATCTATTATTCTATAAACTAATTAAAAATGGGCTGGGGGTTTGTCTTTTTGAGACAGGGTTTCCTTGTAGCCCCAGCTGGCCTGGAACTTTCTATGGAGACCAGGCTGGCCTTGAACTCTTAGAGATCTGCCTGCCTCTGCCTCTGAAGTGTTGGGATTATAAGTGTGTGCCATCATACCCAGCTAAAATTAAAAAAAAAAAAAAAAAAAAAAAAAAAAACAGTTTGAACAGAGACTGGGAGATTACTCAGTGGTTAAGGGCACCGGCTGTTCTTGGAGAGGACCTTGCACACTTGTGTTGCACTTACAGATATGCAGGCAAAACACTCATACACATAAAATAAAAATAAATACATTAAATAAATTTTTAAAGATTTGAACAGAGATAACCTACTGTCAATCCCAGAAACCATGGGTTGATATATATATATATCTATATATATTTGATATACTATGATATATATCTTGATCTAATATCTATATATATATAATCTCATTGTTATATATATCTCAACATATATATATATATATATCAGTATTGGATATAGGATAGCTCAGTATTGGGTGTAGGCTATCTCCCTATGAATCAGCAAAAACCCCAGAGGGCCCTAAGGCTACACACAAGCTATTGCTGTTGTACTATAGTTGCCCAGCAGAGCAAGAGTAAGACCCTACTGCTGAGACATCACAAATATTGATTGTAGAGCATAGAGAAATCAAGCTGGCACTCATCTGGAAGCTCCCTCCAGGCTGGCTAGCTTTCATAATACCAGAAGGTGCCATGCAGGCTGCTTGGGAGCAGGGGAAGTCAACAATAATCCTACGCAGTAGTGACATTGCAAGCTGTAATACCAACCTGCCAGGCAAGCTATGTGCCTGGTGCAATAGCTGCATGGTTGTTATGGGAGTAACCAACAGCTCTGTGAATGGATTTAGCCTATTCCACAAGAATTAATTTATGCCCGGTACTCTAAACTCAGTTAAAAACCCATGGTTCAGGAGACCATAGGACCTAGGAGGAAAGTTATTACTGATATTTTACTAGTTTGGCATGGCATTAAACTGCCTTCTAAATATCTATGTGTATCATGTAGACAGATGCTGCTCCAGCCTTGATCAGAGAAGCTTCTCCGCTGTTAACAATGGCTGTTCAAGGGAGTGAGTTAAGTGACTGCTGAGTGTTCAGCCCTAACATGACATTTATCTCATCATGCTAAGGCTCAGAGAACATCATAGAAGGGGGAGCAGAAAGAATTTAAGATCTTTATGATAGGGATTAGGGGCTGAAATATGCCGTCTTCTGGGCACAATGCAGCAGCCATTGCAATATAAACTCACAGCAGCTAAGTCACCTGCACTGGGCCTACCCAAGGCTGGACCCATCAATAGTCAGTCTGGGGTGGAACGGCTTGTGGGGCTCTAGCCCTCCTGAGTGAGCTATTGGCCATTGATGGATACTGGGGGGGTAGGGGAGTCAACTTCTTCATTTGTGTATCCTCTGGTGAGCCCACCAGGCTCCAATGGATAGTTCCACACCCATGGTCATAGAGATGGCCTGGTAAAAGAAGTGTATCACAAAACAAAGCAAAAAGGAGTGTGAGAAAGAGACTGCTAAGAAAGAAGGAGGTCAACAGCAGTGTAGGGGAATCAAGAAAGTTTCGGATGAGGATAATCAAAATGCTCCATACATACGTGCGTGTATATGTGTGTGTGTGTTAAAAAATAATGAAAGTGCAATTACAAAAAGATCACTTTTTACATTTTTATTCTTTGTGTATGTTTCTGTATATTTGTATACCATATGTGTTCAGTGCCTGAAGAGGTCAGATGAGGGCATATGACACCTTGGAATTGCAGTTATAGATGTTGTGTCTTAAATCACCATGTGGGTGCTGAGAACCAAACCCTGGTCCTCTGCAAGAGCAGTAGGTGCTCTTAACTGCTGAGCCATCTCTCCAGCTCCAAAGTCTTTTTTTTTTTTTAATATGAAAGTATTATATAAGTCAAAGATTAGGCAGAGGAGAAACACAGGCAGTTTACCAGGTTCTTTGACGTCTAGAGGCAAATTCCTTTGCATAAAATAGGGTGAGGTCAAGAGGAAGTTAGGCAATAATGTTATAGCAGCAGGAAAGAGTGAGCCGAGAATCAAGATTTTCATTTGAATCTTCTGCCATTTGCTAGCAGGGTGATGTTTGGCTGGTTACTTAACTTTTCTGAAATAAAATAAATCTAAAAGTACCTAGCATTAGAGGACATGAGTAGAATTTCACTTGATCTGTTCACATAGTATAGTGATTTCAAAACATATAGGTCAGTCTGTATGATGCTCATTTTGTTCTTAAATTTTTATAGTAAGCAGTTCAGTGGCATGAAACTCATCAGTCAAGATGTCCGTGTGTTTCCTGAGTAGGGCCACACAAGCAGGGTCACTCTTCCAGTTGACTCACCTAAATACTTAATAGACACTGTCTGTACTTACAGCTACTTGCTGGAAAATTACTTTGCAAGCTTTCTTGTATCTGTTCATCTGTGCATGCCCTGTCTCCTCAATTAGGACTATTGATTTATCGAGCCAGAAAGCATTTTAGAGAACTAGGCCAAACTCTTCATTGTGTGGGAATATGGAGGTGCAGGGAAGTCCTGTGATTTAACTCACACATTAGTTAGTATGAGTTCCACATTCTCTTGACTTCCTGCTCTCAAATTCTTATCACAAGGTATAATAAGTAAGCACGAATGGCAAGAACAATTTTCTGCTATTGTTCTTTGTTGTTATAATTTGAGACACATTTGTGCAGAAAATGACCATGAGCACCAGAATCTTTCCGTAAATTTATAAATTACTTCATTGAGAAACACCAGAAATATTTTCTAATGATTAGTCGGTGTGCTGGATAGCTTTAGTGTCAACTTGACTCACCTGGGTAGAGGGAGCCTCAATTGGGGAAGTGCCTCCACATTGGACTGGCCTGCGGCCAAGTCTGTGGAGTATTTTCTTGATTGTTGAGTGATGTGGGAGGGCCCAGCCCACTGTGAGTGGTGCCACCCCTGAGCAGGTTGTTGTGTATCATATAAGAAAGCAGGTGAGGGCTGGAGAGATGGCTCAGTGGTTAAGAGCGCCGACTGCTCTTGCAGACAACCCAGGTTCCATTCCCAGGTGGATCTCTGTGAGTTCAAGGCCAGCCTGGTCTACAGAGTGAGTTCCAGGCCAGCTGAGGCTATAGGGAGACCCTGTCTGAAAAACACACACACAAACACACACACACACACACACACACACACAAAGGGGATAATTTGTACAAAATAGGCAGCAGTTTTTACTTGTATATATTAAAAATAAATCCTACCAGGAGAATTCTAAGTCTGATGGTAAAGGATAAAGGAGAGAAATGCTGCATGGATGTTGCTAAAGCAAACTGCAGACAACACGTGCGTCTGTAGACTAAGTGTGGGTGCAGGGGGCTGGAGAGATGACTCAGCAGTTAAGAGCACTAGCTGCTCTTGCAGAGGACCTGGGTTTGATTCCCAGGACCCGTGTGGCAGCTAACAACCATTTGTAACTCCAGTTCCAGGGAATCTGACACCCTCCTTTGACTGGTCACTGCATGACATTGGTGCATGTACACAAATGCAGGCAGTACACTCATACGCATCAAATAAAATATTTAAAAAATACATTACAAAACTAGTTCTGATATTAGTTGATTTTGCTACAGGGATCAATCACTTCCAATCTGTCACTTAAAATGCATCGTAACTTAAATCCATCGTAACGTTTACTTAAAACTATGGAATGATTAAACATGACTGAGCGAAGGCAGCAGAGGAGAAAAAGAATTGATATGGTGGGAGACACAGACGCATTTTCTTTTTAAATGTGAAATTTCTTGGGGGGGACATAAATGTCAAACTTTAGTGAGTAATAAAAACACAGAGTACTTACTTGTTCTTCTTGTAGGCTGGCAACCATGACAACGGAGGGGACCCCTTCCAAGCNAGCATTCCACCCAACACAGGATAGCATGCCAGCCAACATAGGATAGCATTCCACCCAACATAGGAGAGCATTCCACCCAACATAGAATAGCATTCCACCCAACACAGGATAGCATGCCAGCCAACATAGTGTTCAGGTTTAAAAACCCAGCATCATGCCCCTGTACCACATTCATACAAACACTTCTAACAAAACTCTAACTTCAAGTGTCTGTTCTATATTGGTCAGGATTCTTTTGGAAAAAATAAAAAGAAATGTAAACTCTGCACAAGAACTCCACGTCTCCTGAATCACAAACTCTGAGACTTATCACTCTAGGGGGTTTAAGAGGTTTACAGTGTGTGTTCCAGCTTGATGAGCCTGCTACAGTTTCATAGATCAAAGCAGGTCATTCAGAGTTTAAAGTGAGGAGTAAAAGTCATTGATGATTTTAAGCCATGAAGAGGAGATTGTTAAATTATTAAATTTCTGTTTTTAAAAGATTCCTCTCCATAGTTTGGACAGATTGGAATGCAGGGAAGCAAACATTCAAAGAGGAATAATTTTCTTTCAGCCACTGAAATCTTTATGTGTATTTTTTTTTAAGATTTGGGGATGATTGTGTGTGTGTGAGTGTTTTGCATGCATGCATGTATGTCAGTGTACCATATGCATACAATGCCCACGGAGGTAAGAAGAAGGCATGAGATTCCCTAGTTGTTAGCCATAATGTGGGTGCTGGAAACAAAACCTGGGTCTTCTGCAAGAGCAAACCATTTACTTAACCACCAACCCATCTCTCCAGCCCCTCAGCCACTGTATTCTCCACAAAGATGCTTAAAACCATACATTAACAAGGGATAGCTTCTTTAACAAGAAGTCCTGGGATGTGGTTATGACTTCTACAATAAGGGAATAATCTGTACAAATAACTTTTACCTAAGCTTAACTCTTAGGGTTGCTGGCCCCTTTCAGGGACACTAGCCTTTCTCAACATGGCTCTTTGCATCCTGGTTGCTAGGAGACAAGCAGCCTTGGTCCACTACATACTGTCTGCCATGATGTTCTTCCGTACCTCCCCAAAGCATGGAAGTTGCTGACCATGAACTAAAACCTCTGAAACTATAAGCCAAGAATAAGTCTTTTCTCCTCTTAAGCTGGTTGTCTCAGGTGTTTTGTTGCAGCAACAGAAATCTGATGGATGGAGCTAGAGAGATGGCTCAGCGGTTAAGAACCCCGACTGCTCTTACAGAGGACCGGGATTTGATTCCCAGCACCCACATGGTGGCTAAGAACTGTCTTTAACTCCAGTTCCAGGGGAATCTGACATCCCCTTCTGACCTCTGAGCCATTGCATGACACGGGTTCACCAACCTACATGCAGACAGTACACTCATACAGATAAAAAATAAAAATTAATTAATTAAAAAAGAAATCTGATGGATGTGTGAAGTTTATTGGTATCATTCAATCAAGGGAAAATAATGTTTCAAAAAGAGAGCTATTCTGAATGAGTATCAAGGAGTTAATAAGTCACAACAAAATGACTGATGGACCTTCCTAGGGCATCTGCGATTGTAGTAAGAGAAGCTTCCATACAGTGACAGGAAAGAAGTCACTTGGAATAGTTTGAAAAGAGTGTTTGATAAAAAAAAAACAAACACAAAAGACAAATGTAGAAAATATTTTTATGTGGAAAATGACAAAGAAATGGGAAAAAATTAGAGGGCCCTTTGGGGTTGAGGCAAGTTTGCAAATTGTGCCTACCTCAGAGAGCTTCACCATATCCAATCAATCACAAATGTGTGGGACAGAGCAACATTTAATGAATATCTCTGATGGCCAGGATACAGTGGTAAAAAGATTAATCAAAAGGAAAAATAAAGGCACATTTATGTAATTAAATGAAAAGCCACTGTGTGGCATCTCTACAGCAGAGATACAAAGTGCTTTCAGATCAAAGAGAATACAGGGATTGATTTATTTTCTGAACGACCACTAACAACAGAGGTCTCAGACTTTTAAATTCAAGGATACAGAAAAACAATCTTTTAATATAGAGGGGTTAGCCACTACACACTAAATAAGAAAGGATCCCAGGGGTCAGTAAAGCAGTAAAAGAAAAATACACTATTTAACTTAAATCACATTCCGGAAACTAACAATTGGTATTAGATAATGTTGGGGGGTTTTTTTTGGTCTTTTTGAGACAGGGTCTCCCTGTAGCCCCAGCTGTCCTGGAACTCACTCTGTAGTTCAGGCTGGCCTTGAACTCACAAAGATCCACCTGCCTCTGCCTCCCAAGTGCTAGGATTAAAGGCGTGCGCCACCACACCCAGCTAATAATGTCAATTTTTTTTTTTGGTCGTTTTGAGACAGGGTCTTTCTTTAGTCCCAGCTGGCCTGGAGCCTGCTATGTAGACCAGGCTGGCCTTGAACTCACAGATCTGCCTGTGTCTGCCTCCCAAGTGCTGGGATTAAAGGTGTGAGCCACTATGCCCAGCCCAAGTAATGTCAATTTTTAAACATGACTTAGGGGCTGGAGAGATAGCCTAGCGGGTAAGAGCACCGACGCTCTTGCAGAGGACCCGGGTTCGATCCCCAGCACCCACATGGCGGCTAAGAACCGTCTGTAACTCCAATTCCAGGAGAACTCCAGTTCCAGGGGAATCCGAGACCCTCTTCTGACCTCCGCGGCATTGCACGACACGGGTGCACAGACCTGCATGCAGACAATACATTCATACACATACAAAAATAAAAAAATAAATAAATAAAAAAAAAAACATGACTTAATATGTTTTATTATTCACATTTAAGAAAAATGGAAGATAGGCTACCAGAAATTAGGGCATAGAGAAAATATGGCATAAATAGAAATCTATAAGGATATTTTTAAATTTTTTAATTTATTTTTATGTGTATATGTATGTGCCTCTTTGTCTGTACATATACTGTGTGCATGCAGTACCTGTGGAGAGCAGAAGAGGGTGTCAAACCCCTGGGATTGGTGGAATTGGAGTTACAGGCAATTGTGATCTGCCTTCTATAGGTACTGGGAACTGAATCCAGGTCCTTTGCAAGAGCAAGTGCTCTTAACCACTTAGCCAACTCTCCAGCCCCTGAAAAGAAATACTTTTGTGTCTGTTATTTCATGGAGCTCTGGCCAACTTGTTTGGCCATTTTTAGTTCCCTGCTAATTGGAAAAACACTTATTATTTGTATGATTATCAGACAGAAAATTATATGCAGTTTCTTCTAAACCTGCTTCAATCTAACAATTTCTCTGTAAATAAATGAGTAATGAAGGACTCTATTCCTTCCATATATATTATTTAATTGGAAAGCTATTATTAAAAATACAGCATTTTATTAATTCTTTGAGAATTTCATACAATGTATTTTAATCATATTCATCTCCCACTCCTCCTCCCAACTCCTCCCAGATCCGCCCCCACCTCCCTACCCACCCCCAACTTCGTGTCCTTGTTTTTATATATAACCCAATTTGTGGGATAGCTATTATTTCAAATAATCTTGCGGAGGGGAGTTTTTCTTTTACTCTTCAAAGGATTTCTAAACATTGAGAGACAATGGGTAAGCTTATATGGTGCTTTTCAAATCCAACTGTATGCCTGAATCCTGGAGGGAAAGCTTTCTGAAAATATAGATTCCCGAACCCCACCCCAGACATTCTGAGAAGCTGATGCACAAATAGGTCAGAAGCAGTGGAGTTTAAGAGGTCCCCCAGCTGATTCTGATGTGCAGACAATTGTAGAAAACATAGCTGTAAAACAGACAGTTCATGTGTCCATAACATGATTTGACTGTTAGAGAACTGAAAAACAAGTGAATCCCATGAGCATTGTGAGGACCAGTGTTGGCTGGAAAGGATGGCTGGGAACTCCTGATAGCAGTAGAGCGGAGAACACGCCTGTTGTCCAGGCCATAGAGCACAAATACTGTTGCTGACCTATTGTGGCTACTTTGTTTGAAGGGATTGCAGCTTTGCGTTTACTGTAACAGTGGTAAGAAGAAGTCCATTTAGGGGCTGGAGAGATGGCCTAGCGGTTAAGAGCGCCAACCGCTCTTGCAGAGGACCCGGGTTCGATCCCCAGCACCCACATGGCGGCCGAGAGCTGTCTGAAACTCCAGTTCCAGGAGAACTCCAGTTCCAGGGGAATCCGAGACCCTCTTCTGACCTCCGCGGCATTGCATGACACGGGTGCACAAACCTGCATGCAGACAGTACATTGATATACATACCGAAATAAAAAAAAAAAAAATTTTAAAAAAGAAGAAGTCCATTTAGAATGAATGAAAAAAAGATGTTCCAGTGAGAGTGCAGAGAGTTAAAGGGAAAGAAGAAGCCATTTCAGCTGAGAAAATTAAATGCTGGGTCTGCTCAGTGATGTTTGTAGATTATAACTACACACTTTGCCTACAGAAATGCCTTTATTATTAACAATTTTCAGGAAAAAAAATTAAAAATCCATTTCGAACCACTTAGTTGCTTTAGTAACACTTTTTTAAAAATAGCACTTTCCCTAAGGAATATAACAGATATTAAAGGGAGGACTAGACTCTTGTGGATGTGAATAGCTGTGAGTGCGATCATGAACTAAGCAAGTGTTCACAGGAAATAAGCCTAAGGAGCAAGCACCTTCTTTTGCCCAGGGCCTCTTAAAAGATGGGTTAGTATTAGGTTGAAAAGGTAAGGGGTACATCTTGAACACACATAATCAATTCTATTGGTTTATCTTTTAAACAGTAAAGAGATTTTTCTATGTTTATTTGTTTCACGGTCTCACCACATAGTAATTATGAAGTTCTCCTTGAATGCACTAAGCCGTTTTCTCTGCAATTCGATTCATTCCTAAGAGGATGCTTTGCTCAGCAGAAAGCCTGCCTTGTACAGATGTAGCACTTGGACGAGTTGATTTCTCCATGGAGACCGGTACTGAACTCCACAGACAACTCTAGACTCCTTCCTCTCTCTCCTTATTTTATTCCTCCCAAGAATGAGTCAGGGTTAAAGAGAACCTATGTCAACCTTCAAATGATAGCAGTATGGTTCTAGACAACATACTAAGACTGCAAACTGCTTTTAAGGGTGAATATCTTAAAATATGTGAAGACGTTACACTCCTTTCCTCTTCCTCGGGGACCCTCAGATGGTTGGTGGCAGTCTATGTTGTCTAATTGCCCCCACAAAGCCAGGCCATGGGACTCATGGCATGAGGCAGAGGCGTTTATACATACCTTCTCCCTTGACATGGTTTTGTCTATCAATAATAAGCAAAGTTTCGAAAATGAAAGTTGACTTAGAGGGAAAAATTGATGTAGCCAGGTTTCCAATTCTGGCCAGGCTGTGGACTAAGGTAAAATGAAACTATAGCACAGCTCTCTCCAGGTTATTATAGGAGGATTGAGGACAAGTCCTGCTTAAAACAACAAATAATAAACAACCCAAAATGTTCTTTCCCTTCCCCCCCCCCTTTTCTATCTTCCTCTTTCACTCTTTCCCTTTCTCTGTCTCTGGCTTCCATTGAGTTTATTTTATTACAAGAGATTTTGTTCAAATCTTTCCAAGGGATCCATCCCAAATCCGTCCTTATTCATTTCTCATCCCCAAGTCATCTTTCTGACATCAATAGAAAATATAAGTCCCAACCAGGACGTGTTTTCAGCTTCAAATACCCTGCTCCAGGTAAGCAAAGCTATTCCTATATGCCTCTTTCCACTTCCAGGTAACAAGTTTCCCCGTGAATCAGTTTCTGATGAGTCTTCAGGATGTTCTACCCAGCACTTGCCTATTAATTTGCTATGACAAACATACATCTGTCAGCTCTTCCCATGAATTAATAGGTCTGTAATTAAAATCCAACAGAGAGCCCCCAAATTAATTAGGACAGGAGACAGCCATGTAAACAGCATACGGCACAGCCTTCTATAAAGAAAAGACAAGCTTCATGCAATACAAAGACAGACCATGAGACTCCAACCTTCTCTGCATTATCTGCCTCCTGAATTGTTTTTCCTCGTCTGTAAGGTTGTTGTGAAGTGCCCAATAGACAGCCACCACAGAGCGGATATCAGTGTGTCACAATGACTATCTGACTTGCTACTTAAAATATGACCCTCATGGGAGGCTATTTCTCCTGCTAACAGGAAACACACACACACACACACACACACAAACACACTCCCATGCATATACACAGACACACTCTAGAACATACAGACATACAATCATACACATGCACACTTTTTCACACAGACACACATAAAGACACACACACACAAATACATAAAATATATATTATAATATATATATATAAGATATATATATTATAGTGGTCTTTTGAGACAAGGTCTCCCTGTAGCCCCAGCTGTCCTGGAACTCACCTTGTAGACCAGGCTGGCCTTGAACTCACAAAGATCCGCCTGTCTCTGCCTCCCAAGTGCTAGGATTAAAGGTGTGCACCACCACACCTGGCAATACATAAAATATAAAGGCATCAGATATCTTACTGTTCATACCTGGGTTTTCCTCTTTAGACTTTCTGGTCTGTGCATGGAGAAGGCTTTCATGTTTTCTGGATCTTCTGGACATATGGCCATGGAGGTAAGGTGGTTTAATGGCTCCACACACTGGGACTAAACTGGACCCAATTTATGTGTACTTACTGTGAGTTCTTGAGAAAATCAGCACTATTCTGAGTCTGCAAATGTTAGGTGTGTTATTCATGAAGTCAGGTCCACAACAGATTGACAATACTAATAAGATTGATTTTTGTCTGCTCTCAAGGAGGAATATTTAAAATAATTATAATAATAACTTCAATATACGCTTAGATCTGTTAACAAACAGCTTCCAAAGGCAGGGTGCCATGTTTTATGCTATGTTTGGCAGTTAGCAAAAATGGTTATTTATTTTTTTATTAATAAGAGTGAGTCAAAGAAATAAAATATCCATTCAGCTTAGCTGTGAAAGGAGATATGTTAACGAATCTAAGAATTCATTCCTTCTGTGATAAAATGTGTTCCTACCCTGAATAGCTGCAAAATTACACTTTCTTCTCTGCCCATATTGTGGATGAAAAAGGACAAAAATTTCTTCCAAAATCTAAGTTATTTTAAGATTGGCAGTCAGAAAAGGGGACCATAAAACCTTGTCAGGATGACAAGGGCTGAATTAAGTTCCAGAGACTGTTAAGAGCAATGTGAAGGACTTGTCTCTGGCCAGGGATAACTGGGCATAAAAGCATATTGATTAATAATGTAACCTTCTTTCAAACTTGTTCCCAGGCAGCCCCAAATCCTTCACAGCACACAGCTGAGAAATATGAAAAGATTTTCACCAAGATTCTCAATAGAAGCAACAACTAGAATAAACTCAACTTGTCAAAGAACAGTTTTCACCATACAGAGCCCTCACACCTCAGGAAACAGCACTGAGGGGACTGGGTTCGGGGGGGGGGGTGTACACGTCCACACTTATTCTTGCCAAATGCCCCCAGGGACAATGCCTTTGCATTTTCAAGGGGAAAATTACTTGGGTTTATTCAATCCACTGAAGACTACATACAAATATATATAAAAAGGAATGATTAACAGAGAACTCTTCTTAACATAGTCAATACTGGGTAATGAATATTTGATAAACAATTCTGGTTTCCAACCTACAGGCAGGGGAGAGCATTCCCTTGGTTCTCAGATATAGATATTCATTGAAGTTAGCTGTGGCAATAAGAAATCAGCTGTAAGCTTGCGAGGCTACCTATGGCAAGGAGAACAGTACAAACCCCACAGGAACTCAGGAATGGCTAGACTGAAGCTGGAATATAGTTTCCAAACAGTAGGATCTAGCCAGGCAAGCATTGTGGCACACGCTTCTAATCACAGCACTTGAGAGGTGGTGGCAGTCAGATCTCTGTGAATTGGACCCCAGTGTGGTCTGCATAGCAAGTTCCATACCAGCCAGGGTTGCATAGAGATAACCCTGTTTCTCAAAAACCAAATCAAACCAAAGCAACCAAAAAAACTCAAAGCAAACAAACAAAAACCCAACAGGCTCTCTTTTAGGATATGCAATTATTCTGTCTGTGCCAAATAACTTCAATTGTCTACTTGACACATCTGGGAAAAGGGAACTTCAACGAGGGAATTTCCCCGTTTCCTGTATCAGATTGGCCTGTGGGCAGGTCTATGAGTGGTTTTGTTTATTTGTTTGTTTGATTGATTGCCGATTGATGTAGGAGGGTTGTATGAGAAAGCTGGCTGTACAAGGCGGGAGAATCAAGCCAGTCAGCAGCATGGTCCCTCCATGGTCTGTTCATGCTTCAGTTCCTGCCTCCAGGTTCCTGCCTTGAGGTCCTACCTCACATTCTTCAGTGATGAACTATGCCTTGGAAATGTAAGATAAAATAACCCCTTTCCTCCCCAAGTTTCTTTTGCTCATGGTGATTTAACACTGCAATAGAAAGTAAGAAACATTATCAAGACTTTTTTTTTTTTTTTTTTTTTTTTTTTGACAGGGTCTCCCTGTACCCATCTGGCCTGGCACTCACTATGTATATCTCAGAGAAATGTGCCACCTCTGAAGGTATGCCACCACACCCAGCTCATTCTCAAGATCTTTTGTGATGTCAGAACTGCAGCATCATGAACTAGATAACCCCTCCAATGGCAATCCCAGAACTCCCACTCCTGATACTATTTGCCAGCTTCTCCACCTTCAATCTGGAAGCCAATTTTCTAACTATGGGCTTCAGATTTCTACTTATAGCTTCAGGTTGCTCATGACTCTTGACACAGCTTATTCTAACAGAAATTGTCCTGTTTATCTACCCAAGGACAAGCAGCATGAATTGTTACAAAGACCTCTTGCCTGCTCCCTTGGAAACTGTTATGGCTCATCTTGAGAAAAGCTAATACTTTGTGTGTTTTCTTTTAATCCAATCAACCTCTTACAGAGGAGGGTTAATAATTTCAAATAAGGATATAGAAAGTCAGTCTGCAGGCCAGTGTGGGCTGACACCTATTTTTTTCTTACTTGTTCATATTACTTGTATGGAGACTGACTGCTTTTATGCTCCAACAGCAGACAGAACTGAATAGCTATTAGCAAGGCTTAAAGAATTTACTACATACACATACAATAAATAAATAAAATTAATAAAAAAAATTTTTTTTAAAAAAAAAGAATTTACTATCTGGACTTTTACAGAATATGTGTTTTTCAGAACGAGGGATTGTAAGTGGGTTTTCTTAGGTGAAGCTCTGGAATATGGTGGATAATCGAAGGATAAAAGTTTCAGAGAAGCTGCAGAGTTGTAGCAAGCCCTTGGGTCCATAAGCACATGAGGCGGAATATACATACAAACATTCATGTCTAGATAGATGATTTTGTTTTGGACAAAATGAAAATTACTCGTTTCAAAGTGAATTGATCCCATGTTATCTCTTACCATTCTTCTATGTGAATGAGCACATCACTAAGAACACTGGGGAACTCTGATAGAGAATTATGAAGGCAGTGTGTAATCTGAACAGCAGTCCTACTTAGCTCTGGTATGCAGTCAGTTCTGCTATTAATTATCCTTACATGTTTATAATTCGAGGATAAGATCAATAAAAAGTCCATGACTTCTACAGTTCCATCCTGGTCATTTTGAAGTTCACTGATCATTTTATGATTCTGATGGTTTCATGGTCTCTAGGTAACACTTGTTGGAAAGCAAATTTCTCATACATCTGCAGAAAGAAAGTAACTTTACTCTCTAGATGCTAAGTTCCTCCTCACTTGTCTCGAGACACTGTAAGCAGAGATGGTATTCTATCTTATGCATGTATGTTGCTAATTTCTAACATAGTGGCAGGTGCATCTGGCATCATTATGTATTTATAGAATGAGTGAGTCTTGACTTGTATTTTTATACTGAGTTTCCAGAACTGATATAGAAGGGCTGTTAACTATAAAAGATATTAAAAATGTCTTACTCCCTCTGTCACTCCTAAGGAGATGGGAAAGAATTTAAAGTTATTTCTACAAAAGAATGAGGTACAGAGTGTGGAATCCAGACTTCTCTCTTCTTGGTCATTCCTGTGCAGGGAGGGCAGGGGTGCATTTGGAAGTACACTAACAGACACGGCCACTTTATGCTGCCCACGCCTGGCTCCATAACTTAATCCTCCTTGCTAAGTCAGTTTCACATTGTGCTCTCATGATATTACATTATCACTTAGGCTGAATTGAAATTACGTGCCTACTAGACAACTTCTCTTGCTAGATTAGAAGTTCACATTAGGCCTCCATATGATAAAATTTACTGAGATGGAATAAGTGAAGACAATCTAACAAGGATATAAAGTATGAGGCGCAGTCCCCTGTGATCTGTGCTGATTGATAATAACCCTGCAACTCGTCTTCCACCTCACCTCTTTCTTACTGCTTTTGCTTCTCCAGACAACTCTAGATACATATTTGTCATCCAGAGATTTAAATCCCAGATATAACCTTTAAACTATTTCCATCTCCAACTAACCTGCCAAACAACTGACATCCCCCGGTCCTCCCTCTGCCTATTGTTTAAGTAAAACGACTTTTCATAGGAGTGTGAGACCCTGCTCCCTCTCTCCCCACCTCCCCTGGAGGAAAAGCAGCAAGCAGCTAGCCTTTAGTGGTGAAACCCTGGAAAATACAGTTGTTGGCTGGATTCCTGAAGCCTGTCCTCTCTCCAGTGATTCCTGCCAGAGGACTGAAGCCCAGCCAGCCACTGGGAGAAATGTCAAAAATGAAACAAGGCTGCCCTCTCGTGGTTAAAAAAAATTGCCAGCCTAAAATGAAATGCATTCTAAAATCTCAGTACAAAAGGAATCCAGAGCACCCTATTGAAGTTTTGAGCAGTAGATAATATAACATATGCTGCTGTGAACGTTTAAGATACAAAGTATAAGTAAAAGTGCAGCTGAAAGCCACAGTGGCTTGAAAGACGGAGGCAGGAAGATGGTGGGGCCAACTTGGGCTGCACAAGACCACCCGGTCACAGAAAAAGAAAAGGAGGAAGGAAGGAAGGAAGGAAGGAAGGAAGGAAGGAAGGAAGGAAGGAAGGAAGGAAGGAAGGAAGGGAGGGAGGGAGGGAGGGAGGGAGAGGAGGAGGGCGGAGGAGGAGGGAAGGGAGGGAGGAAACGTAAGTGAAAACTGACATTTACAATTTTAAATTTTTCTCTAGACTGAACTGTAAAAATCACTGTCAATTAATGGTTCCAGAACTTAAAGGCTCATGAGTGATTTCCTAATACATAGACATTGATTAGGCTACATAGTAGTAACACCAATTCCATTCACACTTCACTGAGAAAATATCTATAGCATTCCTATAGATGAGAAAAGCTCATCAATTCTAAGGTATATCGCCCTCTCACATTTTAATACCCAGATGCATCATATGCCCTATAGTGTGTATAATCCCTGTTAGCCAGGCAACAGCAGAGTTGTGCTCAGAGCTTGACAGCCTGAGCAGCCTGGGTATATACAATATATTTCTCATTTTCTCGTGGCTCATGGGACAAGTAAAACCCCTTGATATTGAGACTACCATCTATTTAAGATGGTCTATGGTTTGACAAACTTTTCATGATCTTTTTTCTAGTAAGATCAAGAAAGCACCACCATCAAAGCTTCAGATGGATCTCAATAGCTTCATACAAAGAGAATTAGAAACAGGGGCAATAGCAGAGTGGGAAAAAACTCCAGTGCTCATGGTGGCTAAAAGATGGCATGGACTGGGAAAAGCTCAACACATTTATGACTATGAATCAAGGAGTGAATCCAGAAAGATGGCTTCTGTGCTGCAAGAAGAAACATCTTCAAGTATTTACTTTGCTTGCATATCCATTTCACACATTTGCAGAAGTCATTCGTGCCAAAAACCCATGTCTACTAAATCTAAAGATGTTAAAGTACATACAAAAGACCTACATAGTTTTCAAAGCAGTCAATTTTCTTGAAAGTTTTTTCTTTGTCTTAGTAGTTCCTAAAATAATAGTGTTACTTATACCAGAAAGAGGTTTAGATTCAGTGAACGACATCATTGCTGTCACTGAAAAATGAAGTGCTGAACAAAGCAGACCTTTCTTTGCCCATACAGAGTCAGATATTCAGGAGATGACCATTCACAACCAAGTCAAATAAAGAGATGGGGCCATTTCCAATAGCACTGAAGTGCTACAAAGACAATGAGACTGAGCAAGAAGATAAAGAAAGCACACAGGGGTATGAAAGCTGTAAATCAGCACTGTGGGATTAAAGTAGAAGTCTAGAACAGTAATTTCACATCATACGGAAAGGAGAAGAAATGTTTTCAAGGAGCTGACAGAAACCAACCGTGACAAATGCTAACAATGGGACAGACAGTTAAGACAAGAAAATTATCATTGCTGGCTAGATAGAGTTTTATTTTTAAAGGCAGTAGGTAGCTGGGTATGGTGATGCATATCTGTAGTTCCAGCATTCAAGATGCTGAGACAGGAGGATTGTGTGTTCTAGACCAGTCTGGGTTATATAGAAAGACTCTATAAAAAAAGTCCAAAAGGAGTATGAGTTATGTCACAGCTAAAGTGATTGTGTATGATGTTGACTAGGGTGTGGGTGATCAAATTTACCTTTTGGAGTAGATGTGATTTTAGGATCTGAAATAAATAGCCAAGCAGGACATATCAAAAGGCAGGGTATGTTTTTTATCAGTGAAGGGGCAATATTAAGTCTTCCAAATAGGCAAGAAATAAATTATTCAAAACTGTTTCAGATTATAACCAATGTCATAAAGGACAGACCCCAGGGAAAGAGAAATAGAAGCACAGGATATGAGTCTGCTCTAAGGTTTGGGTCTTAATAATTATTAAGAACTAGTTATATGCCAGGCATTTACATTTAACATTCAAATGTTACCTTGTTTTATGTTGATGAAGATTCTTTGGGGATATATGGAATTAATTCCATGATTACAGTTCGGAAAGAATAATGTGCATTGTCAAAGATGAGTCAGCAGGTGGGAGTGCTAGGATTTGAACCAAGTTTGAACATCAAGCAGGAGACTCACTGAGCTTATCCTAACCCCCTCCAAATCTTCCCAGCTCAGGTTCTTTTCAGATATCCCCAGGATCAATTTCAGACCAGCTAGTAGCCAAGAAGCAGAAAATTATAATTATAACAAGTTAATATTTGCTAAGCTTTATTATTACATGCCCAGAACCTTTCTAAATGCTATAATAACATTGTCTCCTATTTTTCAAAAACAACCTAGAAAACTGGATTTATTCTTATCACCCAAGTGCTTCAGTTTCAAACCAGTTAATCTGACTTTGCAACCTGCAGTAGAATTCCAAAGGAACACACACACACATAAATTAAGTGATAAATCCCACATGAGTTAAGTGTAAACTGGTAGTATTGTAAAATCTACAGAAAACTTGTTGGCTTAGCTTATGAAAATATTGATTCCTTTATTTTCAGATAAAACTTTAGTTTTGAGTTTCTTTTTTATTTATTTATTTTTTATTTCTGTATGTGTATGAATGTACTGTTTGCATGCAGGTCTGTGCATCCGTGTCGTGCAATGCTGCGGAGATCAGAAGAGGGTCTTGGATTCCCCTGGAGCTGGAGTTCTCCTGGAATTGGAGTTTCAGATGGCTCTCGGCCGCCATGTGGGTGCTGGGGATCGAACCTGGGTCCTCTGTAAGAGCGGTCGGCGCTCTTAACTGCTAGGCCATCTCTCCAGTCCCTGGTTTTGAGTTTCATAGGAATCCACTGAGATGACAAAGTTAACCAGTAGGTCTCCCTGATTCCCAGATGTCAGTGTAATTTCTTCTTTCAATTTTTTTTATTTACTTATTTTTATTTTATGAGTGTTCTGCCTGTATGTATGAAAGTGTAACACATGCATGCAATGCCCACAGAGGCCAGAGGAGGGCGTTGGGTTCCCCAAGAACTGGAGTCACAGACTATTATTAGCTGCCATTTGGGTGCTGAGAGCTGAACCAGGGTCCTCTGCAAGAACAACAGAGCTGTTAACCACTCAGCCTTCTCTGCAGTCCCTCAATGGAATTTCTTAATTATGAGACCAAGGAAGGAAACCAGCAAGCCATTTTTGTGCTTTCGAGTTTAATGGTTGTGGGAGAGCAAAGGCTTAAAATCAATCAACAGACTTCTACGTGGCCTTGCTCTCTGAGGAATACTGGGCTCAATGCCACAGACATTCCCTACAATCGAGGGCAGAATCTTTGCTCTTTGGGGCTTTGTGGTGTGATGGAAAATGAGCCAAGTTTTGAAATGAAAAAAATACCTAAATTCTCCTCCCAATTCTGAGTGACTTTAGTCAAGTCAGCAAACTAGGAGTGATTGTTTATAAGATTATTAATGAGCATTACTGTAAAAGCCAAAGCCTTTTGAACTGTGCCTGAAGAAGTCAGATGTTAGCTCCTTTCAGGCTTCTGTGCCTTGTCCTTTTCTCATCTTGGGTCCCTGAGTTCAGCCTAAGTCCTGTGGAAGTGGAACAAAGGAGTCATGTGTGGAGGGAGGGGAACCCCCTCAAGTGAAGCTGAGAGTTACCTTCCCAGGAAGTAAGGGAGCAAAGGCTGTTCTTTGAACTTAATTTCCAGAATCAGAAGCTATAAAATTATAATATATTTAAAAACTAGAAAATAAGTCAGCCTATATCTATGTATATGTGGTTTTCAGAAATAGTGGGCAAGGTTTATTGTCCCCCCCCCAAAAAAAAAGTTAATTTTCAAGAGAAATAGTATGTCACTTGATTCACAAGGACTTGATTGGGTTCAGGACAACCCAAGTTAATTTCATGCATGGAAGAACTGTGAACAGTGCTGCCTGCAGAGAAAAGCAAGCAGGCAGAAAGCGAGTGGCAGAGAACACAAAGAAATCCAGAAATGATTCAAATGGAAGTCAGGGATAATGTCAAGATTCCAGGAAATTGTGGCACTCTTAGTTCAACTGAGAACCCTAAGTATGTCGATGCCCTTGATACAGCCGAGATGAGTTGAAATAGAATCTCTGAGGAGGTACAAGCACCTCTTTGCCACCACCCAGGTGACTCCAACACATTGAGGTTGAGAACAACTGATAAAGTCAAAGCAAGGAAGTCCGGTAGAAGAGGTAGTGGAAGAAGGGGCTGAGTACAACTGCACTCATACTGAATTCAACTCCTTGGGGCTGGAGAGATGGCCTAGCGGTTAAGAGCGCTGACCACTCTTACAGAGGACCCGGATGCAATCCCCAGCACCCACATGGCAGCCGAGAACCGTCTGAAACTCTAATTCCAGGAGAACTCCAGTTCCAGGGGAGTCCGACACCCTCTTCTGACCTCCGCAGCATTGCATGACACGGGTGCACACACTTGGATGCAGACAGTACATTCATACACATACAGAAATAAATTAAAAAAAAAATTAAAAATAAAAAAAAATTTTTTTAGAACTGCACTCATACTGAATTCAACTCCTAAGCCATCCAGGAGGGAATTAAGGACTGGATCTTAGGAAGAGCAGGGCAGCTTAAGATTTTGGAAGCATATTCATGCATTTGATAAACATCTCTTTAAGTCTGATAAGAGATAGAATACAGATCCCAACAAAGGTGGTCCTATGCCCCAGGAGGGTTTATATTTAGGAAGCAAAGAAAAATATTTCTGAACAATTAGCTAGCATAGACTGTTGTCAGGGGAGAAGAGTAGGAGAAGGGTGAGGAGGGATATGGGAGCTTAGATTTAACAGAGCAGAGAGGAAAATGGAATCAAGTGAAGAATACTGAGAAGTAGCAAAGAAAACAGAATGCACGGTGGAGTTGCACCCTGAAGGACGGCAGGAGCACACAGAGGTCACGAACTTTAGCCTGACTTTAGAGTTGCTGACCACGTGGCTACAGAGATTAGTTTCCACAGGGGCATAGCAGGGAGGAGTGGTAATGTTCAGAACTGAACCCATGCAAATGGCAAGGAGTAAAGAAAGTAGAGGGGCTGGAGAGATGGCCAAGCGGTTAAGAGCGCCGACCGCTATTGCAGAGGACCCGGGTTCGATCCCCAGCACCCACATGGCAGCTGAGAACTATCTTTAACTCCTGGGGAATCCGACACCCTCTTCCGACTTCTGAGGCATTGCATGACATGGGTGCCCAAACCTATATGCAGACAGTACATTCATACACATACAAAAAAAAAAAGTGAGTAGAGAATTCCTCTGGGGAGGTTGGGGCACAAATTTAAATCCTAGAACAAGGAACACAAATGAGATGCCCTGTACCTAGAAGAGTTTCCCTTCAAACTGTGTCATTTTGTTTTCGTCTGGAGCTGGATAACCTTGGGCCAGTCGGTTATTTTCTCTGGTTGTCACTTTTTTCTCTCTAAAATGATGGGAACAGAGATTGGGTGATTTCCAGAGTTCTGCCCTGTGCTGACAATCTAAAACTTTTAGTGGCGAAAACTAGAATTCACTCAGCTGTATAGACCACCATGGTAAGTTGCTTTCCTATTACACACACATATGTACTAACCAGCTCTGTCTGCAAATGCCTTCCCCTAGAACCCAGCTCTTTCAAAGTGTGAGCTAGAAAAGTATACTTCTGGTCTTGCAGGGCCCTGATAGAGTGGCCATGAAGTCACAGACGCAAGAGACTGATGGTTTTTCACTAGCAATGTGATTGTGTGGAACAGTATCTACACAAATTATTCTAATCTATAAAATCTGATCATAATTACCTTGGGATTAGACATGACAACTCACATAATGTATTTAGAGTACATGTAATTTATAGAACTAGCACGAACACATGACACTCTACAGCAAGCACAGAAAAAAAAAGCAGGACCCTGTGCCAGCCAAGTACAGACTGCCCTATTCTTACATTCTTCAAGGTCTCTCTCTGAATCCAACAGAATCCTTTAACAAGTAAAATGTCACACTTCAAATATTGGCAGTATTACAGGCTTTAGAATCAGACAACCATGATTCAAATGCCAGCCAAGCCATTTATTAACTCTACCTTCCTAAATCTCAGATTATCTATAAAAGTGAAGCAATGCTATCGACCTCCCAAGACTAATGACTAAGTTAAGACAGATTCCCAGTTCCAGTCATTGAGTACTTTTTTAAAAATAGTATCTTGCTGGGCGTGGTGGCCCACGCCTTTAATCCTAGTACTTGGGAGACAGAGGCAGGCAGATCTTTGTGAGTTCAAGGCCAGCCTGGTCTACAGAGTGAGTTCCAGGACAGCTGTGGCTACAGGGAGACCCTGTCTAGAAAAGACAAAAAAAAAAGAAAGAAAGAAAGAAAGAAAGAAAGAAAGAAAGAGAGAGAGAGAGAGAGAGAGAGAGAGAGAGAGAAAGAAAGAAAGAAAGAAAGAAAGAAAGAAAGAAAGAAAGAAAGAAAGAAAGAAAGAAAGAAAGAAAGAAAGAAAGGAAGAAAGGAAGAAGAAAATGGTATCTTGCTTATTTTCATGGAGCATCATGAGGTTCACATACAGAAATGCTTAGTAGGGTGGGGAAGAAGGCTCTGGGGGTAAAACTCTTGCCATGCAAGTGTGAGTTATAATCCCCAGAAATACCTAAAGCTGGGTGCAATCGTGTGCATTTTCAACCCATTGTTCCTCTGAGAGGGAGGGGCAGGAGAATCCTGGAAACTCATGGACCAGCTAGTCTAACTTATGCAGCTTCGAAAAAAATGTCCCCAAGTCAAAGTTGGAGGCTTTATCTAATCTTAGAGATTGTCCTCTGACCTCTGAGCACATACAAGATACTGTGTCCCTGCACACCCACACACGTGTACACATATCACACATATGTACATAATTAAAAATACTTAGGAAGGGGTTGGAGAGATAGCTCAGTGGTTAAGAACACTGGCTACTCTTGAAGAAGGCCTGTTCAATTTCCAGCATCCACATGGTGGCTAACCACTAACTGTAACTCCAGTTCCAGGGAACCGACAACCTCTTCTGACCTCCACAGGCATTGCATGACATAGTTACACTTTGCTACATGTAGCCAATACAGTCACATACAAAAAATAAAAATAATAAATAAAATAAAAAATACTTAGGAAGAGGTTTTAAAATTGGAATTAATGTAAGATTGTGCTCCTGGTATCGAGATACTTAATTCCTGTTCTTGTCTAAGATTCTGCTTCTTTTGTGAATTTAACCTGGCTGTGACTTCTACTATCTTTCTAAATTATAGGAACATTGACTGGGCTGATTAATATTCATCCTTGGGAAGAGGAGGATCATGAATAGAGTTACTGACACAGAAGGAAATGGTTGCAGCCACCACCACACCCTAGGATACAGTGTCTGCTAGGGGTCTAGCAGAGCTAGGGCTCATCTTCAGCTTTATTCTGTTCAGCCAGCCACTGTGTCCAGAACACACTCCTTGCTGATGTTTCTCCTGTCTACTCACAATCTTGCCATGTAAGGAAATCAGATAGCAGAAAATAAAAAAATGAACCAACCTCCCAGTGGAAGCAGGAGATGAACAGTTTGTGAGACTGCTCCCACCAGTCCCAGTTCTCATTCCCCAGGGATGACACTGTGACCAGGACCTTCCTCCTTAATGTTGCATAGAGGCCATAACGGAAAAAAGAGACAAGGTTGATGATGTTACCAAAGAGGTTTTCAACAGTGACAGCAGAGATTATAGTGACAACTTGATTAAGAAATGGATAAAAGGCGCCATCTAAAAGAGCTAGTCACCCTGGATAGACAAGTAGAGGATCTTAGTTACTCGTAGGACCAACTTCATTATGAGAAACACCATTAGCAAAAACGCTTCCTTTTAGATTTTAGAATCTCAAGTGTTAATTCACTCACGGCTAGAAAAGCATCGAACCAACAGCATTAGAGATTAGTGGCAAAAAAAAACATGAGCCCCCTGGAGCACAGTGTAATCAGCTTTGACCTCTATGCCAAAATATACAGGACTGAAACATGAGTCAGGCCAGGTGTTCTTGCTCTCCCAGCTTCTAGTGCCAAGAAACAGACCTGGAGAGCCAAGTTCCAGTTAGCTTTGAGCATCGAAATCTACAGGCACACAGCAGTCACCTTCGGAAAAACCTGGCATCTCAAGGATGCCCTGCTATCAGGGAAAAGTCTTATCTGGTGTTAACTGAATAGAGTAGGAAAATTAAAAAAAAAAAAAAAAATCCAGGTTCAGAGGAAAGCTCTAAAGGAGTTTGGTCTTCTTAATGTGGATTTGCATTCCAAACATACTTCCTACCCGAGCCCCAGGAAAGCCCCTCTCTCCTTTTACCAGCAGGCTGGAAAACAGCTCCTAGGAGATGGAGTTGGAAGCCAAGAACTTGTGTGGCGGCGCCCCCTGGTCCCTCATGGAACCCGGAGAGAAACAAAAAGGCTCCCTCCCTGGGGGAACCGCTGATGTCCTAGACAACCAGCCCTCCTCCTACCCCGCAGATTTAAAGGGAAGGGCCCATGTCTCCAATCCGGGATTTCTGGAGCGAGGGTGGAAATGGGCAAAATCTATCCAGCTACTCAATATTTCCTAATTCTGCAGGTGTGTGGACTGACCTAAGAGGTCTCTGCTTTCCATTAACACTGACAATATTAGACATGTATGAGCAGCCTCGTATTGCCTCTTCTACCAAGGGCCGAGGAAGGGGCGCCTAGCAGAGCCTTCCTCTGCCCAGAAGCCTCGGGGATTCGGAGACTCTAGGTTCCGGCCCTGGGCTGCGGGACCACGCCCTGCTTCACCTGGAGCCGGAGGCACCACCCTCGCCCCTCCCTGGCGCGGCAGGTGCGCCCGGGTCCGCGTCCCCGCCCCCGAACAGCCAGGCGCCCAGCAGCGGCCGCTGAGCGCCGGAGCGGAGAGGAGGAGCCTCGGGCTCCGGGCGGGTGGAGTCGGGAGTCGGAGGGCAGCGGTGGCGGATTTCCTGAGCCAGCTCGCTGGGGCTGCCATGGCGTTTGGGAAGAGTCACCGCGATCCCTACACCACCTCCGTGGGCCACTTCATAGGTAAGGACGCGCGGGGAGAGAGCGCGACTGCCTTTGGGGACCGTGGGAGCCTGGGTCGCCGGACTCCATTCTCGGCCTGCGTGGGACGGAATTAGACCGAGTTGGAGAAAATGGTACCCTCCCCCCCCGCAGCTTTCCCACGCCACCTGCGGGCCGCCGGCGGCCCCTGAAGCCTTTCTTTCTTGGCTCATTCATACCAGAAACCCCGCTTCCAAATGCAGCATCTCCCTTTGGATGGCAGCTGGGAAGTGGAGCCAAACAGGTGACCCGCAGCGCTCTGCCTGTAGTGTAGCGGCCTCTAAGGAGCTGAGACCAGAAACTTCTTGACCAGGGAAGGTTCTTCATAAAATTCGTCCACTCGTGGTATCATATTGTTATACCCATTTTACAGACTGGAAGAGAAGGCGCGGCGCAGGGGAGGCTAATTGGCATGACCTTACTGCAGAGGCATGTTTCTCCAAACCACTTTTCTCCAATGCCCAGCTCAGGCAATCCGAGTTGGCTTTTGTATAAACAAGGAGACTGAAAGTTCTTGGTGTTAGAGTAAAGGACTGGGGTTCAGAGGAGTCATCTGGGGTCACCGAAGACCTTTGTAGAACACGAGGGACCACACCAGCTGGAGTCGTCCTGCTCCACTTCAGTTCCGTGTTTGTGTCCTGAATTATGGAAGTGGACACAGAAGTCTCTTGACTGCGCTTGGCTTTTTGCCACGTCAGCTCCCTTAGCCCGAGTAGTCAATTGGGGACAGGGCGGGGCACCAAGGCGCATTAATACCAGTCAGACTGTTGATTACTTAGTGGAGTGATGAAATCCCAAGAACCTGGTAGCTTACCATAAGAAGGTAGGGTCAGGTTTGGAGACTTTAGGTCACATATCAGTAGTGTATCTGCTGTGTGGTAAGGGAACATCTTTGAACCTGAACCTGAGTTTCCACAGCTTATAATATAGGACTCTTGAGGGGGAAACATTTTCTTTTCTATTTTCTTTTATTTATTATTATTATTAATTATTATTATTATCATTATTTTGGGGTTTTTTTTGGGTTTTTTTTTTTTTAGTCAGGGTCTCCCTTTAGTCCCAGCTGGCCTGGAGCTCACTCTGTAGACCAGGCTGGCCTTGAACTCACAGAGATCCGCCTGCCTCTGCCTCCTGAGTGTTGGGATTAAAGACAGGCGCCAGCACACCCGGCACTAAAGATGGTTCTTAGCTGCCATGTGGGTGCTGGGAATCGAACCCGGGTTCTCTGCAAGAGCAGTCAGTGCTCTTAGCCGGTGAGCCATCTCTCCGGCCCCTTATTTTTATTTTATGTATATGAATCATTCATTCACATAAATAAATAAATAAATAAATAAATAAATAAATAAATAAATAAATAAATAAATAAAAATTTTAAAAAATGAATCTATTGCCTGCATGTATGTGCACCTGTGTCGTGCAGTGTCTGCAGAGGTCAGAAGAGAGCACTGGATGCCCTGGAACTAGTGTTACAGATGATCGTTAGCAACCATGTAGATGCTGGGATTTGAACCCGAGTTTTCAACATGAACAGCTGCTGAGCCATCTCTCCATCCCCAGGAAACATTTTCTATCTCCCTGCTAACTAGTGAGATTTAGAATGAGCCTGGGAAATGGATCCACACTGAATCTTCATAGGCAAAAGAAACTTCAGTAATATGCCAGATTAATTTCAGTTATGTAAACATTTACTAACTACCAGCTATGTGCATTAGGGAATACCTGGTCTTAAACTCCCAGAACTCTCTTGTAAGGAGGATGGGCATATATTATAGTAACTACCTTAAGCCACCTTTACAATACAAGAAAGCCTGTATGGCACACAAAACTTTTAAAGAGGAAGACACCAAGGGGAAATAGGTCTTCTCCAGAAGTGAGCAGGTTGGGAGGGCGAGCAGGGAATGAGGAGGAAACATCTAGCAGTTGGAACATCGCTATGTGCCTGGCAGCCCAGTTGCTCAGCTTTGTCTCTCCAGTGCCAAATTCAAGTAGCCCAAGACGTGGTGCACCAATGCTTCAGGGTCTTTGTCATAGAATCTAGTAAACTAGTATACACACTCACAGTGAGGCTTCTCTCATCTTTTCCCTGATAAAGCTCCGAGGATATTTAGAGAAGGAACACATCTGACTGGTAATGTTGAGGTTCCAAGGTTAAAGAGTGTAAATCTGAGTGGTATCACTTCAGGGCCAGAACTTGCTAGTAAGTGTGCTGTCTCTCCCTTTTCTCACCCACTCCCATAAATGATTTTAAAAAGCAATCATAAAAACAGGGGCAGGATTGAAAAAAAAAATAAAAAGCAAGCAGTGGGATCAAACAATAACCTTGATTTGAAAGCAAATCCTACCTCTTCCCTGTGGTATAAACCTTGAGTACTTTCCCTATCCTCTCTGAAGTTCTCTTTCATCTCCTGGAACTGTGGGTTAAGTGAGATTACATAAGATAAAAGATGTAATGTGACTTGTCCGTGACTGCCCAGTTCTGAAGTTCTATTCTCTGACAGAGACAAGATGGACATTTAGCCTGTCTGTTTTGACCCCGTGGCCAGGTGTTGTACTTGCCAGCTTTCTTAATAGTTAACTCATTACTGTTCTTCCAACAGCAGCACTCTGAACTTGACTTCTGATTGATTCGTGAATTACTAAGAATTGTTCAGGGGAAAAAAATTACTTTGCCTTTTGATAATATAAACTTAATGGTACTTGCTAGCATACCCCAGGCAGATTATTTCAGGAGACTAGACATTTTTTTATTCTGTTGTGGCTCAGACTCAATACAGGCAGCTTTATCTTTCAGAAAAGGCTACATTTGCTGGAGCTCAGACTGAAGACTGGGGCCAGTTCATGCGTATCTGTGACATAATTAACACCACACAGGATGGGTAAGTTCACTGTGGATCCATGTATTTGTGGTGATAAGAAACATCTAAACTCAGCCTGTCTTTTCTTGCCAGTCCTTGTGTTTGCCTGTTGATGGCTTCCCCATTCCTTAGGCACCTGCTATGGTGTAAGGATGGCAGATTGACAGATTGGGGCATCTCCATGCTCCTGTAATTGGTATCTGAGAGTCCATTAGAATTTCTTCCCTCCTTTTCTGCCTTTTCTGCCTTTTCTTTAATGGTTTCAAATTTTGCCTGACTCAAATTCCTTCTTTTTAAAAGATTAAGAAGAGAGAGAGAAATTGTTTCCTCTCTTTATGATTTTTTTTTTTTTTTTTGCCTGAATTGCCAATGTTTGATGTCACTGAAAACACTATCCAAAGCTAGAAGCTAGCTGACTTCTGGTAGTGTCCAGATGGGTAGTGACCAACTCTCTATAGATTATCCAGGAAATAATCGAGCAGTATTTTTTCTTCCTTGTCACAGGACAGTGCTGTCACAATGCCAACTCACTGGAGTTCATGCTGTGCTGCTACAGGGTGTGCTGTGTGTTGCTACACTCTCTAAACTTTAGAGAGTTGACATTATAAAAAGGTCATTGAAAAGAAAGTTATTAACAGGGCTAGAGAGCTGGCTCAGCAGTTAAGAGCACCGACTGCTCTTGCAGAAGACCCAGGTTCGATTCCCAGCACACACATGGCAGCTGACAACTGTCTGTAACTCCAGTTCCATGAGATCCAACACCTTCTTCTAAGATCCTCAGGCCTGCACAACATGGGTGTACCTACATACATGCCCAGATTACATTTATACACATAAAATAAAATAGCCGGGAGAATATTTACAATTCTGACTTATTTTAAACTTTAGATTAATTTTATGTGTTATACCTTTTAAAGAAACTAAAATTACAAGGTTGAAGGGGAGGCCTGGCAGTTAAGAACACAAAGCACTCTTGCCAGGAACCCAAGTTCAGCTCCACCAAAGTTGGGTGGCAGTCCAACACCTCTGGCTCCCAGAGCACCTGAACACACATGCACATACACGCATAGTTAAAATCAAGTAAAACCAAAAACTAGGACCCACACCCAAGAGCATTTGGGGAACACAAATTAGGTTCCATAGGCCTTTTAAAAAAGAAAAAGTCCTGCTGGGCGTGGTGGCGCATGCCTTTAATCCTAGCACTTGGGAGGCAGAGGCAAGCAGATCTTTGTGAGTTCAAGGCCAGCCTGGTCTACAGAGCGAGTTCCAGGCCAGCTGGGGCTACAGGGAGACCCTGTCTCGAAAAGACCAAATTAAATAAATTAATTAATTAATTAAAAAAACAAAAATAAAAATAATAAATAAAATATAAAAAAGTCATTAACAATGGTGCTGCTTTGAATTTAGTCAAGTATAGGTTATTATAAAAGATGAAATTTCATTCATTTTCCTGAACTTTTTGTTTTTATAGACAGGGTCTCACTATGTAGCCCTGTCTGGAACTTGCTATATAGACCATGCTGGCCTTGAACTCACCAAGATCCAGGTACCTCTGCTTGGGTTAAAGGTATGTGCTATCATGCCCATTTTTTCCTGAACATTTTAAAAAATAATTGGTAATAAAAAAGTTTAGTCTAGCTTGTATTGATGAGGAAAACATAGAAACATAACTGATGGTTATATACTAATGGAAAGTGCCTATGGTTGACATTTCTAAGAGTTTATAATTGTTTTCTTAATGTGTCTTTATGGTGTGCATGCATGTATGTGTATGTGTGTTCACATGTGTGTGAGTACATGTGTGTGCTCCTACTTGTGGAATCCCATGGCCAATGTCACGAATCTTCCTCTATTGCTTTCAACCTTATTCACTGAGGCAGGATTTATCGGTTGAACCCAGAGCTCACCATAAGGCTAGTTAGCCACCCACGTTGCTCTGGGGATCCCTGTCTGCCTTCCAGTAACTACAGTTGAGCTGCCCCACCAACAATATTTGCCCGGTTTGGGGATGCCAACTCAGTTCCTCACTCTTGCACAGCACATGCCTTACCTACTGAGCATCTCCCCAGTCATGAGTTATAGGGGGTTTTTTCTATATATAATCTTGTATACCATCCTTAGATTCTCTGTAAACCTTTTCATTACCAATATCAATTTCTTCATTGATAATGCAAAAGGGAAATCTAATAAATTGAATTCTGACCTTCTCATTGATCTTCCCAACAAAAAGTTGTAGCACACCAGGCCTGGTTTGTTCTGTTTCTCACCTCCCCTTGCCTGTAAGGTGCTCCGGAAATACTAACAGTCTTAAAGGGATCACTTCCACTGTTTTAGGAGTTAAATTTCCTGTAAACTGCTCTGTGCGTTGAGTGGATTTCATGGTCTTTGTTTTCTAAATAATACTCTTACACAGATATTTTATTTGAGTCTCATCAGGGGCAGGCAGTGGGGTATGGATATTTCATGAAGAAATTTATGAGATAAATTAAGGACCAACCTGAGGTGAGCCAGCAGAATCAAGCCTTCTTAGTCTTTTGCTCTTGGGCTATTCCTGTGTCTATACTACGTGCTGCTTTTCAGTGAGGCTGCTTGCTTGCAGGCCTAAATTGGTGATTTCAGTGTATTTCTTGTTACAGGCCCAAAGATGCAGTGAAAGCTTTGAAGAAAAGGATTTCCAAAAACTACAATCACAAAGAAATCCAACTTTCTTTGTCAGTAAGTACTTTAATATTATGATTAAGACTGTGGGATTTCCTAGGCTGTAGTTAGCATTTGTAATGTGGATTTTAAAACATGCAAACATGCTGAGAGGTGCCCATCGGGCAGTAATGAGAAGGTACTGTAAGACTTAAGACTCTTCATGTCTTGAGAATGGCAGGGGGGAGTTTGGTTGATTGACATCTAGTTTTATGGAAAGTATTCCTAAAGAATCAATTCTCTGGGGCTGGAGAGATGGCTCAGTGGTTAAGAGCTCTGACTGTTCTTCATCCCCATTTCTCCTAGTATCCCAGAAGACTCAAGGGCTAATTTAAGATAATATAAATCAAGGGTAGAAAGAAATGTAGATAACACCAAATGAAGTGGATCCAAGGTATCTCCAGGGTGCAGAAAGTTCAGAGAATTGAGTGAGGAAGATAAGGGAACAGGGGAATTTGTGCCATCTTCTCCATTTCTGCATGGTATTACTTTGCCATCTTACAGGTGTTTACCCTCTGTGGTGGTTTGCCTCTGTCCGTGGGAGGGTACAGCCTCCTTGATGGTTCAAGGGTTGCATATCTTCACTCCATACATACCACCCATCCCCTCTCAGGATGGACAGGACCTTCTCTGAGGAAGCTGGGTTGTGCAGATTCTTATTCCTTGGATCATCCATTTCTCTCTGGGCTTCCACTCCTCCCATATGTCAGTCTAATCTCTCAGCCCTTACTACAGCTAACTGCTTCTTTCTACTGCATGCCCCCCTCCTAACCAGCTCCTCTGCTCCATGATTGTCATACCAGCATGTGTGAACAAGAGAACCTAAGACCCATGCTTACATAAAGATGAGAGGCAGAGGTAGGGGTTAGGATCTGTGTTCATTAAGGCCAGGGAAGATGCCTGATTTCTCTTAAGTTTTCTTCCTTATTTTTAAAAAGATTTACTTTTATTTACATTTATTTGTCTGTGCGAGTGTATTTTATGTGTGTGGGCACCAGTGGAGACCAGCCTAGGTGGCCTCAGATACCCGGAGCTGGAGTTATAGGTGGTTGTGAGCTGCCCAACAGGGGAGCCAAACTTGGGTCTTCTGGAAAAGTGGCCACCACTCTCAACTACTGAGGCTCCTCTTTAGCCCCTCCTAACTAATTTTTAAAATTAGTATACAATGCAATGGGTATTTTCATATTTACGGGCATTTTCATATTATACACATGTGTGTCATTATACTTTATTCATTCCTCTCTTCCTCTGCCCTTTCTCTGTCATTCCTCTTCTCTCAATGGTGCCCCCTTCTTTCATGTCTCATGCATTCCATTTCTCTCACTCTACCCATTTAAGATGCATTATGTTGAACAAAATAAGCCAGACTCAGAAAGTTAAATACCAAGTTTCCTCTCTCTGAAGAATCTAGATTTAAATATGTGTGTGTGTGTCTGTGTGTCTGCGTGTGTCTGTGTCTGTGTATCTGTATGTCTGTGTCTTTGTGTGAAACAGGCTTTGACTCTTGCTAGCTACATGCAGCTTTCCCTGTGTACTACACATATGGCCCATGCGCCTCTCCTCAGCTCACTTGTCTTTCAGAGTTGTGCTCAACACCTCTGCATTGACTGCAGTATTCACTTAGACCAAACTGAGTTATGAGAGAAATTAGTCACAGAAGGAATGGCCCAGTGTCTGTCAAAGGCAATTATAAGTTTACCATTAAACAATTTCAAAAGTAATCCCATGTGTTATACTTCCATCTTATTGCTATGAAGTGATGAGAGCCTGTCTAAGTCAATTATGAATGTTCTTTATATTGTCTGTCATCTTGGGTTCTCTAAGGACTTGTTACCCTTGGTTAAGTCTTTTATATAATCTGGCTGTACTATGATTTCCTTCCATCAGTCAGTGGAGCAGTATTATCAAGAAGCCAGTGCTTTCTTTGCTTTTTCAGTGCTAGAAATTGAACCCAGGCCCTTGTGAATGCCAGGGAAGCACCCTTCCACTGAGCTACAGTCAAAGTCCAAGAAATCACTAATTCTGTCATTTTTTTTTATAGTATTGCTACCAGACTTTATTGCACTAAGCCAGAGAGCTTTTTCTTGAATGAGTCATTTGTGACCAATCTTGGCAACTACTACTGTCATTGTCAAATGGAAAGTGGTTTAACAGGAACCTGAGAATCAATAAATTTAATAGTTCTTTTTTATGGAACACCCACTTACTACAGAGTTATCGTGATTTCAGAAGACATGCAAAGGTAGCTATCCTCCAATGTCTTGTAACATTAGAAACAATGAGGAAACTCAGCTTCCTCATGGGGGTGTCTAGTATGAGGGGGTCACCCTGCCTTAGTGTGGTCATTGTGGTCCAGGTATAGCTCTGATGGACCTGAAGCCTCCTCTTATCACTGTGCCTGCTTCAGTGACCGTGAAAAATAAACTGCTAAATTGCTCCTTTTTTTTTTTTCCAGCAGTCTCTGAGAAGAATTGTTTTCATATCAGCTGATGAGCATACGCTCTTCTGTTAGAACATTCTCCATAGACGGAGATGTTCCCAGTGGTTTCCATTTATTGAGGAGCTACTTTGTGTCTGGCTCTTGGTACATATTATATTTCATCAAGTCCTGACAGCAACTCCTGAAAGGAGCCACAACACCCATCTTGCAGGCAAATTTACCACAGGTTCAGATAAGTGATTTGCTCAAGCAAATGCAGAATAGATTGGTAAGGGTTTCCATTTATCTTGGTGACTGGGCTCTTCTTGTATTCTCTCTCCCACTTCAGATTATGTATTTTTGCTTGTCCTATTTCCAAAGATAGGTTATCTGAGCACATTTGCACCAGAGTTAGATATCAGAATATGTTAAACAGCTTATATATTTTCTCATTTACCACAGTAGGTTATGGAATCTGAGTGAGCTTGGAGGTGAGGACTGGAGGCATAATGGAGGGGTGATATAGAAGTAATTAGCTCTGACATTCTTGATTCCAGCGGGAAAATACAAAGGCCATGATTGCTGATCTTCAGATGTTAACGTTCTCAGAATTTCACATTGACTTTGATTTCTGTACATGTACCTCTGGGGAATATTGCCCAGTCTCATAATATATTACCTTTCCAAAGATAAAAAGTAGTTTGTAGAATATTTAGCATGAAAATTACCAGTGATTTTTCCTATAAGTGAAAGAGAGAGGAAGCTAGGTATCTTACCCCAGACTGCATGGGTTTTCAGATGAGATATTTCTGTAAGCTCACCTTGAATTAGAGGCACTTGTCCTCAGCCTGTTACCTGTTAAAAACCGATTTTACTATTCCGTCGTGCTCAGTCAGTGTCATTTGTTATTTGGCTCTGTCTACCCCACTTTCATCAGTACACATTCATCTTCCTGTGGTTTGGGTTCTGCTTCTATTTCCTTCTGCACTCAAGGTTTTCCCTGCATTTCATATCACTTCATGTTCACACCTTCAGTATTTTCTGATTGCTTCCAGCATCTCATTGCTTGAAAAGTAGACCTTTCATAACTGCTGTTGCTTTTTATGTTATGTGAAAGTGACGCTCACAACACAGAACATGTTGGAAAGCCAGGTGTCAGGGCTGTTTTTTGGAAGAGATGATGATAGCCTTCCTGCTCAAGTTATATCCTCTGGACTCTCACACTAAAAGTGACATGGAGATACCATTTCATCTTTCGATTTTTGGAATCTCCTTTCTCCAGGCAGTTCATGCTAGTTTATTCTTTCCTAGCCCGATTTCTGCCTATGTTGCTTTATTCAGAGTGCTTAGTTCAAAGGGATTAATGGGCCCACTGCTGAGCAAACCAGCTCGTTTTCTGTCTGTATTAATGATGCTGAAGTCCAAAGAGGAGCTTTGGACTTCAGCATCATTATATTTTCTTTCGTTTCTATTGCTTTTCATTGCCTGCCCTGCATTTCTCTGTTCCAGTGTCCCTCCTGTCCCTCTTCTTATCTTTGGGAGCCTTCCTTGATGATTCTCTGTGGCCCTTCACTCTCCTGACCTGCATCTGAGTATGTGCAGTTCCCTGCTAAACATCTATTTGGATGTCTACATTTCCTTTCAAACTTAATATATTGACATTTCCACCCACCAATTTTTATCCCTACAATCCCTGATAATATCATGCCATCCGTGCTCAGATTCCATGACAGGTGCCCTCCGTCACACAAAGAGTAAAGGTCTCTTAGCTTTTAGTCATCTTGCCCCACCAAATACTCATTCAAACACCTTCCTTCATAAATCTCTCATGACTTTCTTTGGCTTGCACTCGCATGACCCTAGCCTCAACCTTGCTGGCCTATACTGGTGGGTGTCTGCTGGATCTTCCTAACACTCCAGGTTTTTCCATACTTCAATTTTCTTATGTAGAGTACTGCCAATACCTTACCATAATGTACCTTTGTTACACACGAACCTTTTCCTTGAGTTTAGGATAAAGGCAGGAAACTGACTTCCAAATCCCCTCAGGATTCCTTAGTGCCTTCATGGTCATGTCTAGCCTGAATACCCTGCTATACAGATTTCTATGCAGTCTGGAAGATGTCCTCACAGACTTGATCACACCGCCTTTCCTTGTTAGCAATTTGCCTATATCAAGAAAGTAGGACTAGAGACAAACCAGACTACAAATCTTCTCCCTCAAAATTCATATACTTGGCCACCTTTCTATTTTTACATGTAGTTTGCATTATTCTTTCCATTACTATAATATATGGCTTTGATAAGGTATAAGGAAAGTTTATTCCAACTCCTGCTTTCAGAGATTTCTGTTCATGACCCACGGTATATCATATGGAAATGTGGGGCAGAGCAAAATCACTTACCTCATGGCAGGGCTGTTAAAAAGGGAAAGAAACCATGAACTCCTAGTCCCCTTTGAGGCTATACCTGCCACAACCCAGAACACGCTAGTAAGCACCATTTCTTAAATTTTCCATGACCTCTAAATAATAGCAGGCTTTAACCCAGGGTCCTTTGAGGGGGTTATTCCAAATGCAAACCCTAAGCAGCATTTATCCCTCTAGAGTACAGCTTTATACTCATTTCTGCCTTTGCTAGTCAGTTTTCAAAGCCCAGCTTAGGAGCAGCATTTTCTAAAATTCTCATAATACCACCTGACTCTAAATAATAATTGCCTGTCAGGTCTCTCGCTAGGCTGACTGCAATTGATCATTCAAACCATACATTTAAGAGTGAAATGGTGTGTCATAACAAGCATAGCCAAGACACCAGGCTGATCTTGGATAAACTGGGGCATGGTCTAAAGCTGGTATGTTTTCTTATACTTCACATTTAGTACGTGGCATTTACTACTTGTATCGCTGTGAGTGCTCTGTATTTGTATCTAGTCCCCTTTAGGTGTAGCCTCTGGCCTGGCTCACTGTGCATATATTGCCTTCCTCATAGCCTTTGAGCCTATATTACCGTGCCCATGTATGTTAGCATTATAGAAAGGAAATAGTGTTTGCTAATTAGCATGCTGGTTGAAATTATTCTTTAGTAGCATTTGTGCGTGGATGTGTGTGTGTGTGTGTGTGTGTGTGTGTGTGTGTGTGTGTGTGTATGGTGTGTGTGTGTCTCAAGTAGGAGGTGATTTTGGTAGAGGACTGTAACATTTGATTTTTCTCTTTAATTTAGCTGATTGGCATGTGCATGCAGAATTGTGGTCCGAGTTTCCGATCTCTGATTGTGAAGAAGGAATTCATTAAAGATAGTCTAGTTAAGCTGTTGAACCCAAGATACAACTTGCCAATAGACATTCAGAACAGAATCTTGAATTTCATTAAGGTAAGTCTGTGGATAATTCTTGAGGGATAAGTTTAGGGATATACTGAGTGTAAGGATATACTTGCTTACTGACTGTAAGGAAATACTGAATATAAGGACACACTGCGTATAAGCATATACAGGTACACCTTCTGACAGTCGTAGTGATCCTTTACCTAGGCATGAAGCATAATGCAGTTTTCTTCCGATTTTTGCTTTTGTTTCTGAGACATGGTCTCTCTACCCTAGACTGTCCTCTAAGTCTCTGTATGACCAAGGATGACCTTGAGCTTCTGATTCCATTGCCTCCACTCCCAATGCCCTCTAGTTTATGTGGTGCTAAGGAACAAACCCAGGGCTTCATGCATGTAAGACAAGCCCTCTACAAGAGAAGTATAGCATACTCAGCTGCACAGTTTTCCTTTAAGTTTCTGTAGAGTAAGGCTTCTTGGGATTAGGCAGTGTCCTTTTTCCTGAAGAATGGCTAGTCATTTCCCTACTTCACATCCAGTTTCTATTGTATCCATGCCAGGTTGGAAAGATAGTAACACACATGTTCAATCTGTAGATGTGGCTGACTACTAATTCAAAGCTATTTGGCAAAACTCCTACTGCTACTATTTATAATCTATTCATTTTGGACTTAGTATACCTATAAATGACTGATAATGCCTGTTTCAGTATTCCATCAAGATGTTGAAGCATGGGAGTGTGATGGCTTTTTATATACATTTATATTATTTTAGCCTTTGAAAATTACCATTTTGGGGCTGGAGTGATGGCTCAGTGGTTAAGAGAGCGGACTGCTCTTGCAGAGGACCCGGGTTTGATTCCCAGCACCCACATGGCGGCTAAGAACCATCTTTGACTCCAGTTCCAGGGGAATCCGATGCCTTCTTCTGACCTCCGCTGCATTGCACAATACGGATGCACCAACCTACATGCAGACAGTACACTCATACACATAAAAAATAATAAAAGCCGGGCGTGGTGGTGCACGCCTTTAATCCTAGCACCTGGGAGGCAGAGGCAGGTGGATCTTTGTGAGTTCAAGGCCAGCCTGGTCTACAGAGTGAATTCCAGGACAGCTGGGGCTACAGGGAGACCCTGTCTCGAAAAGACCAAATAATAATAATAATAATAATAATGGAAAAAAAGTTTAAAAGAAAATGACCATTTTGTCCATGGTATCCAAAAATAGTCTTTTCTTTCTGAGTAAGGTACTTACTTGTCAGCTTCTCATTTTTTTTTTTTTATCACAAGCTTAAGATTTATTTTGTTTTTCCTGTTGTTTTAACTCTGGAACTTTGTATCTCTTGAACTCAGATTTGGTCACAGGGCTTCCCAGGAGGTGTGGATGTAAGTGAAGTGAAAGAAGTATACCTTGACCTGTTGAAGAAAGGGGTCCAGTTTCCATCCTCAGATGCAGAGGCTGAGGCACAGTATGAGGTAGGAGAATTTTTCTTTTACCCATATAAAGTAATACATATTGCTTGGGACTTTTCTTTTCAAAAAGGATAACCGTAGCTCAACCAGCTTAGCAGAAAGATGAATTTATTAGAAGGACATGGCTGTATCTCATAGAATAACCAGGGCTTAGGACTTTGTCATCCAAAGTGTGATTTGAGTACAATCTGTACTAAACTAAGTTGAAATCTTCCTTTTGACAAGCTTTCTGGGTGTTTATATACACACGGATATTGAGAAGCACCAACCAAGAGCCTCACTCGTAGGGCTGTCCACCCACAGTTACAGACCAAGCCTAACCCAGGGAGCTACTCACTGATGGAAGAAATGCCTTGCTAACTATGGGTAAAAAGACTTTGCCTGAGATGATTTCTCATTTGTTTTTAACAATCTAAGGAGGGGGGCAACAATAATTTCACATGGCAGTTTATCATGCAGTGCCTCGGTGAAATCCAAGAGCACTTTCTTTAATAGCCATTTAGTTAATAAACTTAATTTGTGATTACCTGCTGTTATGGGCATGCAGTTTGGTGGGGGGCTCTTCCCCAAAGGCTGGGCAGTTGGTACTCCTAATGATTGACTTTGACCTAACACCTGCTACCCAGGACTTTGGGTGAGAGTACCTGAGTCAGCTGAACAGGAAGAAGGTTTGAGGTGGCTATGTTAATTCATTTCATAATATTTCCATATTTCCTATTGATAGACTCCTCAAACCTCACCGAAACCACCAGCATCTGTTCCTACTGCACCGGCTCTTTCTTCTATACTTACTCCCAAGAACCCAACTATTTCATTAGAACCAGAGCAGGTAACACCTCTATTTATTCATGTCTTTTTCTAGATTCTAAGCATTGGATTTGCAATTTGTGTGTTATTTTTCTCCTCTTAATAACATTATGAAGGGTAGGTACATTGTAACCCTCAATTAATATCTTTATTTTGTGTTTTTGAGACAGGTCTCCTTATGTAGCTGCGTCTGGCCTGGAACATACTATATACCCCAGGCTGGCCTGGAACATACTATATACCCCAGGCTGGCCTACAACTTGCAATGATTCTTAAGCCACTGCCTCCCAAAAGTTAGGTTTCAGGCAAAGGCCACCAGGCCTTTTACAGTGCAGAAGACTGCAGCTTCAGGGTACCCTGTCTCTATCATGGGTCATTTCTAAACAGAATCTGTCTGGTGGATTCTGTCTGATTCCGAAAACTCACACAACATTTAAGAATTGTGGTAGGGGACTGCGAGACGGCTTAGTGGGTAAAAGTACCTGCTGCCAAGTCTGATGACCTGAGTTCCATCCCTGGGACCCACATGGTGGAAGAAGAAAGCCCACTCCCACAAATTGTCCATTGACCTACACACACACACACACACACACACACACACACACACACACACACATACACACACACACACACACACTACACAGAGACAGAGAGAGACAGAGACAGAGAAAGACACAGACAGGAAATTTTTAAATGTTATATTAAAAAAAAAATGAAGGAATGGTGGGTGGCCATTCACACTTTAACTGTGGACAGCTTTCGTGTCCACCAGATGACCCCTATTGCTGTTGCTAGGACTATTCATTTATCATTTCAGAAAACTCAGTAAGCAGTTGTCTTATTACTTATATTAACTATTCTAACTGTATTACATTTTCTTCTTAGTCTCTGTTTAGCAGAGATCTGGATAAGTATTAATTATATAGTGCTTATTTATATTCTTCCATAAGACCTATTGCTGAAGACCTCGTATTAATATTAGTGTTTCTTACATAAAAACCCATGTGATTAATTCCTCTTAGAACATAAATCATGAAGATGTGTTTCTCTTTTTCTTTCTTCCTGTAGTATTGTGAGGACTCTAAGTCTCCCCCTCCTCTTTTTTGTCTTTTTTTTTTTTTTCTCTCATTGGTTACCAAAAAGTCAGGATAATATTTGATGATGTTTGCCATTTGTCTGGAATTAGTGACTTCTGATTTTTGGTATCTCCTCTCTTATCTGTATCGCTTCAGATCTTTGTCTTTAATTAATTAATTAATTAATTTATTTATTTATTTATTTATTTATTTATTTATTTATTTATTGGTCTTTTTGAGACAGGGTCTTCCCTTTAGTACCAGCTGTCCTGGAACTTGCTCTGTAGAACAGGCTGGCCTTGAACTCACGGAGATCCTCCCGCCTCTGCCTCACGAGTGCTAGGATTAAAGGCATGAGCTATCACGCCCAGCCCTTTGTTTTTATTTTTAACTTTCTCAACTCACAGTTCTCTATTTCTTATAAGAGTTAGTACATTTATTTAGAAGAAAACAGGTTATAACTTGTGAAATAATTACACGTATATTTACTTCAAATATGTTTGAAAATATTACATTCTGAAAAGACCTTTTATCTTTTGGCATATATTCTCTGTGCAAGAAACAAGGTAGCTGTTGTCTGTGCCTCACACTCAATAGCTGAGGTTTTGTTGCTCTCCACAGATTGGAAAACTGCACAGTGAATTGGATATGGTGAAAATAAATGTGAACGTGATGGCTGCCATCTTGATGGAGAACATTCCTGGGTCTGAAAACCATGAAGACATTGAGCTCCTGCAGGTGGGCAGTTTAATTTTGTAGACAGTCAGGCAAAGTCCTAAAAAATGTATTTTCTGAAGCAGTTTGAACTCTGGAGATGATGGAAAGCATGTTCATACAGTCTAATGACATCCTGACTTCATTTGATTCCTAAACTTAACAAAAAAAATCCAATAATGAATTTTTTTCTCAGAAATGCAGTAGTAACTTTGACATGATCAATCGCAGCCCTCTTAAGAAAATTAATTTACTGTAATTTGTAGTTGCAGTCATTATGCAGTCTAGTCTTTTATTTGAAGTGTGTTAAATTGCCTGTCTGTGTGTTGAGCAAGCACTGAGAATCTGTGATATAATAAGGATTATAGAAATGAAGGGGCTGTCCTAGGCCTTGGAAACTGTCTCAAAAGCAAGATTGGTTTATAAGCATCATAGTAAAGTATTACAAGTTCTCTGATGAAAGTTTGTTAATAGGTGGCATGATTGTGACTGAAGAGGACAAGGAGGATTTTTAACAAAAATGTAGATAGAGTATTTTGGCAGTGTAAGAACATGAACATGTGAGAAAATCTCTGAGCAGCTGGATGGCCAATCACACACTTTCCCCTCTGCCTGTATCTGTAGATGTGCTATGTTCCCTCTACTGTTTGTTCTAATTATCAGTTTTAAACTTTAGTATGTATTAAGTATGCTGAAGAACAGGGGTGTATGCCAGGAGTCCCAGCACTTGAGAGGCTGAGGCAGGAAGATCACTTGAGCCCCAGAGCTCAAGACCAGCCTGAGCAGCATAGCCAAACTTTGTCTGAAAACAAAGCAAAGAAGAAAATTATAATTCTACTTAATTATTAATTTTAGAAGCAGTTAGAAAACCAGTTCCTAGGTGTTCCTCACATTCTCAGTGTTCTCAGAGTCCCAGCCCTCATTTCTCAGGCAGATTTTCAACAGTCCAGATGCTCTCGCCTCCAGGAGGTATACTTTGAGTGTTTGCATGTCCAGAAACATTCTTTGTTGAGATGCCAAGGGCTAGTTAACTTGGCTGGAAGGATTCTAGCTATAAAGCTCTTTTCCTTGTGTCCTTTAAAGATGATATCCCATCATTCTCCTGCATTCTTGATGCTCATGAGAAGTGTCATGATCTTCCGATTTTTGCTCCTTTGTTTTATGATTGATTCTTTTTTTTCCCTGCTTGCATTATGTGGTTTCTCTTTACCTTAATCATTTTCTATATTTCATAGTACTGTGTTATGAGCTATGCATCTGTATATTTTGATAAATGCATAATTCCCTTATTATCTTGGTTGGTACTATCTAGGCCCTTTTTCCTTATGTGTATTCTTAATTTTAGATGAGATTTCTAGTTGGATTTTACTATCTCTTTTCTTTTATACTTATGTTTGTGCTATGGCTCTTAGGGAAAAAAAATCGTTTAGGATGTGTTGTTTCTCAGAAACTTGTGCATTATACCCTTTTCACCCTTTCTTCAATTATGGATTTCTTCAATTATTATATTTTTTTTTTGTTTAAAATATATTTGGACTTTTATAGCAGTTCTTTTTCTCATGATTATATTTTCCACTGTATCTTTCTAGGGATAGTAATAATTTTTAAAGTTGCTTTTTTACTTGCTGAATGAATTAGTCTTTATGATTCTTTTGTTTGTTGCCTCTTACATTTGATTCTGCAATTACCAGATTGCTGGTAATGAGCTGGTTTTTGTGGAGACTCTTTGTCAGCTGTTGGGCGTTGTTGGAGGACCCAGATTGCCCATGCTGAGAGGACTTAATTGCTGCAGTGTGGGTTGGTAGTGCTTTCAGAGTGCAATGATGCTGGGTGGGATACATTGGTAGGGTGTCTTCTGGATTAAAAGCTTCCTGCCTTCTTCCTAGATGTCCCCAGAAATAGAAAAAAGACTCTGTCCCAGTCCTTGTTCCTACCCAGAAACATTATTCTTCTCTGGTCTGTCTCAGATGAGGAAAGGCATGTTTTTAGGGGTAGTATTATCTGCTTGGTTTTGTTGTTATTTGTTTTGTTTTGTTTTGGTTTTTGTCTTTGCTTCTGTGCATCAAATAATCTGACTGTCACTTGCACCTTGAAACATTCTTTCCTGGTTCCCCAGTCTTTAGGTAGCCAGGGTCCTACATATTTCTGTGTTCTGTGGCAGTTCTGACAGTGGACAGTTTTGAATGTCCTCAGTTGTGCTTCTCTCTATTTAAGGAGTCCACAGACGGTGGGCCTAATATAGGCCTTGCTGTTCTTGTGCTGTATGTGGACTTATCAGGGCTGCATAAAGGGTTAATTCTAAGTGTTATTTTGGAGCCAGTGAGATTAGCAGGTGAAGATACTTGACACCATGCCTGACAACCTTAGTTTGATCCCCAAGATTCACATGGTTTAAGGAGAGAATCGACTCTGGAGAGAATCAACTCTGGCAAGTTGTTCTCTTACCTCCACATGCATGCCATAGCATGTCTGCAATACACACATGCAGACAAATAGATAAATGTAAAGGAAAAAAAAAAGAAAATGAATCTTGCACAAATACCCTTAAGTATTATTTAAAATATAAAAACACCACGAGGAGGAGACGTAGCATTCTCTCCTGAGAAAAGAAAAAAAATAAATAAATAAAATATAAAAACAAACAAAAATAATAATAAAAATAGAACCAAAAGAAATCCCAAGGGTGATTGCTGTATCTATGAAAGTCTCTACCAGAGACCACTGGGATCTCAGACACATCATTTAAAGCACTCCTTGCCCCTCCCACACTACTGTCTATGGGTGTGAGCTTATGATGTTTCAGATATGTAGGGACAGGAAGATGATTTAAGCATGCAAATTGGGAGCATAAAGTTTCAGATGGGATAAGATAGATCTGATTAGTTTACTGGGGCCTTGTGCTGTGTCCCAAAAGGGGCTAAACCAGCACTTCAGAAAAAGCTATTAAAGCCATGTGAATTCACTGGCCAGAAGTAGTTACAAGCCTGCAGTCTTGCTAGTACTTTGGAGACTGCAGCAGAAATATCTCCAGTTGTGACCAGCATAGCTACATAGTGAGTTCATGATCAGTATGGGCTATAGAATGTAACCTTGAATTAACTAATTAATATATAAGCTGAGGCGATACATAGCCAGAGCAAATTTTAGAGGAAAACCAGAGCCAGTTTGAGAAGGCTCCTTCTGGTGGACTTGAGATGATAAGTTCTAGGGAAACAGGGCCACATTTTAGGAAACGCCTCAAGAGATAATTCCTCCTTGGTATTAAGTTGTGTAGTGTGAGAATTAAAATAGTACATGGGTGAGTAAGTTTCTCCCTTTAAAGGTTTATGAAGTTGATTGTTGATATGTCTCCAGAAGTCCATTTAATCCCACATTTATAAATTTGCTTGACCAAAGAATCTGTGCTTGCAAAATGGGTGATAATATCAAACATGAAAAGAATATAACTTGGAAAATTTTTTTATTTATTTTGTTATTATTATTTTATTTTTGAGACAGTGTCTTACTTTGTAACACAGGCTGTTTCTGGTACTTGATTTGAAGCCCAGGCTGTATTTGAACTCATCATAATCTTGCTTCAGCCTCCCAAGGGCTAGGATTACAAGCGTGTAATGCCATGGCTGGCTTGAAATCATTAGTTTTGATCATTTGCTATAAGCATATTTTGTTTAGAATACTTCAGCATTATATCATTTTGCTGAGAATTCTTGAGGATTCTTTACTGTCACTGCACTTTTTGTATATGTATAAGATGATACCTACTAAATAAAAGTAGTATTAATAGCATCTGATGATATAAGAGAATAAAAGGAAAAATTAATAACTAGAGTTCATATATATATTAATCTTTCAAGAAATCCAGCTAACCCCTTTTATAGATAACTACTTGGTAACTTGTGATGCCAACAAATATGTTAAACTTAAATTTAAAACATATCAACCAGATGCCTCCAGTACTTGAGAGGTAGAAGTAGGTTGATCTCTGTGAGTTCAAGGCCAGCCTGGTCTACATAGTGAGTTCCAGGCCAGCCTGGGCTATAGGGAAACCGTGTCTCAAAAAAGACAAAACAATAACAACAACAAAACAGATAAAACAAACATCAGAGTAAAAGGGTATGTGGCAGATAACGTTTTTCAGACATGGCTACAGCATTACTTCTGGTTTCACACCGTTTTCACAGCCCTGCCCAGAGCACTAAAATGAAATGACTTCCGACTTTACCGTCATGCTTTCATCCATGGCAAACTGTCCTTCAGTAAAAATGTATACTGAAACATCCCATTTAAATATGTGAATCTGGGCTGGAGAGATGGCCTAGCGGTTAAGAGCACTGACTGCTCTTGTAGAGGACCCAGATTCAATCCCCAGCACCCACATGGTGGCTAACAACCGTCTGTTACTCCAATTCCAGGAGAACTCCAGTTCTAGGGGAATCCGACACCCTCTTCTGACCTCCGCAGCATTGCACGACACGGGTGCACAAACCTACATGCAGACAGTACATTCATACACATAGAAAATAAATAAAATTAAATTAAAAAATAAATATGTGAATCCAGTTTTATTTGTTATTCCATTAAGATGATATGTCTTTTTGTCTCGGTCCTTGGGTACAGATGTTTGGTTGGGTACAGATGTTGGCTGTGTTTTCGAGTATGATGCTAATTTGTTGGTTAATGTTCTGAAGCCAGAGCTCAGAGCTGTGTATTGCTTTGAATAGTAAAGAGACTTAGGTGATAAATCAACATTACAGTACTGCTCATAGTCAGTTCAAGTTGAATGGGTTCCCACATTGATCAACGTGTTTATCAGGACTATCTAGTGTTTCACTATTTATATTTTTCTTCCTATGCTTTTTGTCATAATACATAAAGACCTGGGGTGGAAAATGCTGTTCTTAATCTCTTTGGCCAAATATTTACATTTCCTTAATCTGAATAACTACTTTGATTAATCTAAAATAACATGCTGCAATCTTCAATGGAGAGACATGACTGGGAGTCCATGAATTAAAGATAGCTATTTAGAAGTGAGACCAGCAAAAACAGGCTTGGGTGAAGCAAAATAATTCTTTAGATTCTTTAGTTTGTACTCTTCCAAAAGTTGTCTTACCCATTGTCTGAACTGTTGGAATTGGTACCAGCTAAATGCTAGGCTCAGCTCCCTGACTGGCCACCTTCACAGGACTGCAGAAGCTTCTGGGAGCTTTGGCATAAGCATAGATAGGAGAGAGAACTCAAGGAAATTACGTGCAGGAAACAGCCTTACTAGCATTGATACTGTTGATAGAAAGACAGCGTGACTACCCAGGACACGTTATCCTCCCTCCCTCACATACTCTGCCAATATGCACTGTTAGTGGAGCCTTGTCAGAAACCAGAGGGCAGTGAAGTTCCTACAATGCAGCCATCAGAACAGAGGAGGGCAGCAAGTCTGGGCACTGGATCCAGAAGACAAAGGACATGGCTAGCAAACAGGAAAAGCCTCCACTCAAACACTGTTGGGCCATTCCTGCACATACACTTAACCAGTGACTGTTTGCCTTAAAGCCAGCATGCAGGGGCCTGGCATGGTGACATACGCCTTTAATCCCAGCACTTGGGAGGCAGAGGCAGGCTGATCTCTGAGATCAAAGCTGCCCTGGTCTACTAGGAATTCCGGGCCAGCTGGGGTTACAGGGAGACCCTGTCTCAAAAACAACAAAGCAATAAAACCAACCAACCAACCAACCATGTTTGGAACATCTTGTTTTATATTTTTGTACTCACATCCATTGGAACCTGTCCTCTGTGTCTTTCTGTCTGAAATCTAATAACATTTACTTGTAATTCTCTTCCTGTTTCTCCAGTCCATGTTAAATCATTAGATCCTGAAGCCCTACAGACTGATAGGGCTCCTAAAGTTTGTTAAGCTCTTATGCAGCTAGAAGCCTTTCCTTTCCTTTCTGGTGTGTTGTGGACTTGGAACTCTGTTGCGTAGAGACTGGATGTCTTTGGCAGAATGGAGTGTGAGGCTTAGGAGGCTGCAGCCTGTCTGACTGAATGGTGTCTGTTCTGACCACAGGAATGAAGGCTTGCAGTGTGTGTTTCCTGTATTTGCTTTCTTGGCATTGTATTTTGGCTTTAGGTACTCTCCTCATTTCTCCAGTAGGTGGACTTCTCTGGCACATTCCTATTTGCTCTTTCTTTTACTCACATTACCTTTTCTTCTTTGTTTTGTTTTGTTTTGTTTTTACTTTTAAAACAAGGCGCCTTGCACTTCCAGCCCTCCTGCCTCAGCCTCTTGAGCTGGGGTCACAGAATGTGTCACCATACCTAGGAGCTTTCTTTTCTTGTCTTTTGCGGAGTCTCAGTAGGACAGAGGGGAATACTGTAGTCTTTCTGAAGAAAGAGGAGTTCACACTTTGAAAGTTCAACTAAAGAAAGCTTCGTTTTAGCTTATTAGAGAAATATTAAGTCATGAGGATCTAAAACTTAATTTTGTGACGATAATTTGTAAACCAGTTGAGGGAAAAAAACAGAAGATAAAGAAAAGAAAGAAAGAAAAAGGAAAGGGCAAAGAAAAGGAGGAAAAAATGATTCTCCTGGGTTCTCTCTCTCTCTCTCTTTCTCTAACCCCTCAGGAATTAGTAAGAGCCTGAGAGCAGAAAGTACTTTAAGTGTCACAGAGTCTTCGCCTTTCCTTTACAGAAGAGGCTATGTCCTCAGAAAGGGGACAGTGTGCTCCTAGGGTAGCAAGTGAAGGGGCCGTAGCCCTCGCTCTCCTAAGCTTGTATCTGCTCATGTTAGTCACTGGTTTCTCACTGGAACCCAGGACTGACTGTAGATGACTAATTTGTTGTCTTTTCCTGTGGGTATGAACCAGTTCCTAATTTGGAAGGAAACTTGAAGGTAATAACTAAGGCCTGTGCTTTAAAATTCATCACAGTGTCACTGAGGAACACAGGGTCCCTTTGGTAGTCTTAGTCTTACAGATGAAAGAATTTGAAAACAAACTCAGAAGTTTGAGGGGGAAAAAGATATAACAGGGCAAGCAAGCTGGAGATGCTGACAACTGCTGGAAGGAATGAGACAGAGAAGAAAGTTCTGAGTTAGAGGTTTATAGCGGGCAGGTTCAGCAATGGAATTCTGAGCCTCTTTATGGGAGGTGAGGTGAGGAGGGGTTTTCAGAGAGAGTGAGAATGGCTAGAGTAATCAGGGGAAGCAGCTTTTAGCCAGTGAGTCAGGTTTAGCTATGAGGGTCTGTAAGTAACTGCATGGAGTAAAAGCGTTCTGGGGTATATAAGTATTTATTCCTCCGTCTCAACATGTTTTCAGGTGTATCATGTTTCTTTTCATATTCTGGTTTCAGGTCTTTCTCTGAGGTTGTAAAACCAGACTTTCAGGTCCTTTTTTAGCCTTGCAGGGCAGAGGAAGTTCCTGCTGTCTTAAGGATCCAAGGGTCTTATCAACCACTGACTAAGTCATTTGTGAAGGGGGTTACTGATCTTTATCTATAGGTATTTCAAATTCTAAGGAGGAACAACTGTGATACACTCCCTTCCCTTCCTTAAAAATTAGTGTTAATAAGAACACAGGAAGTGAGGTTTCTAGCAGATGGGGGAGCTGTCCATCCTCACGACCTTCAAGGCAGCTGTTCTAGTTTGCTTTCAATTGCTGTGACAAAACATACTGACCATTACCAATTTGGGGAGGAAAGGGTTTATTTGGCTCACATCTCCCTGGTCACAGTTCATCACTGAGGAAGCCCAAGGTATGAACTCAAGGCAGGAACCTGGAGGTAGGAGCTGAAGTATATATAGACCATGGAGGAATGCTGCTTACTGGCTTGCCTCTTCCCCCACCCCGCCCCCCATCATGCTCAGCCTGCTTTCCTATACAATACAGAACATCCTGCCTAGGGGTGGCACCACCCATAGTGGGCTAGTCTCTCCCAGGCACTCAATAGTCAAGAAGATGCCCTATAGACATGGCCATAACCCAGTCCATGGAGGCCATTCTCCAGTTGAGGCTCCCTCAACCCAGGTGTGTCAAGTTGACACTAAAGCTGTCCAGCACAGCAGCTAATGTTTGACTAGCTGCTTGACACCAATTCCTCATACAATTATGTTTATTACAGTACACACTGTTAGATGAGTTTCCTACATAACTGTTGAGTCGATAGATCAGTGCTCTGTTGAAGAACTAATGACTTCAACAATAGAAGTTTGAACAGAAGCTACTAGAGACAAAGGTACTCAAGAAAGAAGTTAAGGATATATAGTGGGAAAAAGTTAAGTTTTAATGAGTTGCTAGGCACGGTGATGCACACGTGTAATCCCAGCACTCGGGAGACAGAGAGAGCCGGACTTCTGTCAGAGTGAGACCAGCCTGGTCTATATTTGGGGATACAGGGAAACTCTGTCTCAATTTTTTTTTAATTAAGTTATTGATCTTCTGAGAAAAAGTGTTGACAATTTTTTCAGTTTTGGAGTGAGGAAGTTTCTCCTTTGAGAAGACTAAGACATTCTCTGTGTCTCTTGAGGGCTGGGTGGGGAGTTGAGAGAGGAAATGTGTTACGGGCTGATAATAGGGATATTGCCAGACACATATCATTTCCACGGATGCTTTCATGCAAACATATTATTTCTTTCTTTCTTTCTTTCTTTCTTTCTTTCTTTCTTTCTTTCTTTCTTTCTTTCCTTCTCTTTCTTCTCAATACATTCCTCTATGTTAGTGAATGTCGGAGTCACTGTAGTTGGTGTTGAAAGTGCAAAGGGATCTCCTTCCTTAATTCCTAGGTCCATTGTAGAGGAATAAGAGCTAGCCAGATGAGGGAAATGGAAGGTCTTAATGAGCTTCTTTTTGGTTTGCTCCAGAGATTTTTGAATTATGAAATTTACTCCAGCTTAGAAGCCTGCCTGTTTTTGCCTTTGTAATAAAAAGAGGCAGTTCTCAGGGGTGATGGACACTCTCATTAGCCACCATCGCTGTTTGGACTCCCCACATGCCTAGCCCCGCAAGGGCCCTCATGGAGAATGCTGGCTCTTGCTTTTTGTCCCAAGTGCTTGATCTATGCTGTTTGCAGGTGGTGTGGCCCTGCTCTGAGACAGACATCAATTGCAAAGATCAGAGTGGGCTGGCTTTTGAAGATTTTTTTCACATTTGGCTTTGCAAACCCGCTGAGAGAGATATGCTCCTTTCATGTTTTCTTTCCATCTGTCTCTCCAAAGGGTAAGGGAGGGTCTTCATATGATTGGGGCTATTGATGTTGGCTACAAATTCATTTTAAAATTGACTTCTACATTTTTGGCATGGGTGTCTGACACCCATTGTATTCCTTGATCTCGACCTTGTTCTACAAAGGTTTCCTGTGAGCAACAAGAAGAAAAATTTCTGTTCCATCTAATGTAAAAACCAAAGAAAAGTTCTTATTCATGGTGAGGGGGGAGGGTAGTTTAGAGGCTATTGGTTCTTTCCTTCATGTGATATTGGACCCTGGGCAATAGGGTAATTATTACAGAACTATATTATATAGTTTCTAATGACTGCCTCAAGCAGTTATGTTGCATTTATTGATACCTCTCTGTATGCTAGGCATTGAAGCGCTTCAAGTACAGCATTTCCTATGACTGTGTTAGAGCAGTCTTTCATCTATTGAGTTCAAAGTCCTATCTCTGCCTCTGGCCTACCACCTGCCTTTACCTCATTGGAATTTGGCCCCGCCCACTTGTTTATAGCTTTTCCTAGGTTCTTTTCATTCTGTGGTGCAAAGTTGGATAGCTGCCACAGACTAGATGGCTCTCAAAGCAGAAAATGTTTAATATCTAGAGCTTTAAGAAAAACTTTGACCTCTATACTGTACCATTGCTGATAGTGACTGTGTTGTTAGCAAATAAGACAATTTATCTGGCTCCACACCATGGACACAAAACTTCTGTTACCTATGTGTCATCCTTCTCTCTAACCTTTATTTTTCCTTTTTATTTCATCTTTTTAAATATTTTTATGTTTTTGTGGAGATGGTGGCTTTTACATCTGAGTCTAAATGTCTGCTGGTAATAGTTTGATTTATTTATTTAGAGATTTCCTGTCAAGAGTCTTGTAATGAATGGCTTGTTTGAGATTCTTAATGGTTTTGTGAAGTATACATTTTCAGCGAGACGTTCTCAGGAATTCAGATTGTATAACTGTGTGATATGTAAGCAACTCTCCTGCTTTTACTATGAGAGGAGAAATGTTCCTATATTTTTTTGTGTGCTGCTAGTGTGCTACTGTATAATTAAATGTAGCCAAGATGGAAGGAGAATATATTACTATATCAGTGTGTGAACCTTGGGTTGATTGGAGTTTTGCTCAAAGAAGTCAGTTGCAAGGCTGCAGATTACAAAGGTTATGATGCATGAGAAACACTTTGAGGTGCTTGCCAAGAAAGATGTAGATTCCCAGACTCAGCCTTGGAGATTCGGAATCAGTTAAGTGTTGATGCCTCTGATGCTTATTAGATAAAGTTAGCTGTAGGGTAATGTCTTAGCTCAAGGCATTGATTTTAAATAAGGCCATTATTCATGATGAATTTCTAAATTCTGGTTTTGTTTTTACATCAAATATGATGTACCTATAAACTTTAAATGTTTAAGTATAACATAACAGGAAGCAAAATTACACCATTGTGCTATAAAATGGTTTTTAACTACTTCTACCATCACTAATAATGACAATAACATTTCATGTTTATGTTTTATAGTTCCAGAGCCCCTGATCTCACACATCTCATTTGATTTTTATATCAACCCTTGAGGTAGATTTAGCAAGTGGTTATTTTTCATTTATTAATAAGAAAAACCAAAATTTAGCAAACAGGTGATTTTCTCTTTCCAACGTGCCCCAGCTAATAAGCAGTGAATCTAGAATGCCCATACAGCAAGTCTATATTCAAGTTCATCGTTGTGCGGTGTACCACATTGTTCTTATGAGATATCATCCCCTGACACTGTCCTTTGTCCATAGTCGAGTACGTTGATGGTCTCTGGGTGATAGGATGTGAGTGATCACAGATATATGTAGACTGGTAAGTCACTTGTCTTTATACAACCTTCATAGCATGGAAAAAGAAACTTTTTTTCTCTGACAGAAACTTTACAAGACAGGTCGGGAAATGCAGGAGAGGATCATGGACCTTCTGGTAGTAGTGGAGAATGAAGATGTAACTGTTGAACTAATTCAAGTGAATGAGGATCTGAACAATGCCATCCTTGGATATGAGAGGTGAGCAGATGGTGTGCCCCTAACCCTTTTCAGAGTCTAGCTTTGTCACTATGCACTCCTTGGTCCCCACAAGACAACACTCTCTCTGCATTCCTTTCTCTCAGTAGGAGTGGCATTGTGGATAGGACACCAGTACTCACCAAATGGCAGATTTCTGATTGACGTGACTCAGTAGACACCTGTGTTGAGAATTACTAGGGGTGTTTAATTCTACAGTGGCTATGTTCTTAGTGAGCTGCTGAAGAATGAGGCCAGTCTGACATAAGAGAAAGTGGTGAGCATGCCTAGATTCAAACCTAGATAATTAGCATAGATTTGCATAGAAATTGCATAGCATTCTGAAGACTTAGACTTTTATTTTTTTGCTATCTTTAGAGGGGTCAATTTTTTTGTTTTGTTTTGTTTTTTCAATTTTTTTATTGTTATTAAACTTTTTCCATAAGTCATACATCATTTCTCAATCAAATCTAGAGTTGCTTCCCTTTCCATGCCCCCCACCTCACCCAAGTCCCTGCACTCTGGCATACACGTCCTGCATCTTTTTCTGAGTCTTTCCAGAGTTTGAGTTTTTTTTTTTTCAGTTCTTTTGTTGTTGTTCTTTCTTAATTTTTAAATATTTAAAAAAAAAAAAAAAAAAATATATATATATATATATATACATAAATAGATACATAGATACATGTACATATCACTTGAATTGGAGGACTTTTTTTTTTCCTAAAAGATGTCATATTTTCCTTAAGGAAGTACTCGAAGGTTTCTCCTTGACAATCCCAAACAACCATCAATCCTGCACTTTTGCTCCACATTGGGGTCTTTCCCTCCCATGGTCCCCCAAATGAAGTCCAGTAAGCACGTGTCCTGTCTTGATCCCCCTGTACTGGCCTCTACGATACAGCCCAGGTAGTCCAGCAATGGCAGTCTATATTCTGATGAGGCTGAAATCCCCTAGCTATTTAGTCCACAAGCTGAGTATCTCAGTAGTCCCCATCTGGCATTGAAGGTTTGGAGGATTCTTGGAGAGACATGAGTCTTTAGTCCATATTGGAAGGTTAAAAAGCTGTGTCTCATGTCTTTGAGGAGTACCAAAAGCAGTGGCAGCCACAGAGTAGATGCACTTGCCAGTAAGAATTGAAGACAGGCCAAACAACAGTGCTCTCTCTTTTTTATTTTTGTCTTTTTACTAAGATCTCAAGTTTTATGTCTGCAGTACAGTTTCTTTGGTCTTACTGATTATTTATTTCTGGTTGTACTTTCATTTTGGATGCTTAAGGCCACACAGTTAGCCCAGATTAGCCAAGGTTTTTGTTTTCTCAAGGTCAGTTGAGGATCTGGTCCTCAGGGGTCTCTCGGGGGGTTTTTTGAGGGGAGGAGGGTGGGAGCACCTTGCTTCTTTCAGCTTTTCATTTACCAGTTCCATCCACTCAAGGACAAAATCAGGTCTTGCTAGGCTAGGCTTCCTTTTCTGAAGCATGAGCAGACTTTCCTCTTTATAGACAGGACACTGGCTGAAGTCTCATTAGTGGCTCTCCAAGACCTCCCTGAACAGGAAGACTGGTGACCCACATTTGCAGGACAATTCAAGAGATGCCCCCATTCATAGTAGGAGGGGTCAATTTTTTAAAAAATATTTTTATTGGTTCTTTGAGAATTTCATACAGTATATTTTGATCACATTCAGATCCCCTCCCCCATCTCCACCCCCCCCTACACACACTTCATGTCCCCTATTACCCTATTCTTTTTTTAAAGGTATTGGGTGTGGGTCTAGTCCTTGGTGTCTGATCAACCTACCAGAGTCACACCCTTAGAGAAAACTGGCTCCCTCTCCCAGCAGATACTAATTGTCAGTAGATCTCAGCTAGGGCTGAGGCTTCTTGCTCAACCTCCCTGTCCATGCTGGGCTTTTATCTGGCCTGGGCTTACACAGCTCTCGTGTGTGCCATTATAAGCACTGTAGGTTCATATGTGCAACTACCTTGTGGTATCCAGATAACAAGTTTTCCTTGTATTCATCTACTGAGAGGGGATGATTATTTTAAAGGATTAAAACATATAAAAACAACAACTGTGTTGCTATGTTGTTACCCATTAGCATTTTGTGTGTATATGATGTTAGACACTGTGCATGCTAGGCAAGTGCTTTATCATTGAAATATATCCCTTATACCTCCAACCATAAATCAGCATTTCTTGTCCTACCCATTAGTATTCTACTTTAAAACTGACTAGGGATATGTTTTGTTTTGTTGTTTTCCTCACTGATGATGAGTGAACCAAGAGGATAAGTAAAGCCAGCAGCTCTCCTACACCATCTCATAGTCATTGCTTCTCAGGGAGGGACAGCAGCTGTTTGTAAAACATGACAGGCCGTTATAGATTATGTGAGCCCAATAGCCATACTCTTTCTTAACACTAAACAAACTCCCAGGCCTTGCCCTTTGTTTTCTGTGATGTAAATCTTTCTAAGCAGAAAACTGTCCAAGCCAGTGTAGTTTTTCAGTATAGTACTTTCCGTATAGTACTGTATATTTTCAGTATAGTACTGCTGTCTGGTTTTCATTAGGAGAATTCTATTGCCAACCATAGAACCATTGCCTAAAGGCCGCTTCTAAGGGGGAACATTTATTTCTTTGGTCCTGATATCAGGAAATTTGAGTTGCTTCTGTGAATAGGTCATTTTGGTTCAGCCTTGAACAATGTGCACCAAAATGACTGTGGTAACTATATGAAACACTTGATTCCTGTGATAGAGAAACCATGCTTCAAGAGAAGATGCTCTTCCATTTCAGGGTTCTGCCACAGCTTCATGGTTTAAAGCAACAGAGATTTACCATCACTAGATAGAAACCAAATCTTCTAGGTTGGGATTTGCAAATAAGTGTCTGAGCTGGATTCAAGGTGTCAGAGGGCTGGTACTAAAGGACACTCCATCTCCTTCTTTTGCAACCTGTAGAGGTCACCCAACTCCTTGGCCTTTTCCTTCCATCTTCAAAGTCAATTCCTGCTCCAGATTTTTTTCCATATTATCTACCTTACTGCCTCTCATAACCCTTCCTCTTCCACATTCAAAGACTGTCATGGGGGCTGGAGAGATAGCTCCACAGTTAAGAGCACTGGCTGCTCTTATAGAGGATCTGGGGTCAATTCCCAGCACCCACATGTTGGCTAACAACTGTATGTAACTCCAGTTCCAGGAGAATCCAACACCGTCTTCTGACCTGTATGGGCACTGCACGACATGGATGCACTTACATACATGCAGGCAGTACATTCATACACATAAAATAAAAATAATAAAATTATTTTTTTACAAAAAGACATTCATGACTACAATGAGCTCCATAATATCCAGGAAAATCCCCTAGCTAAGGTAATTCATTAGCCAAGGTCATCCCATTTGCACCCCTCAGTCACCCAGTTGCTATCCAGTCTATCACAGTCACTGAGTCTGACAACTAGAACATGGGTTTCTTTAGAGAAGAGCACTATTCTGTTCAGTAGTCTGTCAGTCGGGCCTCTGGTCCCCAAAGATTCACTGCCATCCTACCTACCAAGTATTTTTTTTTTTTTTTTTTTGGTCTTTTCGAGACAGGGTCTCCCTGTAGCCCCAGCTGTCCTGGAACTCACTCTGTAGACCAGGCTGGCCTTGAACTCACAAAGATCCGCCTGCCTCTGCCTCCCAAGTGCTAGGATTAAAGGCGTGTGCCACCACGCCCGGCTTCTACTTTTTTTTTTTAACTGTTTCTCTCTTACCTCAGCTGAAAAACAAATGGAAATTAAATCAAAACTATAAAAGGTCAGTTGGTATTTGGTGTTTTTATTTTTCTTTTTAGTATCAAGTATCTTACAGATGAAACACTGAAATTACTTCCCATGTGCTAGACTTTTTCCTGTTAAGCTAATTGCTTGACAATTTCATACTTGCATTCTGGTTATTCTTTTCCCAACCCTGTCTTTTTTCCTTTCCAGCCTTGTCACCTCTCCCCACCTCCCATGTGCTAGACTTTTTCCTGTTAAGCTAATTGCTTGACAATTTCATACTTGCATTCTGGTTATTCTTTTCCCAACCCTGTCTTTTTTCCTTTCCAGCCTTGTCACCTCTCCCCACCTCCCATGTGCTAGACTTTTTCCTGTTAAGCTAATTGCTTGACAATTTCATACTTGCATTCTGGTTATTCTTTTCCCAACCCTGTCTTTTTTCCTTTCCAGCCTTGTCACCTCTCCCCACCTTGCCCCTTCCCCAAATTTATGACTTCAGGTTTGGTTATGTGACACATTTAGTTTAATCAGGGCCATCTGTGTGATGTTGGGTTAATTTTATGAAACATGATTTATTGATAGATAAAATATAATAGCCATTAAAAATTACAGTTCTAAATAACTAGAATTACTTGTCTGATGAATTTTGTTGCCATTTGCTAATTCAAACAGGTTTACTCGAAACCAACAAAGGTTTTTGGAGCAAAATAGAAACCAGAAAGAAGCCACCAATGTAAGTGATTAGAAATGTCATAAAAAGCAATTGAATAATTTGCTAATTGCACAGTAAGTAGCAAAGCTTGCCTAAAACAGATCATTTAAAGAGGAAACTGCATTGACAATTCAGAATGGTTTGGGTGCTATAGTTTCTGACTTAAGTCATAAAAAGAGTCTAATTAGAGTAGAAACCCATATACTTGGTAAGATGTAATTCTTCCTGTGGTTGGGTTGCCTGTTGGGTGAAATTTTCCTCAAAATATACCCAAATATGATCTTTTTTTCCAAAGGAAAGTTTATGGACAAAGCCATGATAAACTGTGAGATTCATTTTTTCCAGAGCTGTGTTTTTGTCCGTTTTGTTTTCAGACTGCCAGTGAGCCTTCCGCTCCTTCTTGTGATCTCCTAGACCTAAGTCCCAGCCTGCTGGTACCTGTGTCCAGTCAGACAGAACTCAGCAGCCTGAATGCTCAGCTCTCTGACTTAAGTATGAAACCAGTTAAGCCTTCTCACTCCAGCAGGAACTTTGTTTCATGGTTGAATGCCTCCTGAGGATGGAAGTCAGTTTGATGATCAGAGAACTGTAACAAGAGACTTAATTATTTCCCAAACACGATTGGGTCAAATCCAGTAAAAGAATGGATGTGTCTGAGGGCGGTCTTGGAAACTTTTTCCATTGATTTGTTGATTTAGAATCCCATGGAATTCACCTGGGCTGCATTGTAGGGGTTATGCTGCTAGTGAGCCAAGGCTTAAATCTCTTCCAAACACAGTATCAAGTAAGGGAGTGTTTGCTGCCGACAACAGAATTGAATTCAGGACTTAGGAGACAGTGAAACAGAGATAGAAAAGGCAGCAAATGAGTAGTGCCAGTTGAAATTGTAGCTTTGCTGCCTCTTAGCTGACTAACCTTTGAGACTTATAAAATGAAACAGTGGTTTCCTTAAATTTTGTGAAGGTAAATGACAGGCATTGCAAAGTCCATTGTAGCTACCTACCTTATCTACCCTCTTTCGCTATCATCTATCTTTATTTCCAACAAGTTTTGTTAAGCTACAAAGTAAGAATGATGAAAAAAAATCTAGTTCAGCCAAACCACAGTGTGTTTTTCTCATACATTCTGGTATTTCCAGTGTAAAATTATTCGGTATCACTGAATTTGTGGGGTTTTTTTATGGCTTTCCTCATTTCTGAAATATTGGCTGCTTACTTATGAAACCTTACTTAGTGAGGTTTGTGGAACCACTTACATTGGAGAGTTTTCTTGGCTTTTTTGTCATGAATTTTTGAGGAGAGAAGGTAATTATTCCCTTTGGGTATCTTAATAATATGGGAATTTAGGAGTTTACAGGCAAAGACTGAGGTCTGTATAAATTGTAACTGTTTACTTTTGTGCTAGGCAGAAGATATGTAAATCCTTTCTATTTTGGATCAGCTTGAGATTTTGGGAAATCAATACATAATATTTTTCTGTTTATGACAAACTCTCTATATGGCAGGGAATGTCTCCCCTATAAATGATGCTCTTTTTAAACCTTTGTAGAGGAAATCCTTTGTGGTAACAGAAATATAAATTAATCTTTTTTTAACTATGGAAAACAGAACCTAACTACCTGAAAATAATTTTAGTCAACAAATGCATTTTTGTTTTAGGTTTCAGCTCTCCAAGTCCTGTTGCAACAAACAGCTTGAATTATGATCCTCATCTACTAGTGGACTTGCTACCGTCAACAAATACAGGGACACCCTTGTAAGTATGTCACTGCAGACCCCATGGCATGATGTTCTGATTCCTTATGTGTATGGAAACATGACAGAACAGCAAAAGATAGAGACATCAGAATCGCAGCCTTGATGCCTACTAGCTGTGCAGCCTAGCATGGAAGTCTAAGCATTATGAATTGTCATTTTCTTCTAAGAATACTTCCTACAAGTCATATATTCTTGAAATGTTGTATGTAAAATTACCAATTTAGTATTGGCTACATTCAGTAAGCTTTCAGCATACCTCTGTTTCTTTCACTCTCTCTCTCTCTCTCTCTCTCTCTCTCTCTGCTTCTCTCTCCTCTCCCCTCTTTTCTTTCTCTCTTCTCTCTCTGCCTCTCTCTCTCTCCTCTCCTCTCCTCTCTTCTCTCCTTTCTCCCTTCCTCTCTCTCTCCCTCCCTCCCTCCCTCCCTCCTTCCCTCTTTTTGAGACAGGGTTGTCCCCCAGCACCAGCTGGCCTGGAACTTGCTATGTAGAAGAGGCTGGTCTTGAACTCACACAGATCTACCTGCCTCTGCCTCTCTGGTGCTGGGATTAAAAGTGTAGGCCACAACACTTGGCAGTGGTAAGGGGGGAAATTCAATGACAAAAGAGCAGAAAGAGCAATATAGTTCAAAATTGTTGTGAGATGGGGCTGGAGAGATGGCTCAGCAGTTCAGAGCACTGGCTGTTCTTGCAGAGGACTAGGGTTCTGTTCCCAGCACCCACATAGTGGATAGTCATCTGTAACACCAGTTCCAGGAAATCTGCTGTGCTCTTGTGAACTCCACTGGCATTGTATAATGGGTGCACAATTTTTGCACCCATTATACAATGTTTTTGGTTAGTATCAAAATCACTGTTCCTTTTGTATAAGAGACTGAGATTTAGGAATAGAATTTACCAAATCTACAAAGTAATTAGCAAGATCACCTCTAAAGAAATCTTAGTGACCCATTATACAAAGGTTTTTGGTTAGTATCAAAATCACTGTTCCTTTTGTATAAGAGACTGAGATTTAGGAATAGAATTTACCAAATCTACAAAGTAATTAGCAAGATCACCTCTAAAGAAATCTTAGTGACTCATACACATGGAATGATATGCAGCTTTACTTATTGTTAAAGAAAGGTAAGTAAAACACCAAGTTGATTTTTTTTTTTTTTTTTAGCTTTTTGAGATAGTTTCACTCCATAGCCCAGGATGACATAGAACTCGTGGTATAGCCCAGACTGACTTTAAATACATAGCAATCTTGTGCCTCAGCCACCTGAGTCCTGAAATTATGGTCATGAGGTACCATGCCTGGCTTATATACTTTGTTTTGACTTCTTAGATTGACCAAAGTCCAAACATTTTATGAGAATTTGTTGGCTGTGGAAAAACACATACTGTTGCAAAATTGTGCAATCTTACAAAAGACAATATTAATAGAATTATTATATTTACCTTTGAATCTGAGATCTTAATTCTAGGAATTTATGCTGCATTCATACACAATTAGGTATTTATAAGACTATTCTTTACAATATTGGGCAGTAGTAGATAATAAATGGAAATAAGTCAAGTATCTGCTAGTTGGATAATAGTTAAATAAGCAGCTATATAACGCATTACTGCACAGCAAGGGGAGAAAGTAAGCTTCATATATGAGGGCTAGTCACCAGTGCACTTCCTATGTGAGGGCTAGTCACCAGTGCACTTCCTATGTGAGGGCTAGTCACCAGTGCACTCATTTACTGTCACATGTGGAGAAAGGATGCAAAGTAATTGGCATATACACCATTTTATTTGTTTAAGAAAGTGGGGGAAAAGAGAATATATGTTAACTATTTGTGCTTTTTTTTTTTTTGGTCTTTTTGAGACAGGGTCTCCCTGTACCCCCAGCTGTCCTGGAATTGACTCTGTAAACCAGGCTGGCCTTGAACTCATAAAGATCCACCTACCTCTGCCTCCCAAGTTCTAGGATTAAAGGCGTGTGCCACCACGCCCAGCAATCTTTGTGCTTTTTTACATAAAGAAATACAAGAAGATAGCAAAATAAACCAGAAAAAATCTTGACTTAAGATTCTTAAAAAATTTTAAGGAAACAGAAGTTGGATTTGTCTTAGGAAAGCCAATGTACACTTTTTTTCCTTTTATATATATTTTAGGTAATAGGCAACATTCCCACAAGTCATGTAGCAAGGCAATATAAAAAGATTCATGATTCTTGATCTGATCCCCGCTCCCTTCTCTGTCTCCTCCCAGTGGCACACTCTGCGCCATCACATACTACTTGATTAAGTTCTTATTTATCTTTTCAAAGTATCTTTGGGTAACTTGGAATATCAATTTATTCCCCTTATTAAGTAAGTTACGGCATACCATTACACTGTCCTGAACTTTGCATTTCCAGGTTTTGGCAGTGTTCCTATGTCAAACACTTTATTTTTTTAAGTGCCTAGTGTTTTGTTAAATACTTATATACCCAATTACTGTATTGAAAAGGGGAGAAGGCCATAGAGAAACTGGAAGTTAAACAAAGAAAAACCTATAAAAGAGTATAGGGGAAGAGGAAGGTACTTATGCTGGGAAATGACAGTGCATCCATTGTTGTCTTGTAGGTTATCAACTGGCTCCACACCTTAGGATGGTTTTGACCACATATAGACAAATGCATGCTGAGGTGCTATAAGCAGATTTATAGTTAAACTGCTTGTTAAGTAACTGTTTTTCTGTCATCCTGATGATCTTGTTGGACAGACTGACTAATACAGAAAAAAATTCCATGGCAGCAAATGTTTCCATAAAACTCATCAAAGAAACCAAATGTCAGCTGATAGTGTTAATTTTAATGTATAATCCAGTAGTTCTCAAACTTTAATATGCATTAAAATCACTTTGGTGATGACTGAAATGTCAAATTTCTAGCCCATAAATTCTAAGTCAACCTACAGAGCTTTAGCTTTAAGGGACATCCTGGAATTACTATAGTCGCTTTTAAAAATTGCATTGTAGTTTCACTGTAGATAATGTGTTCTCTGCTGCCTTAAGTTTTCGTTTTGTTTCTTCTTTCTCTTGATTTTGAGTAGTTTCCAATATCTGGGTAGGACTTCTTTCCATGTATTTGTGTGGGTTTGGCTGAGTGCATTAGTTTCCTATGACCAGCATCACAAATGACCACAAACTAGGTAGTTATAAAACCACTAGTATTTGTTCCCTCACAGTTCTGGAGGCAAGGAGTCTGAAGTTCAGTCTCTGGCATTCTCCATGGAGAATCTGTCCTCTGCCTCTTCCATTCTCGTAGCCATCCATCCCCTCCGGCTCTTAGAGTCTTTCTGCTCCCTGTTTTGCAGTGATTTATGAGCCTTGGGAGGCAGAAGTTTTCTATAGGTGTCCCATCCAGGGACAGACACTCTGCAGCCTATTCTTCTCTGCATATTGGCCAGTTGTGGGTTTCTGTTTTAATTACCACATGGTGATTAAATCACTCTCTGGTGAGAGTTGAAAGATGCAATAATTTATAAGAATAACAATAAGTCATTAAGAATCAGTTTAATAAATTAAGTAGCGGAAAACTAATACTAAGTTATCCTCTATATCCTTGTGACCTGTTTAGCCTCAAGTTCCTAAGCTTGGTATCAATGTCAGGTATGGACTCCATCCTAGGAAATGGACCTTAAATCCAGTTAAAGAGTGGTTGGTTACTGTCCTAATATTTGTGCTACTATTGGACCAGTCCTAATATGTTATTGTATTTTAAAATTTCCACTTGGTTCTTCGTATTTTCTATTTGTTAGCTAAGACTTCATTTTTTTTAAAAAGTATTCCCCAAATGCTAGAATATTTGTATAGTAGCTGCTATAAAATATTTAAGGTAATTCCAACAGCTGTGTCCTCTTGGCATTTATTTCTGTTGGCTGCCTTCTTGCTACAAAAAAAAATTTCTGGCTCTTTGTATACGTAGACATTTGTATTATATCTTAGACATTCTTATTAGTAGATGCTTAGTCTTAGTTAAATCTTATCCATCATGTTGATATTTTCATTTTAATTAGCAAAGAACTTGATTAGACTCATGAAATCTGGGTCTATAATGTATGGTTCACAGTCAGCTATGTTTCAAAGCCCTTGGTGTGCTGTTCAGTCTGCCCTTCTATGCACCACCCGGTGATCAGTCATGATTCTAGATAGCAGGATGTGAGTTCAGTTCTCAATATTTTGACATCCTTGTTGAGATCAGATTAATGGATATTCTATGTCAATCCTAGGGTTTTATAAACAGCTTTATGAGATTGTTTCCCGGAATTCTCCCATCTTGATTTCTCTGGTACTTTCTGGTACCCTGGAGTTTCCCCATCTCTGCTCTCTAAACATGAAGTTCTAGTTACCTTGTTACCTAGTTACCACACATGTATTTCCTTAGAGACTAATGATAGGACAAAAAGAAACAAGCCTTCTCTGCATCCTTTTAAGATCATCACCACTAATTGGAGAAGAAATTTTCCCCACACTCAGTTTATTGTCCTGAAAGTCCTTGTTGCCTCTGCTGTCACTCTGGCCACCCTGGTGTTATGAGTGCTTTGGGACCTGAAGATGGGGCAGGGGCAGCTGGGGGTGCCCAGTGCTTCTGCATGTTAGGGCTTCTCTTTCTTGCTGCTGCTGTGAAAATGAGTGTTGCATCATCACTTATGCCTATGTTTTCAGTTCAAACTGCATTCAATTCCGAGAATACAAAAAACTAGCAAATTTGCCCTGGTTCAGTGATACTTGAATTTTGGTCTTCTTTCCCATTCACCCTGCTGATACTTTCAGATTCCTGGTATCTACATTGTGCATCTTCCCCTACCTCTTCTAGTTGCATTCGGTGAGAGAACTTGTGTTCCACTCTAGGGAAACTCCCCCATCCTCCTTCTTAACTTCTACTCTGCACTGCCTCTCTTCTTTCAAGAAGTGATTGGGGGGGGGGGTCCCTAGGACAGAAAGACTAAAGGCTCTCTTTGCATTGCTGTCCTGTGCACACATTCCCATGCCTCACAACCACTCCTGCCAATGGGTGGTGCTTTTGTTTGCGCTCTTTGATACTGGGTATCAGGACCTGGAAGGCACTGACACCAGGTGACACTCATTAATAGTGAAGTACCATTTTATGTAGTTTGAAGGTTTTACAGGAAAATCACCTTACATTTTGCGTTTGTGTTCTCACTGTAGGGTAATCATGCTGTGTTATCACACTATCCTAGGTTTGCCCAAAGGACCAGCCAAAACCTCGCCTCAGGTCACACATACGATAATGTGAGTAACCAAACCCTTTGCTGGCAGCTTATCTAGTCAGTGGTGATCGTGAGCAAAAAGCGTTGCTTGCTATTTCCTGTTTTCTATTCTGTATCCCTTTATATTTGGTTGACATAGCCCTTGTTAGGGTTTTTATCTTGTTTAATATTTTGAAGATATAGACAAATTGAATTTCATTCCTGTAGAAAGATGGTTAAAAATCATAATTTCTGGGCTTGGACTGCAACTCAGTGGTAGGGCACTTCCCTAGTACACACAAGAGCCTACAGTTTGATCCTCAGAACCACAGAAATCCTTAGAGTCCCTTTAGGACTGCTTGTATCTGGAATCCCTGCTTTCTTTCTTTCCACTGTCTGTGAAAGACTCGAGGCAATCATCCCTCTTAATCTCTAAACAACTCTTATGCAGCTCATCAGCATCTTCCGTATGATTAAATGAGTACTGTGATTCCAGCCCTCTCCTACCTGGTTTATCAATCGCATGTATCAGGTGAACCACTTCCTCCCTTTTGCACTCACCTTCCACACACTGCACTAGCTCTTCTCTGGACCTCACTTGCATCTTCTCCATGGCTCTCCCTGGCTCTGTCTTCGTCTTTTGCACACTCAGCTTCCACACACACACACACACATCCCATCAGTTCTTCTCCTGCCTTCACTTGCACTCTTCTCCATGGCTCTTCTTGGCCCTCCCTCTTCAGACCTTCTGGAGCTAGGAACCCCAGGGCAAACCTTTAGGCTTTTCTGTCCTATCAACTTTCATTCCCTTGTGATATTCTGGTCCCACCCTGCCCCCCTCCCCAATATCTCCCTTATCTAAGATTAGCCACGAACTCCTAATCCTCCCCTTACCTCCTAAATGATGTGATTAAAACACCATTCTGCTTTGGCTGCCTATCTTAAAATGGCCAAATGTTGACAGCCAATGAGTTTCTGTCTCCAGCCTAGACCCTGTCCTTGAGCTCAGAATTCCTATGTGCTTTCTTTTCATTTAATATCCCCTTTTTGCTCCCAGTACCTGCTCTCAGCCAGTTCTCCCAGCAGACTTCCACCTCACTCAGCAGCCACTTGACTATCAGGTGCTTGTGTGGAAAGCCTTGGGAAAGAGTGCTTGCTTTTTTACTTTCAAAGTGTATTCATCTTCTACATCTTACCCATCCACTTCTGCATCTCTGACCATCCTATGATGACACTTTGGTGGTCTTTTCAGGCCTGCCCTGTTTCTGCTTTTGCCTTCCAGTGCTTCTCCTCAGCCTCACCCCAACTCCCAGTCTACTCTTAAAAACTGAAACTCAAGCAGGTGTGTTGGTGTACAGCTTTAGTCCCAGCATTCAGGAGGCAGAGGCAGGCAGATCTCTGTGAGTTTAAGGGCAACCTGGTCTACACAAGTTCTAGGCTAGAGGGTGAATTTGAGGCTCACCTTGTCTATGTAGTGAGACCTTGTTCTCAGAAAAAAACAAAATTATTTTTCTTGCAGTTTCCTTGTTTTGTAAGTCCTGCATACCTACCTGCATAGTGAGACCCCATCTGAACACACAAACACATACACACACACACACACACACACACACACACACACAAAGCAAAAACAAAACCCCACAAAAACAAAACCTCTGAAGCCTAAGCCTTTTGGTTTTTTTTTTTTTTTTTTTGAGATAGGGTCTCACTCGTAGCCCCAGTTAGTGTGAGACTAGGCTGATCTACCTGCTTCTGCCTCCCAAGTGCTGGGATCAAAGGCCTGAACACCCCCCGCCATCTTTTTTAATTTTTAAAAAATTATTGTACGTGTATTAGTATTTTGTATACCTGTGTATAAGTGTACCCATATCAAGCAATGCCCACAGGGGCCAGAAGAGAGCACTGGAACTCATGGAACTGGAGTTGGGGACAGTTCCTAGCCATCATGTATGTGCTGTGACTCAATCTTGTCCTCTGCGAGAACAGCCTGTGCTATTAGCCTCTGAGCCATCTCTCCAGCCTGAATGGTCTTCTGGAAAGTAGTCCTGCCACTCATCGACTGGAAACCCACCTTAGTGCCATCCTTACCATCTCAATCATTAAAAACTGGCAATGCTAGTCTTACCCACTGTACCTCTCCATCCTGACCTCTTGTCTACCTTGGCTCACTCTGCTTCAACAATGATGCAGAGCCTGGGAACTTGTGTCCTCAGATAATCACAGGGCCCTGTTGATACTATGCCTGAAGTTCCTCTGTGACATTTTCAAAGCAGAACCCTTCGTCTGCCTCCTGGTTACCCTGATTTTTCACCAGAGCAGGCCCTCTGACACTGAATTCCATTTCTTGTCTGATAAGGCAGGACAGCTACTCAGTCTTTGTTTTTGATACATGAATATGTATTTGTATTATTTCCACCTCTCCCTGTCTCCCTCCAACTTTTCCCATCGCCCCTCCCTCACAATTTCCTGTGTTCTTCATTAATATGTGTGTGTGTGTGTGTGTATTATATAATATATAGATATATATATATATATAATATATATACATAATATAATACTAATGCATTTTAGTGGTGTTCAGGTGTACATGCATTTTACGGCTGCCTATTTTGGATTAGATATAACCTCAGATTATTGTTTATTACTAGTGGCAGGTAGTAGGTATATAGGACCTATTTGTAAAATGAATAAGGAAATTACAAGAAGAAATTTGTATTTGATTTTGCTTTATAAGACAAGGTCTTACCACGCAGGCAAGGCTAGCCACAGCTTCACCCTCCTGCTTCAGCAGTACTGGTACATCTACAGCTGGCTAATATTCATCTTTATTCATCTTGATTTGACAGGATCACTGAGTGCCTATTTATAAATTTCAAATTTCATGTTCAAGGCTGAAATTTCATATTCAGAGTGAAACAGAGCTGGACTGAGCCATAAAACTCTGCTTCTAACAGTATTTTTTAAATACATTCTACGTTTTATGTGGGAAATGGATATAATGGGCATGAAACCATACAGAAAAATAATCAATTTTATAAGTAGTTATTACTTAAAAATGAAAGTAGTAAAGATTACTAGTTCTTCTGCAGCTGAGTATATATGGTTCTTGGAACAGTGCCATTTGGAAGCCTAGGAATCTAAGTGACAAAATACCTAATGTAGAATGTATGTTTGAACGTGTGTTATGCTTTCTTCAGTTACTGGAGCACTCAAGTTCAGCATTACTGCAGCCAGTTAGCCTACAGACCATCACAGCAGCACCATCAAACCAGAGGCAGCCACCCTTGCCCAGCAATCATCCAGGTACACAAGACCTTATAGTTTGCACCCAAAAGGAATGTGTGAGAATGCCCAGATCTTCTTCAGCAGTTATTTTTTTTTTTTAATTTTTTTTTTATATTATATTTTAATTTATTCTAGTATTTGTATGAATGTATTGTCTGCATGCAAGTCTGTGCACCCGTGTCGTGCAATGCCGCGGAGGTCAGAAGTGGGCGTCGGATTCCCCTGGAGCTGGAGTTCTCCTGGAGTTGGAGTTTCAGACGGTTCTCAGCCGCCATGTGGGTGCTGGGGATCGAACCCGGGTCCTCTGCAAGAGCGGTCGGCGCTCTTAACCGCTAGGCCATCTCTCCAGCCCCTTCCAGAGATTATTAATTGCAACTAGAGGAGGTTCTGGGAGCTTATTTGTTCCCTTAAGTTGTGCAACTTAGGAGTAGCATTTGAACACGTTTCTTTAGTTGCATTTGCTGGACTCATATGTACAATCTAAATTAAATATCAAATATTGTTACATTAAATAGATATCGTGTGTACTCTTCAAAAATACAGTGTGTACTTACCGGTGTTTTCTTTCACCTACAGAGATGAGTAACAATGATCTCCAGCAGTCACCCAATTACTATGCATTTGCTGGACTCATATGTACAATCTAAATTAAATATCAAGTATTGTTACATTAAATAGATATCGTGTGTATACTCTTCAAGAGTACATTGTATACTTACCGGTGTTTTCTTTCACCTACAGTGATGGCTAACAGTGATCTCCAGCAGTCACCCAATTACTACGAGGTAATGGAATTTGATCCCTTGGCTCCTGCTGTCACTACAGAGTAAGTTGTTTATAAAATGATTAAATTTTGTTTGGTTCTCTTTGATAGCAGAGCTAACCCACTTTGGTTATACATTTGATTGTGTTTGGGTTTTAGCAGAAATTGATGGTCTTGATAAAAATGATTTATGAGGTTTTATAGTGGATGTTACTCTGAATGGGCTTATTGCTCTCAGCCTATGACTGAAAAGTCAGAATGCTGGGGTCACACATTAAGAAGTACCTGGAAGTACCTGGAAAGCCAGGCGTGGTGGCGCACGCCTTTAATCCTAGCACTTGGGAGGCAGAGGTGGGCGGATCTTTGTGAGTTCAAGGTCAGCCTGGTCTACAGAGCAAGTTCCAGTCCATCTGGGGCTACATGGAGACTCTATCTTGAAAAAAACAAAACAAAACAAAAAAAAAGTACCTGGAACCACCATTCTTCCTAGCTGTCTTGACAGAACCTGTCTCTCAAGCTTAAGAAGGGCTCTATTTACTGCTGACATCAAGTTAATACATTATTTTAACTGTTCCTTGAGAAGTGAAGACATACAAAAGAACCTTCTGTGTCCACCATGACAAAAATGTGCTTTAAATTGACTTGCAAATTATTGTTAAAATTGCTTTTTAGCTAAGAGTTAGGAGAATGTCAAGTTTGAGGGCAGGGTACACAGCAAGACCTTGTCCAAAAGGAAAAAAAAAAAAAATGGGCATGGAGGAGGGGGCGCCTTTTACCTTGAAATCCTTAAAGTAGCATTAGTTTATGATTTCCCGTGTGTCGTGTTTATATGGGATGGTAAGCTCATTACGGTTTTAATATTCTCTTGAGTGACAAAGATTGCTCCCCTTTTCCCCCAAACTATTGAAAATTCTCAAAACAAGTTTATGGAAGGCATTCAAAAACCAGAAGCCTGTAGGCTCTATCTGGCCACAGTTGTGTTTTGTTTGACCTACATAGACCTTAAAATGTACATCTGAAGAATTACTAGTAGTTAAGGATTAGCATACTTAGAAGAAACCTGTACTTCTAAGTCTTTGGGTAATCTAGAAACACTAGGCCTGCATTTTTACATGCTTGCTAAGGGTTGGCGTAAGGAGGTGATGTCTCCTGTAACATGGTGTGCTCTGTAGTTTACCAGGCCCTGGACACATGACTGCTAATTGCCTACCACATGTAGGCATTTGATATACTGACCCCTTATGTAAACCCTTAATGTAGACAATAGTTTTCACATCATTTGAGTATATGCTAATAACTTAGGAAACTATCTTTTTTGAGACAGGGTCTTACTGTAGGCCAGACTCCCTAAGTAGCTCAGGCTGTCTTTGAACTCTCCTTCTGTCCTCACCTCGGGAGATTTTTCTTAGCTATGTTTTATTATGCTAATATTCATACACAGAATATGCTGTGTATGAATACCATCTTGGTATAGATATTTTTGAGGTATAGACATATAAGACAGTAAGAACTAAAGGAAATTATTTTAAAAAGTTTATAATTTATTAAAGGTTCAAATATGACTGTTATATGCTAAAGGTTTCTTAGAAGTTCGCACTCATACGATATTAAATAATGTAGAATCTTAACTTTTTTTTTTTTTTTTTGGTCTCTTTGAAATAGGGTTTCCCTGTAGCCCCAGCTGTCCTGGAACTCACTCTGTAGACCAAGCTGGCCTTGAACTCACAAAGATCCGCCTGCCTCTGCCTCCCAAGTTGCTAGGATTAAAAATCTTAACATTTTTAAAACTAGAATCTAAATCTTTTAAGTAAAAAAATAAATAAATCCAAGTTGAGCCATATTTTTTCTTAAATCAAAAGTTAAAATAGTTCTTGAAAGACACATTTTAATGGGCATGGAAACTGTTAAGAGTTTTAAAAGTTAGAATAAGCTCCAGGATAAAGGTCTTTGCTTTTATTCACTAAATGATGCCCAACTTCCTGAAACAGCCCACATTTTTAATTCTTATGCTGGTAATAAATACAGTACCTTGAAACTGATATGAATTATTTTCCCTTGGTGGGTTTGTTTTAGGGCTATTTATGAAGAAATTGATGTTCACTACAGCAAGGAGCTCAGTCATAGTGACTGTTAAGGTAATAATGTCAATTATGGAGCTAAATTCCATACAGTTTCAATATAATTATCACATTCATTGTTTATGTTTTTAAAGAGCCGTCAAAGTCCGAGACATTAGTGAAGTAATGAGTTCCTCTGAATTACTCTACCACAATGTTTATTACTGAGATAAAAAGCTCTGTGATCCTATTAGCTAGAAATGAGGCAGGGGAATATAAAATGCTGGGTTTGGGGTGAAGAAATAGTAATGCTAATAAAAAACAATCATCAGTAGAAAAATCCTTGTCATTTTAATGTACACTCGATACCTGTTAGCTGGTAGGTACCAAGAGAACCCATTTATTACTAATTTTCCAAATAGACTGGGCTCTTTGTACTTGCCTCACCAGTTCTCCTATTACTTCATTCATTAGTAATTAGTAATTACTTACTAATTACTGACATTTCACTGTATTTAGTCCCTTCACATCACTACCATGGAAGAAGGACATTCCTACCTTTCCTCTACTTGACTGGGTGGCTTTCCAGTCTTTTAATGGAGAAAGACAAGAGGTGACAGGAGTGAAGGAGGCCAGAATGGAGACTGGCCAATCTCTTCCCTTTATTTTAGATGGATGATCCTCTCAGTAGTAGCTCAAGGTGCCAACTCTCAAGTTCTCCTTGCCTGAAAAACAAGACTTGCCAACACGGGAAAGCCACAGCGGACTGTTTCTCCTCTGGCTAAAATGAGTTTCAATAGAAAAATAACATTTCTGGACTAATATCTGTAGTTCCTGACAAGGGTTCTGGGTTTCAGTAGAACCTGGTTGAAACAAATACTTGTTTAAAACTTCAGCAGAAGGTAAATTGCTTAGAACTACGCCAACTGGTTAAACTGTAGTGTCTGGTTTTGCCTTTCTACAAAGAGAAATCACAGAGCTATGATACGGTCCATGAAGATTATTCTACTACAAAACAATTGTAACAGATGTAAGCAGGAAATCTGAGAAACTATGTATTATTAAGGAATATGAGTGCCTTCATTTAACTGAGTCTGAATGTAAAAGTCAATTTGCACTTGTTTATATAAATAATAGTTTGGTTTAGAATTGTTTTAAACTTGATGAGTATAGTTGAATTACATTTCAAGTGCCTGAATAGGCCACTGCTAGACACATCAGGTGGCCTTTTAATGATTCTTCATAATGTTACATGTTCTTTCCTTTTGCTATCATTTACATTTCTATTTGAAATAAAGACTACTGGGTAACATTTAGAATTAAATGGTTCAGTGTCACCTAGAATTACTATTAAAATTATTTGTCAGTTTTTTCCTTAAAGAACACAATAAATCTTCACAATTCCATCCTTAGATCTTTGAACTATGAAGGTATGTGCAACAAAGCCTAGCAGGTGAATTCTTCTGTTTTATTTCATACCATAATTTCCAAACAATTAAACAAAATAGTCCTCAACCTTAAAAGAGAAAAGTCCATCCTGAAGTAGAATGCAAATTTCAAGCAAGCTCCTAGAGCTTACTCACTCCTCTTTCACTTTGACTTTTTAAAACATGCCATTGTTTGGCTAGTGAGCTCGCTCACCAGGTAAAGGTGCTTGCCAACAAGTCTGACAGCAGGAGTTAGATTCCTTGGACCCTGATGGAAGGAGAGAACTGACTCCCCCACGTCGTCCACTGGTATCATCTTCGTGTGTTGTAGCATACATGCCCTCACTGTCACCCAAACACACACAATAAATGTAAAAACACTAGTGTCAATTTGTACCGCAGGGAAACAGCAGCCAACTAGCTTGAAGATGATGACCTTACACTAATAAACTTGGGCATAATTTCTTATTCAACATTAGGAGATACGAAGGGCTAATAACTTGGAAGGCAACTAGAGAAGCTGAACTGCTCATTAAAGTGGTGTTGTATGATGTGTGTGGACATGGCACACATGCCACAGCATGCACATGGAGACAAGAAGACAACTTTCTGGAGTCTGTTCTCACCTTCCACCTTACTTTGAGGCAGGATTTCTCTAGTTTTTGCTTCTGTGCTGCTGCATATTCTGAACAAGACAATTCTCCTGACTCAGCCTCCCGTTTGCCACAGGAGCACTGGGATTACAGATGAGCACACTGCATCCTCCCTTATTAAGGTGGATTCCAGAGATCAGAACTCAAGTTGTCGGGCTTGTGTGGCAAGCACATTTATCTACTCGGCCATCTCCCTGGCCCCTAAAGCAGTTTCTTGTACTACCGCACTTTGACAGTCACGTTTTATTCCTTGTGTGGGCTTCTTATGATTAAAAGCTAAATCTGTTCTCTCAGTATTAAGTGTAGTAAATTAAGATGGAGGAAAAAAAAAGTAGCACTGTTTAAAATACAAGGCTTCAATTCACATTACTGTAGAATATTTCTCCTCTGAGAAAGCAGAATACATGATTTTTCAAAAATCACAAATCTGAAGCAGGTCTTCAAAGCAACTTCAATTATAGCCTGGAACTGGCAACTTGTGCCCTTCCTTTGCTTCAAAAAAAGTATATGAAAGAGTGATGAGATCAACATTCACCATTCTTGGATCTTCTGCAAATTCAGGATCAATGTAGAAAAACACTGGCATATCTACTTCTTCTTGTGGATTGAGCCTTTGTTCTTCAAAGCAGAAGCACTAGGGGGTACAGAACAATACGTGGTCAGTAACATTCCTATTCTGCTACTTACAGCTTGCCTTGAAGCTCTATGATAAAACAGCAACATATTTTCATCTCAGATGGAACTTTTAATCCTAATCTTAAAAGCAAGTATGTGTTTGGTTTTCCTCTCAATCTCCACAGGAGGCAGAAACATTGAATATAAAAATGGCTTAACATTTGGAAGAACTGAGCATTTATTTATTTGGGTTTTTTTTTTTTAAATAGCATCTCATACTATAGCCCAGGTTGGTCTACACCTCATTACATATTCCAGGCTGGCATCTACCTCATGTAGCCCTCCCATCTCACCATATGAGTACCTGAATTATAGGTTGTGAACCACCATACCCAGCCAGAAATGAATTTTTAGACATTAAAAGCATTTAATTTACTATGCAGTTTCAAGTATTTTTATCAGTCAACTTTCAGTTTACCTGTATTTTATTGAAATACTGTCCAGCTTCAAATGGTACAACATTATATGTAGAAATTCCAATTACTGGTTTGTCAGTAGGATTCTTAGCTTTATAAAATGCCAGTGCAGTCTCTCCTGGTACCACCTGTTTCAATAAATACACATTAACTCTGATACCATTCTTTTTTTCCACTACTAAGTAAGGGTCATAGTTTTTCTCCTAATCATCAGACAAAAATATTTAACCTAATGTAATCTTTTACTCACAAATTTATTTGGCTATGTCAACTGTTATTTTACAGTTATGTTACTGCTGGGTGTCTCAAACCCTCAAGCAAACATTATTCTGAATGTGTCCAGGGACAAGCCAGGCAAACCACAGCCCAATCCTAACTTCTCTAAGCAGTTAAACCAGAACATCATGATGGAATTTTTCAAGGCTACCGATATTAAACTTACCTTATATCTGAGTATGTTAAATTTACAAGGGTAAAATTAAGGCTTTGCAGCTAATCCACAGAGACTGAGCAAATTTCGGCATGGTAAAAAAAATACCTGTGTACTTGTAATACCTTTGTTTAACTAAAGATAATACCTTGAGAAATTAAGACAATCATCAAGCAAGGCTAGGCTGAACACAGAAGACCAGAAGGCTGAGGCCAGCTTTTAAAGACTCTATCTTTAAAAATTTTATGTCCTGTTACATTAAGTGTAGGGTCTAACAAAAAGTAGCCACTCCAACACTGCCATGTTCTAGGAATAATTCCATTTCCTCAATCATATCTCATAAATATAAGTATTATTTACGGGATCTATTATTATATGAAATCATTTTGTTAAGTTTAATACTTTAGAAGATGAACCCACTTTTATACTAACAAAAGTAATCTTGTTTTGATTGTGTCAATTCTTTTAAATATTTTATTAACAGAGTAATTTTACATATTAATACATTCACTGATACTGCCATACATGTAGAGTATGCAATGTTCATACCCAATCATCCTTCTTCAGTCACCCCCACCCACACCCCCTGATCCCCTTCCCATTCTCCAGTAATCCTCTATTACATTCAGATCAAATTTATAGAACACATGCTACTTGTGTCTGGCTTCTTTCACTTAACATGATACCCTCCAGTTTCGCACAACTTACTTTCTTTATGGCAGAATACTACTCTTATTATAGTTATGTCATATTTTCTTGATCTATGCTTTGTTGTTAGACATGTAGGTTCATTTCCTATCTTAAGAACTGTGAATGGTGCCAGGCATGGTGGCACGCATCTTTAATCCTAGCACTTGGGAGGCAGAGGCAGGTGGATCTCTGTGAGTTCACGGCTAGCCTGGTCTATATAGTGAGTTCTAGGACAGCGGGAGCTACAGGGAGACCCTGTTTCAAAAAGACCAGAAAAAAAAAAAGAACTGTGAATAGTACCACCATAAATATAGGCATACAGGTATTTCTTTTTAATGCTGACTATATATATACATACACACACACACGTAAACATATATATACATATAGGTAAAAATATATGTGGTAGTGTGTTGGATCATATGAAGATTTTTGTGTCTTTTCTTTTTGAAACAGGGCCTCCCTGTAGTCCCAAGTAGCCTTGAACTAACAAGAGATCTGACTGCCTCTGCCTCCCAAGTGCTGGGATTAAAGTTGTGCACCACCACACCCAGCATTTTTACTTTATTTTTTGTGAATTTCACAAATATATTTTCATCATTATCAGATTCCCTCCCATATCTGTACCCCTTCCCTTTACAACCCATCTTCCAAAGATCTGTACTCTAATATACATAAAGGCCTATAGAGTAGGGTTTGTGTCCCCAAATCCCCTTGGGGTGTTCATCCATGGACAGTGCCAACCTAAGAGTCTCATCTTCCTGAGAGACTGAATTTCCCCTTTCCCAGCAGTCACTGGTTGCCAGTAGTTTCTCAGATAGGGTTGGGGTTTCTCACCAACATCCCCAAGTCTATGATGGGATTTTGTCTCATAGGAACTTATGTGGAACTTGTCCATGTTGACAAAAGTAATTAATGACTACCTTAATCACTTACATATATCTCTGTTTGCTGAGGCCTGAAGTTCCACTGGAGACTTGCATGCACGTCTGCATTAAAGGTAACCTTAATGATTCGATCTTTGATAGGCACCATGTTTTCAATCTGGTCTGATGCATGACCTGCTACTGCTGATCCTCCAAGTCCAGTAGTCTAGAAAAAAGACACTAAATATGGTAGGCTGCATTTTCAGATATTCTACTTATTGGATAAAAGTAAAATTTTTAAAAAATTTACTGTTCTGGTTGAAGACAAATCTATACACTACCCCTGGCAATTTCCTAAAAAAAATGTGTCAACAGTTTGTCCATTTGGGGGCTGACAAGAACCCATATCTGTTATCCTTTTTTTTCACTAATGAGTCATTAAGAAATGCAGATTCTGAGAGTAAGCCAACTTAATCACTGACAAAACAGCACGAATTTCCAGCTTAAAACTTTTACTAACCTCAGTTCCCGTCACTGCTACTATACATTAACTGTTATTCACTGCAATAAAGTTTACCCAAACCTGGTCATGTCTATGAAAATATTTCCAACTCTCCATGTTTCTGACTGATCCTTTTCTGTACCACAGCTTTCACTGTTCAAATTAGTTTGTAGTTTCAGTTTTATAGTCTGCTTTCCTAGGGCTCCATAAATGTTTTCCCACATCTGTTAGTGTTTTGTATCATTTTCAGTATTTCTCGGTACATAATACATAACTTCCAGATGCACAAAGGTTCAATAAAAATTGGCTTTGAAAAAAAAAATACATAACTTCCATATCTGTCATCACCCATGAACTGGGCATCTGATTGTTTTGACACCATGTCCCATAAAGCATCAGTAGAATAATTCCTGCCTGCCATTTCTTGCTGTTATTTCCTTATCTGATGCAAAAAAGTAAACAATAAAAAAACCTCATATCTGTCCAAAATGTCTTTTGATGCTTGAAGTCAACTGAAGTCTAATTTCCAGATCAATTACTCACACTATATATAGTAGAAAAACAAAATGCTAAATCTCAGGGTAAGGGAAGCCTCCCTCCAAGATACAGTTCTGTGGGAAAACTTAGTTAAGAAGGGTTGGATTCTAAGCCAATGGTACCTCCCTGGCCACACCCATGGGGTGGGGTGTAGTGACGAAAAGATTTAGCATTCGGCCCTGAGAATTGCGTCATGATGGATATTTAAGCAGACATGTTGGAATAAAATCTCTCTCTGCATTTGGACCTCAACCTGTGTACACGTGGTGTGCTTTCCTGCGCGAGTTTTCCACATGGGTCGTTCATCCCAGGATTAAGTGGGCCCCGCCACAAATTTCGGCGGCGCCTCCACACAGTTCTATTTTACTATCTTTTACTTGTTATTCAAGTTACCTAGCCTCATTCAGTTTCCTCTTAAAAACTGTTATATTATCATCCTAAAATCACAGGCAAGTTATTATTATTATTATTATTATTATTATTTTGGGGGTTTTTTTGAGACAGGGTTTCCAGGTAACCCCAGCTGTCCTGGAACTATATAGACCAGGCTGGCCTTGAACTCCCAGAAATCCATCAGCCTCTGCCTCCTGAGTGCCACATGGCGTTTTTATCCTTATTTAGCACAGGATATGGGTTCAATTCCCATCACCCACGTGGCAGCTAACAACTGTCCCATTCACACATAAAATAAAAAAAGCATTTTAAGTCATTTGAATAAAAAAACTAAGCCCTTCATTAATGAGTCCTTAATATATTCTTGAAACATGTTTTTATAAATGCCCCCCCCCAAAAAAAAAAACCCACGTTCTTCAAGTTTTTGAAGTTCGGGGCTTAAAATAAAAGGGAGGAGGGAAAAGATATAAAATATCCTGGGCTCAAGTCTAGTTCTACAAATTGAATATTTCTTTGGGTTACACATTTTTTTTTTTTTTTTTGGTCTTTTTGAGACAGGGTCTCCCTGTAGCCCCAGCTGGCCTGGAACTCACTCTGTAGACAGGCTGTCCTGGAACTCACTCTGTATACTAGGCTGGCCTTGAACTCACGAAGATCCGCCTGCCTCTGCCTCCCAACTGCTAGGATTAAAGGCATGCGCCACCACGCCTGGCTCGGGTTACACATTTTATGTGCGCATAAAATGTCACATTACACAGCTTACTACATACACTTATTTCTGGTTCTAAAATCCTGTGTTTCCAGAAGTCACAGAGGCATCCTTTGGGAAATATCACTGTTTAACATCCAACTTGACTTCAGAGTTTCAAACTTTACCTTGATCCTCCCTGCCCTGCAAAAGCATGTGAACAGATGGGCAATAACTGTCAATTACTTCCGCTTCTTAACACTGCTAACTTAAGGGTTCTGTTTGGGGAGAGTGTTGGTATCCCGCGCACCTAGATATTTAGCATCTCTTATCCCGGAGGTTCACAGCACGGATACACGGAAACGAACTGGACGTTAAAATCCTAGGCAGAAGGCGCTGCCTGCTGGGCTGGGCACCCTGGAGAAGCTGCGGATCTCCCTGGGGGGTAAGCTCAGAAACCCGCGGCTGCCCTTCCGCGGCGTGGACACGCTCCATTGCCGTGGGCGGGGCCGTGGGCAGGTCTCCGGGTCCTGAGTAGCCTAACCGAGCTCCAGCCGCTACCCCTGCCCCTGCCTACCTGGCAGTAGAGCCGGTAGAGGGGCACGGCGGCGTAGGAGGCACCCACCATGCCGACGGCCGCGGCGGCCACGTAGGTGAGCACCGTGCGGTTCCGCCGCCGCCAGTCCTCCTCCTGCGCGCGCTGGAAGCGGCTCGTGCTCTTCGGCCTCCGCGGCAGCTCCGCACCGGGACCCCGCGCACGGCGCGTCCACGTCCCGAGCCGCCTCCCCCGCGTCCCCGCACCTCCAGGTTCACTCCACGCCGGCCTAAGAAACGCCTCCACCCGCTCCACCGCCCGGCTCGACCCCCCAGCCCGGCTCCAGCGCCAGCCACACAAGGGCACACACAGCCATGCTGAGCCCCAGAGCCCTCCCATAACCCCCGGAAAGAACGCCCGCGGGTGAAAGCAGCAAAGCCAGATCTCGCGAGACCTTCCATGTCTCTCGCGGTAACTGGGTTGAGCCTGGCCGCTGCGGCTGCCTTGGCTACTAGACTTCTCGGGTAGCAGTCAGGCTACGGAGGCCTGGTGGTCAGGGCACGGTAAGTTTGCGGTTTGCTTGGTGACTGTTGCACTTTGTTTCCCTCCAACTCCTCTTTGACGTACTTTGAAGAAATGGGTTTGGAGCTTCCTAGTGCAGCCTCATCCTTGGGGGCGTACCCCTGTCTTCCCAAACTTCCGTTGTCTCGCCAGAGCGACCCCAGGGGCTGCTTTCTCCCCTGGCTTCCCTGGCCTCTGGTTCCTGTGCCTACTGTCTCTGATTTGGGCTTTCTGAGGAAGGGCTTGCTGTGTGAACCGCTCCCCCAACTTCTGCATCTTCTCAGCCCCTGGGCCACTGGCTTCGGCTGCGTTGATGCCCCTTTGCTATTTGCCCACTAAAGACGTGACGTCGGAGTGACTCTGGCAAACAAGCTTGTTCAGAGAACAGTGACCCGAATATGAGGGCTTTATGAAAGAAAGAATGTGCACCTTGAAAGCAGAGGACCTCCCTCCCCCCGGGGAGGATGCAGTAGACTTCTCGGGCAGTCTGATAGCACAAGGAGTACTAGTAAATATTGGTAAAGAGTTCATATCTGAGACCAGACATTAGTGCACTGACTATGGCCCTGTGCTTACATCAGTTTCTTGACCTCTCCATACCTGCCGGCTTTATTTTATAAATGGAAATCATCCTATAATAGTTAATGAGGATAAGAAGATAAAGTGATTTTTTTTTTCCCCACTGCTTGAGGCATAGTATTTGTAAATTGGGTCTTATTATAATGAATAGATCAAATCTAATCCCCGCTTTGTGGATGAGGAAGATTGAAGGCCTGAGGAACTTTAAATCATACAACACGTTTCTTTGTACTGTTACTGAGCCATGCACTTTAATTTGCTGGGCTATCTTCCAAAATAAGTTAGATACAATCAGTTTTGTTATTGGTTGTACTTTCTATTGAAGGATTCAGGATAAACTGATAAGGGAATTTCAGATAACAATTCCTGAAATGAAAATAGCCAATGGTTTGAAGTAGTTGAGAGTGACAGGGAGAAGGGATACTAAGGTCGTGTTTTTCAAAGACGTAAAAGTGAGGTCTTTCTGGAGGTAACAGTTCAGGAAAAGCTACCTACTCAACGGCAATTCCAGGCCATGCAAAAACCCAGAGGCCGGGAAGAGTTAGAGTTGATTGAAGAACCTAAAGGAGAACAGTGTGATCTTAGCATAATTAGCATGGTTGACAGGGGAAAGAAGTGGGGTCACAGCAGGGACCCAGAGACCTGGTGTTACAAAGCCACTGCAGCCAGTCCAAGGGAAGTTATTGTGAGGTTTGGAACTTGGAGTGATTTGATCTGATTTGATTCACACAGGGAGGGAAAATATCCTAGTTACATTGTGAGAATGAAAGAGGCCAGAGTGGACACAGAAGTTAGGACGGGACTCTAGTAGAAGTCTGAGTAGTAATCGTGACCTTGAATAAGTAACTGATTAACTAGTGTCCACAGAGCCACAAAATTGTCCCACCACCCCACCACACTTCACACTCTAGTGCATTATCACACATATTTTGAGATTGCATGACTACAAATTTGATGACTTTTTGTTATGAAAATGTTTGATCATATTTTTCATCTTGTGTACCTTGCTTCTAACACCAAATTGTCAAATTTTCAGGATAAAAATATATTTTATTGCACTTACTTTTGAAATTTATTTACTTTTATTTTGTGTGTATGAGTGTTTTGCATTTGTGTATGTAAGTGCATCCCTGCATGCAATTCCCATAGAGGTCAGAAGAGGGCATGGGATATCTGGAACTGGAGTTACCTTTGGTTGTGAGTTGTTATGTGTGCCCTGGGAACTGAACCCAGGTCCTCTGCAATAACAACCCATGCACTTCACCACTGAGCTATCTCTCCTGCCCTTAAAATCTCATATTTCAATTTTCTTAACAGCACAGACTCAATTCTCATGCTAACATTGATTTCTTTAAACCAGCAGTATATTTACTCTGACCATCCCCCACAAGTATACCCTTTCCATGTCATTCAAGGCAGAAATAGAAATATATCAGTAATAGAGTTGTTGTCCTGAACTTTCTGATTTTTTATATTGAAAAAATTAAATGCATAGGTAGTCATTTTGATAAAAATAGAGTAATATAGGTCTTTCTAGTTTTCTCTTTAAATAAAAGAAAATATGCATTATATCAAATTTTATTATTTTTATTATTTTTTTAATTTTATTTATTTCTGTATGTGTATGGATGTATTGTCTGCATGCAAGCCTGTGCACCCATGACGTGCAATGCCACGGAGGTCAGAAGAGGGTGTCGGATTCCCCTGGAACTGGAGTTCTCCTGGAATTGGAGTTTCAGACCGTTCTCGGCCGCCATGTGGGTTCTGGGGATCGAACCCAGGTCCTCTGCAAGAGCGGTCGGCGCTCTTAACCGCTAGGCCATCTCTCCAGCACCTATATCAAATTTTAATATGATAGTGTAAAATAACAATTCATGTTTATAAAATATTTCAAGGTAATAATTAAAATAGATCAACCTCCAGTTTTTACTTTGAAATAATTAAAAAGTTACATAAAAGTTGCAGAAATAATGTACAAGTCTACTTATTTCTCACCTAGATTCTGTAATCTTTAAGATCTTTGCATCACCAGGCCTTTAATCCTAGCATTTGGGAGGCAGAGGCAAGCAGATCTTTGTGAGTTCAAGGCCAACCTGGTCTACAGAGTGAGTTCCAGGACAGCTGGGGTTACAGGGAGATCCTGTCTCAAAAAAAAAAAAAAAAAAAAAGTTATTTGCACCATTTGAGACTAGAACACTACGGACATATGATCTTCTGGAACTGTGAATCCAATACTTGTCATCAGCCATCAAAAATACAGCCATCAAAATCAGGGGTTTAACATTAATCCAGTATTACTGTGTAGTCACACTAGTCTGCCATAATAAAATACCATAGTCCAGGTTAATTTACAAATTGATTTCTCATGTTTCTGGAAGCTGGATAGTCCAAAATCAAGGGCCTGGATAATACATTTTCTCATGAGGGTTTTCCCTCACTTTCCTGGAAGAAGTCACCAAACTATGTGCTATCTTCCTTTTAAAGATACTAAACCCCTGGGCTGGAGAGATGGCTTATCAGTTAAGAGTGCCCACTGCTTTTGCAGAGGACCCAGGTTCGATTCCCAGCACCCACATGGCAGCTAAGAACCGTCTTTAACTCCAGTTCCAGGGGAATCCGACGCCCTCTTCTGACCTCCACGGCATTGCAGGACACTGGTACACCAACCTACATGCAGACAGTACACTCATACACATAAAAAATAAAATATACTAACCCCTTCACATCCATCAATGTTCCACCATTATGACCTGGTTTAGCCTTAACAACTCTGTAATCTAAATATAGTTAAACCAGAGGCTAGGGCTTCAACATAAGAATTTTGGGAAGTGCATACATTCAGAGCTTAACTTGATACCATGTTTAAATTAGACCACTTGTCCCAGATCCGTTTTAGTCTAGAATCCAATCCAAGATTATTCCTTGTCTTCAGTTCCCATGCCTCTTTAATTTTTCACCATTCTGGAGTAATTCTTTAGCCTTTATCATCTCATGACCTTAATATTTTTTAATAATACTGGCTGGCTAATTGGTCTAGGGTTCCTCAGTGTGTGTGTGTGTGTGTGTGCCTTTCTCCTGATTTCTCAAGTCTGTAGGAACACCACAGACGTTGCTCGGTTCTTATCCAGTCTTTTAGGACTCACATAGTGTGAATTTGCTCCATGACTATGAGTTGTTTTTTGTTGTTGTTTTGGGGGGTTTTGTTTGTTTGTTTGTTTGTTTTTTAATCTCTCTACTTAGATGTCTCTGTGAGGATTTGTTCATTTGCTTTTATTTCTGTTTTTGAGACAGGCTCTCCCTGAGAATCCCAGGCTGGCCTTAGATTTACTGTATAGTTCAGACTGGCCTCAAAAATCACAGTCCTTCAACAGTGGGGCTTCAGATGTACACTGCTATACACCAAGTTTTTTTATTACAGGAAAAGGTTATAGAGAGTATTTTATACTTATTAAGAAGTAATTAGTGTATTTTGTGGAGAAGCATTGAAAGTATATACATATTTCTCTTCTAATCAGACTTGTCCTGGCCAGACTTGGCTTCCATTGGTGCTTCCTCCCTGGATCTGTCATTGCTGGGAGGGATGCTAAATGAGTCTTCTATTGTTACCATCTTCCTAGAGGACTTTTGGGAATCAGCTATAAGGAAGAACACTTTATAGGGTTCTTCCCCTCTTGCATATTTTAATTTGTTTATTGTTTACATTGTACAGATCCATGAACTCCTACTTTATTCAAGGGCTAAAATTGACTGTTGTCATTCATTGTTTTTTTGTTTTTTTTTTTATGTGTATGAATGTACTGTCTGCATGTAGGTTTGTGCACCCGTGTCGTGCAATGCCTCAGAAGTCAGAAGATGGTCTCGGATTCCCCTGGAACTGGAATTCTCCTGGAATTGGAGTTACAGACGGTTCTCAGTCGCCATGTGGGTGCTGGGGATTGAACCCGGGTCCTCTGCAAGAGCATCGGCCATCTCTCCAGCCCTGACTATTGTCATTCTTATCCTGTAGTTTTCCTCCCCTAACCTTGGACCACCCATTATTGTAGGAGTTTTGGTGGAAAGTTATATTTAGGAATTGAATCTGGGCACCAGAAATGGTCATTGCTTCTAGACCTTCCCAACAGAGAGGGCTAGGCAATTTGTGTGTAGAGAGATAATAGGTGTGTATGTGTGTAATAAATGTGGAAAATCACTGTTATTTTCAATGTATATGTTTAGTTTACCTGGTACATAAGCAAGTTATCATGAGCTCATTTCAGCCTGGTATGTCAGCCCAAAGCTATATGCTCTGTTCTAGGCACTGTCTAACATCTCAGCAGGACAAAAGTGAAGAGAAAGAAACAAAAAGAAAAGTTTAATTAGACTGTTAAGATCCAGACAGTTTTGAAGGATCAGGAGGAAGAAGGAAGCCCCCTTAGGAAGGGTTTGACTCTGAAAACATTCTGTTCTCCCACCCTTTCCCAAGCTCAGCCCTGAAGGAAACCAGTCTCTTTATTTTATCGATGAAGCCAACAGACTTAGAATATTAAATTAACTGTGCAGGCATATTCATTTAGGTCTAGTGGCAAAGCTGGAGCTTAAGTTTAAAATTTGTCATGGCTCCTTATTTCTAGCTCTTTTTTTTTTTTTTTTTTTTTGCATCTTATAGAAAGCAGCTTTTCAATGGACAGTGACAACAACAAAACAGAACCCTTTGCTTTTCAGTATCAGGAAGTACTTCTTCTGGCTTGGTGTTAAGTCATCATAATGTGTTAAATGTCTATTTTAAGGTGACATTTAAAAAATGATTTCTGAATTAGAACAAACTACAGTTAAATATAGGATTTAAGTCAGAGAATAGTGTTGAGACCTGGGCTCATAGCTGTGTATGATAATAAAAGGTCAGAATGTATAGCTAGAAGAAGAATGCAGTGTTGGGAGATACTGAAATACTGATTTTTCTCTAAAGATTTAAATGAATGCATTACCCTTGGCTATAATTTTGGAGAGTCTGAATGTGCTTGTGATATTGCATAAATAAATCATTGTGGTAACTAATGCTAAGTACTTTACCATGAATGGAATGTGAACTCCTCAGGGCATAACTAGTCTAACCCTGTTCTACAGCTAGAAGTGTGATTACACATTTAAATTGGAAGGCCTGGACAGTCATTAAACACTTGACACTTAATTTCCAGTATCAACTCTTCCTACTTATCTGATTGTGTTCAATTTTACATATATGGTAAAATAAATTACTTTTCATATAAACTGTTGATAGTCACATGACGTCAAATTGATTATTGATTTTCAGGCTTTCTGAAGACTTAAATATAATGAAGATGAATTTTAAAGTTTGCTTTGTAATTATACTTTTTCAGTATTTTTAAAGCCTAATATGAGAAAATTGCAGCATCAGCCTAAATATGTTAGTCACTAATCTATTTTTCCTAGTTTTTTTGCTTAATAAAGCTACTGGATTCATTTAGCAATATGAGGTACTCAGCAATTATTCTAATAGTGTTGGCTATTTATTTTGGAGCTATTTATTATAATATATGTGCATGGAATATGGAGGGTAATATGTTTCTATAAAGTGTAATAAAATGAATTGTAATTTAATTGAAAGCAGACTGGACAACCACTATATTCCAGTTATCGCACAGCAGTGCCATGAAGTTGCCTCACAACCTCTTGGTATTCTTGTTTCTTGATAGCTGCTTTTGTCCTGTGTTATTACTATTATTTTGTTTGTTTGTGACAGGGTCTTACTATGTAGCTCTAGCTAGCCTGGAACTTGCTATATAGACTGGCCTAGCCTCCAACTCCAGAGTGCTGGGATTAAAGATGTGTACCACCTTGCATCGTTTTGCTACCTTTGGAATGACTAACCCTTTTAAAAGGTCTTTAATAGATAAGGTGAAATGAAGACAAACCATTCATTAATAAAAGCCCTTCTGTAGCTAAAATTCCTTCTAGGAGGCACAAACACCCATCTCAGCTCCCTTTCTCCCTATGACAAACCGAGGTCTGATTTTACCAAATTGCGGTCTGGGAAACCAGTGAGTTTATTAGCTTCCTGACAGACCTATGAGTGGGCGAGGCTTCTTTACAGGCCTGTGGGTGCTCCCTTCCCAGGGCGGAATTGGGAAGCCTCCATCTAGGCATGGGTCCTGACCTCCCCACAGCTGCACAGAATGGCTCTCTTATATACCCTTGAGAGTAACAGTCAACGACTTAGCTGTGAAGATCCTAAGCAAGCGAGTATCCCCACAGCTGCACAGAATGGCTCTCTTATATACCCTTTAGAGTAACAGTCAACGACTTAGCTGTGAAGATCCTAAGCAAGCGAGTACAACCAAGCTTGGGAAGATGGTGGCTGTCCGTGGTCTGCCTGTCCATGGTCTGCCTGTTGGAAGACAGTCCTATGCAACACCTTCATTAAAGAACTATAATAATCCAAGTTCATGGGCATATGGCTTGTCTAGTCCCCCCAAACCCAGCTCTTAAAATGCCCTATAATTTTAAATGGTCCCTGCACTTGATTTGATTCTCTGTTGTCCCTGTCTTAAATTCTTATTAGTTGTTTAATGTGGAGTCTTATATTTTCATTTTGTATTAGGCTGCAAAGTTATATAGCTTATCCTGGTCAAACATACATATGTACAGACACACACACATCAAATATCAAATTCCACATGAACTGACTGACATTCTGGTATGATTCAGGCTCAAGCACCATTTACCTGTTGGAATACCCAAGGTCAGAGACAAAGGCAGAAAACAGGAGGAAAATGCAGAAGCAGACATCCAGCTTCAGTAGGGTAAAGGCAAGCACTAAGTCAAAAGGCAAGTCTAGGTCTCTTGAGAATCCTCAAGTTATATTTTGAAATAAAAATCAAGCAAAGATCCAAGCTTCTGTTTGTCCCTAAGATTAGCTGGCCTCCACTGTGTCTGCTTCATTAGCTCACTTCTCTGGCCCCATCCACTGTGCTCTGGCCACATTTCTCTCTGTTGTGTAGATACCCATCTGTGCTCTGCTTGAGACCTTCTGTCTCAAGCTTGCTCCCCAGTCATGGCTCACTTATTGCTTGGTCCTGCCCACTCCATTTGCCCCTTGCCCAGTTGTGTTTGACACCACCTTTCAGTATATGAAATAGAACTCATTTTATGGCTGCTGTTTCATGGTTTTTCTCATGCTACTGGGAGGTAAAAACCATAAGAGCCAAACCTTGGCTTGTTACCAAGGTTAGGAATTTAGTACAGTGCTTGTCAGTGAGTGATTGCACTTGGTAAATGTTTGGTAGAGTGCTTTAATGAAAGCAAACAGAAAAAAGTCGAGGTTGTCACAGGAAACTTTCTAGAGCCCTGAGCTGTGCTGGTGAAGAGCTCACATTCCACAAAGCCCCCAATTCCTTTTCTGAAACACTTTTCCAATGTCTCACACAAGGTGGAGCTCTGTGCTACTGGCAGATTCTTATGTCCCCACCATGAAGAAAAATGAGCAGCATTCCTGAGCTGCTTAAATTCTTGAAAGAAAACTGCACTAACAAAGGGAATGTTGCCTTGGATCCCAAATAAACGAGCTAGCAGGATCACTCATCTTTTACATCTTTATGTTCTTCATGTCATATAAAGACAATCAGTTAAATAAAATTTAATCCAGGGAAAGGGAGCATTCTTAATTTTCCATTAAAAAAAAAAAACACTTCAGAGATGAGACAAGCAAAAGTAAATACTCAAAACGGAGGTTTCTCCAAAGAAAGTTGCCTTGCCAGTGTTTTTAGACAACCCCATGATTATATATAGCTGATGTTCTGAAAATTTTCTGCTATAACATCTAAAACAAATTGTCTCCATTTTGAAATGCTGTTCTCTTTATGACTTTAAAAGTGTTCATCTGAATCTGCAGCTCTAACTTTACAACAAGGAATGTTTACTTTTTAATATAAGATTCAATGAACCAATAAGTAACAGACATATTTAAATTTATATGGCACCTATCACAGACTTCACACAGATGATATTGGGTAGCCGGTATTGCTATGCCTTCCTCCACTCTTGAACCCACCTGGAGTGATTTTGCTCATACTTTCACCCCAGGCCTCTGGTCCCTCCCAGATGAACAGACAGCAGGTTGCCCTATGCCATTCATGGACCAGACTGATTTTAAAAGGTACATGTGTATTTTAGAAATTAAGAAAAATCGGAGTACTTATTGCTTGACAAATATAATGCATGTATATTTATTTCATTAATGCTCTTATTTCTCTGCTTATGGAGAAACTGGGGAGAATTAAGTGGCTGCTCAAAGCTACATCACTAATGACTAATTGGGCTGCAGAAGTAGAACTCAGAACTCTAGGACAGTACTCTACTAGTTGCTGTATACTACAAAGCAAGTGGCAGGGGACATTCTGCAGTGGTGTTTGTTGTTTGTTTATTCATTTACTTTTCTTTTTTAGCAGACCGTAGGTGGTCAGTCTCAGAAGAAAATAGCGTTAAGTTCAGATATATTTTTTTGTAGTGAATCTTTTTATATGTCATAGCAGAAAGATGTATACTAAGTTCCACTGCCAGTCAACCTGTTTGCACCAGGATAGTCGGAAGAAATTGTTTGAAAGGCATTGCTAATTTTCTTTGGGAAGGGCTACATATATGTATTTTAACTCTAAATTTGTAAAGTTTATCAGTGCCTTCACAAATGGAGAAAATAGTAACATAAAGAGGAACATTAAAGAAGACATAACTGGAAGGAAATGACTTTAAACACCAAGAAGTGGCAGCAAGCACATGATTATGCATTTGGGTGGGATTTGTGAACAAGTACTCTCATATGTTTGCTCAGTCACCTATTACCATCCACGAAGTATTACAGTGACCTATTTGGTCCCCTGGTCTGCACTCATGCAGATGTGGGCAACACCAGTTAGACTCAGAGGACTATTTCAAAAAAAAAAAAAAAAAGAGGACATGAAATTGGAAGTGGGGCGGGGATCTAGAAGGAGTTAGACAGCAGAGTGAGGATTGAATATGCTCAAAATACATTGTGTGCCTGCATGACATTCTCAATGAATAAATAAAAATCTTATATTAGAAAAAGAGAATATCCTGCCTTATGAGAAACACTGGATTTGAGTCTAACACTGCTGCTGACATCCGGTCTCCTCAAAGGGCCTTCCTTCTGCCTCCACTTCCCTAGTCCTGGTTTTCCAAGCATGCAGCACAGTAGCCACTCGATCACCTACTAAATGTTATTTTTCATTTTCTAGCATTTTCTTTATTAGATATGTATAGCTAATTAGTCACATCTTCCTTTTTGGAACAAAATAAAGAGGTGCAGTATCTGGAAGCTGGGTACTTTTATTTATTTATTTATTTTTTATTTATTTTATTTCTGTATGTGTATGAATGTACTGTCTGCATGCAGGTCTGTGCGTGTCGTGCAATGCCACGGAGGTCAGAAGAGGGCGTCGGACTCCCCTGGAACTGGAGCTCTCCCGGAATTGGAGTTTCAGACGGTTCTCAGCCGCCATGTGGGTGCTGGGGATCGAACCCGGTCCTCTGTCTGAGTGGTCAGCGCTCTTAACCGCTAGGCCATCTCTCCAGCCCCGGTACTTTTATATAGTATGTGAACTCCCCACACCCAATCAAATCTCTCCCCTATGTCTTAGAAAGGCTACCAGTGCCCTCACTTAAGAAAATGCCTGGTTGAGGACTAGAGATTTAGCTCATGATTAAGAGGACTGGCTGCTCTTGCAGAGGACCCAGGTTCAATTCCCAACACCCATATGAGTAACAACTATTTGTAACTCCAGTTCCAGGGGATCCAACACCTTCTAACCTCGGCAGGCATTGCATAACACAGGCATACTTACACACATGCAGGCAGTACACTCATACACATAAAATAAAAATAATAAAATATTTTAAAAAAGAAAATACTTGGTTGAGCACCTTCCCTTTCCTTTAACCGTAAGCATAAGTCTTCCTGCTCACTGTAAGGTGAAATTCCCACGTAGTTGACTACTCTCTAGTCTCTGAAAAAGCAGCTTTCTCAGGAGCTTCATGGAGTAATAATAATAATAATAATAATAATAATAATAATAATTGCCACAAACCGTCCCAACAGTGGGCTCACTCAATCTGCGGGAACCAGAGTCTTGGAAGGAGGGCACGGATTAGGCGATGTCAGTCAGAAACGACACCAGAAATATGGTTTTGAATCTGCTGCACTTTTACTGAGATCAAGTCAAGTTTTTATATCACAAAGCTGGGAAAGCAGGCTGGGGATTAGCACTTCCCCAGGAACAAAAGGCTCATTACTAAAGGAACTCACACCTGGGTTTACAAGGACAGCAAGTCAGATAAATTTTACACATCAATGGAAGTTTACACATAGCATACTGCTCACGCTGTCTTAGCAGGGGAGATAAGCAACAAAACAGCAGTCCTAAAACTACAAGCCATAAACAATTTGTCTTTGTTTCTTTGAAGTTCCAATTCGATGTTTCTCATCCTTCCTGGGGCTCAATTTTCCCAAGGCCGCTAGTTATCTCTAGGCTGTAATTCAAGCCAAAAGCCTGGGAAAGCCTCTTAATTAGTTCTGTTTTTCTTAAAGGAGAAAGCCCACCGTGTGCCTTTAACTAAGTATTACATCTTAACATGCATAACTGTAACTAAAACTTTTATCTTACTAATTCTATCAGATGTAGCTTCCTGCTTAAAAGGACTGAGCCCTTATTTTTATTAAATCTGGAAAAACACTTTTATTATTTGTAACTGACCTATGATATCACTCAGTGTAATGTTTTTCATTCATAATATCTTTGTGGGGACTTCTAGGGCAAAGGAGCCTTTAGATACTGTTTCTCTATATGATTTTACTTAGGTTCATGAAGCTTCTGTTTGTCTGATTTATTTCCAGACACATTTAACTGTCCCCTGTCTGGGACTGAGATTGTGCTGAGCTCAGGAAAAGAGTCAAAAGACATTGTACAAAGTCCAACACTCAAGAAGCATAACATCTTTGTAGTGCATCGTGATCTTGGAAGCTAAGGCCGAGTACTCTGCCAGGGACCACCAGGGAGCTTAGCCTCGAAAGACACATATCTCCCATCTGTTATTATGACTTTTGTCATTGCTCACACAGACAACACTGGAGTTGGTGTGGCAAATAATAATAATAATAATAATAATAATAATAATAATAGCTATTATTAAGCTATTTTGGAGGTTTCCTATTAAACTGACAAATCTGCTTGACTGTTGTAGCACTTTGTCCTTCCTTTACTCTGGTCATCTTTGTACCAAGGACAGATAGTTAAAAAGCCAGGGGAGTTCCTTGACCTCACAGCTTGTGAAAGTACTTTGAAGTTAATATAGAAGCACTCTGTCAAGGCAGGATGGGAATTAGGCTCTTGCTTATGAAGCTCTTCTGAGTATTCAAGATGTATTAGTTTAATCTTTGCAATGGTAGCTGAAAAAAATCTAATAGTTTGTGATAAGGAGGGTATGTGTGCCATCTGTGCTGAGGTGTTGTACGTAGATAGAAACTAACAACATATTGCAGATGTGCAGTTTTCAATAAAAATCACGTGTATGTGTGTGTGTGAACCTGTTTTGTCATCAGTTGGTTTACTAGTAACATTTCCTTAAATTTTATTTATTCTTTTGTTTTTTTAAAGACAGGGTGTTGCTGTAGCCTCAGCTGGGCTAGAACTCACTGTGTAGACCAGCTGGCCTGGATCTCAGAGATTCACCTGCCTCTGCTTCCCAAGTGTTGAGATTAAAGTTATATGGCACCAGGCCCAGCTAATGACATTTTAAGTCATATACTAGGAGCAGAGGAAAAAGTTTTTATAGAAGATGCCACACTTAAGCTTTTTGTCATTTGCAAAGTAGTAGATATCTCTATGTGTGTTTGTATACATGTTCATATTGTTATATACATGTGTGGGCATACATGTATGAATGTGTATATGGGCATATGTGTGTGGAGACCAGAGGTTGAAGTTCACATCTTCCTCTGGCTCATTCTACCTTACTTTTTGAGATAAGGTCTCTCACTAAAGCTGGAGTTAGCACATTCACTAAGCTTTCATCTAGCAAGCCTGAAGACCTCTCTTTCTCAGCCTCCTCAGTACTGGGGCTATAAGTGTCTCAGGTTTTCACTGGTCCAGGGATGAAACTCAGGTCCCCATGTTTGTGGCACAAGTATTTTACCAGCTGAACTGTCTCCCTGCCCCACCAAGTGGTATATTTTATTTTTACAGAATATTTTTACACTAGCCTTCTAAACATTTTTAACATTTTTAAATAATAAGCAATAAGTAATGAATACAAGCATCCTTCATGTAAAACCAATATGCAAGCAGCTATGCCCAAACTTATACAGCTCAAGGTCCCCATTGTCCAGCTGGAGGGGCTTGTATGTACAAGCATGTTGATCAAATAAGAGTCCGGTCTATATTGCTGTAGTTTCACAATTTACCCCAATTGCAGCCCTTACATTCTACCACACCCCCTCTTCTGAAGATTGTTCCCTGGGCTTAGAAAAAGGGCACCAAGTGGGGGAGAGGCAAAACAGTCTACTTTCTCTGGAGATGTTTTGGGCTCTCATCAGTTCAGGCTGTTTCCTTTCATGGGTTGGCAGTTTATCCAGGACTAACCTTTTAATCCTACTAATGAAGCACAGCAATTAGATATACAGGCATTTAAACGGTACTAATTATTATGGTAGGTTACATTGGTGTAGACACAGATGTTTGGATGGTATACTAATCCATGAACTATAGCTTTTCTGTAAAAGATGACAAGGTCTTACTGTGGCTTATTACATCTCCTAACCACTAGAGGACGTAAGCTTGTGGCACCAGCCATGAATTATTCCTCCAAGGAGAGAGCTACTAGCCAATTATTTTTGGGACATACAGACATATGGCTGCCATGCTGCACAGTATTTCAAGGCAGGTGAGGTGTAGCTGATGCTGATGGATGAGTCTTGCTTGACTCAAGAAGACCAGTATTTGCTTTATTGATTTAGTGGCCTTTGGTAACATTCTCTGGCATTCCAGAGACAACTGTACACTTGCAAATGTGGTCTCAATACATCTTTCCCATGCTTACGCCAGGTCTTCAACAGCAAGGCCTTACCACCTCTCTTCTTGCAGGTATCCCAGTTTACAGGCAAAAAGCCTTTACCCTTTTGGGGGCTTGGATCCCCTAGCCAACATCTTGGCAGAATAATCCATTGCTGATATCAAAGCTCTCCTGTATTAATATATTTTGCTTAATTACAAAAATTATAAAGACTTTAGTATTATATTTGGATCTGAATAGAGAATTATCCTTTCACAGTTCCTATGTGTATCAGTCATAGACCAAGTAGTATATTTAAAAAAAAAAACATTCAATTAACAAAAGATAAAATATCTAGAAATTAAAATGAACAAGATTATTATTAGGATAACTTCAGAACCCTGTAGAACGTCACAGAAGAAGATATGAACTAGTGAAAAAATATATCAAGTTCATTGACAAAGTTGAAATAACATTTAAAGAGAGATATGGATACTTTTTCAGTTGATTTATAAGACTAGTATGATTTGCCTACCAATAGCATTGTTTTGCTTTTAACTAATCTAAGGAAAATTTGAAATTAAGGTATAAAAATAAAAATCCAAATAATTAGGGAAATTTGGTTAAACAAAGTAACAAGGGAAACTTGATTTTTACCTGATACAGAAATATATTATAAAGCCTTAGAAATTAACATAGATTAATTTTGATTCATCAATAAATAAGCTAACAAAAGGGCCAGAATAAAAATTATAAAAACACACACAAATACTTAAAATCAGAGGGGAAAGACGGATTGCTTAATAAATGCGATTCGGAAACTTGGATGAACTTTCAGGGAGAAAACACCAAGACTACATCTACACTGTGGATTGCTTACACCGGAGATTTTAAAGCAAAATCATAAAAGTACTAAAAGAAAATGGAAGAGAGTTACCAACTTTAGAGCAGGTACGGAACTTCTAATTTGAATAAATCTGAGGGATTTAGCCACAGACTTTTTATACCAAAAATATACACAACTAAGAACAAAAGAGGGAAACATACATACACGGATCTTGATGCTGACAGAGGGATAATTTTCCTGAAATGAACAGAAAAAGAAAGTAGAAAATGGCAAAATAAACTAAATAAACTAAATAAACAAAGAATTGCTAAATTTTTTCTAAAGGAATAAAAAAAAGGAAAGGAGAGGAGAGGAGAGGGGAGGGGGGGGAGGGGAAAAATTTCAGCTACCTTAACATGCAATTTTCATTAAGTAGACATGGAAAAATCCAGAAATTGTATAGTATAGCATGTTGTGAGAATTTGGAATAACAGATGCTGTTTGGGAGGAATAGTTGAATTTGTATCTCTCTCTTTATAATATGATGGTATTTTGTCTGGTTAATACACAGTGTCATTTCTGGCAGATAATTTTATGCTCTTAATCCCATTTATTTTCTCTATTTTTGGTCTGGTAAAAAGAACTCAGAAAAAATTCAGAGTATAAATTTCCAAGTCTTATTAAAATACTATATGCATGATGAACAGACTTTTATCTGATAAGGTTTCTAATTATTATAGTTTAATGAAGGTGTAAAGAAAGAGATTTCTATATCAAAGTCATGGTAACTTTTCCAAAATAAATTCATCTTGTAAAGCAAAGTACTTTTCTGTCATGTTCTACTTTCCTGTTTTGGCTGACCTAGTCTTTTCTCCCTTATGACTCACCAAACTAGATAAACAATACATTTTACTTAAGGGTTCATATTTTAGTAAAAAAGAAAGTGTTTTACATCTGGGCCATTTAATAATGTTAAGTTGTGGGGGCGTCCACACATGTATGTGTGGCTTTGTGAATAGCATTACTAGAACTCTGTTAATTAAAGGGTATGCACACTGGCATAAAGAAAGGAGTTCAGAACTTGCTCATTTGGCAAGCCCAGCATCATCGTTAAAAGCTGGACATGGTGGGTTCCTTCTGTAATCCCAGCGCTGGGGAGGTGAAAACAGGCAGATCTCTCTAGAGATCACTAGCCTGACAGCCTACTCAAATTAGTCCAGGTTCAGTGAGAGACTCTGTCTCAAGAAAATAAGGCAGGGTGATTAAGGAGGACATCTGTTGTTGACGTCTGGCCTCCACAAGCAAATACACTCTCACTCACAGGCACATGTGCACATATCCACACAAGTATACATCACACACATGCACATGTACACACACGTACATGTTTACAAACACACACAAACCACACCAAATAGGCAAGAAAGAAGAGAGAAGGCATACACGTTTAATAATGTATAAAGACAGAACAGTAGATACCTTCTTCATTTAAAAAAAAAAAAAAAACCCTTAGGCTTGGGGTGATGATTCAGTCAATCAACTGTCTATCTTGCAAGCAGAAGGACCTGAGTTTGTATCCCTAGAACCCATGTAAAAGCCTGAGGTGACAGCTCCTATAGAGGGGAGGGAGGGTAGAGACAAGCCCTGAAACTTACTGGCCAGCCAGTCATGCTTCACTTCACTGAAAGATCCTATCTCAAAAAATTAAAGATGGAAAGCAATTAAGGAAAGACAGCTGAGGTTTTCAAGCCTCCATGTGCACATGCAGCTGCACCCACATGCATGCATACCTACATGTGCACATGTAGCTGCACCCACATGCATGCACCCCTACATGTGCACATACAGCTGCACCCACATGCATGCCTCCATGTGCACATGCAGCTGCACCCACATGCATGTACACCTACATGCACACTAACAAGAGCACACCATAAACACAAAACTCTGCAATTTGAATGGATAGGATTAAACTCATTTCTACTATTAAAGTTTCAGTAGTGTTGTCTTCTTATAAGAGAAACAGCATATTGCTATTGTTACCACACTTATCTGTTTTCTTAAGATTGAAAGTATTCATATAAATTTATTTCCCAGCATTCTTTAACAGAAAAGGCTTAGGTTTTAATGCCAGAAATAAAAAAAAAAGGCTTTAAATGGCACTTTGCAACTGGCTTGTGCCAGTAGTCAAGTCACATGGTTTCTCTTGTGACTTGTATATAAAATCAGATTAATAATACCTGCCTTGTGAGGTTTCTAGGAGGAGAAAATTGACAGTGGTTCCTGGCTGTGTTAGTGTTTAGTGCATCCTGATAGGCATCTTTCCTCCACACCCTGCTCAGGCCCCTGTCAGCACTGTCTGCACACTCTACCTCCTGATGTCTGTTTCACTGTCTCTAGGGGTAGCGTCTTCTTCTCTCCCATCTATAGCAGCTAGTACATTGCCAGGCATGTTTAGGTGAGCTAAATAACTTAAGCACTTAAATTTTAGTACTTTAAAATAGAATTCCTTTTAAAATATGTTACTGATTTTGGCATTGGATGAAATATACAGAGCACCCTTATATTGTTATATGTTCCAAGGAGACCTGTGTTCTGTTAGGACCAGCCACCACTGGATGGGGATCTCAGTCACTTTAGTGCCAGTGAAAAGACTGATGATTGTTTCATTTTTCCTGTGGTACTGGGTTCCTGGGTTACTTTAATATAAGATGATTCCAAACGGCTAATTCGCTTCTGAGACCATGTCACTAGCACATGGCAGGACGGGGATGTATGCGTGCTTCTTTAAGGTACATGTAGTGTAGTTTTCATATTAAATAAAATAATGCATCGGAAATATTTCATATAATCTGTAACAAATGGTATCAATAAATTACAGCTACTATTACTGTTATATCAAAAGTTCCTCTTGAGGTTTGAGACTCTGCCTCATGGATACATTATTAAAGTGATTCATGTTGAATTCATGCAGACTTTATTAGACTTGAACCCTTTCCCATGGCTACAGTGGCTATGGTCTCTGGGTCACTGTTAATCAAAGTTCCTCCTTTGAGTCATTTCTCTTTTGCTGGGGATAGAACTAAGTAGCTTTCTTGCTTCATAGCTGCTGGGCTTGTGCTGGTAACAGTGTTTTTGCTTGGTGGCATCGTTACTCTAGCTGCTATTGACCTAGGTAGTGCCATTGTTCCTGTTGCATTGTTCTTTTCTTTAGTAATTATTTTTCGTTTTATGTCTATTAGTGTATTGCTTGCATGTATGTTAAGTACACCCATGTATGCAGTGCCCACAGAAGTCAGAAGAAGACTCCAGATCCCCTGGAACTGGTTGGTTGTTAGCCACCATATGGGTGCCTGGGATCCAAAACTGGGTCCTCCTCTGCAGGAGCAGCCAGTGCTCTCAACCACTGAGCCATCGCTCCTGCCCCTTATTTGCTTCTTAGGAGCTGGGAACTTGACAGGGTGTTAACACCCAGGGCAGTGTGTACAAGGCTCTGCTGAGACCCCAAGGGTTTGGTTGTTGGTTCTTTGTTCAGGGTCCTTTTACTTTGTATAGAGAAGAGTTTTTACAGAAGAGTCTTTTGCATACAACAGTTGGGAAAAAGAATAAACTCCTGATTTCAGTTCTTTGTCTCTGTAATTGATTTACAACAAATACCAGATTAAGAAAAGCAATTTGTTGAGTTTCTACTAGGTATATGTACACTGGTTAAAAACAAAACAAAAAACATTGCTACTATCAAGGAGCCTCTTGTATCCTATATCACTGAACACTGAGGCTTGGAGAAACCAGAAAGCTCAAATTAGAACCAAGAGTGTTGAAGGCCAGAATTCATGCTGTAGGCTGCAAAGGCCAAGTTCTAACTGGGGAAAGCCACTATGCATTGATAAGGTAGAGCAAATGGTCTATTTAAATCTCACTACTCATTTCTTTAGTAAGAGAGTTGTACAAAATGATCCTAATGTGGTTTTCAACTTTAAATATGGGCTGTTTTCAATTAATGATACCTTCTTACAGTTAAAAAAAATCTTTTAAAGCCTGCATTTTAGTTAAAAGTGACACCTTGACCTTAGAATATGTTTTATTTTATTTTTTCCCCCAGGAGTTAAAGTTTGAGTTAAAGGATTACCTATAGCAGTCATTCATGGTATTAAAGTGAAAGCTCCTTAGCTGAATTTGTATTTTCATGCACAGGTAGTAAACCTCTGCTTGAGTAAACTTTGTTTTAATTAAGTGAAACTGCACGGTCCCTGTATTACTCACAGTGGAGTTGTATAACACATTGAAGTTACTGTTTTTCCTTTCCATAGGAAAGTGTTTAAGAAGCTCCTGAGTAATATGAGTGAGAAGAACACAGGATCTGCAGGAAGCCCCCAAGAGAACTGGTGAGACAGGAGTGCCTGTTCCCTTCAAGTGGGTTGTATTGTCATTTTCCCGACTATACACTCCATAGCCTGTGTTCACAGGAGATAGTTTCGGTCTTTTGCGGATTTTTTTAAGCTTACTACTGGTACAAATTGTAAGTGTTGGAAATTTCATTATATTCTTCACTTTTACCAAAGAACACAGAGTATTCAGAGAGTGATTGATATAGATGTATGCCCATCTCTCTATGCAGAGAGCTGTTTTATGCTTCAGATGTTATCACCAGCACTGAAAATGTCCTAGCCCACAACAAATAAAATACATAAAATAGATATATACATGGGCATATAGTGTTTATGATCATGTATATATCAAGTTTTTAATATAAATTCCAGCTAAATTTGTTTGTTCTAAGACCTGAAAATTTATTGTCTGTTGTTCCCTTCTAAGGAAATGAAGAATATTTAGACTCTTCCACTTCTTCATTTACAGAGCTGTTGTTAAGGCAACTGCTGGTGAAAACATGAACAAAAATTCATCTGCTGCAGGATCATCTGGTCTACTGGAAAAGTAATTTTTACGTGAATTTAATATGTTATAAAATGCTGTATTTTGAAATATGTACACTGTTAATGAATATGTAGAGTTTTGGTATTTTGCTATTTGTTTGCTTTTTACAGCTAACTAGGTGATATAGTTTAGGAAAGTAGTAATGAGTAATGAGTAAGGCAATATATTGAATTATTGGTGTGTAAGGTGTGTTAGTCAGCTTTCCACCCCATGTCAAACATACCTGAGGTAATCACCTTTGAAACATGAAAGGTTTTTTTTTTGGCTCACAGTTTTCTGAGTTTCAGTCTCTAGTCACTTGATCCCTTTTGGCATTTGGGTCTCACCACATGCTGGCAAGGAACTGTAATTGTAGAAAAGGTCATTGTTTTGTTAGAGATGACTCTTTTATTTACATGCCTGACAATACTAACAATAACATATCAAAGTGCCTTGATTCCTACAGCTTTGTGGTGAGAACATGCTGTTCAGGTTTTAGCATTGTGTTGCTGTGGGTGAGCAGTAGCAACTGCATAGTTTTAATTTGTCATTCTCTCATTATGATTAAGGTTGACTTCTAGAACATGTTTTAATAGCAAAAGAAAGTGTAAGGAATCTAAAATTTCAACTCTAAGGGAATTTCAAAATAAGGTCTGTCTTGGCATTATAATACATGTTGAAGAACTATTCTTGCTGGGTGTGGTGGCACACGCCTTTAATCCTAGCAGTTGGGAAGCTGAGGCAGGCGGATCTATAGAGTGAATTCCAGAATAGCTGGGGCTACAGGGAGACCCTGTCTTGAAAAAAACAAACAAACAAACAAACAAAAACAAAAAAAACTATTCTTTTAGTTCTTTATTCTTTATTTTGAAGTGTGTGTGTGTGTGTCTGTGTGTCTGTGTGTCTGTGTGTCTGTGTGTCTGTCTGTCTGCCTCTGAGTATGTGCACACGAGTGCAGGTACTGGCAAGGCCAGAAGGGTCAGATCCCCTGAAGCTGGGGTTATAGTTATAGCTGTGTGATATGGGTGCCGGGAACCAAACTTGGGTCCTCTGAAGAACAGCAAGTGTTCTTAACCACTGAGTGTTCTTCTCCAGTCCAAGAAGAACTTTTTCTTTTCTTTTTTTTTTTTTTTTTTTTTAGACAGGGTCTCCCTTTAGTCCCAGCTGGCCTGGAGTGCACTATATAGACCAGGCTGGCTTTGAACTCACAGAGATCCACTGGCTCTGCCTCCCGAGTGCTAGGATTAAAGGTGTGCACCACCACGCCCAGCCCAAGAACTCTTAATAACATGGAAGATTGTATATAATAATTCTTTGTAAAAAGGTAGAAATAAAAATATTTATATATTATAGAATCAATTCAGAAAAATATAATACAGATAGATTTATAGATAATAAAGGATTTTAAGTAAGTGCACTACTCTGCTAGAAGTAGAAAAAGAAGTAGCTTCTACTGAAATAACATTATATGCTGGAGAGTGTTTGTGCCAGTTTGAAGGAAAGTCACATGTAGAGACTGTCAGAAATTACCATGTGTGGTAGCACATACCTTTGATCCCAGCAACTGTCAAGCAGAGGCAGGTAGATCTCTGGATTCAAAGCCAGCCTGGTCTGCATAGTGAGACTTTATCTCAAAAACAACAAACAAGAAAATGAAAACAAAGAAACCCAAACCAAACATCAACAGGGAACAGGTTACCTTCTAGGCAAGCATTTTCCTTCTCTTTTTCTTTCACCTCTCCCAGCTGTAGGCTTTACTTCTGTGTGCTTTTGCAACCTAATACCCCATAAAGAATGAGTTGGCCCATTCCTCTCTGCTTCTTTTCTAGTTTATTGCCTGTATTGTCTTAGTAATGACATAGGCTTTCCAACCAGACATGAATTCAGTATAGTGCAGCTGTAAATGATGTGCTGTATAGAAAAGAAAATATTCAGTAACAGGAGATTTTGAACTTAAAAAAAAAATCATCCTGGGGCTGGAGAGATGGCCTAGCGGTTAAGAGTTCCAACTTCTCTTGCAGAGGACCCGGGTTCAATTCCCAGCACCCGCATGGCGGCTGAGAACTGTCTTTAGCTCCAGTTCCAGGGGAATCCAACGCCCTCTTCTGACCTCCGCGGCATTGCACGACATGGGTGCACAAACCTACATGCAGACAGTACATTCATACACATAAAAATAAATAAATAAATAAATAAATAAATAAATAAATAAATAAATAAATAAATAAAATCAGCCTGGTATTTATTATTATGTATCTTTCGAATACAGTAGCTTTCTGAAAGATGCACATAGAATTTCAGAGAGGTGTGAGACATGGCACTCTCCTAACAGTGGCCCACTGTGATGTTTGAGGAGACGTGCATATTCTCTGTATTCACCAAAGGCTTAGTACACCAGTGGAGCAGGTTTTCCACCCCATTTTGCCTCTGAAGTAAGACAAACCAGGTGCACATTGCTTTGCGCTAACTTTGTCTCATAGAACCACCAACTTCATCTCTTTGAATTTGGAGTCTTAAAAATGAGATACACACCTCCAGGTTTTATGAATATCAAGTTGAGTATCATTTTATATGATATTCTTAGCATAGATCTCAGTAAATAACATGAAAACAGGCAGCCCTGAGCCTTATTTCTTACTTTACTAAAGTTTTGTTTGACCAGCAAAATTCATTTCTCTGACCAGAGTGTTCAACAATACAACTTGGTGATAGACCTTTTATCTTTAAAAGGTTCTTTTGACAGTTCTTTTCTGATAACATTTCTCTTGTGTGGCAAAACTTACAGCTAGAGCCAGGAGGCAGAGGCAGGTGGATCTTTGTGAGTTCAAAGCCAGCCTGGTCTACAAAGCAAGTTCTAGGACAGCTGGGGCTACAGGGAGACCCTGTCTCAAAAAAAAAAAAAAAAAAAAAAAAAGATGCACATGGAGGTGATACTGCTGCCATTAGCTATTTTATAAGATAATTAAAAATAGAGGTAACGATTCATTAGATTGCTTTTCCATTATGCTTTCAGATGAAGTATTTTGGGGTATTTAGATTTGACAAGTTGATTAACATTTTTTTTTTTTTTTTGGTCTTTTTGAGACAGTGTTCCTGTAGCTCCAGCTGGCCTAGAACTCACTATATAGACCAGGTTGACCTTGAACTCACAGAGATCTGCCTGCCTCTGCCTCCCAAGAGCTGGGATTAAGGGTTTGTGCCACACACCCTAAGGCTGATCAACATTATTTTGACAGTTTAATTTAGAGTAAAGAAAAATTACAAATACAGATCTCTAGACTAACTGTGAGTGCTAATTTCCTTTATCCTAGGTATCCTGCCTTTCAGGTGATTACAGTTACAAAGGAAACAGGCCTGGGACTGAAAATCCTTGGAGGAATTAATCGGAATGAAGGACCATTGGTATTTATTCAGGAAGTCATTCCTGGAGGAGACTGTTATAAGGTACACATAAAATTAAACTCACCCCCCCCATTTCAAAATAAACAAACAAACCAAAACGTTACCAGTGGTAAGGTCTGTTTTCTTATGAATCAAATGTCCTCAGTGAAGGACACAGAGGTACTGAAAAATAGACCTTTATGCTCAGAGTTTATGCCCAACATAGAAATAAGTTCTAAAAAAAAACCAACAACAACAAAAAAAGAAATAAGTTCTTCCTGTGTGGAAAATAGATATGTCAGACTCTAACGAAGTTAGAGGTTCTGTGCTCTTCGACTTGTATCCTATCTGAGTTCTGTGACTATCTGCCGTTCTAAGTTTGGACTGAGCTGGCTCACCTGTCCTTGAACTTCATTCATTTAGCCTCTCCTAAATGCAAAAGGAAACAAAACAAATAAAACAGCAAGCAGAATTCTCTCACTTCCTGATTTGACCCAGTTCTTACTGAACTTATTAGTTGCCCTCATGAGAGACTAGATTTAGAACCTCAATAAAAATTAGATCTGGAATTAGGAAAGTGCCCTTTCCCTTGGTCTTCCTGTTGGCCTAGGAGATAAGTGACATTGTGAGTTTCTTCATTGGCAGCTAAGAAGCTCAAGCCCAGATTTTAAACAAATTGCCAGTCATTGTCAACTTTTTTTTTATTTTATTTGCCCTTTATCTTTTACTGCAATGATTATTTGTAGAAAATTGCCTTCAGTTCTTTGTACAGTGATACAGGATATAATGCATTTAATAAAATATTAATATTAAAATATGGCACAATAAAGGATTGTCTAAGCTTGTTCTGATCTTTTAGTTTTGTTAAATAATCCCACTGCAAATGCTTACATAGCAAAAAATGAATTTTATTAAAGGTTTTCAAAATAAACAGAATTACTTCAGTTGTTTTAGGCTTTTTCAGATCATAAGGCGTACTTTCTAAGTGTTATAAATCTAAGATATTATAATATAAATTTTGGCTATTCAAATTAATGTTAGAGTTAAATTCAAGCAAACAAAAATTGAAAGTCTTGGTTAGAATTTAGTATCATTTGAGCTTTAAAATTTAGGGAGATGGGGTGAATGGGCGAATATGAGGTATATAGTGTAGTTTAGGTCTTTGTTGGCTTACTTGTTTGTTGTGAGACAGTAACTTTGATTCTGTATCCTGGAAAACCTGTAGTCACTGTGTAACCCAGACTGGAAGTCCTTCAGTCTTCCTGCCTCACCTTCCCAAGTGTTGGGATTACAGGCATAAACCACCATACCTTGGTAGTTGTTTTTTTGGACTGCATTGGATAGGGTACACTACTAGATCATGGTGCCTGACAATACAAATCTGCCTTTAAGTCAGTACCAATTGCACTTTTTAAAAAACTTCAATGAATTGCATTTGAAGTCAGGATAATAATGAGAGGCATGGTGCTGAATGACTCTCTGCTGTCTGTCTTGGTCAGTTCAGAAGCACAACTTTGCTTCCTGATTAGAGTAATGGTAAACTTTCTAATGAACTATATTCTCTGTTTACCACTAGAGTGCAGCATGGAGTTATTAATGTTCTAGTCATGTCCAAAAAAAGAAAGCACCCAAGTTTAGGAAAAGTATAGAAGTAATTTTCCAGTGCTTACATTTATTTTTATTTTATTACAATGGAATGTTATAGACAGATTTTCCTGTGAGCACAAAACAGATTAAATTTTACTTTGTAGTATTTATTAATAATGTTAGGCTTCCTTCCTGTGTGTTAGAGTGTTTTAGGCAAGCATTCTATCATTCTTTGTAGTATTTTTTAATTTTTCCTTTTTTTGGTATTTTTGAGGCAGGGTCTCCCTTTTAGTACCAGCTGTCCTGGAGCCCACTCTGTAGACCAGGCTGGCCTTGAACTCACAGAGATCCGCCTACCTCTACTTCCGGAGTGCTGGGATTAAAGGCACGCGCCACCACGCCCAGCTTCTTTGTAGTATTTTTATTTTGAGACCAGGTCTCACTAAGTTGCCCAGGCTGGCCTTAAATTCACTCTTTAGCCCAGGTATGACTTGAGCTTACATTCTCCTCTCTTAGTTTCCAAATAGCTGAGATTACAGACCTGTGACACCAGGCCTTAACATAGTAATAAAATTTTAATCTGGATACAATATCTGCATAGTAAGTATATTCTTAGAAAACAGACTTGTAAGGGTTTCCTTATTAGAATGCCAAATGGATCAATTGCTAATCATTTTTTTAAAGTTCATGAGTGCTTCAACTTGCTATCATTTTTTAAATTTTATATACTTTGATTAAAGTGTATGTTTGTGCCTGCCTGCGCATATGTGCAGGTATCCATGGAGACCAAAAGACAGCATCAGATCAGGAGTTACAGGGATTGTAAGCTGCTCATTGTGGCGCTGGCAATGGAACCCATGTCCTCTGCAGGAGCAGCAAGTGCTCTTAACTGCAGAGCCGTCTTCCCAGCCTCTGATTTTGGTTTTTTTTTTTTACATTCTGCCTCGGAATTAATAGTATAGGCAATCTACAGTTTATAAATAGATTGTGCCTCATTCATATTCCCAAACTACAAAGGAGTTATTGATACTCAGAAATATCTATGTTCATCAATTAATCACAACTAGCCACCCCCTGCCAAATACTTTTTTCCTGGCAAATATGTGAATACATAATTTTTAAATAAGGCCAAATGTTTCTTTGGAGAGCATATTTAGATTCCAAACATGGTTTTCCATTTCAAGTAGGAAAGATGATTTTCTTAGCTCTAAAAGCTACAGGCAGCCTATAGATTGAGAACTAGCTACTGAATTAAGGAAATGTGGGAACTCGAAAGCCCTTCCTCCTCCTCTTCTAGTCCCCTAGCACTCTAAAGTCCTTGGAGATCATTCCCAGCCATGTACTGGCCCAGACACTGCCTTGAGATTTAGACTCAGCTCCTCATTTCCTGATGAAAATTTCTACTTGGGTCTTTAAGATATCTCAGACTCAGCATGCCTGAAGCATGGTCCATGATAGTCACTTCACAACTTCATCTCCTTTCTTTCTAAACAAAGGCCTCTTTACATGGTTTCGAACTGTTTCGTAACCATTTTCTACTTCCCATCCTATAGCAGCCATTTTCTATTCATTAGCAAATTTTTTTTAATTTTATTTATTTATTTTTATTTTTTTTTAATTTTATTTATTTCTGTATGTGTATGAATGTACTGTCTGCATGCAGGTTTGTGCACGTGTCGTGCAATGCCTCGGAGGTCAGAAGAGGGTGTCGGATTCCCCTGGAACTGGAGTTCTCCTGGAATTGGAGTACAGATGGTTCTCAGCCGCCATGTGGGTGCTAGGGATTGAACCCAGGTCCTCTGCAAGAGCAGTTGGTGCTCTTAACCATTAGGTTATCTCTCCAGCCCCTCATCAGCAAATTTTATGCTCTACCTCTTCAACCCATTATTCTTTATGTGTGGGTGTGGTGTGTAGCTGTGCACATGTGTTTGTTGGTATGTGTGCATATATTGTATGTGCAAATGGAGGCCACAGGTCATTGTCAGGTGTCTCTCTGTCACTTTCTACCTTAAATTTTGAGTCAGTGTCTGTTACTGAACCTTGAGCTGGTGAAGATAGACAAGCTGTCCAGTAAGCTTCAAGCATCTCCTGTCTCTGCTTCTCTACCACTGGGGTTCGAGCAATGTACCACCACATCCATCTTTTTTTTACATGGGTGTTGGGGGTCTGAACTAGGGTTTTCATGTTTATACAGCAAGAACTTTTCCAATGTGCTGTCTTACCAGGCCTGAATCAATCTTTAGTCTTAATTTTTACTGGTCCTCTCAGTAGCTTTTTCTGCTCTTAATGCACCATGACTATTCCCTCCCCTCCAAAATACCTTAACTAGTATTGGTTGCCTAACAGGCCTCTATATAGTCTGACTTTGGCCTTCAACTCCTCTCTTTCTCCGTCTCTACACTTGCAAACTGGTATTCTGTCAGTTTCTGAAAGGGCCAGTGTCTTCTAGCACCTTCCTGTTCTGTTGCTCCAGATAATCAGTTTAAAGACCACTTGGTAGAGGATGGTATCCTGTTCTCTTCCACTGTAACTGCAGATAAGAGATCAGGGTTTTTTCCTGTATGTCTTGCTAACTCTTGTTCCTTTCCTTAATATCACCTAGCTAAGTTTGTAATGACAAATTAGTTATCTGATTGTTTTAATCCTGCTGAGCCTCTAGTAAGTATGTTTCCTAATAGCAAGGAGTCTGTCTAATTTCTTCACAATAATTCCGTAGTGTGATTCATGACATATACTCTTAGATATTAATGAATGAATGAATATTGCCATGGTCATTCTGTCTGTTTACCATTCCATTGCCACCATCTTAGCTCCAGACCAAACTGCATCTCCACCCTGGCCCTATGTGTCAGATGATGGAGAACATTTTGAAATGTCATATGTTTACATTTCTTTCTTTCATTGTCAATAACACTAAAAGGGGATTGAAATGAAAGGCTTCTTATCCAATCTGAAGTTACATATCACATTTCATTTAGTTGATCCTAAGACAAGTGCTTAAAATATTTATATAAATATATGTATAGTAAGTATATATCTCACTATCTAGTATTCCTCTTTGTTTATGAATGTGTATACTTCCTCTGTTGTCTCTGAAAGTCACAGGCAATGTCATAGTGTATCTGGCAGTCCCACATAAAGGACTGGAATCTCTCACAGTCATTGTCATCTTAGCTTTGATGAATTGAGGAATTTTTTTTTGAAGACCTATAAGTGAAGACAAAGGTCACACAGAACTAAATGCTCCTGGTTCTCATTGCATACAAAGCACTGAAGCAGGGCACATTTCACTTTCAGATGAGAAACATCTGAGGATGGGCTGAGTCTGTCTCTGGAAATGGTATCAAAGCACTGGGATCAGCAGGAGGGCCAGGCCTCTAGATGGAAGAGTCCAGCCCACTGACCACTGAGGGAGCGGCAGGCAGGCCTCTAGATGGAAGAGCCCAGCCCACTGAACACTGAGGCGGCAGCAGCCAGGCCTCTAGATGTAAGAGCCCAGCCCACTGAGCACTGAGGGAGCGGCAGGCAGGCCTCTAGATGGAAGAGCCCAGCCCACTGAGCACTGAGGGAGCGCCAGGCAGGCCTCTAGATGGAAGAGCCCAGGCCACTGAACGCTGAGGGAGCGTCAGCCAGGCCTCTAGATGGAAGAGCCCAGCCCACTGAGCACTGAGGGAGCGCCAGGCAGGCCTCTAGATGGAAGAGCCCAGGCCACTGAACACTGAGGGAGCGGCAGCCAGGCCTCTACATGTAAGAGCCCAGCCCACTGAACACTGAGAGAGCGACAGCCAGGCCTCTAGATGTAAGAGCCCAGGCCACTGAACACTGAGGGAGCGACAGCCAGGCCTCTAGATGGAAGAGCCCAGCCCACTGTACACTGAGGGAGTGGCAGCCAGGCCTCTAGATGTAAGAGCCCAGCCCACTGAACACTGAGGCAGCGGCAGCCAGGCCTCTAGATGGAAGAGCCCAGGCCCACTGAATACTGAGGGAGCAGCAGCCAGGCCTCTAGATGTAAGAGCCCAGGCCACTGAGCACTGAGGGAGCGGCAGCCAGGCCTCTAGATGGAAGAGCCCAGGCTACTGAACACTGAGGGAGCAGCAGCCAGGCCAGCTCACATTGCAGGTCCACTCTGCTTTACCAGTATGATTTCCATCAGTATATGACTGCATAAACTTCCTTCAGCTATTCCCCTGAGCTCATTATTTATTATTGACATTTTATTCCTTGTGGTGTGTGGGAGGAACAGTCCTGAGAACATGTTATAGCCAGCTGAAAGAATTGGTGTTAGGGGGCTGGAGAGATGGCCTAGCGGTTAAGAGCGCCGACCGCTCTTACAGAGGACCCGGGTTCGATCCCCAGCACCCACATGGCGGCTGAGAACCGTCTGGAGCTCCAATTCCAGGAGAACTCCAGTTCCAGGGGAATCCGAGACCCTCTTCTGAACTCCGCGGCGTTGCACGACACGGGTGCACAGACTTGCATGCAGACAGTACATTCATACACATAGAGAAATAAATAAAATTAATAAAAAAAAAAAAGAAAGAATTGGTGTTAGTAGTTTGAAAGTTGGCTGTGTTAATATTAGTGTGTTCTGATTTGGGAATGGCTGGAAGTGTAAATAAGGACTATGCAGAGTAAGTGCAATAATATAAGTAGATAAAAATGGTTTTGTGCAAAGATAAAGGAACAAATAAATCTGAGGAATTGTAAAAAAAAAACTTTTAGCAAAGATCGTGTTTGAATCTGTGAAGTGTGAGAGTTCATCATATAGAGAAATGGAGGGTAGATGGTCATATTCCTGATAGAAATAGCCATGTATAGGGGGCTGGGGGGATGGCCTAGCAGTTAAGAGTGCTGACTGCTCTTGCAGAGGACCTGGGTTCGATCCCCAGCACCCACATGTCAGCTGAAAACCGTCTTTAACTCCAGTTCCAGGGGAATCCAACACCCTCTTCTGACCTCCCAACGGCCTTGCACGACACAGGTGCACAAACTCTACATCCAGACTGTACTTCATACACATACACAAAATAAATAAAAATTTTTAAAAAATTAAAAAAAAAGAAATCGCCATGTATAAAAGCACTGAAATTTGAAAGACTGCAGCTGATTTATGGAACACTGAAAATTGAATGAGGAAATTTTTATTTTATTTATTTTTTATTTTTATTTATTCTGTATGTGTATGTAAGTGTGTCTGCATGCAGTTGTGCACCCGTGTCGTGCAATGCGCAGAGGTCAGAAGAGGGTGTCGGATTCCCCTGGAACTGGAGTTCTCCTGGAACTGGAGTGTTCGACGGTTCTTGGCCCCATGTGGGTGCTGGGGATCGAACCCGGGTCCTCTGTAAGAGCGGTCGACGCTCTTAACCTGCTAGGCCATCTCTCCAGCCCCGAATGAGGAATTTTTGTGCTGTGGTGGAAGGTGTATGATGAATGTAGAAAAAAATAGGTTGCAGTTTTTTGCAGTGGCTTGAAAGGTAAGGAGTTTCAACTTTTTTCTATTAGGAGGATCTATCAAAGGTTCTAAGGAATAGTAATTAAACTTCTCATATGAAAATGACCCTCAGTAAACCTGAGAATCTGTTTTGCCTTACCTACAACGTGCTTTGCATATATTATTTTATTCCAAGAATAACCTTGTGTTTGTAGATACTTACCCCAGCCTTTTCAGCTAAGAAGATGGATGGGGTCTCATAGAAGTTAAACAGCTTTCTTGTGTTTATGTTAACAAGTGGAGTTAAAGAAGGATACATCTAGCATATAGCTTGGGAACATTTGGGAAAAGAATCCAGAGGCTTCTATAAAAGAAGCATTTCTTTTATGATTAATGAGTTTGTTCAGTCAATCAGGCTGAATTGATGGTTTCTGATAATACAATAATGTTATTTAGAAAGCTTGATGGTGTAGTCATAATTGGAGACTGAAGAGCTGTCTTGGTAATTAAGAAAACTGGCTGCTCTTGAAGAAGAATATGGTTCGGTTCCCAGCACCCACATGGCAGCTAATGCCTGTCTGTAACTCCAATTTCAGGGCATCTGACACCTTTTCTGGCTTCCACAGGCAGTCCAGGCAAGAGGCCTCTTACATACATACAGGAAAGCAAGGCATGCTTACAAATAAAAATAAATCACTCCCCCAGTTTTTTTTTTTTTTTTTCCTTTTTGAGACAGGGTATCCCTGTAGCCCTAGCTGTCCTGGAATTCGCTCTGTAGAACAGGCTGGCCTTGAATTCACAAAGATCCGCCTGCCTCTGCCTCCCAAGTGCTAGGATTAAAGGCGTGCGCCACCACGCCCAGCTTAGACTCCCCCATTTTTTAAAATATATGGTAATAATTGAAATAAAGAGTGATGGTGGTTTACAACAGAAGAATTTAAGTCGCCAGGAGTACATTATTATTTCATCATTTATGTTACTGTCACGTGAAGGATTTGAGACTTGCAGTTCAGTGTGTAGAATGCTCAACACCTGTGTGCCATTCTGTGTAGCTGCTTAGGGAGCTACTCTGTGAAGGGGGCTGCAGAGCTCCCTCAAGTTCTCTCTGTATACATTATATATTAATCCAGCTGGACAGGATTCACTTGTTTAGAATGCCAGACTTTCAGAAATAGCTTTGATTTGATTCCCAGGTTCTGACTTTTAAACAGTTCATAAATTCACATGGATCAGCTAATATCTTAATCTCAGAGACAAAGGAAAACCCTAACTACTGTTAAGCACATTTTCAGAAGGAAAATATGAACAGAAGAGAGTTCAAACCAGTGGTATTTTCTCTTCTTCTCTCATTCAAATCCTGTTGAAAAGTGCTCCTTCGTTACATTAGGATCCTTTAACAAACAATAGGTTGAATAAAAGCATGGAAGCTGTACAGCTTGGAAGAGCATGTGGGAGGTTGCAGGTCGATCTAAACCCCCACCTGTGTTTTCTTAGTTGTTGTTTTTCTCCGTAAACTGGGCAGTGTGATTTTCTGTGAGACATATGAATACAGAAATTACATCCAAATGCTTATGTGTTTATAGTTTAGTTCTTGGTTCATAGTGGTTTATGAGCTCTTCCATCCCTTTCTTTTTCATTGTTCATGCCAGTCTAGCTAATCATTTACACTCCCAGATTCAAGTTCAGGCCTATGTGAATGATAAACTCCATGCAGTTTTCTCTTCAATTCACTGCCTTCTAAGGTTTCTACCCAGAGTGGGGCATGGTACGGTACACCTTTAACCCAAGCATTCAGGAGATGGAGGCAGGTGGGTCTCTGTGAGTTCAAGGCTAGCCTGGTCTACATAGCAAGTTACAGGACAGCTGAAACTAAAGGGAAACCCTGTCTCTCTCTCTCTCACACACACACACACACATACACACACGTGCGCACACACACACGCACACACACACACACACAAAGGAAATCAAAGAAAACACTAGATGATGAAAAGACCTTCCATACTCCTTGATTGGCAGAATTAATATTATAAAAATGGCTGTTTACCAAAATTAATCTATAGATTTATAGATTTAATCCAAAACCCATCATCAAAATTCTGATGTCATATTTCACAGATCTAGAAAAAAATCAAGAATTTATAAGCTGTTTCTAATAAAAAATTGTTTTATATATTCCAAATTGTTTAGAGCTGAATTTAACAAGGACATATTTATTTATTTATTTATTTATTTATTTATTTATTTATTTATTTTAAAAATTAAGCTCCAAATCTTGTGTTTGATGCTTACTTCCAATGCTGATTCTGGACTATAAAACCAGAGTATAGTTAGGCAGCTGCAGGAACGTTGTTCTGTGTTGAAGGATGGATAGATTCTTTTTATAGAATATTTGACACATACAGAAGTCTGACTTATGAAACATAACCAGAAGAACACCTAGAAATCCACATTTCTGGTTTCAATACCATTGACTCTCTGCATTCCCCCCATTACCTGCTATTCTAGTTCTACTCTGTTACTATGATAAAACACCTTACCAAAAGCAGCTTGGGGACGAAGGGTCTGTTACTTCCAGGTTTTTCACAGCTATAGCAGTTAGACATGAGAAAAACGTATAAGGTCATAGTCCATCACTGAGGAAAACCAGAGCAGGAACCTGGAAGCTGGGAGGATGGAGGAGGAACTGTGCTCGCTAGCTCCCTCTATGGCTTCCCTATGTAGCCCAGGACTACCTGCCGAGGGAATGAATGGTACTGCCGTTCTCACAGTGGGCTGCGCCCTCCTACATCATCGAAGAAAACAGTCAATCACAAATATGACTAGAGGCCAGTCTCATAAAGACAGTTACTCAATTGTTCATTTCTTCAGGTGATTCTATGCTTGCCACGTTAACAGTTAAACCTAACTAGGACACCTGCTTCCCCACCCTCCAGAATAAACCAGATTTTATTCTTCTGTAACTCAGAGAAGTTATTTTCTGTGTTCGTTTCACACTTGGAGACCAAAGGACGACTTGTAAGAATTGTTTTTCCCTTTCCACCATTTGTGTTCAGAGGCTTGAACTCAGGTTGACAGGCTTAGTAGCAAGTGTTCCTACCCACCAGCCATCTCACGGGCCCTTAAAATCGTTTGATGCAGCCGTGGTGGCACATGCCTTTAATCCTAGCACTTGGGAGGCAGAGGCAGGCAGATCTCCGTGAGCTCAAGGCCAGCCTGGTCTACAGAGTGAGTTCTAGGCCAGCTGGGACTAAAGGGAGACCCTGTTTCAAAATTACCCCTCCCCCAAATATTTTGATGCATATTTGTCCTTAATTTACCTATGTACTCATTAGACAATGGAAGAGGTAATATTACATATCATTTCTAAAAATTGCTATTTATGATAAAAATAACCAGAAGTTACCATTTTATATGGAATCCAGTTCAAACCGAAGACCACCCAGATGATGAGTTTTAGTAAAGAAGATATTTAATGATAGTAATTCTTTGAGAATTTCATACAATGTACTGTTTATTATATTCACCTCCTACTCCTCTGCTGTCTCCTTTCAGATTCACTGCCACCTCCAAACTCCAAGTGTCTATTTATTTCAAAATGGCCCATGGACTCTAATTTGTGCTTCCCATGTACTCATGGGTATGTGGCCATCTACTGGAGTTTGGTCAACCTACCAGAGTTAACCTACATCGTCTAAGAAAACTGATATCCCCTCACCCCCCTGCTGCCCTGAAGCCATCTACTGTCACTAGTTCCTTAGCTGGGGGTGGGGCTTATGAGACCCTCCCTCCATGCTAGAATGCTGACAGGTTGATCCTGGGTGAGTCTTGGGCCGGCAGCTCCAGGGGCTGTGAGTTCATAAGTGTATTCCTCCTATCATACCAAAAGACACAGTTTTCTTCTGGTTCTCCTCAATTCTGACTCTTGCAGTCTTTCCCTTGATGGGTGGGAAGATGCAGGTGTCCCATTTGTGGCTGAACACTCCTCTGACAGATAATAAGATTTTAAAGTCAGATGTCTTAAATTTGTGGAAATTATTGCTATTCTGTCAGAGTAAAAAAAAAATAAATGTTTTAAAGCACATGTGTTAGCTTTCCACTACTGTACCTGAAATAATCAGCTGATAAAGAAAAAGAGTTTGATGGCTTGACAGTTTTGTGGATTTCAGCCCTTGATTGACTGGCCCATTGCTTTGTGCCTAAGGCTCCAGATGATGGCAGGATATGACAGTAAAATCTGCTCAACAGGAATCAAAAGAGATGGAAACCAGGGACCATAATCCTTGAGTGCTTCTGAGACCTCCTACTTGGTCCCACCTCTTAAAATCTCTACCACCTCCAATAATGCCAAGCTCGAAACCAAGCTTCTAGCACATGGGAATTGGGAGGCCATTCAAAATCTAAATCTTTAGCTTGTCCCATAGTTCTGGAAGTAATATTTTCTGACTTTGTACTAATGATAAAAAGTACCTTAGGAGCTGTAAAAGAGTAGAACTTTCTTTTTCAGTTTGAATTAAAGGAAAAATCAAGTGACTGCCCAACAACACAGTAAATCTTGGGATTGACATGCTCTGTCTTATGTACATGGGATAGTTATGCACAGAACAAGGACCTAACAAAAACAGTGCCAAGCAGCCAGTTAAAACTGGTCATTATTAGCATGACATGGTTAATGATATTATAGGCACAGCCAGATAGGCTTGGCCCCAGGAAGGGCTAGCAAATCTAGTAAAGAAGACTGTAGTGGTTTGAATGGAAAATGACCCTGATGGGCTGCAAGTATTTGAGTGCTTGGTCAGTGGTGATTCTGTTTGAAGGGTCATGGGACCTTTATGGAATGTGGCCATGCTGGAGGAAACAATTTCACCAGCAGAGGGCTTTGGGAGATGTCGACTCATGCCAGTTCCAGTTTCTCTCTCCCCCCATCTCTGCTTCATGCAGGTATTTGAGGATTTGCGTTTTCAGCTTTCTGCTCTGGCTGCCTCTGGCCAACTCCTGCCATGATGGATTGTTACCCTCTGGAACTGAAGCCCAATAAACTCTTCCTTCTGGAAGTGATTATCACAGCGACCGAAAAGTAACTAATACAAAGATGTTTGATTACATGAAAAATGAATAGAATCAGTATAATTAAATTCCCTATTATTTAGAAATCTAGTTCAGTCTATCATCTGTCTATCCTATCTGTCTTATCCGTTTGTTCATTCCTCGCATCTCCATTAAGGGGTTTGATAGAAGGAAAGACCCGGGGCTGGAGAGATGGCCTAGCGGTTAAGAGCGCTGACCGCTCTTGCAGAGGACCTGGGTTCGATCCCCAGCACCCACATGGCAGCCGAGAACCGTCCGAAACTCCAATTCCAGGAGAACTCCAGTTCCAGGGGAATCCGACGCCCTCTTCTGACCTCCACGGCATTGCACGACACGGGTGCACAAATCTGCATGCAGACAGTACATTCATAAACATACAGAAATAAATTAAAAAATTTTTTTTTAAAAAAAGAAGGAAAGACCCACCAGTGCTCAGAAACTAGGTGAATGAGTCTGATGTTCTCAAATATCCAATATCCAGTGAGTGTTTGGCTTGCTTTATCAGAATCAGAATCGGATTTTTTTCGGCCTTTGTGGGCCTTCCCCTACCATGCTACATGTCAGCCTCCTCAGCAGCAGAAACTGGCTCACATCTGTAGACTTGCACACTTCCAGCCTCACATTATTCTGGCTTTTAACCAACTGAATCTCAGCTATTGCTTTCTCTGGAGGTGGCAGGAAATGGGGAAGAGCGCCATATCCATGCCTTCCTTTACCCAAGTTCATCTCCACGCCAGCACTTGCCTTTGTGGTAGTCTTGGCTTCTAGCACTTCCATTATACTGTTCCCTCAGACACAGAACTCTAGGCTCATCTATGTCATGGCCACTCTTTAAAGGGTTATATACCTCTGCCTTTTTATTCTACAGCCCCCATCTATTCTCACCTGCCCTCTCTCTGAGGCACCAAAGCTGACAGGTGTGTCATTAAACAGACCGTGATTAGGAGGCCTCATTCCTTGGATCCGCATCACCTGATCCAAAGATGAAGCCTCCCCTCCCCCCACCCGCTCTCCCCGCACCAGCTCTCCCCCCACCAGCTCTCCAGGGAATGTTTTTAAGTTGAATAGCAGAAACAAGAAGAGCGCTACTACCATATGAGGTCCCGCCGACAGCTTGTGAGGGGAAGTCTTGCTCTGCGCGTGCTTTGAGCCTGCTCAGGTGTTTGAGCTGGTTTCATTCCCTTTCTGCTTACACAGCCAACACTAGGATGGCATTGTGCAGGTGCATGGGATAGCCAGTGGCCAGTGTGACAGGCAAGGGAGCTTGCCGCACTACAAATGACGGATACGTATTTTGTGCCCAAGAACATGGATGAGACAGATTTCCACTGCTGAAAACCACTTCTGGAAAGCCAAGATCATAGACTCCATTGTGGAACTGGGAAGCTATTGGTACTGGCCCTGTGTAGGTCAGTGGTCTGACGCTGCTGGGGGAACATCTGTTCATCATGGAGATGAATTTATTGTCCAGTCAACCTGGGAACTCAGGAATGGGGAGATCTGCAGCATCTTTTAATTGTATCATTTTTTTAATTGTATCAGTTTTTCAAAGCTCATTAGTTTTTCTCATGATTTTATTTTTTGGGGTTTTGTTTTTTTGTTTTTAGGATGGACGTTTGAAGCCAGGAGATCAACTTGTCTCAGTAAACAAAGAATCTATGATTGGTGTATCATTTGAAGAAGCAAAAAACATAATTACTAGAGCCAAGAGGTAACAATTCTTTTCATAAGATAGAATGAGTCATTTAGGATATCAATAAATAGTAATTTAAGATACTGTAAAGAAGTATTTTTTTAAGAAGTATTTTTAGTATTTCTTGCAACATTGTGGTAGAATTTATTTGTACTAGTCCATATCCACTAAGGGATGTCTCTTTGATTGAAGGTCAGAATCCACGTGGGAGATAGCATTTATAAGACAAAAGGCTGATGATGGTCATCCAAGGAATGTCTGCTTTCCATCTCCATTACAAGCTTCAGCAGAATATGGGCCGCAGGACTCGAAGTTTGGTCTTCTCCCCCCTTCTCCCGAAGTACTAGTTCCAAAGACCACATCTACTCCCAAGATGCAGGATGCTGTTTTACCTTCTTTTAAAACAAATCAGGTGATCTTGAAATTTCTGTTCATATATTCAGTCCATTAATTCCTTATATATATTTTATGTTGGTTAACTCAATATAGAATTGTAATTTCACTAATAGTGCTTGTTAGTAAGTTAGTATTGCTTTGAAAGATTTTTCTTCTTTTCTTCAATTTTAGATTTTTATGATATTTTGTCAATAAACATAAGTTGAATGTATTCTTTCTCTAAAAGCATAATTGGAAAACATCAGCATTACAAGATGGTACCATTAAAAACTAGATGTCACTGAAATTATGCCATCTTTAGTTTAATATTTTAAAATATTTTATTTTTATTTTATGTGTATAAATCTATTGCCTGTATATATGTAAGTAAGTACAACCATGTCATGCAATGCCCACAGAGGTCAGAAGAAGGCATCTAATCCCTGTTGACGTGGAGTTACAGATGCTTGGTAAATGTCATGTGAACTCAGGAAATGAACCAGGTTCCTCTGCAAGAGCAGCCAGTGCTCTTAACTGCTGAGCCATCTCCCCAGGCCCTGTTTAATATTTTTTAATTAACAATTCTGCTTACTACCTGATGGAAGCTAGACACTTTTCTGTGTGTGTGTGTGTGTGTGTGTGTGTATTGTGTATATGTGTGTGTGTACTGTGTATGTGTATGTGTCTTTGTGTATGTTTGTATATTGTGTATGTGTCTGTGTATGTATTATATATGTGTCTGTGTGTATTGTCTATGTGTATATGTGTCAGTGTGTGTATCATGTATGTGTATTATGTATGTGTCTCTGTGTGTATTATTGTGTATGTGTCTGTCTATGTGTGTATTGTATGTGTCCATTGTGTGTGTGTCTATGTGTGTCTGTGTGTGTATTATGTTTGTGTCTTTGAGTGTTTTGTATTGTGTGTGTGTCTATTGTGTGTCTCTGTGTGTCTGTGTGTGGTCATTCTTAGTTTTGTTATGCCCTGAATCCAAGACCCTCGCAGACCACCAGGAGACGCGACACTGGTGCAAAGGCATAAAATCTTTTAATCAGCAGGCTCGAGCTTGGCCCGTCCCCATACCTGGCACAGCAGGACTGGAAAGAGCCTGAGACTCCTTACAGGCACTCTTTTAAAGGAAAAAATCGCAAGCAGGGGGTTTCCATGTCTTGGAGTTACAGGATTGGTGGGCTGGTATAACTCAGCAAAAACACGCGTGGGGGTAGGATGTGGATTTGGCGGCTTGTAAGATCCCTGAGGGTGAGGGTGAAGGGGGACAGGATTCATGGTATATTTCCTGGAATTGTTGAATTATGTTGAAAACATATAATTCCTGGGATTGTTGGGTTATGTAAAAAACATGCTTATCTGGCCTTTGCACTGACCACCTGCAACAGTTATTTCAAAAACATGCTTATCCTGATCCCTACACAGTCTTCCTGCAGCTTTATTTTTAACCTTGTGGTATGGGTGGCAATTCCCCCTTTTGTTTAGAATGGAGGCCTTGGTCTGGTCAGCAAAATATGTTTTTAACTCATTGCCCTTCATTCCCCCATTTCTCTTGTTACTTGAGGAGCCAATCTTGGTCTCTCCTGTCTAGCTTAGACAGAAGTGCCCTGGTCTACATCATTATATTGGCTGTTTAAGCAGTGTGGATCAAGTAGGGTACAATGTGTCCTTAAGGTCATCAGCTGAATTGCCCCCAATCTTTCTCTCATAGAGGCGACTAACTTATTCAGTATACATGGTCCTAGGGTTAGTAATAACAACAGAATAGCGATGGGGCCTAACAGGATGGAGATCAGTGTGGGCCTCCCTTACAGTTTCTTTCTCACACTGTGGAGATCATTTCATCTATGGATAGTGCTCCCTCACCCTCAGGTGTATATGCTATAAAATAGTTCAGCTTTTTACATTTCTTTTTTTTTTTTTTTTTGGTCTTTTTAAGACAGGGTCTCCCTTTAGTCTCAGCTGCCTGGAGCTCGCTCTGTAGACCAGGCCGGCCTTGAACTCACAGAGATCTGCCTGCCTCTCCCTCCAAGTGTTGGGATTAAAGGCATGGACCACCATGTCCAACGGCTCTTTACATTTCTACAAATGGGGAACTTATGGATCAAAACTGCTACATTTTCCTAATAAATGATAATTACACAACAGAGTATCCATTCTTGACATCTGCTAAGGAGGTTTTCCATCAATAGCATAAGTTCCTTCAGGGGAACCTCAGTTTCAGGCACATGGTGATCAGAGAGACTTAAGATTTTCTCCCAGCCCTTATATTGTCTTTTTTTTTTTTTTTTTTTTTTTTTTTTTTTTTTTTTTTTTTCTTTTGGAGACAGGGTCTCCCTGTAGTCCCAGCTGTCTGGACAATCAATTCTGTCGACAGGCTGGCCTTGAACTCACAAAGATCTGCCTGCCTCTGCCTCCCAAGTGCTAGGATTAAGGCGTGTGCCACCACGCCCGGCTCTTATATTGTCTTTTTAAAAGACAAGGCCCATGATCTTGAGCTCCGCTGTCCACCACGTGGCAGAACCGAAAGCAGGTCCTTTCTTTTTTTCATCTTCATCTGTTTATTTTCTTTTTTTATTGATGTTTTTGTGTATCTCAGACATGTTTTTCCATCAGTTCAGGCATATTTCCCTTTCCCTTCCACCCCACCCACCCCAGATCATGCAGTCTGCCATAACTGGGCCTACATCTTTCCTCAGTCCTTTTTTTTTTGTATGCTTGGAATTACATTTTCCCTACATTAATTTGTACTATTATATAAATATGCACATTTACTCTCCCACCCATAACCATAATTACAGAGTCTGAACAATAAGGTGGGTGGATTCTAAGCCCTTTGAAAATTCACATTATAAACAACATAGTTGTTCAGATAAACAGAAATCTAACATAATGTTGTTCGTTATCTTTCATCTGGGGGGATTTAGTGTTAGCACTCCAACAAATGTGGAAACCATTTGCGTTTGTTTTTCTGGGACTGTGTTCTTTGCTCTAAGCATATATTGCTCTCGAGCTCCATCATTTTACCTGCAAAGTTATAATGCCATCTTTTTTACCGCTGAAATAGTACTCATTCTGTAGATGTACACATTTTTGCATCACTCATCTGTTGAGGGGCATTTGGGTTGGTTCCAGCTCTAGCTATTGTGAAGCGCGCAGCAAAAACATGGATGTGCAGTGTCTCTTTGTGGTAGGCTGAGACTTTGGGGTATATGCCCAGGAGAGGTATGACTGGTGTAGGTGGTATGCTCATTATGAGTTTTTTTTTTTTTTTTTTTTTTTTTTTTGGTCTTTTCAAGACAGGGTCTCCCTGTAGCTCCAGCTGTCCTGAAACTCACTCTGTAGACCAGGCTGGCCTTGAACTCACAAAGATCCGCCTGCCTCTGCCTCCCAAGTGCTAGGATTAAAGGCGTGCGCCACCACACCCGGCTGTCATTCTGAGTCTTACGGGAAAGCAGTTCTGACTTTCAAATCTGAGATGCTCTCTTTGAAGATGACTATACCAGATTTTAGAAGTTTCATACTTTTTGGAATACTGCTTTAATCTCTTTAACCATTCCATTTATGTTAACATGAGAATCTGGTCTGGTCTTTGACCTACTTTAGAAAATGACATTGCATGTCCCTCATTTTCGTTCACAGATAAAACCTGGATACAAGAAAACAGAACATACTCCAATTACTTCTTTGGACAACAGCCAGACAGGTATATCTAATTCAGGTAAATACTCATCTAATTCCTGTTATTTTCTTTCAATTACTCTTTTCAATGAAAAGTTTATAATATGACTTAATAGACTTTAAAGGAGGCTACATTATGTCTTTCTTCTTTCAGTGAATAAAAGAGCAAAATGAATGTATTGTTCAGTGGTCCCTGTTAGATTATGACTTTTATTGGAAATTTCTTTGAACAAAGGGTTGAAATTTTAAGAAATGAATTATCAGAAATGTCTGTGAAGCTGTAATAGTTAATGAATTGTTGAAACCAAATAATGAAACCCTTCTGTAATCAAGACGTACTTCCTTGTCCCTTTGATGAAATACTGATTAAGCAATGCAGTACTTTTGAAAAATCACATTATATGAGGAGCAGACCTTAGGAAAAATATTTTGGCTTTTGAAAGAAATCATATGGATATACTTTAGAAAGAACATAAGTACTGAATTCAGTAGTAATTAGTTTTCAAGTACCCTGAAATGACTTAGTGACTTTTAAAACAATAATCATCTAAACCTATCCATAGAAAAGGAATTTTATCAAGCTACAGAGTGTTTATTGACTCAAATATCAAGAAAAATAGTCCCTCCACTAAAATTATCTCCAAAAGTTAAAGAAAATAACAATTTATAAACTATATTTGACATAAGTAAAAGGTTAATTACACATGCTAAATTATGATGCAAAGTGCTACTCATATATATTAATTTTTACTAACATTTTCTAGGTGAAAATTACAAATAAAGGGAAATGAAGTAGCTGTTAGACATGGGATAGTACTGCAGCTCAGTAGTAGACTACATGCTTAGCAAGCACTAGTCCCCGGATTCAGTCCTAGGCATTGAAAAAGAAAAGCAAGCTACCATTAGACTTTACAGGAAATTATGCTATATATTCAACAGTCCTTTCTTTCCTCTGAGAGAGGTGTTTAATGATAATGTTTAGCCAAAACTATATACTCTTTCATTACCTCGATTTACCAGTTTTCATAAATATTGCTTACAGTATTCCTTTGTGTAATGTTGTTTCATTTTTTTTAATATTTTTATTTTATATGTATGAGTGTTTTGCCTCCGTGTAAGTATATCTTTGTGTACAGTGCTGTCAGAGGCCAGAAGAGGGTGTTGGATCCTCTGTAACTGGGGTTAAAGGCGAGTCTTAGCCACCATATGGGTGCTGGAAACTGAACCTAGGTCCTCTTCAAGAGCAGTCTGTACTCCTAACTGCTGAAACACCTCTCTGGCCCCCAGAGTTCTAGTCTCTTGATGGACTCTTTTTATTGAAAACTGAAAACTCAAATGGCAAGAAATAGATAGGAGAAAGAAGCAGGCAATCTGAGTCAAGGCTGCTAGATGATGAAAAACAAGGTCCTTTACTCCTTGGTCATGTTGTGAAGCAGTAATTATGTAATATTCATGTAATATACTCTCAGGTTTTCAGCTTTTCTGAATAGTTCAATTACTTTTTAGCCATTTATTTTGTTTAGTATATATTTGCTAAGTACATTATGTAGTTATAGGAGGCATAGTACAGTTGAAATTATTAAGAAATTACTGTGATGTACTTAATAACTTACTGTGAAATAAGTCCTGGTGCAAGTAATCTTCATTATTCAAATTAGAAAGTATTTACATATATATTTCTTTGTATACGTGCATGTGTTTGTGGATTTTATAATATATATGAATAATGCAGAGATGTGAACAAAGTGGTGCAAGGAAAGAAGTAGTGAGCGAGGAACTACAGTCGTGCAGTCAGTCAGCCCACTGCACTTAGAAATATGCTGCAGGGAAGTGCAGTGGTTGCCGCCAGGCTCTGAATGCAGTCTTGGAAGTTCGAATCCTCAAGTCTAGCTTCTTAGCTCTGTGTCCCTGAAATCATAGCTTCAAGGAATGTTGCAGTGATTAAGTCACACATGTCAGACACTTAGCATGTGCTCATCAGTGTTATTATTATTAATATTGCATGAAGCTTAGATAGTATACTGCCCATGTTTTTAGAGCAGAAGTGAATTGAATCAATTTTATGTCTTCCCTTCAACCTCTAAAACTAGCATATAGTGAAAGACTTGTCACAGTATGCAAACATTATTTAAGACACATCAACTTGGCAAAAATCAAATATTATCTAAGTCTTGAAGGAGATGGTACACAGACAGAAGATCATCCTAATGTAAGGAAACACCATGAGCAATAATTGCATAGAGCTCAGATGACCCTAAGAGGCAGTCTAACTAGAGCACAGATCTTGTAATAATAAATAAAGGGAGTTTTGTACCAGTGGCTGTAACAAATTAGGTTAGATTGTAGAATGGAAAAGTAGTTAATGAAAAATACATTTGAATATGTAAGTTGTATATCTGTAAATATTAAAATGCAGTTAAAATAGAATATTCTTCTAGGATAGAAACAGCATTAACTCATATCTGGTTTTTTATTTCTGCATAAATACAATAGGTGGATATCACTAGGTTGAGATTGAGCTAGGCTAAAGCAAGCAACAAAAGAACAACTCAAAATTGTCTCCAGCTAACTTGTATATGCTGTGATTTTTCTCTCAGGAGTATTTTCATTATAGATTGTCCCCATATTAGCTTCTTAAGTATCACTTTCTAGACGCTTGTGGTTGGCTGGCATTAGTGTCAGTTACTTTTCTCATTAGTGACCAAACACCAATGGAAGCAACTTAAGGAAGGAAAGGTTCATTTTGGCAGTTTCAGAGGGTATGGTCAGTCCAGCATGGTATGAAAGGCACAGCTGAGAAAGCCCATGCCTGTGGCAGAGCTTCCCACATGGCATCTGGATAGAAAGAGGAAGAGGGTATAGCCTTCCAAGTCCCACCCTAGTGACTTACATCCACAAGCTAGCTCTCCAGTTCCGAAAGTTCCATAACTTCTGTAACCTCTCCACATAATGCCAACAGCTGAGGAACAGGTGTTCACAATATAGAATGTTGGCTAGAGTTTTTAAGATCATCATGATACTTGAATATTTTTTAAATCATCTAGCCATCCATCTATCTCATAATTCAGAATAACTTACTGTGGCCATAAGTTGAATAACAGGCAGGTTTACGCATGAGCTGAAAGGAAACTGAAGATACTCAAGGGAATAGGAAATATTGTCAACCACTTTGACAGTAGGATATGAATGAATTCTTTTGCACTAAGTCTTTTAAAACTCAAACAGCACCAGCGGGGAAATACAGCTTTCAGAGGTTCATGGATGTTATCTTAGAGGATTGATCATACTATTCCAAATGTTTTCTTTCTTCTCATCCTAAAAAGGGGAACAGAAACAGAGGGTCCAATAGGGTAGTGAGTTCCCCAGAGAGTAGCAGACTGAGTGCAAGCCTGGGATAGAGACAGAGCCCCTGCAGTGGGGGACAGTGGTCTCTGAAGGGCTTTGGGGGGTTCTTCTCTAAATTGTCAATATGCTGATTTTATGCAGAAACCCCCTTAAGGAGTTACCACAAAAGTAGATATTTAGGGAAAGGTAGCCTGAAAGAAAAGATATTGTTAAGCCATGACCTCATACCATTAAATTGAGGGTTGGTATAGTTTTAAATCTGTTAAAACAATATCTCCGTACTGATGCACTTTTTTAGATTCTCTAACAATTTTCTATGAGTATATTGATTTTTGCCTTTATTGTTTCTGCCCCCATCAGTTTATTCTTCCTCAGCTGCAGACAAGCTGATGAGAAAAATGTTGACACATTATAACAGCATTGGCTTGTGGAGTGACTAGATTAGAACCCCGACATTGTCATGCCTTTTCTCTGTGACCTGGGGCCAGTTTCTTTACCTTTTCAGGCTCAGGTTTGGAAACGAGAGTAGTAACATCTATCCCATTGTGGTTGTTGTGAAGATTAACCGCTTACATATGTAATTAATGCACTACCTGCCTAGAAATAAAAATGCGACAGCTCCTCTTCTGTTATTTCTACCGTTCACCACAGTGACTTCTATGTTTAGCTATAAACGGCAACAGTGTATGTCTCTGTATGTGGCTGTCACATGAGCCCAATCTCTGCTTGTCTCTTGTCTCCCTCTTGCTCTCATCTACTCTGCCCTCTTTCACACATGTGAATTGAGTGATTCAAGCCTAGTTAGTGTTAGGCTAAAACTATAATTGGTTTAGCATGGGTTCACTTGACATTAGTGATCCTTAATTATGGGTTAGGTTCCAACTTGAAGACAAGTCTCAAGTTGAAACTGACACTGAAAAATAAAGTTTTCTTACCTTTATTTGGTCTTCCATTCCATTTCAACCCATGGTAATCTTTTCTGCCACATTGAAGGTTTGTTATAGAACCTCTCTTCAGATAAATATTTATCTTTTTGCTGTATATCTTTTTTTTTTTACTAAAGGTTTGTGTATTGTATTTCATACAGACCATCTTAACTGTACACCCCACTGACACCTCCCCTAGCCCTACTGGAAATCATGCATCCCGTCATTTGCGTCAAGGCCTATCACGTCAAGTTAGTAGCAGTATTTAGTATTTTTAATCTCATGGCCAGCAATGAGATGCCCTCATGATAAAGGAGACTCGTTTTTATCAGAATTGTAAGGATTCTGTCAAATTAAAATCAATCTTTCTTGGTGTTTCATTCCATTTGGAGCTAAAAGTCAGTGACAATTTTTTTTTATAATCTTAACACCTATAAGCTATATTAAAAATTTTGCATAGAATGTTGAGGATGTGTTAAAGGTTTAGAGGAAGACTATTTATTTTCATATGTGCTTCTTATGTTCTTAAGAAAGAGAATGCAAATCATTTTGTACTTAGAGACAGATGCTCTGAGAAATTAAAAAAAAAATTAAAACACTGCATAAAGATGTGACATTTTAAAAAGTTTTTTCTCTTCCTCTTGTTTCTATGTAGAACTAGTAAAATACCATTTAAAGTGTATTTAGAACAGTGATAACTTAGATAGGAAGGATTGACATAAATTATAGAAATTTGTTTTTAAAACTTTGGCATATTCAAACAAATAGTTTCCCAAGGCCTAGTCCCCAGTGGCACCTGGCTTCAGGTTCCTGCAGGGAGGGAGGGGAGCAGCATGTCTGCATCAGTTGGCTGTGCTGGAGAGAGAAAGAGAAATGGTGAGGGCTGGTTTTCCCTAACTCTTTAAAAATATTTTATTTTTCTTTTATGTGCATGAGTGCATTGCCTGCATGCCTGTCCATTTTGTACAGTGCCAGTGGAGGTCAGAAGAGGGCATCGGAGCCCTAGAACTGGAGTTGAAAATGGTTGTTATCCGCCATGTAGGTGCTGGGAATCATACCCTGGTCCTTTGCAAGATCAGTGTTCTTAACCATGGGGTCCTCTCTTTAAAAGTATATTTTTGCTACTAGAAATATAACGTTCTGTAAAGGGGGACAAGGAGTTTAGCTCAGAAAGTGGTGTGTCTCCATTGACCTTCTGACTACAATCATAGTGAGCTGTGCTTCAGAGCTTTCTAGAGTTCATGCAGCAGTACCACACTTTACCAGCCTAAGAAATATCGTGATCTTTCTGACTCTCTAATAAGATTTTTCTTATTTAAACAAAGAGCCTCTGTCTTACATCTAGTAATGCACAGTAATGGTGATCACAGAGGTTGGTCGCACATATGTGCGTCTTTTAGGGTACTACTTCCTTGAGACTTCATAATGCATAATTGACTATTCAGAATATTATGTCATTTAGAGCTCAAGTAAAGCTGATTTATACATTTTAGACTTACAGAAAAAAAAAAAGCAAAAGTAAAACCTGCCAACTGATTTACCAGAATTATTTTTGAACAGCAGGAGCCCAGAGTACATCCTGTCAAATAAAAAGTTCTATTCCAATTAAATTTCCAATTAATGTGCACCCTGTTGTCTCTTAGATATTGCTTCTGCCTGGACTGATGAGAATTCTGGACCACAAGGAAAGAAGATTTCCCTAAATCCCTCTTTCCGCCTTAAGGCAGAAAAACTTGAAATGGTAAATTTAAATTTTTATTTTTCTTTGCAAGACAACAGGAAAGAACTGTCTTCTTGAAGAGGAAAAATTCTGGAGCCTGTAGTTTCCTGAAGCGGCGTGTTAAATAAGGGATGGCAGTTCGGGTTTCAGTTATACCTAATGTTTACATTTGGAAATTCACAGTGGTTCACTAGTACAAAACACAGATAAAACCTTTGGCTACTAAATGGACATTCAAATTAAATAGTTTCTGTTCAGCTAGGGTGATAGCTTGGTGAGTAAGTGCTTGTCCTGCAGGCACAAGGACGGGAGTTTGAGCCCCAGAGCCCACATAAAAAAGCCAGGTGTGGTTGCATGTACTTTTAATCCCAGTGCTAAGGAGGCAGACACAGGCAGCTCCCTGGGGCTCACTGGCAGTCAGATTAGCCTGCTTGATGACCATCAGGCCAATGAGAGACCCTACCTCAATAGACAAGGTACAGTATGACTGTAAAACTACAACTGATACTGTCATCTGGCATACATGCACACATAATACACCCTTACACATATGTGTACCTACATAAATACACACACACTGTAATCTATAATCAATGGAAACATGAAATAAATCATGACAAAGTTTACTAGACTTCATATATAGTATCAGTAAATGCCATGAAGTAATGCACCATTGTTCTCTTTTTATAAGTAAAAGATTGGAGCTAGAGAGATGACTCAGTGATTAGAAGCACTCGCTACTCCTGCAGAGAACCAGGGTTCAGTTCCCAGTACCCACGTGGGGCAGCTCACAATTGCCTCTAACTCTGTAGTTTCAGGGGATCCTGCGCCTTCTGGCCTCTGTAGGCACCTGCACACACATGGTGTACATATATATGTGCAGATACATGCCCATAAGAGAAAATGAAAATTTTTTTCTTCCAATTTTTTATTTTTATTTTTTTAACAATAAGTAGTAAGTTATGAGTCTAAGCATCCTTCATGTAAAACCAATTTGCAAGCAGCTATGCCCAAACCCACACAGCCCAAGGTTCCCACCATCCAGCTGGTGGGGCTTATATGTACAATCATGTTGATCAAATAAGTGTCCAGACTATGTTGCTGTAGTTTCACCACTCATCCCAATCACAGCCCTTACATTCTACCACACCCCTGTTCCACAGATTGTTCCCTAGGCTTAGAAAAGGGGCACAGGTGGACAAGAAGCAAAACAGTCTACTTTCTCTGGAGATGTCGTTTTGGACTTTGATCAGTTCTGGCTCTTTCCTTTCATAGGCTGACAGTTTGTCCAGGAATAACCTTTCAATCCTACTAATAAAGCACAAGCAATTAGAGATATAGGTATTTAAACAGTACTGATTATTATGGTAGATTACTTTGGTATAGACACATGTTTAGATGGTATGCTAATCCATGAATTATATTTTTTCTGTAAAATATGACAAGGTCTTACTGTGGCTTACAGCTTCTCCTAACCACTAGAGGATGTAAGCTTGTGGCATCAGCTATGGGTTATTCCTCCAAGGAGAGAGCTAATAGCCAATTAGATTTGCGATATACAGACATGTGGCTGCCACTGCTGCACAGTATTTCCAGGCAGGTGAGGTGTAGCTGATGCTCATGGAGGAGTCTTGCTTGACTCAAGGAGACCAATTTTTGCTTTATTGGTTTAGTGGCCTTTGGTAACACTCTCTGGCATTCCAGAGACCAACTGTACACTTGCAAGTGTGGTCTCAATACATCTTTCCCATGCTTGCATCAGGTCTTAGACAGCAGGGCCTTATCACCACTCTTCTTGCAAGTATCACAGTTTACAGGCAAGAAGCCTTTACCTTTTGGGGGTCCTTGGATCCCCTGGCCAACATCTCCTTGGCAGAATAATCCATTGCTGATATCAGAGCTCTCCTGTAATAAAAAATACAGGATTGTTAAATCATAAAGGACAAAATAGCCAGGTACCACCAAATTAAAAAACGATTGTATCATTGTACTAAATATTTTTTTTCTGACATTTTTTTTGGTCTTTTTCGAGACAGGGTCTCCCTTTAGCCCCAGCTGTCCTGGAACTCACTCTGTAGACCAGGCTGGCTTTGAACTCACAAAGATCCGCCTGCCTCTGCCTCCCAAGTGCTAGGATTAAAAGCGTGTATCACCACAATTTTTTCCCAACTGTTATAGTGGTAATTTCTTATAAAACAGGTATAACTACCCTTTTGTAATTGACTGATAGGCATAGGAACTATGAAAGGATAATTCTCTATCTAGAGCCAAATTCAATAGTAAAGTCTTTATAAGCTGTGTAATTAAGCAAAATATATTAGTACAGGAAAGCTCTGACATCAGCAATGAATTATTCTGCCTAGGAGATGTTGGCTAGGGGATTCAAACCCCACACCCCCCACCCCCCCCAAATCTCTAAGGGCCTTTTGCTATGATTGATATATGCAAGGAATTAATGGCAGTATAGTTCCTGTTTGTCGTACAGACCCCCCCCCCCCCCCCCTGGTGTGTGTGAGCATGAAAAAATGTTATGAGACGTCACTTGCTAATGTACAACTGGCCTCTGAAATGCCAGAGAGCGTTACCAAAGGCCACTAAAGCAATACAGCAAAATATTGGTCTCCTTGAGACAAGCAAGACTCCTCCGTCAGTATCAGCTACACCTCAACTGCCTGGAGATACTGTGCAACAGTGGCAGCCAAGTGTCTATATATATCCAAAATCTAATTGGCTACTAGCTCTCTCCTTGGAGGAATAACTCACAGCGGATGCCACAAGCTTATGTCCCCTAGTGGTTAGGAGATGTTATAAGCCACAATAAGAACTTGTCACCCTTTATAGAGAAACCACAGTTTTTGGATTAGCATGCCATCCAAGCATCTGTGTCTATGCTCACAGCTTAGCTTGACATAATAATTAGTACTGCTTAAATGCCTGTATATCCAATTGCTTGTGCTTTGTTAGTATGACTAAAAAGGTATCACTGGATAAGCTGTCAACCTATGAAGGGAAACAACCTGAACAGACTAGAGTCCAAAATGACAACTCCAAAGAAAGTAGACTGTTTTCTTCTCACCCACTTGTGTCCCTTTCCCAAAGCCCAGGGAACAAACTGCGGAAGAGGAGGCATGGTAGAATGTAAGGGCTGCGGAGAGATAGGGATAAATCATGAGACTACAGCAATATAGTCTGGACTCCTAATTGAGCAACATGCCTGTGCATACAAGCTTCTCCAAATGGACTATGGGAACCTTGGGTTGTTCAAAATTTGGACATAGATACTTGCAAAAAGCACCAATTACCTAATTGTACGGCAAACTGAGTAACATCAATGTTATCTGAAAACACTGTGTTATTATATTGTAGAATCCCTTAAAAATAAACAAATAATAATAAAAATAAATATTTTTTTCATTTTTAGAAGAATATAGCATTGCATAGCCATATATGATAAGTAAATAAACACATATCACATTTGTTCCCACCTCCACCTTGGCTTAGTCCTGCAATAGTAGCTTTCTCATCACCATTTGAAATCTTACCATTACTAAATTTTGACCAAGTCTACCCCTTTATCCATGCTTTCCTAGCTATGATTAGAGCAAAGATTATTGCCTTATTTGACACATCTGTAATACTTTTGTAACATTTGTAGTCCCTTATAGTTTTTTATTTGTTTTGTTTTATCAATAGGATTATGTTTCTTCACCTGTAGTACCTATCTTTTTAAGCCTGGTTTTTGCATGTAGAAGAAGACAGATATCTTTCTCACCTATCACTTCATTCTGTATATTTTAAATTTATTATATGCTGGTTTATTCAGATTCATGTCCCCTTAGAGATAATGATGTATATAATCCAAATAACCATTATCAACTGCTAAAAAAAAAAAAGCTTAGTCAACCATGTACTGTTAGAACAAGCATTAAAAGCATATATAGATCCAAAATGTACAGAATAAAAAGCTGGGATAAGTTTTATGTACAGATAATTTGTAAACATAGGACACTATAGTAAAAATAATTTTGTACAAAAATAGGTATTTTGCATGAATTTATAAGTAGGTACTAAATTTAGAGAAAACAAAATCTAGAGATTTGTTAGTAGTGTGTGTCCTTGGAGCAGTGGCTCTCAAGGTTGAGAGTACAGTTTTTCTCCTCAGGGGACATTTGGTAGTATCTGCAGTGTTGATTGCCAACAGAGGAAGACCACATCCAAATTAGCAATCAGGAATAAAATATACATCCTAAAACTCCAATTCTGAAAATTTAAATCAATTTCTAAGCAATTTACAAGCTAGGAGTTTTGCTAATAAATATCCAAAACATGTTGCATTTCATTTGTAACTAGAGGAATTAACAACATATTTCATATCCAATGTATTGACAAAATGATGCAAAAACAAATAGGATTACTATATATTGCTGGTGTGCAGAAATTAGTACAGCTAGTTGAAAAACAGTTCAGTAGGAATAAAGTTGACAGTCACACCTCATGTGACTCAGCACTTCCTCTTAGAGAGATATACTGTAGAGAAATTTACTTACATCTTTAAAAGGAGACATATATGTTTTGCAGTAATTATAAAAATCTGTTAGGGGGCTGGAGAGATGGCTCAGCGGTTAAGAGCCCTGACTGCTCTTGCAGAAGACCCAGGTTCGATTCCCACCCCCCACATGGTGGCTAAGAACTATCTTTAACTCCAGTTCCAGGGGAATCTGACGCCCCCTTCTGACCTCTGCAGCATTGCACAACACAGGTGCACCAACCTACATGCAGACAGTACATTCATACACATAAAAAAAAAAAGTCTGTTAGAAGGGGTATAAATTAAAATATATTCATGCATTAAAGACCACAAAATAAGGGCTGTTTTTTGTTGTTGTTGTTGTTGTTGTTGTTGTTGTTGTTGTTGTTGTTTTGGGGGAGGTTGGTATTTTTGAGACAGGGTCTCCTTTTAGTCCCAACTGGTCTGGAGCTCTCTATGTAGACCAGGCTGGCCTTGAACTCACAGAGAACCACCTGCCTCTGCCTACCGAGTGCTGGGATTAAAGGCATGCACTACCACGCCTGGCATGAACTACTTTTTTTTTTTTTTTGTTTTTTTTTTTTTTTGGTCTTTTCGAGACAGGGTCTCCCGTAGCCCCAGCTGGCCTGGAACTCGCTCTGTAGACCAGGCTGGCCTTGAACTCACAAAGATCCGCCTGCGTCTGCCTCCCGAGTGCTTAGGATTAAAGGCAGGCCACCACGCCCGACGAACTACTTTTTAAAGTAACATTGAACAGTGATGAAATCATAGACTGTTACCTTTTAGATTATTCTATTCATGTAAAACTGTACACAAAATTAGAATGCACATTATTTAAGGGATGTGTACTTATATACTAAGCAATGTTAAAGTACAGAGAAGAATCTTAGCCTCAAGATAGCAGTTACAAACACTAAAGAAGGTTTTTTAATTAAATATGTAGTTTTATTTCTTTAAAATATGTATGGATTTAATGAATTGAAAGTAAATCCAATGAGTATTTTATGCTAGCCAAGTACACAGGTGTTGGCTAAAGCTGAAAGTCTTTGTTTCGTGTCATTTAGGAATACCCAGGGCTTTGAAAGGGCAGGCAGGTGATGATGCCAGAATAACCCTAAGAAGTTCTTGAAAAAAAATCTTTCCTTGGTACTCTGCCTTCTGTTTCTTCTTTTACTGTTCCTAGTCAAGTACCATACCTATACATTAAGCAGCCGCTTTTTTATAGTGTATCCTCTACACATTTCTGTTAAAATAAACTAAATACTGTCCTTATTATAATCATTTATATGTTCTTCTCTCCCTAGAGACCATAAGTTCTTTGAGAACAGAGACTGTCATTTCCCTTGCATCTTGTATATAGTTTTATGCTGGACAGATAGTAAGCACCAAATAAATACTTGGAGAAAGAAGTGGAAGTTTGTACATATTATAGAAAGAGGAAGAGATTTAGAGAATGACTACCCATAATAATTTTGCTTAATGTGACTGACACTGTATATATTCTTACTAAAATCCACTACTAAATCATTCAGTCATCATTAAAATTAGCTTTTGCTATGTTTAACTAGAGAAACCAGAACTAACTGTGTTTCCATTGGAAACTTACTGCTCTTACCCATCAAGAAGTCTGAGAGAAAATAGCCAGGAGTTGGTTTAGAGGCTCCAAGTGTCAGAGAGCCACATTCCAGCCTTTCAACTAGAAAGACTGTCCTTCCATCTTTATTAGGTTTCCATGTGAGCCCAGGTAGCTGATCATTTATTCTCTCCTTTCCTTGTCTTTGTTTAAAGCCAGGAGGAAGAGGGGAAGGGACAAGAGCGCTTCCTGCTTGTGATGGGGATGTTCTCCAGCACTTCCTTTTTATTACTCCATGGTCCTATGGCTCATCAAGTGACAAAGTGGGCTGGAAATTTTCCTTTAGCAGATAGCAGATTATCCAGCTAAAAATAATGGTCAGTTCTGGGGTGGAGAAGAAGCTGGCAGGGAATGGGGACCACAAAAAATATTTTGGTTTTCCCTGTTTGTAAGCTTGGGCCTAAACAAGCCAATAGTACGAATATTCATATTTAACTCAATGGTTAACTTCAGTTCTCAAGACAAGACAGCAACCAGATACTATACATTTTTTTAGTCATAATTATAAATTTTACCTATAAAAATTTCTTCAGTATTCTTTTTCTGCCAAGTTACATAAGCTAGAAAATAATTACATTTCTGGTCCTAAGACTGTTGCCTTGAAAACAAAATTGAGGTGGTGGCAGAATCAGGAAGGTAATCTTTTAGCCAGTTAACCTATAAACAGCAGCTTTCCTTGGCATTCTAACTCTAGTCACTGTTCCCAATATTGATTTTGTTTTCTATTGCATTGTACAATACATTGTAAAACTAATGAAAAGTTTTACCCTTTGGAGATTTGGAAAAATTGCTTCAAATGAGTGCATTTCCTCCAGGGTCTCAGTTATCTGGGTATCCAGCCCACAAGAGAGCAGCACGAGGTCCTGAGACAGCAAGTGCAAGCAGACTCAAAGGGGTCGGTAGCCTTTGGAGGTGAGATTTTTAAGTTCATCATGTTCGTATCACAGAGAGTTGGTGAATGAGTTACTGTGACACATTTTTATTAAGAGTGCTCTTTTGAGGAGAGAATAAAAACTAAAACCCTGTCTCCTTGATACTCCTTAATCAGTGCTCTGACAAATCAGAGGCAGGGTCAGCAGAAAGGAGAACTGAGGGGCTTAGAGAGCTGGCTCAGAGATTAAAGAGCACTGGTGCTCTTGCAGAGGACCTGGGTTCCCATTCCCAGCACCATATGGCAGCTAACACCTGTAACTCTAGTTCCAGGAGATCAGCTCCTCTTCTGTCCTCCATGGACCTTGTTCACACATGGTGTACTTACACGCAGAAAAAACAATTCATGTACAGAGAAATAATATAATCAAAATGAAATTTTTAAAAAGAATATCTCTGGTTCAAGGACCAAAGGGGGGGGGAGAAATAACATCATTAGTCTATCGTATTTTCTTTAGTCCATTTGAAAGCTATTGCATAAACATTGTTTTCATAATAACAAAAGAAACAATACAAAATTCTATAAACATTTCAAAAAGACTTACAAACCATTATTACTCAAGTTGTTTAGAAGGATACAAGAGGGAGTTCTCTAAGTTCCTTTGATGAAGTAGCATAGCTCTAATACCAAAACCAGCCAAAACCAAAAAGGAGACTATAGACCCATCTCCCTAATGAACACAGATGCAACAAAATTCTCAACAAAATACTTGCAAACCACATACAGACCCACATCAAGAAGATCATCCATCATGACCAAGTTGAATTCATACCAGAGATGCAGGGATGGTTCAACATATGAAATCAATAAATATCATAAAACATATAAATTGACTGAAAGACAAAAACCACAGGATCATCTCTAATTGATGCAGAAAAAGCCTTTGACAAAATCCAGCACTCCTTCATGCTTAAAGCCTGGAGGGAATTGGATCTGGGGAACATATCTCAACATATGATATAAGGAAAACCACAGCCAGTATCATCCTAATGGAGAAATGACAGAATAAAGATTCCCTTTAAGGTAGGAACTCGGCAAGGTGCCCCCCCATCACCATCTCCTCTTCATATAGTACTTGAAACACTTGCTAGGGTAATAAGGCAAGAAAAGGAAATTAAGGAGTACTAATTGGAAAGAGGAAGTCAAGCTAATCCCTTTTTGCTGATGATATGATGTTTACTTAAGAGATGCTAAAACTCACCAGAAACTCCTAGAAACAATTAAGAGCTTCAGTAAAGTGGCAGGATACAAAATTAACCTAGAAAATCAGTAGCCATTTCTTTTTTTTTTTTTTTTTTGTAGCTTTTCTCTTACAGCAAAACAAGCAACTGACAGAAGGAATACAAGGAGACCTTCCCATTCAACGTAAAACAAAAAAAACCTAGGAACAAACTAACCAAAAGACACCAAAGATCTCTACAAAAAAAGTTTTAAAACCCATGAATAGGAAATTGAAGAAGACATGAGAAGATGGAAAAACCTCCCACGCTCATGGATGGGAAATTAATATAGTAAATGTCCATTCTACCCACACTCTTGTACAGATTTAATGCAATCCTAATTAAAATCCCCAAGTGTATTCTTCACAGCTTGAAAAAAAAATGTCCTTAATTTCATTTGGAAAAACAAAAGACCCTGAATAGCCAAGCAACCCTGAGTGAAAAGAGCAATACAGGGGGTCTCTCTATACAGACTTCAAACTATAGTACAGGGCTATAGTTATAAAAACACCTTAGTACTGGCAACAAAACAGACCTGTTGACTATGGAACAAAACGAAGACCCAAACTTGAGCACATACAATTTCAGTCATCTCATTTTGACAAGGGGGGCAGGAAGACACAATGGAGGAAAGACAGCATCTTCAGCAAGTAGTGGTTGGCAAAACTGATCACCACTTATAGAAGAATGAAATAAACCCCTACCTCTTGCCCTGTACAAAAGTCAACTCCAGATGGATTAAAGACCTCCAACGTGAAACCCCAAACTCTGAAGGGGATAGATGACAAAGTTTGGCAGCAGACAACAAGAACATAGCCATAGGAAAAAGACTTCCTAAATCAGACAGCAGCTGTGCAAGAATTAAGGTCGACAATTGACAATGGACCTCATTAAACTGCAAAGATCCTGTACATAATAAGCATACAAGGAAGTGAGAGAAATCCCAGAGAGTGGGAGAAACCTTCACAGCAGATACATCTGACAAAGCATTGATTTTCCGAATATATAAATTACTCAAAAACAAAGAAGAAAGAAACAAACGACCCACTCAAAAGATGGAGCAAAGAGCTGAACAGAGACTTCACAAATGAGGAATTAGAGATGATTGAGAGACATCTTAAAAAGTATTCATGTCACTAATAGAAATGCAAATTAAACCCTTAAGATACCATCTCCAATAAGACTGGCTTAGGATCAAGAAAACAAATGATACCAAGTGCTGGAGAGTTTGTGGGGAAAGGGGAACACTCATCCACTGCTGGTGGAATGTAACTTGTACAGCCATAGGAACAGCAGTGTGAGAACCCTTGAGAAGACTCTGCCACCTGACTCAGCCATACCACTCCTGGGTATATACCCACAAAGAACTCATCTTACTGCAGAGGTACATGCACAGCCATGTTTTTGCAGCTCTCTTCATAATAGCAAAGAGCTGGAACAGCCCAAGTGCCCCTCAGCTGACCAGTGCATAGAGAAATGTGGTACATTCTTTAGAATGGAGTTCTATGCAGCAGTAAAGAAAGATGACATATGAACTTGCAGGTAAATGCTGGAGCTGGAAGATATCATGCTGAGTTGAAGTAACACAGTCCCAGAAACACAAGGACAAGTGGTATTCCTCATCTGTGGATGCTAGTGCCAATTACCTAATTGTATGGCAAACTGAGCAATGTCAATGTGATCTGAAAACAACTGTGCTCTTATATTGTAGATCCCTTAAATAAATAATTAAAAAAAAGAAGCTAGATAAGCTTGAGCCTAAAGAGCCAGCAAGTAGAGTTCCTCAAAAAAAAAAGAGTAGTATGTTTATGTGAAATGGTATGCTTACATGTTAAATGGTCAGCCATTTCCAACTGTGTCTTTTAAGCTCACCAAGACACCATGTCAGGGATGAGGATGTAGCATGTATAAGCATGGACAAAAGACCTGGGTTTGAATCCCCAGCACTGCATAAAATCAGGTGTGGCAGTAACATCTGTGATCCCAGCATTGAAGATGGGTGTGGACAGGAGGCTCACAAGTTCAAGGCCATCCTCAGCTGCATAGTGAGTTTAAAGCCAGCTTGAAATATGTGAGGCCACTTTGTTTCAAAACAAAAGAAATCCATGTCAAGTCATATAGTGATATAATTTAGGCACTCCTTGTTGCTCAGACACTGATAAAATTGCTTGATGGTGTATTTCTCAGAATGTATCTGGATCACAAAGCAACCGGTGGTTGGATTTTAGAATGCAGGTATATCCTATGCATTCTTTAAAAATTTTTTTTGAAGACAGGGTCTTCCTATAGCCCCAGCTGTCATGTGAACTCACTATGTAGCCAGGCTGCCTCGAAACTAAGAGATCTCCTACTTCCACCTCCTGAGTGCTGGGGATTAAAGGTGTGCACACCACATGCTCGTTCTTAAAAAATTCAAAAGAATAATTTTTATTTTTATTTATGCTATGTATGTATGTATGTATGTATGTATGATACATGTGTAGGGGCACCTGCAGAGGCCAGAGGAGGCCTCAGACCTTTGGAGCTGGAGTAATGGTGGTTGTGACTTGGGTGCTGGGAACCGGATTCTGATCTCCTGCAAGAGCAGTCAGTACATGCTCTCAACTGCTGATCTACTTCGCCAGCTCCCATAATACACAGTTTTGTCAAGTGCACATACTGTGCTGACCACGATAGACTATATGCTGAGTCACAAAACATTTTAATTTAAATGATCAAAAATAAATAAAACCACAGTATGTAAGGAGAGAAGGTGGGTGAGTAAAGAACAATAAATCCATTAGTGAGCTGAGGGAGTTAAATCCTATGTCCTGAGATGGAGGGAGTGCACGGTGTAGACAAGGAGACATGAGCTATCAGGGACTAGCGAAGGCCAGTTAAGGCTGGACATTGAAAACAGGACTCTTAGGAAGGTTGGTAAGGAGGGTAGCCATGCTGTGCCTACCCTTGCTCAAGCGCTGCAACACCTTTCACTCCTTCACACTTCCAGGGGAACATGGTATATTTCATTATGAAATTAGCACAGAGATAAGATGTTCCCCTGGTTGCTAGCAGCCACCTGTCATAAGTTGTTCACAACATGTACCCACATTGCTCACTTACATTTGCAGCCATATTTATAAACATAGCAGGTGATTTTAGGAGTNGTAGACTAGTCTGGCTTAGAACTCACAAAGATCTGCCTATCTCTGCCTCCCGAGTGCTGGGATCAAAGGCACGTACCACCACTCCTGGTTCATTCATCTTAAAAAAATTTTTTTTTTGGTCTTTTTGAGACAGGGTCTCCCTGTAGCCCCAGCTGGCCTGGAACTCGCTCTGTAGACCAGGCTGGCCTTGAACTCACAAAGATCCGCCTGCGTCTGCCTCCCGAGTGCTTAGGATTAAAGGCATGTGCCACCACGCCCGACGAACTACTTTTTAAAGTAACATTGAACAGTGATGAAATCATAGACTGTTACCTTTTAGATTATTCTATTCATGTAAAACTGTACACAAAATTAGAATGCACATTATTTAAGGGATGTGTACTTATATACTAAGCAATGTTAAAGTACAGAGAAGAATCTTAGCCTCAAGATAGCAGTTACTAAACACTAAAGAAGGTTTTTAATTAAATATGTAGTTTTATTTCTTTAAAATATGTATGGATTTAATGAATTGAAAGTAAATATCAATGAGTATTTTATGCTAGCCAAGTACACAGGTGTTGGCTAAAGCTGAAAGTCTTTGTTTCGTGTCATTTAAGGAATACCCATGGCTTTGAAAGGGCAGGCAGGTGATGATGCCAGAATAACCCTAAGAAGTTCTTGAAAAAAAATCTTTCCTGGTACTCTGCCTTCTGTTTTCTTCTTTTACTGTTCCTAGTCAAGTACCATACCTATACATTAAGCAGCCGCTTTTTTATAGTGTATCCTCTACACATTTCTGTTAAAATAAACTAAATACTGTCCTTATTATAATCATTTATATGTTCTTCTCTCCCTAGAGACCATAAGTTCTTTGAGAACAGAGACTGTCATTTCCCTTGCATCTTGTATATAGTTTTATGCTGGACAGATAGTAAGCACCAAATAAATACTTGGAGAAAGAAGTGGAAGTTTGTACATATTATAGAAAGAGGAAGAGATTTAGAGAATGACTACCCATAATAATTTTGCTTAATGTGACTGACACTGTATATATTCTTACTAAAATCCACTACTAAATCATTCAGTCATCATTAAAATTAGCTTTTGCTATGTTTAACTAGAGAAACCAGAACTAACTGTGTTTCCATTGGAAACTTACTGCTCTTACCCATCAAGAAGTCTGAGAGAAAATAGCCAGGAGTTGGTTTAGAGGCTCCAAGTGTCAGAGAGCCACATTCCAGCCTTTCAACTAGAAAGACTGTCCTTCCATCTTTATTAGGTTTCCATGTGAGCCCAGGTAGCTGATCATTTATTCTCTCCTTTCCTTGTCTTTGTTTAAAGCCAGGAGGAAGAGGGGAAGGGACAAGAAGCGCTTCCTGCTTGTGATGGGGATGTTCTCCAGCACTTCCTTTTTATTACTCCATGGTCCTATGGCTCATCAAGTGACAAAGTGGGCTGGAAATTTTCCTTTAGCAGATAGCAGATTATCCAGCTAAAAATAATGGTCAGTTCTGGGGTGGAGAAGAAGCTGGCAGGGAATGGGGACCACAAAAAATATTTTGGTTTTCCCTGTTTGTAAGCTTGGGCCTAAACAAGCCAATAGTACGAATATTCATATTTAACTCAATGGTTAACTTCAGTTCTCAAGACAAGACAGCAACCAGATACTATACATTTTTTTAGTCATAATTATAAATTTTACCTTAATAAAAATTCTTCAGTTATTCTTTTTCTGCCAAGTTACATAAGCTAGAAAATAATTACATTTCTGGTCCTAAGACTGTTGCCTTGAAAACAAAATTGAGGTGGTGGCAGAATCAGGAAGGTAATCTTTTAGCCAGTTAACCTATAAACAGCAGCTTTCCTTGGCATTCTAACTCTAGTCACTGTTCCCAATATTGATTTTGTTTTCTATTGCATTGTACAATACATTGTAAAACTAATGAAAAGTTTTACCCTTTGGAGATTTGGAAAAATTGCTTCAAATGAGTGCATTTCCTCCAGGGTCTCAGTTATCTGGGTATCCAGCCCACAAGAGAGCAGCACGAGGTCCTGAGACAGCAAGTGCAAGCAGACTCAAAGGGGTCGGTAGCCTTTGGAGGTGAGATTTTTAAGTTCATCATGTTCGTATCACAGAGAGTTGGTGAATGAGTTACTGTGACACATTTTTATTAAGAGTGCTCTTTTGAGGAGAGAATAAAAACTAAAACCCTGTCTCCTTGATACTCCTTAATCAGTGCTCTGACAAATCAGAGGCAGGGTCAGCAGAAAGGAGAACTGAGGGGCTTAGAGAGCTGGCTCAGAGATTAAGAGCACTGGCTGCTCTTGCAGAGGACCTGGGTTCCATTCCCAGCACCCATATGGCAGCTAACAACCTGTAACTCTAGTTCCAGGAGATCAGACTCCCTCTTCTGTCCTCCATGGACCTTGTTCACACATGGTGTACTTACACGCAGAAAAAACATTCATGTACAGAGAAATAAATATATCAAAATGAAATTTTTAAAAAGAAATAATCTCTGGTTTAAGGACCAAAGGGGGGGGGAGAAATAACATCATTAGTCTATCGTATTTTCTTTAGTCCATTTGAAAGCTATTGCATAAACATTGTTTTCATAATAACAAAAGAAACAATACAAAATTCTATAAAACATTTCAAAAAGACTTACAACCATTATTACTCAAGTTGTTTAGAAGGATACAGAGGGAGTTCTCTCAAGTTCCTTTGATGAAGTCAGCATTGCTCTAATACCAAAACCAGCCAAAACCAAAAAGGAGAACTATAGACCCATCTCCCTAATGAACACAGATGCAAAAATTCTCAACAAAATACTTGCAAACCACATACAGACCCACATCAAGAAGATCATCCATCATGACCAAGTTGAATTCATACCAGAGATGCAGGGATGGTTCAACATATGAAAATCAATAAATATCATAAAACATATAAATTGACTGAAAGACAAAAACTACAGGATCATCTCAATTGATGCAGAAAAAGCCTTTGACAAAATCCAGCACTCCTTCATGCTTAAAGTCCTAGAGGGAATTGGATCGGAGGGATCATTCCTCAAAGCCATATACAGGAAACCCACAGCCAGTATCATCCTGAATGGAGCAAAGATAGAAGCATTCCCTTTAAAGGTAGGAACTCGGCAAGGCTGCCCCCATCACCACTCCTCTTCAGTATAGTACTTGAAACACTTGCTAGGGTAATAAGGCAAGAAAAGGAAATTAAAGGAGTACTAATTGGAAAAGAGGAAGTCAAGCTATCCCTTTTTGCTGATGATATGATTGTTTACTTAAGAGATGCTAAAAACTCCACCAGAAAACTCCTAGAAATGATTAAGAGTTCAGTAAAGTGGCAGGATATAAAATAAATCTAGAAAAATCAGTAGCCTTTCTCTACACCAACAACAAGCAACTGAAGAAGGAATACAAGGAGACCTTCCCATTCACGATAGCCTCAAAAACAATAAAATACCTAGGAACAAACCTAACCAAAGACACCAAAGATCTCTACAAAAAAAGTTTTAAACCCATGAATAAGGAAATTGAAGAAGACATGAGAAGATGGAAAAACCTCCCACGCTCATGGATTGGGAAAATTAATATAGTAAAAATGTCCATTCTACCCAAACTCTTGTACAGATTTAATGCAATCCTAATTAAAATCCCCAAGAGTTTCTTCACAGGCTTAGAAAAAAATGTCCTTAATTTCATTTGGAAAAACAAAAGACCCTGAATAGCCAAAGCAACCCTGAGTGAAAAGAGCAATACAGGGGGTCTCTCTATAACAGACTTCAAACTATAGTACAGGGCTATAGTTATAAAAACACCTTAGTACTGGCACAAAAACAGACCTGTTGACTAATGGAACAAAACCGAAGACCCAAACTTGAGCACATACAATTTCAGCCATCTCATATTTGACAAGGGGGCCAGGAAGACACAATGGAGGAAAGACAGCATCTTCAGCAAGTAGTGTTGGCAAAACTGGATCACCACTTATAGAAGAATGAAATTAAACCCCTACCTCTTGCCCTGTACAAAAGTCAACTCCAGATGGATTAAAGACCTCAACGTGAAACCCCAAACTCTGAAGGCGATAGATGACAAAGTTGGCAGCAGACTACAAGACATAGGCATAGGAAAAGACTTCCTAAATCAGACAGCAGCTGTGCAAGAATTAAGGTCGACAATTGACAAATGGACCTCATTAAACTGAAAAGATCCTGTACATCAAAATAAGCAATCAAGGAAGTGAAGAGAAATCCCAGAGAGTGGGAGGAAACCTTCACAGCAGATACATCTGACAAAGCATTGATTTTCCGAATATATAAATTACTCAAAAAACAAAGAAGAAAGAAAACAAACGACCCACTCAAAAGATGGAGCAAAGAGCTGAACAGAGACTTCACAAGTGAAGAACTAGAGATGGCTGAGAAACATCTTAAAAAGTGTTCAGTGTCACTAATAAGGAAATGCAAATTAAAACCACCTTAAGATACCATCTCCAATAAGACTGGCTAGGATCAAGAAAACAAATGATACCAAGTGCTGGAGAGTTTGTGGGGAAAGGGGAACACTCATCCACTGCTGGTGGAAATGTAAACTTGTACAGCCACTAAGGAAAGCAGTGTGGAGAACCCTTGGAAGACTTGCCACCTGACTCAGCCATACCACTCCTGGGTATATACCCACAAGACTCATCTTACTGCAGAGGTACATGCACAGCCATGTTTATTGCAGCTCTCTTCATAATAGCAAAGAGCTGGAACCAGCCCAAGTGCCCCTCAGCTGACCAGTGCATAGAGAAAATGTGGTACATCTTTAGAATGGAGTTCTATGCAGCAGTAAAGAAAGATGACATCATGAACTTGCAGGTAAATGGCTGGAGCTGGAAGATATCATGCTGAGTGAAGTAACACAGTCCCAGAAACACAAAGGACAAGTGGTATTCCTCATCTGTGGATGCTAGTGCCAATTACCTAATTGTATGGCAAACTGAGCAATGTTAATGTGATCTGAAAACAACTGTGCTCTTATATTGTAGAATCCCTTAAATAAATAAATTAAAAAAAGAAAGCTAGATAAGCTTGAGCCTAAAGAGCCAGCAAGTAGAGTTCCTCAAAAAAAAAAAAGAGTAGTATGTTTATGTGAAATGGTATGCTTACATGTTAAATGGTCAGCCATTTCCAACTGTGTCTTTTAAGCTCACCAAGACACCATGTCAGGGATGAGGATGTAGCATGTATAGCATGGACAAAGACCTGGGTTTGATCCCCAGCACTGCATAAATCAGGTGTGGCAGTACACATCTGTGATCCCAGCATTGAAGATGGGGTGTGGACAGGAGGCTCACAAGTTCAAGGCCATCCTCAGCTGCATAGTGAGTTTAAAGCCAGCTTGAAATATGTGAGGCCACTTTGTTTCAAAACAAAAGAAATCCATGTCAAGTCATATAGTGATATAATTTAGGCACTCCTTGTTGCTCAGACACTGATAAAATTGCTTGATGGTGTATTTCTCAGAATGTATCTGGATCACAAAGCAACCGGTGGTTGGATTTTAGAATGCAGGTATATCCTATGCATTCTTTAAAAAAATTTTTTTTGAGACAGGGTCTTCCTATAGCCCCAGCTGTCATGGAACTCACTATGTAGACCAGGCTGGCCTCGAACTACAGAGATCTCCTACTTCCACCTCCTGAGTGCTGGGATTAAAGGTGTGCACCACCATGCTCAGTTCTTAAAAAATTCAAAAGAATAATTTTTATTTTTATTTATGCATATGTATGTATGTATGTATGTATGTATGATACATGTGTAGGGGCACCTGCAGAGGCCAGAGGAGGGCCTCAGACCTTTGGAGCTGGAGTTAATGGTGGTTGTGACTTGGGTGCTGGGAACCGGATTCTGATCTCCTGCAAGAGCAGTCAGTACATGCTCTCAACTGCTGATCTACTTCGCCAGCTCCCATAATACACAGTTTTGTCAAGTGCACATACTGTGCTGACCACGATAGACTATATGCTGAGTCACAAAACATTTTAATTTTAAATGATCAAAAAATAAATAAAACCACAGTATGTAAGGAGAGAAGGTGGGTGAGTAAAGAACAATAAATCCATTAGTGAGCTGAGGGAGTTAAATCCTATGTCCTGAGATGGAGGGAGTGCACGGTGTAGACAAGGAGACATGAGCTATCAGGGACTAGCGAAGGCCAGTTAAGGCTGGACATTGAAAACAGGACTCTTAGGAAGGTTGGTAAGGAGGGTAGCCATGCTGTGCCTACCCTTGCTCAAGCGCTGCAACACCTTTCACTCCTTCACACTTCCAGGGGAACATGGTATATTTCATTATGAAATTAGCACAGAGATAAGATGTTCCCCTGGTTGCTAGCAGCCACCTGTCATAAGTTGTTCACAACATGTACCCACATTGCTCACTTACATTTGCAGCCATATTTATAAACATAGCAGGTGATTTTAGGAGTCTCTCTGAAGAAGCCAAACTAAAATGTCAGTAGTCCACCTGAGTGTCCTGTAGTAAATTAAGTTAAACCTGCCAGCTGACAAGGCAAATTATGTACACAGAACTTCTAGTGACTTTTAGTGCCTTCATTGTTAAGTAGAAACTCATAGTAAAGGACTTGGGGACATTTGGAGGAATCAACATGAAATGTAGAACCCAAAAGAATCAGGAAAAAAAATTAGAGAAATGATGAACAGAATATAACTTTAGATAAAGTATAATTAACATCTTTAAAAAGACAAGCAAAAGTACTACATTCATGAAATCGAGTAGGATGATGTAAAAGAGGAACAAAGATTTCAAGGATCCTTTGAAATCAAAATACAGTAGCTACAATTAACACCTATTGATGATACATAGCTGAATGGTTATATGCAATATCTGAAAGTTATGGACTGCTCTGATGGTACGGACCACTCTGGTATTTACTTGCCAAATGACAGTGGTCCCTTTAAGACATCCTGTCTTACTCCTAATTTATTCATCTGTGGAACCAAAGGAAGACCTGCCTCAGAAAAGGGTGAAGGATGGTGCCTGAGCAGGGTGCTAGGATGAAACTGCTAAACACCAGGCTGTTGCACAGACATTAGCTGCTGCTTGTTATTAAACCATAGATTCTTTCCACTAGAAAACACATAAGTCATAATATTGTCATAGCTTGTAGAAAAAAAGTTGTATCTATAGTGTAAGAGTTGGTTGAATGTTTTTATCTGTTTTTGCTATATTGTTCTCTTACCTGAAAATTTTGACAAAGTCAACTGAACCACTTTATCTGTTCTCATTTAAACTTACATTTGCCTGTTACTTTGGTCAATACTATTTTAAGATAAGTTTTGTAGGCACATAGTTGATGCACATAGTTTCAAGTTAGCAGAGAAGAAAGTGGTATTTGTTTATATTAAATTAAATGTTGTGTACTTACTGAAATTACTCATTTTAGATTTTGTCCAGGTTGCCAGAAACTTGTTTTGCTTGCAGTTAGATGAAGTAAATGGAGCACGTGAGATCTCCAGCATACTAGATTCACAGGTAGAGTCTGCTCTCTGCTACTGTCTGGATGAACATACAGTCTTGAACATTGTGGGTCATGTGTGTTAGCCCTTTTCTCAGCCGTCAGTTATTTTTTATTCCTGCGTGTGTGGAGGCCAGGGGTCTTGTCATTCCTCAGAAGTTGCCTGTCATGGGGCTGGAGAGATAGCCTAGCGGTTAAGAGCACCAACTGCTCTTGCAGAGGACCCGGGTTTGATCCCCAGCACCCACATGGTGGCTAAGAACCGTCTGTAATTCCAATTCCAGGAGAACTCTAGTTCCAGGGGAATCTGAGACCCTCTTCTGACCTCTGTGGCATTGCACCACATGGGTGCACAAACCTACATGCAGACAGTACATTCATACACATACAAAAGTAAATAAAAAAATAAAAGGAAAAAAAAAAAAGAAGTAGCCTGTCATATTTGTTGAGACCTTGAACTAACAGACTGGGATAGGCTAGCCTTCGGGCTAGCCCCCAAAGATTTACCTGTCTCTTTTCCCCAGCACTGGGATTACAAGCACTGCTACTATTTTTTACTTAGGTTATAGGGATTGGAGCAGGTCCTTATGCCCATGTAATACTTTAGAATGAGCAGTCTCCCCAACCCCTAATGTTTTTTTTAAAAAAATTATACAATGGGGACTGGGGATGTCACTTAGTAGGTAAGGTACATACCACACAAGCATAAGGACCTGAGTTTGCATCTCCAATGCCCACATAAAATGCTGGGCTTGAACACCAATAATCCAGCTCTGAAGAGGCAGAGTAAGAAGAAGCTCATGGACTTGCTGGCCAGCCAGTCAAGCTGAATCTGAGAGCACCAGGTTCAGTGAGAGACCTTATCTAAAAAATAAGATGGAGAACAGTAGAGAAGACACCCAGTGTCAACCCTGTGCCTCCATGTGCATGTACCTACACGAGCACATGCAGTAGTACACGTGTGCACATGTTCACAAGTACTTGCACACAGACTTAAGCAAACAATACATATTCCTTGGATAAATGTATAAAAATAGAGATTCATCAAAAAGTAAAAGCTTTGCTTGTCTCCTGTTTCATTATTCTCTTGTGTAACCTTCCATCCTAGTTCACCAAGTATTCACAATTTGCTCTGTAGAAAGGCATGTACTATAATTTAATGCAGACTTATGGGTGTGTCCATTCTAATCTGTCTACATTCATTGTATATATGGCAGAATACCATCCATGTCTTTTAAGTGTATATACTGTTAAATACTGTAGTCTGAACCATTCCATGAGATGTAATATTCCAAAAATGTGTTACAAAACTCCTGTTATATACCCAAGAGTGGTATGACTGGGTCAGGTGGTAGGCTCATTTTGAGCCTTTTAAGGGTTCTCCACACTGTTTTCCATAGGGATTGTATGATTTTGCTTTCCCACCAGCAGTGGATAAGTGTTCCCCTATCCCCACAACCTCCCCAGCATTTGGTATCCTTTCATTTCTTGATAATAGTCAGTCTTATCAGAGTAAGATGGAATATTAAAGTGGTTTTAATTTGCATTTTCTTAATTATTAGGAAAGTCGAACACTTTTTATGATGTTTCTCAGCCATCTTTACTTCATCATTTGTGAAGTCTTTGTTCAGCTCTTTACTCCATATTTTGATTGGGTCATTTGTTTTCTTTACTCTGTTTTTTGAGTAGTTTATATATTCTGTATGTTAATGTTCTGTCAGATGTGTCACTGGTGAAGGATTCCTCCCACTCTGTGAATTTTCTGTTCACTTCTTTGATTGTTTCACTGTACAGAAGCTCTTGAGTTTAATATGGTCCCACTTATCGATTGTTGACCTTATTTCCTGCCCAGCTGGTGTCTGATTTAGAAAGTCTTTTCCTAGCCGGGCGTGGTGGTGCATGCCTTTAGTCCTAGCACTTGGGAGGCAGAGGCAGGCAGATCTTTGTGAGTTCAAAGCCAGCCTGATCTACAGAGCTCCAGAACAGCTGGGGCTACAGGGAGACCCTGTCTCGAAAAGACACCCCCCCCAAAAAAAAAAAAACTAGTCTTTTCCTATGCCTATGTCTTATAGGTTACTGACAACGTTTTCTTCTATCATTTTCAGAGTTTTGGGTTTCACATTGAGGTCTTTGATCTATTTGGAGTTGATTTTTGTACAGGATGAAAGGTTGTTATTCTTCTGCAAGTGGTGATCCAGTTTTGCCAGCACCATGTGCTGAAGGTGCTGTCTTTCCTCCACTGAGTCTTCTTGACCCCTTTGTCAACTATGAGGTGGCTGAAATTTAATGTGCTCAAGTTTGGATCTTCAGTTTTGTTCCGTTGATCTATGGGTCTGTTTTTGTGCCAGTACCAGGCTGTTTTTATGACTCTAGCCTGTATTATATTGTGAACTCTGGTATAGTAACCTCCCTTGCATTGCTCTTTTTGCTCAGGGTTGCTTTAGCTATTCAGGGGCCTTTGTTTTTCCATATGCACTTAAGGATTTTTTTTCCCCAAGTCTGTGAAGAAACTCATGGGGATTTTAATTGGGATTTCATTGAATCTGGGTAGAATAAACATCTTTACTACATTAATTTTTCCAAACCATGATCATGGGAAGTTTTCCCATTATCTAATGTCTTCTTTAATCTCCTTCTTTGAGGATTTAAAATTTTTTGCTGTAGAGATCTTCGGTGTCTTTGGTTAGGTTTGTTTCTAGGTATTTTATTGTTTTTGAGGCTATTGTGAGTGGGAAGGTCTCCCTCTATTCCTTCTTCAGTTGCTTGTTGTTGATATAAAAAAAGGCTACTGATTTTTCTAGGTTAATTTTGTATCCCACCACTTTACTGAAACTTTTAATCATTTCTAGGAGTTTTCTGTTGGAGTTTTTAGCATCTCTTAGGTAAACTATCATATCATCTGTGAAAAGGGGTAGCTTAACCTCCTCTTTTCCAATTACTACTCCTTTTATTTCCCTTTTAAGCATAGTCTTATTTATGTGGGGGTAATCACTTGTCCTATTGCAGTCCATCCTTCTCTGTGTTTCCCATTGACTTGAAATGCAAGCGACCATACAGTAAATTCTAACAAGATGCATAGATATGTTTTCAGCTCTACTCCCTGTTCTATTGATCTGTTTCTCTCTACCAATACATTATTTTTTTAATGCTGTAGCTTTAGAGTACTATGTTCATTGATATAGTAAGCTAAGAATTTGGGGGTAGATTCTTATTTTTGGTCTTCTTAATGATGTTTAAAATGATTTACCATGATAATAAAAATTCATGGTACTTTATTGGAATCACATTGAATTTAGAGGATAGGTTTGGTAAGAACCGAACATGACTTATTTTTCCATTTATTCAGTTCTTTGGTCATATTTTGGAAAGAGAAGATCATGACTTGTTTCATATAAATCTTAAATATTTCCTGTCAGAGTAATTACTAAATATGCTATACGTTTTGGCACTATTAGTAATACATTTTTATTTTTCATAAGTAGTTTTCAATTAATCTGAAATATACATTTTCGAATACTCAATTTATATGATATCACTTTCCTGGTTCTCTAATTCAAGTTGTGTCTCATTTACATTTCTTAGATTTTTCTAAATAGACTCTTGGTTTTTAGATCAGGTGGGATTTTGTACAAGGATTTCAGTTTTCTAGGTGGAAATTTGAAATTAATTACCTTTTTTCCTTTTTCAGAAATTTCTTCTAATTTTTTTTCCTGTAGGAACAGCAAAATTGAACAAGAAATAAATATCTAGGGTATACGAGTCTTTATCTTCTTTTTTTTGGGAGGGGGTTGAGACAGGGTTTCCCTTTAGTCACAGCTGGCCTGGAGCTCTCTCTGTAGATCAGGCTGCCTGCCTCTGCCTCCCAAGTGCTGGGATTAAAAACCGTGCACCACCACACCCAGCTTATCTTCTCTTTTAAGGTTTGAAAATGTTTTCTCATGCAAATGATCTGGGCCAACATAATAGCAATCAGATTTTAACCTTTATTTTAGATAAAGTTGCTCTTCATTTCACATTAGTGCTGAGTAATAAATTAAAACATTTTTTCTTATATGAATGAAAAATTTTCTAGGAAGGCAAATATTAACAAAAAAATGAAGAAAAATACAAAAATTTGATTAACCTTGTAAGACATTGAAAGTAGGTAGTCTCTTGTCTCCTGAAAGAATGCTGGCCTAGATCACTAAAAGAAGAAACATTTTCAAACCTTAAAGGAATAGATAAAGATTCATGTGCTTGGATAGTTTTTCTGTTCACGTTTGTTGTTTCTACAGAAAAGAACAAGTAGAAATATTTTAATTACTTTATTATTTTTATATATATGAATGTTTTGCCTATTTGTAAGTAGGTGCACCATGTGCATGCAGTGTCCACAGAGCCCAGAAGAGGGTGTCAGATCCCCTGAAAATGCAGTCACAGACAGTTGTGAGCCACCATGTGGGTGCTGGGAATCAAACCCAGGTCTTCTGGAGGAACAGCAAGTGTTCTTAAGTGCTGAGCCTTCTCTCCAACCCACAAAGAAATTTTTGAAAAAGATAAAGGTAATTAATTTCAAATTTCCATCTGGAAAATTGAAGAGACCATGTGTAAAATCCCAGTGGTTCTAGAAAACAAGAGTCTATCTAAAAAAATTTTCTAACAAATAGAATTGAAAAACAGTGTGAATAAGAGAGCCAGGAAAGTGCCATATTTCCATATTTTGTTTCTTTTAATCCTTCTTGATTTTTTTCACTAATTTATAGTTTCTTGTCATACAAGTCCCAGCTTGTTATTTACTTTTAGTTTAATTCTACTTAAGTTAAAGGGACGTATTCTTTATGATATTAAGCCTCAAGCGGTATAAGCAGCACGCAGTCAGTGAAGCATTCTCAGTTAACTGTGGACGTTACAGTCTGCAGTCATTTCTTGTCCTCCACTGGCAGTCAAGACCATTAATCTTGCTTTTCAGATTTTCTGCTTCCTTACTTGCTTGTGTCCTCTTTTGTCATTCCCCAGAGTATCATAATCCCTCAATGTATTTTAATTTTACATATAAGTCCATTTTATTAGGTTATGCTTAAGAATACTCTCTGCCTCAGCTGGGTGTGGTGGCACACTCCTTTAATCCTAGCTCTCCGGAGGCAGGCAGATCTCTGTGAGTTCAAGGCCAGCCTGGTCTACAGAGTGAGTTCCAGGCCAGCCGGGGCTACAGGGAGACCCTGTCTCAAAAAGACCAAAAAATTTTTTTTAAAAAAGGAAGAAGAATACTTCCTGTGTCTCTGGAATGTGTTCTCAGGTCTCCTGCTTCGTTGCATAGTATGATATGCCAGTATTTTTTTGGTTGATGACTTAGTTTACAACAATTATACCTATTTTTCACTTTTAAAGAAAACTAACATAACACTTTAAAATACATCTACTTCTAAAGATATCCAGAACCTATAGTTTTTGTACCTATGATCTTTAAAAAAATTTTATACATCCATACTTTATACTCAGAAATTTCTCTTTTCTTTCATTTGTTAACACATTTCTGTTCTATATATACCTAGACTGTTATCCAAATATATTATAGCTTTATATTTAGAATCATTTCAGTGATCACCCTGTCAATTTATTTATGTATATATGTACATATATATGTATTTAAATTGACAAAAGCAAAATGCATAATATATTCATCATATACAACATAGTGTTTTTGGATATGTATACGTTACAGAAATGGCTCAGTTGGACTAATTAACATATTCATCATCTCACATACTTTGTTCAAGTCTGCTCTCAGCAATTTACAGTGTAAGGTGCTCCCCTGCTGACCCACATTGTTCATTGTCACCGTCCTGCTGCTTGCTTACTTCTGTCTAATGAAATTTACGCCTTTCACTAGCACCCCTCCCCTCTCACACACTCCTGCACTTCCTAAAATGTTACTGTAATCTTGGCTCCTAACTCATCCATATATATTCTGCCACGTGTTTTACTATTGAATTATAGATTTTTGGAAGAATAGCATCCCTATAACTATGAATCTTCCTGCCTGTGAACATCTTTTGGCTTTTCATTCATTTGCCTTTTTAAATGTCATTGAACACATTTTGAACATTTATTCCAATGTAGGCTTTATTAATCTTCCCAGACTTAATTAATCCAGTTACTTTTCACATTTAATTTCCAATCTAACAAATGATGTCTTTGTTAAAATTTAAGGTTCATTTTCAGGTGTTTTGATTTGGGGACAGGTCTGATTCTTGATATTCACTTTCTACCTGGTAACCATACTGCCTTTCATCTTGCAAAAATCCTCATTGTTTTTCTTGTTGTTGTTTTTGTTGTTGTTGTTGTTGTTGTAGTCACACTCTGAATTGCTAATATTCTTTTAAACTCATAGTTGTTTTCTTCTTTTTATTTTTGTTTTTAAAAATATGTTTTTAAATAGTGTATATTAATTGCACAAAATAATTAGCTTCATTGTGACATTCTGTAACATGTTATAAGGGAAGGAACCCTTATCGTACCCACTTTTCAACACATAACTGGTCAGTACAATATCCTGACTGCTGATTAGTTACTATTCACATCAAACAAGCACATAGAGTATTACATATTTCTGATTTGTGTATCTGTGTGTATTTGTCTGTGGTGTGTGCTTGCGTGTACATACATGCATGTGGTCATGCTCACCCAGGTATGTGGATGCAGAACTCATCAGCTAACTTCCTCTGTAGCTCTCTGCCTTGTTCTTTGAGAAAAGGTCTCTCATTGAACCTGGAGCTTGCTGTTTAGATTACACTGGCTGTCCAGCATGCTCCAGGGATCTGTCTGTCTCTGCCCTTTCAGCACTGGAGTTACACTTTTCACATGGTTGCTAGGGATCCAAACGCAGGGTATCATGTTTGTACAGGAAGCATTTTTACTCAATGCATTGTTTCCTCAGTCCTTCTAATAATTATTTTTTGTTCAGTTTCAAGAATCAAAAATTTCCTTTGTTTTTCCCCTAAAATGGGCACATCAGCTCATTTTTCATAATTGTATTTAGACTTCTAATTGTATTAGTGCATTTTCTGTTACTCTAATGCACTGCCTAATTTAGCCACCAGTTCTAGAGCTAGAGTTCAAAGTCCACACTTGGAATCAAAGTCCACACTTGGAGAGGGTTAGTGATTGAACCTCTGGTGAGGGCCTACAATCAGATGACATCATGAAGAAGGCCCTTCCTGGGAGTACCTGAACAATTTTCAAACAATAAGTCTGATCTCAGTGATCGCTCACTATACCCCGCCTCTTTTTTTGTGTGTGTGAAAAAAGTCTACAAAACAATTTATTGAACAGGCTGTAGTGGATGAATTCACACTGAGGGACATCTGGGTAGACCAACTTGACTGGATAGGCCTTAACATATAAAACAGAATGCATGAAATCCCATGGGTAGGCTATGGGGGGTGCAGATAGGGGAGGCCTAAATATGATTAAGATATATATACTCCACCTCTTAAAGGCCCACCACCTCATCACATACTCTGGGGACCAAGTTCCTAAAGTAATTGAAGAATACACCACATCCAAAACCACAGCAGGATTGCTTTAAATCATGTCTCATTGATAGCAGGCTTCAATACTATTTGTTATTAGTTATATATTTAAAGATTAGATAGTCTAAACTATATTGGTAAAAATAAATCTGATGTTATTATTTAAAAATAATGCATGTCACGCTTTAATGCTTCAAACCACTTCTTTTTCTTAAATTGGGAAACTATTGCTTATACTACTAACAATTTTGTACATTGCAGTCACCAAGAGACCTGGTTGTTCAGTAACTAAGGAGAGTACCTGGTTTCTCAGAATTAAGGTGCAGATTTATTAGAAGTAATCTCGTAGCATTTAGCAGAGAACTGAAGTGTAGAACCCACTTTCCCTAGTGCTGGCTCGGGTGTGCAGATCTCCCCGCCCCTGAAGGTGTATAGTTCTCAAAGCTGCTGTGCCCATTTTTTGAGCAAAGGGCAAAGGTGGATTATGACATGCCAGCATGGGGGGATTGTATGAGCATGCAGAGCTTTTCTAGCAGCTGCAAAAGATGAGCATGCTCTGACTTAGTCATTTGTTTCCTTCTTACCAATGTGATTTTAGGGCAGATAACAATGTTGTCAGTCTGTACACTTTGAAGCAAAAGCACAGTGCTGATGGCAATTGTGCCAGCCATTCTACATGCCAGTCATTTCCTGTTGAGGCCTTAGAGCAAAGTGTTGTGCAATAGTTATTAATTTATAACATTCTATTTGTTGCCTTCTTATCAACACACAGAAGATATTACTGTCAAATACGGGCTTTCCTTTTTTTCTCCCAGTTGAATCCATAAGAATACATTTGGGGGTCAGGTGGGGGAAAGCTGGAAAGATGGATCAGCAGTTAAGAGCACAGATTGCTCTTGCAAAGGACTTGGGTTTGCTTTGCAACACCCACATGGAGTTAACAGCCATCTCTAACTCCGGTTCCAGGGTTTCTGATGCCTTCTTCTGACTCCAGAGACATTGCATGACACAAGTGCCTACATACATGCAGGCAATACACTCATAAACATAAAATTTTTTAAAAAGAATACATTTTTATATCATAGTCACATATTTAACTGAAGTAGAAGTCTCCCAAAACACACCTGAATTCTTATTTAATAATAATAAAAAATTCCATTTCATGGGGCTGGAGAGATGACCTAGCGGTTAAGAGCACTGACTGCTCTTGCAGAGGACCCGGGTTCGATCCCCAGCACCCACATGGCAGCTGAGAACCATCTGTAACTCCAATTCTAGGAGAACTCCAGTTCCAGGGGAATCCGATGCCCTCTTCTGACCTCCGCGGCATTGCCCGACATGGGTGCACAAACCTATACGTAGACAATGCATTCATACACATAAATTAATTAATTAAATTAAATTTAAAAAAATTTTTTTAAATTCCATTTCATTAAAAATGTTGTCTTGTGGGATTGGAGGGATGGCTAAGCCATTTAAGAGCACTGGCTGCTCTTGCAGAGGACCCCAGTTCAATTTCCAGCAACCACATGGTGGCTAACAACCATCTGTAACTCCAGTTCCAGGGAATCTATCACCTCTTCTGGCCTCTACAGCTATTGCACTCATGAGTATACTTACCTATATACAGGGGAAAAGACAACTCATACACATAAAATAAAAATAAATAAAGATGGAAAATGCCTATAAAAGATTCAGTCTTGGGCTGGAGAGATGGCTCAGCAGTTAATAGGACCACTGGCTGCTCTTGCAGAGGACCTGGGTTTGGTTCTGGGCACCCACATGGCGGAGCCAGTAACTCCAGTTCCAGGAGAATCCAACTCCTTCTTGGGACTCCATGGCATTGTGCTACATGGGTGCACTTACACACATACAGACAATACACTCATATACATAAAATAAAAAATTTTTTAATCAGTCTTATAATTGAGTGGAAGAAGTAAGCCATTTAACATGCAGTGACTTTTATTGTATTTTTAAAAATACAATAAAAGCCACTGCATGTTAAATGACTTGCCAAAAAACAAATAAAAACTAAGTTATTTCATTGTGTGATTCTCCAAAAGCTTTCAAATTCAAAAGCAATGGTGCACCTACTCTGAAACATGTGAGTCTTTCATGGGTAATATTGACAGTCTGAAGGTATGGAATTCCAGTCTGGCTACCCCCTCAACCATCTCATTTGCACAAAACAGGGTCAAGTTTATAATTATTTTGCTAAGGATGTCTGTATTCTGTCTATATGCTCTGCGTTTTTGGCTGATATAGTTGATGCTTCTCTTCCCTGTTTGTGTGAAATGCAGAAATAGGAGATTTAATCAGTGTGGCCACCTCAGGAAGAACATACCGAGTTATCTGGTGACCCCAAGTCCATCTTTGAGGGTATTTCATGAAATTTTATTTTTGTGCAGTTTAAAAATATTTTATTATTTTTTAGCGTATGAGCATATTCCCTGCATGTATGTAAGTGCACCTGTGTTGTGCAAGGCCCGCAGAGGTCAGAAGAGGGTGTTGGAGCCCCTAGAACTGAAGTTAGGGATGATTATTTACCTCCATGTGGGTGCTGAGGAACTGTACCCAGGTCCTCTGGAAGACCAGTGTCCTAGTTTGTCTTCCATTGCTGTGACAAAACACTCCGACCAACACCAACTTGGGGAGGAAAGGGTTTATTCAGCTTACATATCCCGGGTCACAGTTCATCACTGAGGGAGCCCAAGGTAGGAACTCAGGGCAGGAACCTGGAGGCAGGAGCTGAAGCACAGGCCATGGAGGAATGCTGTTCACTGGCTTGCTCCCCTGGCTCATGCCCAGCCTGCCTTCATATAAGGTACACAACAACCACCTGCCCAGGTTGGCACTACTCATTGTGGGCTGGGCCCTCCCACACTGCTCAACCATCAAGATAATACTTCACAGATGTGGCCACAGGCCAGTCCAATGGAGCCAATTCCCCAATTGAGGCTCCGTCAACCCAGGTGTGTCAAGTTGACACTAAAGCTGTGCAGCACAAACAGCCATTGCTCTCATCTGCTGAGCCATCTCTCCAGCCCCCATTTTCATGGTTTTGGAGAAAAGATCTCACTCAGGTAGCCCAGACTAGCCTCCAACTCAGTGTATAGCCTGAGTTATCCTTGAACTCTTGTTCTTCCTGGCTCCACCCTTTGTGCTGGGATTATAGCCATATACCACCACACCCAGCTTAAAACACTTTACTAAAATTTAATGCACATATCACAACATATAATCAAAAGGGTTCAACTTGATGCATTTCTGTTGTGTAGCTCAGGTGAAATCACCACCCTAGTCTCTCACGTAGGTTCCCAATCAGCTTCCATTCCCACCTTGACATTGGAGCCACTGTTCTGACCTCCTCTGGGTCTTCCTAGTAGAATCATGGCATTGTGCACTCTTCTGTAAGCAGCTGGTTGGGCTCCTCACTTTCTCTGACTCATAAGATGTCTTAGCCGTTATCTTCATTAAGTAGGAATTGCTGAGTCAGTATAAGTTACCCCTACTTTTGTTTATTTGACTGAGAGTTTAGACTTAGGTAAATATGGCTTTTAGAACCCAAAATATAATTATCTTGCTATAATCATCATTTCTATATTAGACATTTCACACAGCACTATACCTGCTGACAGCTCAAGGTTATACTCAGAAAAAGCAAGGTTAGAGCCCACATCCACACTTAGCAAAACTTTAAACTTAGCAGCAGACCATATCCATGGTAGTATGGTGGTTGTATCAGTCAATCAAGTGTCATGAATGGGTTGTCTTCAGATAGCAGTGAGAACTCTGAAGATTTCAAAACACAGATTTCTCACAATTTGGGCTCTTAATTTAGTATATTCAGGCCACTATCCTCACAAATGGCGTGGAACAGAATGAAAATATCAAAATGAGTTATATGTGATAAGACAGTAATATTTCATTAATACTGGGTCAGGATATAAGTGATATTTCTCATCATGTATAGCAATGTAGCAATCTCTGTAACCTCAAAAGACCTGTCTATTAAAAAACCAAATATGTATTGAACAAGTTCAGTGTACATGATACTGTGTTGGGTACCATGGCAAATGCTGCCAATACTGAGATAGAAAAAACTTGTCCTGCACAGGGTGCTGAAAAATCAAGTAGACAAATAATTACAGTTTTAAAAGTACAGTATATGATAAGGCCATATAGTAATAAAACTTAGAGCATTCAGCCAAGGTTTATAACAAAGTTAGCATTTCAATTAATTCATGTTTTTTTTTTTTTTTTGGTCTTTTAGAGACAGGGTCTCCCTGTAGCCCCAGCTGTCCTGGAACTTACTCTGTAGACCAAGCTGGCCTTGAACTCACAAAGATCCACCTGCCTCTGCCTCCCCAGTGCTAGGATTAAAGGTGTGCACTACCAAGCCTGGCTTATTTTTTATTATTATTATTGTTATTATTATTATTTTGGTATTTTTGAGACAGGGTCTCCCTATAGTCCCAGTTGGCCTGGAGCTCACTCTGTTGGTCAGGCTGTCCTTGAACTCACAGAGATCCGCCTGCTTCTGCCTCCGAGTGCTAGGATCAAAGGCGTGTGTCACCATGCCCGGCACTAAAGAAGGTTCTTAGCTGCCATGTAGGTGCTGGGAATGAACTCAGGTCCTCTGCAAGAGCAGTCAGTGCACCTAACTGCTGAGCTACTTCTCCAGCCCCAATTTCAATTAATTCTAAAACAACAGCTAGAAAAGTGTCTGCTCAAAGATGAGTAAGGAATTTAGGGTGAAGTTGGGTGTAGTGGTGGACAACTGTATTCCCAGCACTCAAGAAGGCTGAGGCAGAAAGGTCATAAATTTGAGATCATTCTGGACTACATAGTGAGGCCCTGCCTTACTCACCCTCTATCACCAATAAAAGTATTAAAATGAATAATAAAAATTAAATGTAATTGTAAGCAGAGAGTGGTCTTTTTAAAAAGATAAAAAGATAATCATACACAGGAAGGTGACATTTTAGGTCTTAAAAAGCCTAACCTGAATGTTTAACTTTGTACTTTACCCAGTGACCACAGTTCATGAAGAGAATTGTGCCATTTTTCGAGTTACTGTGTGTTTTATAGTTATGCGGGAGTGAGACCAGGGTCAGGATGTAGACAGAAGACTATGAAGAAAATCCATGGCCGGGGGAGACTTGGACAGGAAAGGAGTGACAGGCCTATGACATTTACCCCAAACAAGTATGTCGCCGAGACTTGCTGACCACTGGGATGTGAGAACCAGGGGAGCAGAGGGAGTGAAGGTCCCTCCGGGGTTTTCATTATAATTGTGAATGATGGGAAGGAGCAGTAGGTGGGAAATGGGGAGGAGCCCTTGCTCAGGGCATTAAGGAAAGGTAAAGGGTAGCCGTAGAGAGGGGATGCGGAAGGTCCTGACAGGTGCAAATGGCCATTTGAAATGACTCACAGCAGAGAGGGATCTCGATGAGATCCTTTCTTGAGAGTCATCATTGAGAGTTTCTTGAGAGTCATCATTGAAGTGTGACCATGAACACAGTGACTCAGTTTGTGGGAAAGAGGAAGGGGATACACTTAAGGAACTTGCACACCCCTCTCCCAGTTAAGAGATAGGAATAAAAAGTCATTAGACACAGTCTGGATTTTTCAGAAAGTACATGAGACAGTAGCCTGTTTCTAGAGAAGAGAATAACTCAAGAAATATCTTGTCCAATCTTGTCTATGATAAAGACATTGGGAAAGTTGGTACAGCATTTATTTTGTCAGACAGCAATTTTATTAATGAAATCTTAACTACTTTAGAAACGTAGGTATAGTAGGAAAGAGACGTGAAACATCATTAAGTGGAAGGAATAAACATGGGAAATGAGTGAGAAAAAAGGAAACAAAATTTTAGGTGATTAGATTGTTAAACTCACAAGCAGGTAACAGAACTGGTTCCTCATAGAAGGCCTTATCAGTAAAACAAGACTAAACACAAGTTGTGGTTTTGTTCTAAGACGAATTGAGGTTGGGGAGTGTAGTGGATGGAATTTTAGCTATCCAGAGTTGATATAAATTAAAAATAATTAAAATGATGATAGAGGAAGAAAAAAGGGGAAGTGAGGTCAGACACAGTTTGGTGCAGCTGCGTGCAATGTCTCTTGCTGTCTCCAGAAGGCACTAAGAAAAGCAGAGTAGCAGTACCTTTCTGTGTAAGTAACCAAACTTTGCATTGTGAGAACCAGACAAAGAAAGCATGTGGAAGTAAGATGAAATCTCAAGAGTTGGAGATAGATTGGAAGTCAAGCATCTGTCTGGAGTCTTCGGTACTACATAGCAGCAGTTCTTTTCATTTGCTGATTGCGTAGTTGAAATTTATTTGAACACACACTAAATAGATAAATACATAAATAAATAAATAAATGTAACATTAAAAACTTTTAAAAATCAGCAAGCAGGGGCTGAAGAGATGGCTCAATGGTTAAGGACAGAGGACCCAGGTTAAATTCCCAGCACCTACAAGGCAGCTAACAACTGCCCTTAACTCCAGTTCCAGAGGATTCAATGATCCAACACCTTCTTCTGACCTCTGGGGGCATTGCAGAACACGAGTGCACTTACATACGTGCAGGGCAGTACACTCATACATATAAAATAGAAAAATAAATAGTTAAAAAAAAATCAGTAAGCACAAAGGAGCATAACAGTAATGACTGTAACTCCTGTTATAGTCCATAACAGCAATGGGGTCATAACACTGTTTTCGTCATGGTTTGTTCTGTGACTAATAAATTTGCCTCCCCTGGTAGATTATTTTATGTGTGCTATTGAGCTCAAAAGTAAAAAAAAAAAGTCCTCCAATTCAGGTGATATGTGAATGTGTGTATATATGTTTGTGTGTGTGTGTGTGTGTGTGTGTGTGTGTTTGCTGTAGCAATACCAGTTGGAGAGAACAACAACAAAAGAACTGGAAAAAAAAACTCTGGAAAGACTCTCGGAAAAAGGTGCAGGACATGTATGGCAAAATGCAGGGACTCAGGTGGGGCGGGGGGCATGGAAAGGGAAGACTCTAGATTCTATTGAGAAATGATGTATGACTTATTGAAAATGTTTAATAACAGTAAAAAAAAAAAGTCTATGCTAACATCCCTAAGATTCCAAACCATAATTTCTCGATAAATTTTCTTTTTTTTTTTTTTTAATTTTTTTTTATTAATTTTATTTATTTCTTTATGTGTATGAATGTACTGTCTGCATGCAAGTTTGTGCACCCATGTCGTGCAATGCCGCGGAGGTCAGTTTCATAGCTCCATAATCTAAACTTTTGTTTAAACATTTGAATCCTCTTTCTTTAGTTCTTAGAACAAGAAGTTAGAATAGGCCCATATGAACACCAAGTAGAACTGTTTCTGAATTGTGCTTTGTAGACATTCGTTCCGTAGGCAGTACAAAAAGTAAACAGCAGAGCCACTATGGTTGAAGCGTGGGGTTCTGTAATACAGTCAGATTACTGAAGGACTGTGACAAGACATGAAATTAAGCATCACGTGCTCCTTAACATATTAGGAAAGTTGGGGCTGGAGAAATGGCTCCACAGTTAAGAGCACTGTCTGCTCTTGCCAAGGACCCAGATTCACTTCCCAGCAGCCACCCACATGGTGGCTAGCAATTGTCTGTAACTCCAGTTCCAGGGATTCCACTGCCCATTTTTGAACTCTGGTCATTGCACTCCTGGCTGCCCTTACTTACTTGCAGGCAAGACACTCATATATTTTTTTAAAAGCAATGTTGTAAGCCCTACAGGAAGGATTTTTTCCCTAAATCATACACCATTACCACCATCACTGCCACTCAGTTTTTCTTTTACACAAAATTAGTTCATATCAATTGGAATGATATTCAGAAAACAGTGTTATATTTGAAGATGGTTTTAAAACAATGATTCTCATGAGTGTTTCACTGAGTACTTCTGAGAGACTGGTGTAACAGAGAAAAGTACCTCAATGCTCAACCCCAAAGGTTCCCTCATTCAGGAGAGTATGATGTACACAGAAAGCCACTGGCCAAGGTATGCAAAGTGTGTGTCCCTGAACAGGACTCCTGTGGCTCAGGGACAGAAAGATTGCAAGAGCCAGGAGTGGTGCGTGAACATAAAGAAATGTCTTCCAGGGCTCTGGCAACTTACTCACAGGAACTTACAGCAATGGTGACAGTATACATAAGACCCGTGCAGACTCTGTGGGAGAAAAACAGCATAAAACTAGGGAAATGGGCATCAAGCCTCAGTCTTAGCTGAGAAGCTATTAACAACTAATCACTGCTGGGTGAGGGAAAGTTTATCTTCTTTAAGTGAGTGACAGGTTAAGTAGGCTCCAGTGGATGAGCCTGCAGCCGAGGGACAGCTGGGTACAAAAGCTTGACCTTAGGCCTTAACGTATATGACAGAATACATTAAATCCAGGGGTGGGCTATGGGGGCAAGGGTGGGTGCCTAAATATGATTAAGATTTATTGTATGGGGCTGGAGAGATAGCCTAGCGGTTAAGAGCACCAACTGCTCTTGCAGAGGACCCGGGTTCAATCCCCAGCACCCACATGGTGGCCGAGAACCATCTGAAACTCCAATTCCAGAGAACTCCAGTTCCAGGGGAATCCGAGACCCCCTTCTGACCTCCGTGGCAATGCACGACACGGGTGCACAAACCTACATGCAGACAGTACATTCATACACATACAAAAAGAAATAAAATTTAAAAAAAGCATTAGCTAAAAAAAAAGATTTATTGTATGATGAAATGCACAAAAATTCATAAAAATTATACATTAAAAAATGATATATGCTGTTACTTATAGGCTCTACATAGCCAGTCCCTATGCTGAGGGGTGAAAGGACCCAGCAGTGTTTAGGGGGAAAAGTTTCTTCCCACACATCAACAATTATTCCCACTTCTTGTTTTTCTTGGGTTTACAAAGCAAATACCAGTTTATCCTATGTATTCCACCTTGCATTCTTAGTTTTTACAGTCTTTCTCTACTGTTCATTTGTGTCTCCTATTTAAAGGGCCCTTATTTAAGCTTGCTTATATTGTGATCCTTTACCTCCACTTAATCTCCACAACATCACCTTTAGGTGGTGTTGCCTATACTGCTTCTTTCTTAGCTGTTGTGGTTTCTGTGTAGATGATGTTTGTAGTAGACTTGGGTTTTATCTGTTTAGATTGCTGTTTTTTTAAACATGTAGTTGATAGTCAAAATTATCATCATATAAAAGAGAGATTGTCCTCTGCTGTTTCCGTTACTTGCTGTGTCTGTGTTCTTTTTTTTTTTTTTTAGGTCTTTTTGAGACAGGATCTTCCCTGTAGTTCCACTGTCCTGGAAGTGCTCTGTAGGACCAGGCTGGCCTTGAACTCACAGCGATCTGCTGCCTCTTACTCCCTGACGTGCTGGATTAAAGTGGTCTGTGTTGTTTTTTGTTTTGTTTTTTTAAGGAAGAACCACTATTCTTTTTTTTTAATTTTTTAATTTATTTTTGTATGGTATGTTATGTACTGTCATGCATGTAGGTTTGTTGTGCCCTTTGTTCATGCAATGCCTCAGAGTCAGAGAGAGGGTCTCAGATTCCCTGGATGGAGTTTTTTCTTTTCCTGGAATTGGAGTTACAGATTTTCTTAGCCACATGGGGTGCTGGGATATGGAACCCAGGTCCTCTGCAAGAGCAAAGGTCAGTGCTCTTAACCCGCTAGGCCATCTCTTCCAGCCCTTGTTTCTGTGTTCTTAATGTGCACCTTCAATCCAGTCCATGGCAAGAAGTCTTTTTAAGCCACTACTTTCCATTCACTTAAAACAAGATTCAAAATTCATAAATACAATTTCTATGCTCATATAAATGAACTTCATTGATACTGTGTACCATTTTGTCAACTTTGGGAATGAATGTACAGATGAAAGTTTTGTGTTTGGTAACTCCTAATGTCTACTAGACATTTTTATTATTATTTTTTTTATTTTTATTTAATCTTCTGTATGTGTATGAATGTACTTTCACTGCTGCAAGTTTGTGCACCCGGTCGTGCAATGCCCCGGGAGGTCAGAGAGAGGTTGTGCGATTCCCCTGGACTGGAGTTTCCTGGATTGGAGTTTCAGACGGTTCTCGGCCGCCATGTGGGTGCTGGGGGATCGGAACCCAGGTCCTTCTGTAAGCAGCTGTCGGTGCGCTTTAACTGCTAGGCCATCTCTCCAGCCCATCTACTAGACATTTTAGATGCAGTTACAGAATTTGGACTTTCAAGGAAAATCATACTCAAATAAAAATCATAAAGTTAACCAGAGTACATCTATCTTTTAATCATATAAATTCTAGAAAACAACAGCATAAGGATAAGCTTAAATGTGTGAAATTGCCCTGTACCTTAATATTCTCTTTTATATAATCAGACAGCTCCAATTAAGACCTGAATTTTCTAGCACTCAGGAGGCAGAGGCAGGCAGACCTCTGTGAGTTCAAGGCCAGCCAGGTCAACATAGTGAGTTCCAAGACAGCTGGGGCAACGGGGGGACCCGTCTCAAGGAAAAAAAAAAAAAAAAAAAAAAAAACCAACAAACAAAAAAAATACCACTTTAATTATTTTATCATGGGATAGGAAAGTATGTGAATAGTCAAAAGGAATAACTTGTTCTTGACATTTGTATCTCATACATAACTTTTATGTTTTAATGTTGACAGCTTCTTCCCTGTGATTCTTTAGAACCAGATGAAATGGAGAAACTTAAACAAGAAAGAAATGATGCTTTGGAAGAAGTGAATGTGCTTAAGGTAACCTCCACCTTGGCATCCTTACATTTTCTTTAAAAAGGAAAGAAAATAGTCCTATAATGAGTTCTGAAATTCTGAGGCTTTGTTTAGTTTTCAGTGGAAGTATGTTAGCATCAAATTGGATCAGATCACTCTTAATTGCCTTTAGAAAGTTAAATCTTCTTGGGGCTGGAGAGATGGCTCAGTGGTTAAGAGCACCAACTGCTCTTGCAGAGGACCCAGGTTCAATTCCCAGCACCCACATGGCGACTAAGAACCATCTTTAACTCTAGTTCCTGGGGAATCCGACGCCTTCTTCTGACCTCCACAGCATTGCACGACACGGGTGCACCAATCTACATGCAGACAGTACACTCATACACATAAAAATAATAAATAAATTTAAAAAACGAAAGTTAAATCTTCTTAAAAGATGTATTTTAGATTTTATTTATTTTTATTTTATATATGAGTGTTTGGCCTGCATGCATTTAAGTGCACCATGTCTCTGCATGGTCTCCAGAAGGCCAAAGAGGATGTCAGATCTCCTAGAACTGGAGAGATACAGTTGTTAGCTGCCATGTGGGTGCTGGGAAATGAACCCAGGTCTTCTGTAAGCACTTCCAGGGCTCTTAGCCAGTGAGCCATCTCTCCATCCCTGGTGCACTCAATTTTATTTCACAGGCATATAAGATTTAGTATGTGCAGTTGGTTTTGCTCTTACCTTATGGTCTGGCTGCTTCTTAATTTTTTTCTGTTCCCTTGTTGTTGGCAACAGCAGAATTTGCTTTGGAGCCAACAAAGAAGCCATAACAATTTGGGATCCTCTGGTGTTCATCAAAAGTACATTTTTTTCCAAGTGCAGGCCATGTTTAAGAGACATCTTATCTTGCTAGTGTAATTCGAAAATCAAGGCAATATGGTTTAAGGTAAAAACAAAACACATTTGCCCCAAATGTTCTATGACATTTTGTTTCTCTTTATATGATTTCTTTTTTGTTTTTGTTTTTTTGAGATAGGGTCTCCCTGAAGCCCCAGCTGGCCTAGAAGTTACTATGCAGACCAGGCTGCCTGACCTCGATCTTACAGAGATCCACCTGCCTGCTCTCTCTGTCCTTGTGCCTTTGTCATAGATAGTCCCTTACCCTTACGTAGAAGCCAAACAGAGCTCCATAGCTTACAGGGTCAGCCACCACAAGCAGAGTAAAGAGAGAAAAGCAGGGAGTTCACTGACTCACTAAATATAGTACCTTGAATGAGGAGCCTAAAGTTTGATGGTAAATGTAAGGAAGCATGCTACCATGCCAGGCTCATTCTGTCTTTAATAAAGGTTCAATCCTAATTTTTACAGGAAGTCATTATATTTGCCAATCAAAGCAACATAACTATTTATTTTCCATCAGTTTGCCATAGAAATACGTATTTTTGCTGTATGTGGTGGCACACACCTTTGATCCCAACACTTGAGAGACAGAGACAGAGGCAGAGACAGAGGCAGGGGCAGAGGCAGGGGCAGAGGCAGAGGCAGGGGCAGGGGCAGGGGCAGAGGCAGGGGCAGAGGCAGAGGCAGGGGCAGGGGCAGGGGCAGAGGCAGAGGCAGGGGCAGGGGCAGGGGCAGGGGCAGAGGCAGAGAGGCAGAGGCAGAGGCAGGAGCAGGGGCAGAGGCAGGAGCAGGGGCAGAGGCAGAGGAGGCAGAGGAGGCAGAGGCAGAGACAGAGGCAGATCTTTGTGAGTTCAAGGCCAGCCTGATTTACATAGTGAATTACAGGTCAGAGAAGGGTACACAGTGAGACCCTGTCTTTAAAAAAGGTATTTTAGAGTGGGTGTGGTGGTACAAGTCTTTAATCCCAGCACTCAGGAGGCAGAGGGAGGCAGAGGCAGGCAGATCTCTGTGAGTTAAAGGCCAGCCTGGTCTATGTATCAAGTTCCCGGACAGCTGGGAGTACAAAAGACCCTGTCTCCAAAAGGCCCCCCAAAAAAGTATTTTAAAATTATTTTGCTAAATGATATTCCCTTGTTACTTAGTTTTATTGATGTAAATTCTTTGTGCAGAAAAAGAATCACTGTTTTCTTTCTACTTTAGTTGTATAATTCAAGTCTTTAAAGGAAACTAGCATTAAAAATTTCTTGCTTATCCTTCTAGAAAGGTTCTGAAGACATTCCAGCCAGTCTTATTTTTAAAACTAAATGTGTATATAGGGGTCAGCAACATATGGGAACCCACTGTACCTTCCATTCAATTTTATCATAACCCTTAAACCACTCTAAAAACTGAGTTCTCTAAACAGTTAAAAAGAAATGGATAGCTCCAGTTTTTTTTTTTACAGCTGACTATTTCTATCTGTGTTGGAGTTAAATCTCTGGCAGCTTTTACCACAGATCTAACATATATATTCTTCTGAAGAAACATCCTATATATCAATTGGTTGTCTTATAGTTTAGTCAGCCAGTTCTTTTCCAATGGATACTTACGTTATTTCCAGTTTTTCATTATTAAAAATAGAGGAGCTACAGAGATGCTCAGCAGGTAAGAGCACTTACTGCTGCCCTTCCAGAGGACTCATGTTAAGTTCTCAGCACCGACATCAGGCAGATCACAACCTTCTATAACTCCAGCTCCAAGGGATCCAACACTTGCTTCTGACCTCCAAATAAAATAAATCTTAAAACATAATAATTCCATTTTCAGTAACCTAAATGATGTGTCTGTGGGCAGCTGTATAAGCACACAGAGTGAATTTCCTTTCCAAAGGCTTTGCTGATTCATACTCTTCCCATGCATATGTGTACTTTACAGTCACAGGTATGTTTTATAACTCCAAAATTGCTGTCTTTCCGCCATTTGGTAGAATGAAATTTAGATGGAAAATATATAATTAATTTGAAAAATTATTTGACAGTAGCTTATTCTTTGACACCAGTACTATAATGTTGGTCAGTTGGTAAGAAGCATTTCTATATGATTCACCTCCACACAAGACATTAAATTTGTCAGAATCTTCAGAGTCCTTGTACCTTTTTCATATTATTAAATTTTGTCATTGTTTTTAAATGTCAATATTAATTGCTAGGTTTTTAATTCTAAACTGTGTTAGCTGTTCTCATGTAACATTTAAGCAAGGGTCCCCTGAGGAGCCATTCAGTCAAGCTCACATTTCACATTCATGAATTCATATACATGAATGTAACTGAGCCAGTTCTAATGTGGCAAAACCTGAAGTCCAGATAAAAAGACTCCATGTTTTAATTTCTTCTAAATTAAATCTTTTCTCTGAGAGCCATTTAAAACTGTTGTATAAAATGTTATATCGTGCAATAAAGATTTTGCTTGATATTTGTGTTTTTAGTTGCTCTACCTGTAGTATAGCTATGTATACACATACAGAGAGACAGAGAGACACATAGAAACAGAAAGAGACGGCACGTTAAATCAGGTGTAGAAACACTGCTGTCACTCTGCATTGTCCTTTCACAGTTCTAGTGTTTGTGTCTCATTTGAGGTACAAATAAAACTGAACACAAGGTAATTTGGGCCCATTGCTAATTTTTATATCGCAAAAAAAAAGATTTTTAATAGTGATATGGAATCTACTTAACCCAAAGCCTTTCCGCAGAATTCACATTGTTCCTCCTGTGCAAAGAGAAATGAAAATTGGTGAAACTCCCCTTTACGGGTACAGCAAAACCAGAGGGAAGGTGACTCCTGGAGTGCCCAGGGGCACAGCCAGCCTCTTGGCTTCTGATCTGTGGCACAGTCATTAGATTGCTCTGTTACATTCATCTTCACTTACCTTCATTTCCCCTCCTAGACTAGAATGATCTGACATATTCCAGAAATCAGATTTCCCCCTTATAAACATTGTACTGTGGCCATAAATCTTTACCACCTAGTTTAAGGTTCAAATGCTTCTCTTCCAGTTGATGGTAAAATAGCTTCTAAATTACTAAGCATTTTGTTTTAACTATGTAAAAAAGATTTATGGTATATGCTTGACTTAATTTTAGGTTCAAAAATGCTAATATTTTGCTTTTATGTCATTTTCCACTACATATTTCATATTTTGGCTATAATAGTCATACCCTTTTATGAATGATTTTACAAGAATATGCTTAAATTAAGTTACTAATCTAATAGTTAACCAGTCTTACTTCCTTTAGTATTATTAGAAGATTCTACATCTAATTCAAAATACTAATGCTCTTCAGTTTCAAACCTCTTTGGTGATGATAGCTCTGACCCAGATTTACTTAATGTATATCCACTTTGATCCTGACTGACTTCTTCTGGGTGTCAGATTTTGACATTTTATAAAATTAAGGTGATAAAGATGTTCTCACCACAGTTACACTTTAGATAACTACCAGTGAGTGATATGTAAAACCAAAAATGTGACCAGGACTCCTGTATGTAGAGATGCTAGCAACTTTGAAATAGAGGAGTAAAAATCGGACTTGATGTTATCATGAAAAGCTACTAATTCAGTGGTTTTGAAACACAGGAAAAATTAACTGAATCAGAGAAGCAAAGGAAACAGCTAACAGAAGAGCTCCAGACAGTGACACAGGTGAGTGAACGTGCGTGCGTGTGTGTGTGTGTGTGTGTGTGTGTGTGTGTGCATGTGTGTACCTATGGTGTATGTGTGTCTTATGTGTGTATCTTACTCTGTATATGAAAGTGTGAGAGGTAAACTTTAAAGCAGTGATGCTTGATCACAATGCAGAATTTGTTGACACAAACAACATGTGAGAAAACTGCAGAGCTCTGCAAAGCAGTCACGCAGAGCTCCCCCCCCCCATCCTGCTCCATTACTCCAACAGACTTTACAGCTCTTTGAAATGGGTTCTATGGGCCAAAAAGACCAATATCTTCCCTTTTCTGTTGTTTTTCTTTTTCTTTCATTTCTCTTTTGGTTTTTAGTCCCCCTTTTCTTTTGTTATTCATACTTCAAGATTTTACTAAAGGGGAAAAAAAAAGCACCCAAACTCCAAAACACAGCACTTTTTACATTTGGTTGCTAATAAAAAATTAAAATTTTATTTCCACTTTGCATTATGTTCAAAAAAGCATAGATAGATTAGAACAAAACAAATAAATAGCAGTATCAGGAAGTAGAACGTAAACTGCAAGTCAAATGCAAATAGGATATGGAGTTTTCAGAGTCCTCTTAGATCACTTTCACTGCTTGATTTTCAACCCCCCTCCCCAACTGTCCTCACAGAACACATAAACAAACAGCCAATGAGGGCTCACACCTTGCTACTGCAACTGGGGTATCAAGAGAAGGAAACACTTTAAAGACCAAAAAAGGCTTGAGAGAAACAGGAATTCAATGAAAAGTGAAATCAGCCCCAGCAAAAGCAAGTACAGGATGAATACCAACACCTGAGCCGCAGTGGACCCTCACCAGCCTCAGCTCTGCATGGAGGACAGAGTACTGTGGCAGCACACACCACACACATGCACATTTACAGCCCTCAGCTCTGCATGGAGAACACGCGTACTGTGACAGCACACACCACACACATGCACATTAACAGCCCTCAGCTCTGCATGGAGGACACGAGTACTGTGACAGCACACACCACACACATGCACATTAACAGCCCTCAGCTCTGCATGGAGAACAGAGTACTGTGGCAGCACACACCACACACATGCACATTAACAGCCCTCGGCTCTGCATGGAGGACAGAGTACTGTGACAGCACACACCACACACATGCACATTAACAGCCCTCAGCTCTGCATGGAGAACACAAGTACTGTGGCATGCACACATCACACACATGCACATTAACAGCCCTCAGCTCTGCATGGAGAACACAAGTACTGTGGCATGCACACATCACACACATGCACATTAACGGGCCTCAGCTCTGCATGGAGCACACGAGTACTGTGGCAGCACACATCACACACGCACACATTAACAGCCCTCAGCTCTGCATGGAGGACACAAGTACTGTGGCAGCACACATCACACACATGCACATTTACAGCCCTCAGTTCTGAATGGAGGACAGAGTACTGTGGCAGCACACACCACACACATGCACGTTAACAGCCCACAGCTCTGCATGGAGGACAGAGTACTGTGGCATGCACACCCACACACATGCACACACAATAAAACAAATGCATAAATAAATGTAATAAAACAGTTTTTAAAGACAAGACTACAAATTAAGAATCAGCAAAAAAAGAGATATTTACTAAACTGTAATAAATATCACTTAATTGCCAAGTACCTGACTAGAAATATATTGAAGTTCACGAAAACAAAATGAAGAGTTTCTTGAAGAAGCTAATCAAAACAACTGAAAACCAAAATTTAGAACTACCATCCAAGAAAATTTTCCAGAATTAACTCTAATGAGCACATACCTAAGTGTCCAGAACCACATCCACACAGCCACACACTCCACCCACACATACACTTCCAGAGATCGCTGATTGCAGGGCCTGGAGGAAAGTACAAGATAAACCTGGAACAACTTAACCCAGAAAATGAGGAAGTGCTCAAATTCATGAAGGCCTATGAACAAGGGCTTCAGTCCATGACTCTAGACGAACCAGAGTACCGAGCCAGTAATCACAGTCATATACTATACGATGTACCGCCAGATAATAGTAACTGAGGAGCCCATACCCTTTATAATTAGATTAGCTAATTGATGGGATGAAGGGCCCTTTGGCTCATGGTGAATGTGGAGTGCTGACTTATAACAGCAGAGAAGCTGCTACATTTGCAAAGAAGTGTTTTGAATGTTTTAGTAAGAATTGAATTAAGATACTAATTTTAGGAGAAAATTTTAATGAAGAACAAGATAGCTACATATTTACATGGTTTAAAAGTAACTCTGTAAACACTAATTATAAAGGAGAAATAGTCATTAAGCAGTGAAAAATCGAGAGGACAGTTTTGTGCTAAAAGTTATCTTCACCACTCAAGAAGTCATCATCACATTGCCTCCGAATGTGACACCCTGAAAGGACAGTGTCACCTGTGTGGCATCCTGACTGAGAAATGTATAACCTGAGTCCAACCTTGGGGAAGCATCTGGCAAGGTGTGTAGATATGTGGTTTATGTCCTTCAGAACTGTGAAACCTAGCCTAACACAGTGCTTGACATTAAAGGAAGTTAAAGAAACGTGAGGTCTAAATGGAATACCCCACCTTCAGCCAGATCCAGCAATGAAGTGAAGGGAGTTTGAAGGACATTACTGGGTAATTTGACAAAGCTGGAACACACATGGTAGATGAGATAGGTGAAAGTTCTGAACCAACTTTTAAACTCCTAATTAAACTACTGTTTTATATATATATATANGGAGCAATATACATTTCTCAATCATAATAATCTTTCCGGTGGATTTGTTCTCTATCATGTCGCTATTACCTGACAGTCCGTTATTAAGAGTTAGAAGTATATTATTGTGGGAATATAACAGCTTCAGGAATATTTCAGCAGTAACACGAATAATATATTAGTGCAACTCTGCGCAGATCATAGGTCCCAGATAGGAGGATGCAAAGTGTAGCGGGAGAGCTGGTAGTAGACCACGTTTTCTACAAAGTAATGATGTAGGTTGAGGTGAGCGGAGCCCGCGTGTCCGTTATCCCTGTTTACATTTTTTTGTGTGTTTGGTGGTGTTCATCATCATTACATATGTATTCATGGATGTATTGTAATGATGAGATTTTGTGTGGCTATACGGTTTAGTATGAGAATACAAAGCGAGCGGAGCGTTGTCGTCTGCAAAATTGAACGGAGAGATAGTGTAGACCGGAATGCGGGTGAATAAGTGGCAATCTTTAAGTTGGGAGTCCGGTGCAATGAAGGATCGGGACCTACAAGGAGACTGCTACGCATCAAAAGGAGTGACATTTAGAAACTGGGGCATAGAGAGGTAGAGTATGAGAGAGTCTCATTGAGCATGGTAAGGAAAGAGTAGATGATGCCGTATGTATGGGATCAATATAACGCTAGAGAATCACATTACTGTCGTAACAGTCATGTAACAAATTATACATCGACCATACCTCTACATTCGAGTACTCATAGGTGTGGCAAGACATGATACAAGGGTCACAGTATAATGCAGAGAACTACGGGGCTTACGACTTTAGGAGCAAGTCTTATGTTGACACACTTTGCGCAGTTAAGAGTTGTACGGCGAGGGGATGGAGGTCTGGTGACAATTGTCTATGGGGTATTCGGCTGCCACAAAGAAAGACCATCCCACAATTGTACATTGCCGCAAGCTCTGTTGGTTACCTTATCCAGTGATCCAGTGTACAGCATGACCGATCGGGTTTACATTTTCCCCTATATCTTGGCCATTGTCGCTGCCCAGAACACCCTGTTGTAAGGGCGATTATGAGGATTCCTTATGGAAGGTTGGTATCGAGTGCTTGCAGACGAGGCGCACATGCTTGCTTGGGTAGACTGGTGTATTGCTTTGTTCTTATTTCGTTGTTCTTAATAATATGATAATACACTTGTATAATTATTTACATTTTCAATGATTGATGATCCTCCAGGTATTGAGTACTGTTCCTATGGCTTTGCACTTTGGTCAGGTATAGGCATGACGTGATCAACACGCTCTAGTCTGGATATCGTCCAACTGTATTGACATATTAAGCCGTGTGTGTCCATTGAGGTGATTCGAGGAGATAGATGAGTGTGCGCCGAAACTTGTGTGTACGTACAGTTATAATTTCTGGGGACACTCTTGTGTAGTTAGTTTAACGCTATGTTAGTGAGTAGCTCACCCTCATATGGGCGATGTGGATCGCGGAATTGAACCTAGTGGACTGCCTCACGTACTAGTTGGTATTCTGGGATTGTTGTTCCGCTTGTCCATTGCTGTTTGTGGGTATGGTAGTACAGAACCACAATCATTTGTTTGTTAAGACTCGGCCGAATCTGGATCAGTTTCTCTAGCTCAATGTGGGGGTAGTGGTAGGATATGTAAGAGTTGGGAATCTATTGAATTACAGCGCATTGTCCAATTCCTGGAGTAACTAAGCTGCAAGGTTACTTATTGATATTTGGTATTGCACGGGTAGAAGTGATAGGGGGACGGCTCAAGGCACGCTAGCGAGACTCAGGGGCATTGTGGTAGCAATGAGAGTCAGGATGGCTGAAGGCTCGATTTGGGCCATGGAGGATAGTCCTGTACGGGGGACTACCTTGGCTTTGGCTTTGGGCGGGTGCGGTGAATATTCATGTCACTTCGGGTCTGGGTCGACCTGACCCTAGCAATCTGTCACGTTTGTCATTATACTAGTAAATCATCACAACGCGACACTTGCCTCAGGGTGGCACCACTCATGTGGGCTGGGCCCGTGGTCCACACTGGCTCTGGGCCATTTTCAAGACAGAGGAGGATCGGGCGAAAGATAGATCCATGCATAGTCGGTCCAACATAGTGAGTGAGGTGTCGAGATCGCAATAGGGTACTGCTAGAATATCCTACTAAGCTCACACTGAAGGTGAGGCCGCTGGCCCTTACTCTTAACGCGCATGAGTGGTCGTCACACTGTTGCATTAAAGCTACAAGGAGCAAGCAGGCCACTGGCACAAGAGCATCAGGGTCAGGTGCCCCTTAATCACTTTCGCGAGGGTCCTGGAGAGTTTTCCCACCTCTCCATCCTTCCAGTGATGACTGGTTTTCATTTTTTTTTTTTTTTGTTTTTTCTTCGTATGTGTATGAATGTACTGCCTCATGTCAAGCTGTGCACGACCCCGTGTCGTGCTAAGCAGAGCGGAGGTCAGAAGAGGGCGCGGATTCCCCTGGAAACTGAGTTCTTGACTGAAATTGGAAGTTTCAAGACGGTTCTCAGCCGCCAGGGGGTGGTAGCGTGGGGATCGAACCCAGGTTCCTCTGTCAGAGCGGTCGGCGACTCTAACGCTAGGAGACCATCTCTCCAGTCCCGAAGAACTGCGTTCTTAGCAATGTGACACTAGATCTGACCTCGAAGGCAACTCTCCCCTGAAGGCTAGGCTTTCAATAGCCAGTACGTGGAGAGACTATGCAAGACTCATACCGAAGGAGAGATCATCAATGATGATGGTCCATATCATCAGCCTTATGATACACCAATGATAATATTCCCATTCAATGACCACACAGCACACAAACAATCGGTGCAAATCTGGCTACTTCAGAGGTCTAACTCAACTGGACCCTAAACCCACTCAGCTCTGGAGTAGACTCATGTCGTAGTACTAGTAAACACATGCCAGATTGTACTGGAGAGTCAGAGATCTTAGATAACTATCTACAAAGTGCATGACAGCATCACCTTAGGTCTAAGGAACATTTTACTAACTCCAAAAGAAGTACCCTTATATTTACCCTTACACTCGACAATATTCCAGATAACTCTAACTCAGAACAGAACTTCTTTTGCCACTCAGATGAGAAAAATACAAGAGTACTACAATACTGGACTACACACATGGGTCTGTGAATGGCTCAAAGCCTAGGGAATCAATAATGCCAACCTCTAACATATAACCCCAATGATCATAGAACAGGACCCCAAAAGCATTAACTATCTCTTAACTACTCATTAAAGAAGCTCGCTTCCCATGCAAGCAGAACACGGAACTCAAAAGGCCTGACATTTGCACAATACTCGTGAGATTAAGGATCTATCAGATCTACATCCACGGCAGACAGGATGCCTATATCCAGCCTCACCTCCCATTCCAGGGCTCAAGGAACAACTGTGGAAGAGGGGAGTGCGCAACAATAATCAGGAAGTACCAGGGGGTGAATCATCGCAACCAAATTGGCAAATAATGATAATCCTATCATAAGCTCCTGGGTCCTGTTCATTGAACCTACACATTTAGAGTACTGTAAGCAGAGCACAAGAATGCCCCATGTAAGCTCAGCGGACAAAAAGCATAGCACAGAACGCAGAAATGGGTAGCAGAAAGCCCTAAACCAGTGCGACGAAATATAATGGGCAGACTAGATGGTGGTGAGAGTTAAGCGAAGACCTGCCTTCTTTTAGAAAAAGACCAGGGATAGGCTGACTAGAGCAGCAGTGGGATAGCTTGGCCACTGATGGTAGTTGAGCAGGAGGAGTATAATTCGGTACAATGCAGAAACTCGCTAGCAGCATAATGACAAGGTGTGAACCCCGGCGATGTGGTGAGTTGCAATGAAGGTGTCCAAGGCAGAAGTGGGATATGAGTACGTGTATCGATTAAGAACTGACCGAGAATTAGTATTACCTGTACAAAACCATATTAATGTACCGCCAGGGCAGTTGGCACGACCATGGGTGCACAGATTTGCATGCAGACAGTACATTGATAGCACATTACAGAAGAATAAAATAAAATTAATAAAAAAATAATTAGTAAGGAAGAACACCAAAAAAAAACCCTAAAAACCATAAGCGTTTACTTTTATTACACTACTTTGATCGAACTCGTCACATAAGTTAACACTCAAGTGCTGATCATGGGGATACAGAGCCTGCACTGTGTGTAACCTCACTCAGTTTCTGTTTGAATATTTTGGAAAGGATACCTAGTTTTTTTATTTTTAGGCTTTTTTCTCAAGACAGGTCTCCACTGTTATCTCTACTAGGCTGGGTCGCTGGAACTCAGTAGGTAGACCATGGTGCCCTTGAACTCACAGATATCCACCCTGCCCTCAACCTCTCATAAGTGCGCGTAGATTAAAGGATGTGTGCGTAACCTATACCTTTCCTTGATCTCTCTAGACGATCCTATTTTAAACCTGAAGCTTTGAGCAAAAGATGAAAGTACGCGCAGTGCAATAATGGCAAGAAAAGGAAATTAAAGGATGTACTAATTGAAAAGAGAAGTCAACTATCCTTTTTTGCTGATGATTTGGTTACTTAAAGGATCGCTAAAAAACTGCCACCAGAAAACTCCTAAAAGATAAGACTTCAGTAAAGATAGCAAGGTATACAAAATCAACGCTAGAAAAATAACATGGTAAGGCCTTTACTTTACACCAACAAGCAACTGATAGAAGGAATTCAAGGCAAGCCTTCTCACTTCTTAACAGTAGCCTCAAAAACAAAAGTACCGTAATGGTAGAGGTAACAACTAACGTAAAGAAACATCCAAGATCTCTAACAGACAAAATTTTAAAAAACCCTTCTGATGAGAAAGAATAATGAAGTAGAAAATCAGAAGTGGATAAAACCCCCAAAGCTCAATGGATTGGCAAAATTATATATATTATCTAAAATACTGTCATGTCTGATTAACTACAAACTCTTGTAATAGATTAATTGCCAATCATCAATTACAAATTCGCCAGAGTTTCGTTCACAGGCTTAAGAAAAAAAAGTTCCTTAATCTTCATTTGGAAAAAAAGAAAGACCCTGAATAGCCATAAACAACCCTGAACTGAAAAGAATCAATACAAGGAGGGGGCATCTTCTATAATGCCCACAGAACTTCAAACTATACTACAGGGCTTCTCATGAGTCAAAAACACCCTGGTACTGAGCACAAAGACAGACACTAGTGACCAACCGAAACACAAACTGAAGATCCAAACTTGAGCACATTATACAATGATCAGACCAACTCACTATTCTGATAAAGGGGCCAAGAAATCACAATGGGAAAAGACAGCTACTCCTTCCTAAAGCAAGTGGATCATGGCAAAACTGGATCAACCACTTGTAAGAAGAATGAAATTAAACCCCTAACATCTGCGCCCTGTACAAAGATAATCCAGATGGGTTAGAAGATCTCAAGTGAAACCTCCAAACTCTGAGGATGATAGCAAGAAAAAGTTGGCCAGCAGACTATCAAGTATAGTAGCATGTGAAACGGACAACTGCCCCTAAGTCAAGTACAGCAGCCTTGTGGCAAGAATTAGGTCAACGATTGACAGAATGGATACCCTCATTATAACTCAAAACCTTCATGTAACATCAAAAGAAAACAATCAAAGAAGTGAAAAGAGAATTCCTACAGAGTGGAAGAAATACCTTCTACACAAGATACATCTGAACTAATAGCATTTAGATTTCCTCAGAATATATAACTACTCAATAAAACATAGGAAGAATAGAAACACAAATGACCGCACTGCAATAAGATATAGTAAAGTAACGAGACTTAAAGTGAAATCTTGCATGATGATGATTGTAGATGCACTTAGAACATCTTTAAGAATGTGGTCCATCCATATCATAATATATTAAGGAATCATAATTTCACAAACACTTTTGAGATATGCTATCTTACTTGTTTTTTTACTCCAATAGAACTGGCTAAGGAATCACGAAAGCAATGATCTACTAATTGCTTGGAGATGTTTTGTGGGTATACGGGAATCATCTCAGTCTTCTAAACCATTGCTGTGGGAATGTTCAAACCGACAGCCACTATGGAAAGCTTGTGGAAACCCTTAGAAGACTTGGAAGAAACTTTGCTACCTGGACCCAGCCTATACCTCGCCTATGGCATCGTTACTCAAACACAGACTCATCTTTACTGGCAGAGATACATGGCCACATAAGTTTTGCAGCTCTCTTCACAATAGCAAAGGAGCTGGAACCAACCCAAGTTGCCCCTCAAACTGACCGAGTGGATAAGAAGAATGGTACAATCTCACTAATGGAGTTCTATGCAGCCAGTAACAGAAATCTATGACTATCATAAGGAGCCTTTGCTAGTGAAATAGCTATGAGCTGGTAAGATATTCAACGAGTGAAGTAAGCACAACACAGATAAACAGAAATGATGAATGGTATCCCTCATCTGTGGATGCTAGTGCCAATTAACCTATTGTTTTATGGCAAACTGACAATGTCAATGTGATCTGGAAAACAACTGTAGCTCTTATATTGTAATCCCTTAAAATATAATATTAAAAAAAAAAAAAAAGATGAAGTAGCTTGCGTAAGGTCAGGCATGAGAGATAGGGCTGGGGTATGGATCTACCCCAGTTTCAATCTGACTAGTTCACAGACCGTATCCTCTATTCATTGCTTACATCGGTAAGATTCTTTGCTGTTTCATTACAATATTTCTGCTATCTCTTAATTTCATTTCATCTTCTGTGATAATCCATTCTCGATTCTGATACAGATTATTTATTGATGCAGACCTGACCTCTTCCAATAAAGATAAACCCTGTGAGAAATAAGTACAGGAGGGCCTCATGTGGAAAGAGTAGGTATTGCTTGAAAAAAAAGAAGCACAACTGCTTTTTCTTTCAGATTCATTTTTTAAAACTTTAAGATTAATGTTTTATGTCAGTTCTTAATGTTATGATTGCCTCAAACACAGTTGCAATTCTACAGCTAATATGCTCAAAGAACTGAAAAGAAAGCTTTAAATGCAGCAAAGGATCCCCTAATTTTATTTTACACATAAAATTTAAGTGGGAAGATTCACAAATCTCACTTTCTAGGACACAAGGAAACAATCATTGAACATAAAATATAAAATATAAGAGCATCCTGTAGATGTAGGACTAGAGTCAGAGAAGTAAAATAAGTAAAAGGTGCATCAAAAAGACATAATTTATTAATTCAAAAGGGAAGGGTCGACGCCAGGCCTTGATGGCACATATGTAAATGACACACTCTGTAGCAAGAGGCGGCAATCTCTGTGAGACTGAGGCCAACCTGGATCCTGGCTTGTAAGCAAGTTCTAGGTCAGCTGGGACTTCTGGAGACCCTGTCTCAAAAGGACAAACAAACAAAATCTAACAATAAAACTCAACAAACAACAAAAAAACCCAAGCAGATGGTTCAGCATGCCAAGTTCTTCACCAAGCCTGACAATTGGAGCTGACACCAAAGCTAAATAGGTGGAAGGAGAGAAGACGGCTCTCCCAAACTGTCTTTGACTCCACATTCTCTCTCTCCATCTCTCTCTCTCGTCTCTCTCTTCCTCTCCTCTCTGGAGATTAAAAACTTAAAAGTAAGGGTTGGGAGGTTGAGGCAGAAGGACTACTCACACAAGTCTTGATGACTAGCATGGGCTACAGGGTAAAACTGTCTCAAATAAAAAGTCTGAAAAATTGGCTGAACAATAGAAGACTTTAAATTTTTTTAATATAAATAATTTCATATGGCATTTTATAAAGACATTATAAAAGAATATTTTATAGTTATTCTACTACTTATTCACACCAAATTTATCTAATTCACCTAATTCAGCCTTTTGCCAACACATTCTTGAATGAAAATAAGGTATCCTTGATAAAGCACCAATAAGAAGCTGTTCTAAGGAATTTTTGCGGATTCTCAATTCTCTTTCCTCTCTCTATATTATATATATGCAACATACATAGTGTGCACATTAGCCCACATACATTACATGATTTTCTTATTATTTGAACATTTATAAAGAACCTTATTTTTTTTGGTTGTTTGTCTTCTATTTTTTATGCAGAGACAAGTCTCATAGTCTCAGCTGGCCTGAACTTGCTATGTAAACCAGAGTGGCCTGAATTTTCAGAGATCCGCACTGTCTTTTCTGCCTCCAAAGCTGGGATTAAAGTGTGTACACTAACACCTGGCCAATCCTTGTTTTTATGAATAATGATATGAACTTTTTATTTCTCTAATAATGGTATAAATGAGTGATTTCCCATATTATGCACTATACTATATATATTATATAAACCTAAATATATGCTATATTGGTAATAACGCGCATTATATATATTCACTATGGTATATACCAATTTATATATGAGTAATTACCTTTATTTTTATATATGACCTCCCTAGATTTGATTAAAAAAATGTAAATATGATTAGTATCATGTAGATTGTGAATGTAAGGCCTTCACTTTTTTATATATTCTTAGAAGGTTCACTGAAATTCTTTTTTAAAAATGTTTTATTTATTACATTTGCTTTATTTGTGTTAATGTATCCTACATATATATATATATATATATATATATAGGTACATATATATATATATATATATATATATATATATATGGGAATACCATTATTAGGAAATAAAAGTATAAACTTATTCAATAAAACAAGGATTGAGCCAGGTGTAGTGGTACACACCTTTAATCCCAGCATTTGGGAGGCAGAAGCAGGCGGATCTCTGAAAGATTCTGGCCACTCTGGTTTACATAGCAAGTTCAGGCCAGCTGAGACTACAGAGAGACCCTGTCTTATAAAAATAGAAACAACAACAAAAAAATAAGGTTCTTATAAATGTTCAAATAATTAAGAAAAATATGTATATGTATGTGGGCTATGTGCACATATGTATGTGCATATTATATATAGAGAGAGAGAAAGAGATTGAGAATCCGCAAAATTCTTAGAAACAGCTTCTATTGGTGCTTTATAAAGGATACCTTATTTCTCATTCAAGAATGTGTTGGCAAAAGGCTGAATTAGGTGAATTAGATAAATTTGGGTGAATAATATAAAATATTCTTTATAATGTTCTTATAAATGCATATTTGAAATTATTTCTATATAAAAAATTTTAAAGTCTTCTATTGTTCAGCCAATTTTTCAGACTTTTTTATTTGAGACAGTTTTACCCTGTAGCCCATGCTAGTCATAGACTTGTGATAGTCCTTCTGCCTCAACCTCCCAAACCCTTACTTTTAAGTTTTTAAATCTCAGAGAGAGAGAGAGAGAGAGAGAGAGAGAGAGAGAGAGAGAATGTGGAGGTCAAAAGACAGTTTGGGAGAGCCGTTTCTCTCCTTCCACCATTTAGCTCTTTGGTGTCAGCTCCAATTGTCAGGCTTGGTGACAGACACCTTGGCATGCTGAACCATCTGCCTTGGGTTTTTTTGTTTGTTTGTTGGAGTTTTATTGTTAGATTTTGTTTGTTTGTCCTTTTGAGACAGGGTCTCCAGAAGTCCCAGCTGACCTAGAACTTGCTACATAGACCAGGATCCAGGTTGGCCTCAGTCTCACAGAGATTGCCTGCCTCTGCCTACAGAGTGCTGTCATTTAACATATGTGCCATCAAGCCTGGCTCGACCCTTCCTTTATTGAATAAATTTATGTCTTTTTGATGCACCTTTTACTTATTTTACTTCTCTGACTCTAGTACCTACATCTACAGGATGTCTTATATTTTATATTTTATGTTCCAATGATGTGTTTCCTTGTGTCCTGAAAGTGAGATTTGTGAATCTTCCCACTTAAATTTTATGTGTAAAATAAATTAGGGGATCCTTTGCTGCATTTAAAGCTTTCTTTTCAGTTCTTTGAGCATATTAGCTGTAGAATTGCAACTGTGTTTGAGGCAATCATAACATTAAGAACTGACATAAAACATTAATCTTAAAGTTTTAAAAAATGAATGAAAGAAAAAGCAGTTGTGCTTTCTTTTTCAAGCAATACCTACTCTTTCCACATGAGGCCCTCCTGTACTTATTTCTCACAGGGTTTATCTTTATTGGAAGAGGTCAGGTCTGCATCAATAAATAATCTGTATCAGAATCGAGAATGGATCATCACAGGAAAATGATATAGAGATGAGCAAATATATGAACAGCAGAGAATCTTACATGATGAAGAATGAACTAGCAGAAGGTGCTGTGAACTAGTCAGATGAAACTGGGTAGATCCATACCCCAGCCCTTTCTCATGCCTGACCTACAGCAAGCTACTTCATCTTTGTTTTTTTTTTTTATATTATATTTTAAGGGATTCACAATATAAGAGCACAGTTGTTTTCAGATCACATTGACATTGCTCAGTTTGCCATAAAACTAGGTAATTGGCACTAGCATCCACAGATGAGGGATACCATTCATCATTTTCTTTTTCTGGGATTGTGTTACTTCACTCAGCATGATATCTTCCAGCTCTAGCTATTTACCTGCAAAGCTCATGATATCATCTTTCTTTACTGCTGCATAGAACTCCATTCTGTAGATGTACCACATTTTCTCTATCCACTCGTCAGTTGAGGGGCACTTGGGTTGGTTCCAGCTCCTTGCTATTGTGGAGAGAGCTGCAGTAAACATGGCTGTGCATGTATCTCTGCAGTAAGATGAGTCTTGTGGGTACATGCCCAGGAGAGGTATGGCTGGGTCAGGTGGCAAGTTCATTCCAAGTCTTCCAAGGGTTCTCCACACTGCTTTCCATAGTGGCTGTACGAGTTTACATTCCCACCAGCAGTGGATGAGTGTTCCCCTTTCCCCACAACCTCTCCAGCACTTGGTATCATTTGTTTCTTGATTCTAGCCAGTCTTATTGGAGTAAGATGATATCTCAAAGTGATTTTGATTTGCATTTCCTTAATTATTAGTGATGGTGACCACTTCTTAAGATGTTTCTCAATCATCTCTAATTCCTCACTTGTGAAGTCTCTCTTCAGTTCTTTACTTCATCTATTGAGTGGGTCATTTGTTTTCTTTCTTCCTTGTTTTTTGAGTAGTTTATATATTCTGGAAATCAATGCTTTGTCAGATGTATCTGTGGTGAAGGTTTCCTCCCACTCTGTAGGATTTCTTTTCACTTCTTTGATTGTTTCTTTTGATGTACAGAAGCTTTTGAGTTTAATGAGGTTCCATTTGTCAATTGTTGACCTTAATTCTTGCACAGCTGCTGTCTGACTTAGGAAGTCGTTTCCTATGCCTATGTCTTGTAGTCTGCTGCCAACTTTTTCTTCTATCACCTTCAGAGTTTGGGGTTTCACTTTGAGATCTTTAACCCATCTGGAGTTGACTTTTGTACAGGGCAAGAGGTAGGGGTTTAATTTCATTCTTCTACAAGTGGTGATCCAGTTTTGCCAATACCACTTGCTGAAGATGCTGTCTTTTCTCCATTGTGTCTTCTTGGCCCCTTCTCAAATATGAGATGGCTGAAATTGTATGTGCTCAAGTTTGGATCTTCAGTTTTGTTCCGTTGGTCAACAGGTCTGTCTTTGTGCCAGTACCAGGCTGTTTTTATGACTATAGCCCTGTAGTATAGTTTGAAGTCTGGTATACAGACCCCCTCCTGTCACTCAGGGTTGTTTTGGCTATTCAGGGTCTTTTGTTTTTCCAAATGAAATTAAGAACTTTTTTTTCTAAGCCTGTGAAGAAACTCTTGGGAATTTTAATTGGGATTGCATTAAATCTATACAAGAGTTTGGGTAGAATGGACATTTTTACTATATTAATTTTCCCAATCCATGAGCTTGGGAGGTTTTTCCATCTTCTGATGTCTTCTTCAATTTCATTCTTCAAGGGTTTAAAATTTTTGTTGTAGAGATCTTTGGTGTCTTTGGTTAGGTTTGTTCCTAGGTATTTTGTTTTTGAGGCTACTGTGAGTGGGAAGGTCTCCTTGAATTCCTTCTTCAGTTGCTTGTTGGTGTAAAGAAAGGCTACTGATTTTTCTAGGTTGATTTTGTATCCTGCTACTTTACTGAAGCTCTTAATCTTTTTTAGGAGTTTTCTGGTGGAGTTTTTAGCATCCCTTAAGTAACCAATCATCAGCAAAAAGGGATAGCTTGACTTTCTCTTTTCCAATTAGTACTCCTTTAATTTCCTTTTCTTGCCTTATTGCACTAGCGCTACTTCATCTTTGTAAGCTCAGTTTAATAATAGGATCCTAGCAGGGTATGGTGGCACACACCTTTAATCCTAGCACTTGAGAGGTAGTGGCAGGTGGATATCTGTGAGTTCAAGGCCACCCTGGTCTACCTACTGAGTTCCAGGCCAGCTGAGAGTAACAGGAGACCCTGTCTGAAAAAACCTAAAAATAAAAAATAGGATCCTTCCCAAGAATATCAAAAGAACTGAGTGAGGTTACACACAGTGCAGGCTCTGTATCCCCATGATCAGCACTTGAGTGTTAACTTATGACGGTTATCAAAGTAGTGTAAAAAATAAACAGTTGGGTTTTTTTGGTGGTTTTTTTTGGTGTTTTTTTAATTTTTTTTATTAATTTTATTTTTATTTCTGTATGTGTATGAATGTACTGTCTGCATGCAAATCTGTGCACCCATGTCGTGCAATGCCGCGGTAATTAAATTTTTATGTGTTTTGTACATGATTTCTCGGTCAGTCTTAATCGCCGTTATATCCACTTCTCCCTTGGCACCCTCTTGCAGCCCCCTCCACCACCTGGCCCGGGAGTTCACACCTTCTGTCATTTGTGCTAGCGTCCATTGTACCAAATTACTCTCCCTGCTCACTCCTCAGTGCCAGCTCATCCCCTGTGCTCTAGTCAGCCTATCCCTGGTCTCTTTTCTAAAGAAGGCCAGGTCTTCCTTACCTCACCACCATCTGTTGCCAATATTTCGTCAGCCACGGTTGGGTTCTGCTACCCATTTCTGCAGTTCTGTGCTAGCTTTTTGTCCCTCTGAGCTTACATGGGTCTTGTGCATGCTGCTACCAATGCTGTAGGTTCATATGAACAGGATCCCAGGAGCTTGTAGGATTCATTTCCATTTGGTCTTGCATCACCTCCCTGGATCTTACAGTGTTTCCACTCCCTCTTCCACAATGTTCCTGAGCCCTGGATGGGTGAGGCTGAATATAGGCATCCTGTCCGTGGATGTAGACTCTGTAGACTCCTAATCTTCATGGTTTGGCCATTCAGGCCCTTTTGACTTCCTGGTCTCCTGTTGCATGGAGGAGCTTCCTTAATGAGAGTTAAGAGATAGTTAATGCTTTCTTGGGTCCCTGTTCTATGATGCTTGGGGCTTATGTGTAGAGGTTGCATTATAGATGTGTCATCTAGGCATGAGCCATTCACAGACCATGTCTGTGTGTCCAATTGTAGGACTCTGTATTTTTCTCATTGGTGCAAAAGAAGCTTCTTTTCTGAGTTGTATCTGGAATATTTGTCGGTAAATATAAGGATACTTCTTTTGGAGTTAGTAAAATGTTACCTTAGCCTAGGGATGTGTCTGCCTTGTAGAGTTATCTAAGATCTCTGACCTCTCCAGACAATCTGGCTGTGTTTACAGTACTACACATGAGTCTACTCCAACTGAGTGGGCTTTAGGTCCAGTTGGTTAGCCTCTGAAGTGCCACTATTGCACCGATGTTGTGTGCTGTGGTCATTGAGTTGGATATTTGGTCTTCAGGCTGATGATGGACCATCTATTGATGATCTCCCTTGGTGGCTTGCATAGTGCTCTCCACGGCTATGAAAGCTAGCCTTCAGGGGAGGTTGCTTCGAGGTCAGATCTAGTTCCATTGCTTAAGAACCAGTCTCTCGGGACTGGAGAGATGGCCTAGCGGTTAAGAGCGCCGACCGCTCTTACAGAGGACCCGGGTTCGATCCCCAGCACCCACATGGCGGCTGAGAACCGTCTGAAACTCCAATTCCAGGAGAACTCCAGTTCCAGGGGAATCCGACGCCCTCTTCTGACCTCCGCGGCATTGCACGACACGGGTGCACAAACTTGCATGCAGGCAGTACATTCATACACATACAGAAATACAGAAAAAAAAAAAAAAAAAAAAAAAAGAACCAGTCTCAGGCTGGAGAGGTGGCTCAGCGGTTAAGGGCACTGACTGCTCTTGCAGGGTGTGCTGGATAGCTTTAATGTCAACTTGACACACCTGGGTTGAGGGAGCCTCAGTTGGGGAATTGGCTCCATTGGATTGGCCTGTGGCCACATCTGTGGAGTATTGTCTTGATGGCCAGGCAGTGTGGAAGGGCCCAGCCCACAATGAGTGGTGCCACCCTGGGCAGGTGGTTGTGTATAGTATAAGAAGGCAGGCTGGGCATGAGCCAGAGCGAGCGAGCAAGCAAGCCAGTGAACAGCATTCCTCCATGGCCCGTGCTTCAGCTCCTGACTCCAGGTTCCTGCCCTGAGTTCCTGCCTTGGGCTCCTTAAGTGATGAACTGTGACCCAGAAGATGTAAGGTGAATCAACCCTTTCCTCCCCAAGTTGGTGATGGTCAAAGTGTTTTGTCACAGCAATGGAAGACAAACCAGAACACAGGGGTCCCAGGTTCAATTCCCATCAGCCATATGGTGGCTAACAACCATCTATAACTCCAGTTCCAGAAGTCTGGTGCCCTTTTCCGACCCCTGTGGGCATTGCATGACACAGGTGCACCTATCTACAATGCAAGCAGTATACTGGTACACATAAAATAAAAATAATAAAATATTTTTTTAAAAAAGAAAGAACCAGTCTCAGAAGTATGTCCTGTCTTCAGCAGTAGGGTCTCACCTTCAGGTTCTGGGAGGCAATCAAGGGCAATGGCAACAGCCTGTGTAATTTTGGGAGTCTCTTGGACTACCCTGGCCTACAACTTAAAGCAAAGTTTCACCTGCCTGGTACCGATTCTTGATATACAGCCTTTATCTTTGCATATGGATCAATGTAGAAGTATTGTATGTATAATTTGTCAATGGACTGTTAGAGTAATGTGATTCTCTCAGGTTTTTTAACCCTACAAGGCATCTCTACTCTTTCTCTTTACCTGTCTAGCTCTCCCTCCATGCCTTCTAAATGTCTCCCTTGATGCTGCCAGTCTCCTGTGGCCCCACTTCTCTTGGGCTCCTTGTTCCCCTTATCATCTCCCCTCCCATTTAGATGCCCTGATTTTATCCATTCCTCCCTTAGTAGCACCTGTCACCTACTACCCTTGTGTCTCAGGTTCCGTCTTTCCCTTTTCCTTTCTAGTTCTTTTTCATTTACCTGATTCCTGGAGTTATATCCCAGATATATACTTACTTAAAAGGATTTGGTTCTAGGATCCACAAATGATGGACAATGTATGTCAGTGTTGTTTGTTTTTCTAAGTCTGTGTCACTTCACTTAGCATTACAGTTAGTTTTTACCCACTTAGAGGAGAAATGTCATTGTGACTGAGAGATTTGGGGGTTTCTCATACGTAGAGTAGGGTATGAGCTGGGCAGGCATAGATATAGAACACTCCACTCTGTGCACAGTAAACAGCATGAAAATCCTGTCACAGAAGGGAAAGATGTGACTGCAGTGCCAATGGGTCATTCTTGTATGTTCACTTTTCACTGTGAAAATATGTCTGTGTCTTCACATCTAATAAAGTAATAGTAATATCTCCCCTATAATTTATCCATAGGACTTCTGAGTTTAAGTGGAGACTTCTTGTCAGCAATGTATTAACTGATCCTTAGGAAAGAGTAGATATTCTTGTATCTTCATCACACTAATGATTAAAGGGCCAGGAACATAAGGGAAACATGGAGATAAAAAGATCAGAAAATGACATTTAAGTTGATATTTTGAGGCCAAAACATATAGGCAGTTGAATGTCATTCTAAAGTTTTCAACAATAGACTGCTATTGAAGGGGTTTTTTTTGACAAGTGGGAAAATTAACAATTCGTTCTACCTTTAATCTTACCACACTCTTTCTCTTATACTCCATATCCATCCTATTAGCTCTGCAGAATTTGGGGTCAACTGACTCTTCTTAATCATAGTATTTTACTACACTTCTCCGTGACCCTCACTGGTCCAGGGCCCCATCCTTGGCCTGTTACTGTCGGCTTCTGACCAGATCACACTTCTACTCTTACCTTATTCCTGCATACTCTAACCTGAACACAGAAGCCAGAAATCTCTGTTTTAAAACTTAATGTAGAACTCTGTAGGGCTTTCCATCTTATTCAGTAAAATAGAACAAAATGCTAAAAATACACCACAAATTGACGTGAAGCTGATGAGGGTCCTGTGTGCTCTGCCACCTGCCGCACCCTTGTGCTCTGCAGGCCCTGCTGTCTTTGTCTTCTGCTCTCTGGCCTCTGCCCTACTTCCTCCAGCCTCTCTCCCGATGCCATCTCCCCACTGATACTGCACTCCTCACCATGGGTGGAGGAGTTTAGGGTCTTGATAACTGCTTTTTATCATCTTTTACGATGTACTTGTTCGGTTTTTCCCATTATCTTTGTCTCCCAAGTAGAGAATGTTTCATGAGAGCATCTACCTTTGATTTCAGTCATACAACAACTGTTACAGGGTAAGCACTCAAATATTTGGGTAGAAGATGAGATATAAGATTAACTTGACATCAAACTGAGTAAAGATCAAATAAAGGGCAGTTGTAATCTAGGACAGCAGCATCCAATAAAAATATACAAGTTATTTATGTGTTAAATTTTGTAGTAGCAAAAAGAAACAGTAAAATTAAATATGTTTAATGTATTACATTTAAAATAATTTATCACACAATGTTAAAATTTTATTAGTGAGATATTTTATACTAATTTTCACACTGTGCCTTTGCAATATTACTACTTTGCATTTATAGAACATATTTATTACACCAAATTTTCAGTGGATATACTGTATCTGTGGGGCTTAAAAATATTTTATTAATTATTTTTATTTTATATGTGTGAGTGTATTGCCTGCAAGTATGTAAGTGCACCTGTGTCATGCAGTACCCACAGAAGTCAGAAGAGGGCATCGTATTCCCCTGGAACTGGGTTACAGATGGTTGTTAGCCACCATGTGGGTGCTGGGATTTGAACCTGGGTCCTCTGCAAGAGCAGCCAGTACTCTTAACCACTGAGCCATCTCTCCAGCGCTTGGATCTATTTTAATATAATAAAATTTACATCAAAATGTAGATTCACATGCCTAAATTGTTCCAAGCTTAAAGTTTTTATTAACAGTTAATATCAAGCATTTAATATTTATATCCACATTGACAAAACTATCTCAGTTTTTTTAAGCAAACTTTTCAGAGCTACATCTGTTTAAATATATTCAATAATAATTTCAATTCAGGAATACTAGTGCCAAATTCAAGGGATATTGTATAGTGTAACTACAACTCTAAGCAACACTAGCTATAGAATGTGTAGCAAATCATTTTAGTTTTTGCAGCCAATTTATATAACATACCAATAACTGAAATTTACATATTGGCATACATTAAGAATATATTAAATGATTATTTTTATTTATGTTAAAATGTCTTCCAGTTTAAATCTCTGTACTTTTCATGCTTTACAAGTAAATTTCCCTATTTCAGAGTTTGAAATTTAATTCATTTACATACCATTGATATTAATGAGAAAACTATAAATCACATCGCCACTTTTTTTTGTCTTTAACTGTTGAATGTTGGTGTTCATAACTATGTCCAGGAAATTTTTCATGCAACAAGCATGAAAAAATTTTCAATATGTATCTTACAATGCAATAAAAAAGTATTTTATTTAAAAGCATTACTTTTTTTTTTTTTTTTGTCCTTTTTGAGACAGTGTCTTTCTGTAGCCCCAGCTGTCCTGAAACTCACTATGTAGACCAGGCTGGACTCGAACTCACAGAGATCCACCTGCCTCTGCCTTCCAAGTGCTGGGATTAAAGGTGTGTCCCATCACGCCCAGCAGAAAGGATTACTGATTTTTAATTATGGATGTAACAAAGCTGAAATACTATCTACCTTAGCAAAAACTTGGTTTTTTTTATGTAACTGAATTTTTTTCTTTTGTTTTGAATTTCAAACTTTTGGTTTTAGTTTTTCAGCAAAAATCAACATTTCATCAAACTTTGACAGTTCTTTGAGAAAATATGTTCGTGAAGTCTCAGTTGAATATTGTCTTTTACATTTTTTATTTTATTTTATTTTTTATTTTATTATTATTATTATTTTTTTTTTTTTTTTGTCTTTTTTGAGACAGGGTCTCCCTTTAGTCCCAGCTGGCCTGGAGTTCACTATGTAGACTAGGCGGGCCTTGAACTCACAGAGATCCACCTGCCTCTGCCTCCCAAGTGCCAGGATTAAAGGCATGTGCTACCACACCCAGCTACATTTTTATTTAAAACCATAGAAAAGTACTTGATTTGGGGATTTTAAATCAACTGATCAGTGGTATTGTTAGAAAGTTCCTAGAGTATGTGGGGAATTTTTGTGTGACTTAATTTTAAAAACTTTTATATAAAGGTATCTTTTCTAGTATTTTTATCACAACTAAAATTAGGGCCTCAATTTAAAAATGGCTTTTTTGCAGGCGTAGTGGTGCAGACCTTTAATCCCAATACTTGGGAAGCAGAGGTGAGTGTATCTCTGTGAGTTGAGGCTAGCCTGGTCTATAGAGCGAGTTCTAGGCCAGTTGGGGCTACAGGGAGACCTTGTCTCAAACACACACATGCACACACACACACTCACACACACACACACACACACACACAAAGGCTTTTTTGTGTACTAAAATACAAGCCATTTTATAGCTTCCCAGAGTTACAAATGTTGAATACTTCTGAGTTTATGTGACTAATTTTTAAAACATATTTTATTTATTATTTTTATTTTGTGTTTACGAGTCTATTGTCTGCCTGTATGTGAATACACTTGTACTGTGTAATGTCTGCAATGGTCAGAGGAGGGCATCAGATTCCCCGGAACTGGAGTTATGGATGGTTTTTAACTGCCATGTGGGTACTGGGAATCCAATCTGGGTCCTCCGCAAGAGCAGCCAGTGAGTGCTCTTAACCACTGAGCCATCTATCCAGTCCTTTATGTAAATAATTTTACTGATTCTTTCTTGATTGTTAAGAAAACTTCCTAACAAATTCATCATACCATTACAAAAATATATTTTGAATATTGCTCAGTTTTTATATATTGAAAATTTTCTTGCTCACCAAAGACTAGTGCAAAGTATGCATATATTCATTATGAAATTTGCAATCTTGCTCCTTCCAGTGACATTTTCTGCTCTGGTCATTCTGCTTATCAACTTATCTTCACTCTGTACCAGTAGGATTGCTTTTTACTCATATTTTTAATGTACTCTTCAACCATTTCGTACATGTATGCAGTGCATCTTAATCATATCTCCCTCAAACTCCTCCCCACTCAACCCTGCATACTTCCCCATCACTCCTTTTTTCCTTTCTATTTTTATGACTCACTGAGTCCAGCTGCGTGCTCATGGGTCTGGGTCAGTCCACCAGAGCGGGATCAACCTACCAGTGGTCATACCCTGAGGAAAAGTAGCTGTGTCCTCCCAGCAGCCACAAATTGCCAGTAGTTCTCAGCCTGGGGAGAGCCTCATGAGCCCCTCTCCCACCTATGCTGTAATGCCGACTGGCTTGATCTTTTATAGGCTTTGTGCACGTAACCACAGCTGCTGTGAGTTCCTAGTTGCCATAGCCACGTCATGGTCTGAAGTTAGCCTTTCACAGCACTCCCTCCATCATCCAGCTCTTTATGCTTTTCTCTTCAGTGATGTCTCTCAAGCCTCCAGGGGTTGACATAGATGTTCTGTTTGCAGCTGAGCACTCAGAATCACCAGTCACTTAACTCAGCATGTTGGCTAGTTACAAGTCTTTACATTGGCTGCTGCCCACTACAAAAAGCAGCTTCTCCAACCAAGGGTGAAGACAGCAGTAATCTATGAGTTTAAATATAAATATTTGGAAGACTGCTAGACACCATGTCCACTTAGCAAAACATTAGTGGGTTTCCATCTTGGGCCTGTGAACTTGCCAGCCATGTGGTTGTTTGTTTGTTTGTTTGTCTGTTTTTTAATTGAATTTATAGTACTAGTCATGAATTTCCTCCTGTAGAGCAAGCTTCAAATCCAATGAGCAGGCGATTCCATACTCCCACAACAGTCATGCCCTATTCCACCAGTAGGTGCATCTTGCCCGGCAGGTTGGTACTGTAGCATGCAGGGTCCACCCCCGACTAAGTCTGTTGATGGCTTTTCTCTCCCAGTGGTCTGCATAGCAGCTTTCAGTACTATGAAAACTAGCCAGGAGGGAGGAAGTTTCTAGGTCAGGTCCAGCTTGGTTTCTCTATGTTCTGCAGCCAAGGTGTACTGTCTTCAGAAAATCTAGTTTTGATGGGCAAGCAAGAGCAGTGGCAATAGCATGTGTGGTCTAGGAGGGCTGCAGGAGTCCGCCTGACCAGTCACTCCTAGGGAGATGTCCTTTATTATAAGACGATGCCCTTTCCTAAAAACAGAATCAGCTCTCCCTTCAAAGCTTCTTAAGCTGTTTTAAATTGTGGAAACTCATTTACCTTTATATAGTGTAATGGACTGAAAAGGCAGCAGTGAACAACTAAAAGGAAGAAAGGGATAATGGGTAAAAGAGAGGAAGATGAAAGGAAGGAGGGAGGGAGGAAGGAAGGGAGGGTGGAGGGAAGGGAGGAAGGAGGGAGAGAGGAAGGAAGGAGGGAGGAAAGAAAGAAGGAAGGGAGGGAGGAAGGAGGGAGGAAGGAGGGAGGAGGGAAGGGAAAGAAACAAAGAAAGAAACAAAGAAATACAAGCTTTGGAAGCATCCTTTTTCACTGCAAGGGTCAGGCCCCTTGTTTTTCTTCAGTCAAGAATAGCTTTGAGGACGCATACTCACTGTGCTGGAATAAATTAGCTATACTGCTCTCTGAAAGCTAAGTATTTTTTATGTAATCTCATGCCTTGCTGAATAGCCTGGCCCTACTGATTTAAAATCATGAGAATTATTTCCCATGAAGTTGTATTTGTTGTCATTTTTTTTCTTCAAGTTCTAACAACTTCTAACAGGTATAGGCCATTCTTCTTGCTACTTCCTTTGATCAACAGATTTCTAAACCCTACCCTTACACTTAAGTTGTTTTTAAATTTTCTTTCAACAGTAGTGTTATGACCTCAGGCAACAATGAATTGGTGAGTATTCCAAAGCCAAAATATTTAGCTTGTCAGAACCAGTCTTTGCCCTGATGAAATATGGGAAATTGTTTATTTGGCAACCTTACTTGGTATAAATAAACCCATTTCTTGCCTTATGTGTGCAAAGTTTGGGCTGAAGGCCTCAGGAGGGCAAGAAATAGGAAGTCAGATCAGCACAGGAGTCTCTGGCCAGGAACTTAGTAATAGCCAGCACAACTACTAACAGTCGGATATCAGAGTTGATGAATGAAGCAAGAAAGAAAACTTTGAAAAGAAGTGAAGTATCTTTTAAGGAACAATGATAGATAATGGTTGTTAATGAGGTATTCACATTGCACCCTTGTAGAGCTTGTTTGTATCTTCAGAGAAACAATTATGCAGTGAATTTTTACAATTGTGAGACTTCCCAGTCCCTTCTTATGTTAGAGCAATTTAAATTTGTAATAGTTTTCCAATGGAGTACTGGTGGTTATTCTAAGATGCCACCTCATCATTAAAGGAAAAAATAAGGAAAATATATATGTTGAGTTTATCACTCCCTTCCTTTCCTAAGGCATGCTATAGTAAAATGTTCCTGATCTCAGATGGTAACTTCTGCTTTCCAATAAAAACCCTTTCACAGAGATGCCTTTCCAGGACACCACCAAGTCCTTCTACCCACCCTCCTGATACCTGACAGCTGCTAATGTATTGTCCATCTCTGTATATTTTTGTCATTTGAAAATATCATATAAATGGAACCATACAGAAAGTCACTTTTATTATGATCGATTTTCACTCAGAGTAGTTCTCTTGGGATCCTCCTGGATTGTTGTATAGAGCCATAGTTTGTTCTCATTATTGATAAGGCCATTATAAAACTGATTAAATTTAAATAAAGTTATGGGTTATTTCTATGTCATTTTCCTGGTTGTCATAGTCTGCCATTAGAATGCAAGATGTGACTACTAAGCAGATTTTATAGAACATGAGATCTGTCTCTAATAGTCCTATAACTATGAACCTGTACTTTTCCTTAGAAGGCTTTTAAAAGCAAAAAAAAAAAACTTTTTGAAAAGAATTAAGCATTTATAATGATAGAGAACAATCTGATTAAATAAACTTATAGAACAAACTTAGTTGGGTTTATTTTTCAACAATAATCCCTTTTCTTTGTAATGAGAAAATGACTTCTCTATTCTCTACCATTAGATGCTATTCAAGAAAAGGTCTAAGGTGAGGAATGGTTACTTAGGAGCATGGGGCCATAGCTTTGCAACGTTTCAATTGTCATTCTTGTTTGGAAAGACACCAGTTACACTTAGTGATTGACTTGAAGTGAGTGTAGCATCCTAAGCAAGCTTTAGTAAGCAGAATGTTGCCATGCACCCATGTGGTTTCAGTATCTCCTGGAGAGGTCCCCACCTTAAAAGCGTATGCTTTTAACAGGTGATAGAAGCATTAAAAAGTGCAAAGTTCTTTAGGTCCAGGGCTTACTCTTGGAAGTTCTCATGGGACCCTGGCCTCACCATGTGATTGTTTCCCCTCATACATGTCCCATGTCACTCACACTTCCACCACAATGCCATTTGTCATGGTGTGACATAGCCAGAGAACCCTTATCAGTCAGCATCATGCTGTTGGGACTTTTAGCCTTGAAAACTGTGAACTCACTAAACTTTTCTTTACAGGTTTCTGTAGTTGGGTATTTCACAGCAGGAATGACTGATTTAGGTATCTGTCTCAGAATTCCCATTCCCAAACAGTTACTGCTCTTTTAATACAGAAAAGGATCCTTAAGATTTTCATCTTAAGGATTCTGAGACATTTTTCTGTCTTTTTTGATTATAGAACTAATTTTAATTATGTTGGCTGAATTTAAAGAGAATTTTTGGTGTTAAGGGAATTTGGAAGGAGGGTAATTTATTCTTCATAGAAACCTTGCAGTTTATTTAATTATACTGTTTACTGGAGGAGGTTTACTTATTTAGAACTGATGAGGTTAGGGTGCCATACAATAATTCATTTATTTTCTGTAGGGGGACCACAGGCTACTCTTTTCATTGATTGCTTTGCATATGCTATAGTAGCTCATAAAAGATTTGATAGAGAAAATGTAAATAACTTATTAAATATGTTTTTATATAAAGATACCATGAAAGGTAAACATACAGGCTATAAGGAACGAAAAAAATAGAGAAAAACTGTCACTTTCTAGTAAAATTTTCATAATAGGTACTTGGAATTGGTGATCTTAGAGGCATGTTTATATTTACAACTAGTCTTACTTCACACAGTTTTCATATCTTCCTAAGAACAAACACATCTCAAAAATATCCATTATCAGTTGCTGAGGGAATGATTTTTTTTTTTTTTTTTTTTTTTTTTTTTGTGGAAGCACTTTTCAAGGCATAAGTTAGACATCTATGTAGAGGGCAAACATTTTTTTTTCTAAATGATGGAGCAATATATAATGGTTTGAGTGACAAACTAGAAAATTTTACCCAAGGAGGAAGTAGTGATAAGGAAGTTGACACTATAAACCTCTTATCTTGGCAGTTTGCTTTGTGAGAAATACTTTTCCATATTCTTACTGTCATAAGGGACTTGTGGCATTGTAGTAAATGATTTATTCACAGAATGTTTAAAAGATAAAAACAAGTCTTCTCTAGCTGTGTTTAAATGCACATAACTAAACCATTCTCTTTGAAAATATACTTTGGATTGTTGTCTTCCATGTTAAATGTCTATGCCTGAATTTCAGAATAAATTATGGACTTGACATAATTCCCCAGTATTACAGGTGGTAGATTTCCTGACGTGACAGGCTGGTATGCTGCTGGGTCCTCACTTTTGCTTTTTCCTTGTCTTCTCTTGCACTGATAATCTGTTTTCTCCCCCCTCCCCATATAAGGACATGGCACCCCTTTATATAGTAGATACTGACCCTGTTTTCCCAATTTTAAGGCAAATATTTAACCTTATACAAATTGCTTTTCTCATTTTCCTAATTTTAGAAAACACTGTTTTGTGTTGTCAACTTTATTATTTTTTACCATTTCTTCTTTTTTGAACATGCTATTTATGATTTTAATTTTATGTTTATGAGTATATTAACTTGCATATATATGTAAGTGCTTCCATGTTGTAAAGTGCCTGTGGACGAAAGAAGAGGGTGTCAGATCCCTTGGAACTAGAGTTAAGGACAGTTGTCACCGCCATGTGAGTGCTGGGAACTGAACCCAGGTCCTCTGCAATAGGAGCCAGTGCTCAACCACTGAACCATCTCTTCAGTACCAGTTTATTTTTCAGTACCTTTTTATTTTTCTCATCTGTATTTACCTTTTGAAGCAGAATTTCTATTCAAAAGCCTTGATGAATTATAAGACCTAGGGAAGCTTAAGAGTTTTGTTCTCATACTTTGGAAAACAAGCCATGTAGGGGAATCCTCCCATCAAGTTGTTTCTGCTTACATACTTATTTCTAGAACTAGTACATTAGTCCTAGAAATAACATTAGTAGAATTAACTACAGGGGATGGAAACCTTAAAAAGACTCTAGAAGTTGAATCTCAAGCCATTCTAACAACTTTCTTTTATTTATTTTTTTAACTTTATTTTTTTTTGATGCTTTGTGTATTTCATACATCATTTTCCAATTCAGTTCAGGCATATTTCCCCTTCCCTTCCCTCCATCCCACCCCACCCCATCCCAGATCATGCATTTTGCCATAACTGTCCTGCATCTTTCAGTTTTTTTTTTTACATTTTTTAGCAATAGGTGATAATTTATGAGTACAAGCATCCTTCATGTAAAACCAATTTGCAAGCAGTTGTGCCCAAACCCACACAGCCCCTTGGTCCCACCATCCAGCAGGGGGGGCTTGTATGTTCAATCAAGTTGATCAAATGAGTGTCCAGGCTGGACCTAGAGTCTTGCCTCCGTAGGTCACCGAGTGCTGCGCACATCGTGAGATCTCCCCCATCTATCAGAATCACAGACGCTCTATTCTGACCTCTGAACAAGCTCCCCTACTCATATCCGACAGTCATCCTGCCTCTCTACGTTGCACTCTAACAAGAGGCCGGGGCGAATAAGGTGAGAGACACTCCTAGGCCAAACGCGCATGCCAACAAGTGATCTATCATTCTCGGATACTAGTGTCTTGTGATCATCATGCTGGTGCGATGCTCATGGGCGCTGTTGTTTCTTCTATGGGCTGACGAGTGTCTCGTGTTGTCCGAGTAAAGTATTATCCTATGTCGTGAGTCCCAACGTACGGTAATTGAACAGGGCATCTAGCAGCCACCAAATTAAGGAGAGGTACCAGAATAGGGGTATTATCTAAGAGAACTACTGTGATATTTAATGATGTAGTCTAATGTAGTATGCTTTGACATATTTAGGCGTGGTATGGTAGCGAGCGGAAGAGAACAGATGTCTTGAGACGCTTTGATGGTATCGCGTTGTAAGTACAGTGAAGCATGTACAATTCTGCAGTTTCCAACTATTAGTGAAGCACGAGGTCGTCCTACTAGGTGACCTCTTAATGTAAGAGTGCGTCCCATTCTGAATCCATGACTGAATGAGTGATGGCAAGCTCATGGTGGCATCACCTGCTAGCGAGTGTAATTGCCTCCAGAGAAGCTGAAGTAAGCTATCTTGAGCAGAAGCTTAACAGGTTAGTATCTGTGATTGATCAAAACAGGGACTAATGTGCCTCGAACGCGTACTGGCTCTGCACAGTTTTACAGGCAGGTGAGTGTAGCTGGTACTGCATGGAGGAGGCTTGCTTGACTCAAGGAGACCCAATTTGCTTTATTGGTATATGGCCTTTTGTAAACACTCTCTGGTATTCCAGAGACCATCTGTACACTTGCATGTGTTGGCTCAATAACATCTTTCCAATGTTTACATTCAGGTCTCAACAGCAGGCCTTATCGCCTCTCTTCTTGCAGGTATCCAGTTTAGAGGCAAGGGGCCTTTAACTTTTTGTGGGGGCTTTGGGCATCCCCTGGCCAACATCTCTTTGGAGAAATAATCCCATTGGCTGATGTCAGAGTTCCTGCGTAATAGATTTTGCTTAAGTGCAATAGCTTAAGAGGAGACTTTAGTATTATATTTGTTCTGATATAGAATAATCCTGTTCACAGTTGCTATGTCTATTAGTCAATTACAAGAAGGCAGTTATACCAGTTTTTATGAAGATTACCTCATATAATATTTGTCTCCAATTTACAGTTGGAGAAACAATCATCATCATCATTTCTCCTTTTCTATGGGGGGGGGGTAAGAAAGTTTCTCGTAATTAAACCTTTGCGGCCCTAGAAAGTTAAGTTTCGTTAGGACTCATATAATAGTGTTACAAGGAGCTCCACAGAGGGGTTTGTTTTTATGTAGCAATCTGAGGTTCTTTCTTCCTTTCACTGTCGGGACGGGCCAACCTTTCGTTGCCAACTTTCTGGTAACTATCCTACTCAGTGCAAAGCTGGATATTTTTCTTTCTCAGCCATTTAAGTTTGGTGACATTTTTGACCTGTTGGAACATACAGATCTTTCCCCATAGTTAGCTTTAAGATTAAATTGCGGTTTTTAACAGGAAGGTTTCATTTCTATCTGTATCCGCCCCCCATTTTTTTTTTATTTATGGGGGGTTGCTTTTTCGACCCATGAGTCTCCAGAAGGCCATGTTGTATTATAACCATTACTAAAAGGTGGAATCAAGGCACAGCTTTCATCGAATTCACCTCATGCTTTTGGGCTGACTGTATGTGAGTTAACTTGGGGCCAAACTTAATTTTTTTGTTAAGTCATCTATAGGTGAAGAGCAATGCTACAGAGGTTGATACCGTGCATACAATAGGAAAAATTATAGAGAACTTTGTATGTGCCAATCCCAAAGTTATTGTTATACAGACTTTAGGTAGAACAAACGTGGACAACAGCAATTTATATCTCCGTTTAAACTCAGATGCATTACTGTTTTTAATCAGAGCCTGTAACCAATGTTGTTAATATACACATATTTACTTTTACTGAATCCTAAATGCCACCATGTAACCTGTATACCGTGTCTGGGCAAAACGTGGATACTCTTGTGAAACTCACGTCAATTAAATATGCAATTAATCGAATATTACACCCATGTCCCTCTCCTGCCCTCCCGCCACTTCCCAATTCACCATTTCAGTTCTTTTCTGATGCAGTCTTCTGTTGTTGTTTTTTACTATGCATCCCTCTCCATGAAGAAATCATTTATATACTGGGCATTGGCTTAGTGCATTTCCACATATGGGGACACCATTTGTCGTTTGTTTTTCTGGGACTGTGTTACTTCAGCCTTAACATAATGTTTTCTAGCGTCATCCACTTTACTTGCCAAAGTCATGATGTTGTCCCTCTTACCGCTGCATAGAACTCCATTGTACATGTTACCACATTTTCTCTATCCACTATCCAGTTGAGGGGACACCTGGGCCTGTTCCAGTCTTTAGCTATTGTGAACAGAGCTGCCAATAAACATAGCTGTTATGTATCTCTCAGAGATTAGTAAGATGAGTCTTGTGGAATGACTGCAGTCAAAGTGGTAGGCTATCATTTTGAGTCTCCTTACAGGGTCTCCACACTGCTCTTCCGTAGTGGTTGTACAGTTTAATTCTCACCAGCAGTGGATGGTTTGTTCTCCTTTCCCCACAACCTCTTCCAGCAGCTTGCGTATCATTCGTATTCCTGATTCCTAGCCAGTCTTATTGGAGTAAGTGAAATCCAGATGGTTTTAATTTGCATTCCGTTATTAGTTAGTGAGTTGTAACACTTCTTAAGGATGTTTCTTACGCCATCCTCTAATTCACTCCTCTGTGAAGCTCTATTCAGATCTTTGCTCATCTTTTGAGGATTCATTTGTTCTTCTTCTTTTGTTTTTTGTAGTTAGCGTGATATCTGGAAATTAATGCTTTGTCAGATGTATCGCCAGTGAAGGTTTCCATTCCCACTCTGTGGATTTCTCTTCACTTCCTTGTTTCTTTGATTGTACAAAAGCTTTGAGTTTAATGAAAGTCCCATTGTCAATTGTCAATCTTATTTCTTGTGCCAGCTTGCGTCTGATTTAGGCAAGTCTTTTCCTACGCCCTATGTCTTGTGTTGCTGCCACAGTTTTTCCTTCTATCGTCTCAGAGTTTGGGGTATCACACTGAGGTCTTTGATCCATCTTGGAGTTGACTTTTGTACAGCGGTGAGAGGTAGGGGTTTTAATCTTCATTCTTCTGCAAGTGGTGATCCAACAACTTTCTTTTAAACATAAAGATATATATTTAGAACACTTTAATGAACAAATGCCTTTTGATTCTACCTAAAAAGCAATCCAGCTTGGGGCTGCGAGAGATGGCCTAGCGCGTTTAAGAGCGCCGACCGCAATCATATATAACAGCGACCCGGTTTCGCATCCAGACACCCACATGGCGGGTGAGGGGTGGGGGGGGGGGGGGGTGGGGGCGAAACCGTCTGAAACTCCAACTCCAGAGGAACTCCAGCCTCCAGGGGAATCCGAAGCCCACTTCTGACCTCGCGCGGCATTGCCGACACGGGTGCACAGACTTGCATGCAGACAATACATTCGTACACATACAGAAATAAATAAAATTAATTAAAAAAAATTTTTTAAAAAAAGAATCCAGCTTGACAGCTAAACACTTCAGAGCACAGTAGGTTACATTATATCCTTTAACAAACATTCTACTATGAGCCATGGTGAAACTAGAAGAAACATCACTAGCTTCACTTTACTGCCACAATATCATTAGTTATCATTTTTCCAGTAGAAGGAAATCAACAACTTGCTAGGGCAAGAAGCAAGAAAAGGAAATTAAAGGAGACTAATTGGAAAAAGAGAATTCACACTATTCCCTTTGCGTTGCTGCTGATATGATTGTTTACTTAAGGGAAGCAAAAAACTCACCAGAAATCTGCTAGAAACGATTAAGAGCTCAGTAAAGTGGCAGGATACAAATCAACCTTAGAAAAATCAGTTAGCCTTTCTTTACAATCAACAACAAGCAACTTGCAAGAAGGAAATTCAATGAGACCTTCCACCTCACAATACCCTCAAAAACCAATAAAATACCCTATGAACAAACCTAAACAAAGACACCAAAGATCTCTACAACAAAAAATTTTAAACCCTCGGAAGAAGGAAATTGAAGAGACATCAGAATTATTCGTGAAACACCTCCCATGCTCATTGGATTGGAAAAATTAATTATAGTAAAAATCAGTCCATTCTTACACCATAACTGCTGTATAGATTTAGTGAAATCCCAATTAGAATCCCAAGAGTTTCTTCACAGACTTCGGAAATCATCAGTCCTTAATTTCAATTTGAAAAATAAAAGACCCCGAATTAGCCAAAACAACCTGAGTGAAAGAGAGCCAAACACAGTGGCGGATCCTCAGGTATTACCAGACTTCAAACTATTCACTTACAGGAGTTTCCTCATCAGCTCACTAAAAACACCTTGGTACTGCGCCACAAAACAGACCTGTTGACCCAATGGAACAAAACCAAAGAAAATCACAAACTTGTGAGCAACATAACCAATTTCCAGCCTATCGTTAACATAATTTGACAAGGGGGCCAACGAAGACCACAATGGAGAAAAGACAGCAAATCTTCAGAAGTGGTGTTTGCAAAACTGGATACCACTTGTGGAAGGAATGCAAAGTTAAACCCCTACCTCCCACCCTGTGCAAACGTCAACTCCAGATGGGATTTAAAGACCTCAACTTGAAACCCAAACTCTCAAGGTGATAGAGGGACATGAAATGTTTGCAGCAGACTACAAGACCATATGTGTAGGAAAAGACTCTAAACGTCAGGCACAGCAGCTGTGCGTAAGAATTAAACCCAACAATTGACAAATGGGACCTCATTTAAACTCAAAAAGGCTTCTGACGTTACACAAAGAAACAATTCAAAGGGCTGTCCCAGTCCGTTGTCCACGGGCTCAATACCTTTCAATCCTACTAATGAAGCACATGCAAATTAGATATTTTAGGTATTTATAAACTCAGTCTATAACGCTATTCATAGCCTTTCGATCCTACAATGAAGCACAAACACAATTAGATATTTATGGAGTTGTTTAAAAGTGCGTACTTTAATTGTCCCTATGGTAGGTTACTTCGGTAAAGACACAGATGTTTGGACGGTATGTCAATTCATGACCTACATTTTCTTCTGTCAAGATTATGGCAGGGTCTTTGTGTGTTTATAACATCTCCTAAACCATTAGAGGATGTAAGCTTGTTGACATCAGCCGGTGGGTTATCCTTCCAAGGAGAGAACCAATAGCCAATTATGTTTGGGAATATACAGCCATATGGCTGCCACTGCCGCACAGTATTTCCAGGCAGATGAGGTTGTAGCTTGGTGTGACGGAGGAGTCTTGCTTGCATCAAGGAGACCTAGTATTTGCTTTATTGTTTAAGTGGCCTTTGGTAACACTCTCCTGAGCCATCCCATAACTGCTTGCAAAATTGGTTTTACATGAAGGATGCCTTGTACTCACAAATTATCACCATTATTGTTAAAAAAAAAATTGAAAACAAAACAAAACAAAAAAACAGAGAATGCATGCAGAAAACTTACGGCAGAATGCACGACCTGCGATGGGTAGGGTGGGTGGGGGGGAAGGGAAGGGGATATATGCCTGAACTGAATTGGAAAATGATGTATGAAATACACAAAGCATCAATAAAAATAAATTAAAAAAAAAAGAAACAATCAAGGAAGTGAAAAGAAATCCGTGCCACAGAGTGGGAGGAAACCTTCACAGCAGATACATCTGACAAAGCATTGATTTCCAGAATATATAAACTACTCAAAAACAGAGAAGAAGGAAAACAAAGGACCCACTCAATAGATGGAGCAAAGAGCTGAAGAGAGACTTCACAAGTGACGAATTAGAGATGGCTGAGAAACATCTTAAGAAGTGGTCACCATCGCTAATAATTAAGGAAATGCAAATCAAAACCACTTTAAGATATCATCTTACTCCAATAAGACTGGCTAGAATCAAGAAAACAAATGATACCAAGTGCTGGAGAAGTTGTGGGGAAAGGGGAACACTCATCCACTGCTGGTGGGAATGGAAAGCCACTGTGGAAAGCAGTGTGGAGAACCCTTGGAAGACTTGGAATGAACTTGCCACCCGACCCAGCCATACCACTCCTGAGCATGTACCCTCAAGACTCATCTTACTGCAGAGACACATGCACAGCCATGTTTATTGCAGCTCTCTCCACAATAGCAAGGACTGGAACCAACCCAAGTGCCCCTCAACTGACAAGTGGATAGAGAAAATGTGGTACATCTACACAATGGAGTTCTATGCAGTGGTAAAGAAAGATGACATCCTGAGCTTTACAGGTAAATGGCTGGAGCTAGAAGATATCATGCTGAATGAAGTAACACAGTCCCAGAAAAACAAAGGACAAGGACGAATGGTATCCCTCATCTGTGGATGCTAGCACCTCTTACCTATTGTATGGCAAACTGAGCAATGTCAATGTGATTTGAAAACAACTGTGCTCTCATATTGTGAATCCTTTAAAATATAATAACAAGTAAAAAAATTAAAAAGTAGAAGGAAATCTTATCTTCCCCTTAAGTTATCATGCCACACAGGTTTTTTAAATATTAATGAAAATCCTGGAAAATATACTATCAGAAGGAATTAAGGTAAGTATTGAACATGTTGTCAGAGTGGTTCTTCCAGTGAAGTTTAGTCTATTTCTTCCATCTGTGAGGTGTCATCATCTCCTTCAACCTTGAAACAGTTCATTCCTGGCCACATTTCAGGTGCATATGTACCCACTCTCCATCATGTCTATTTAATGCTGAAAATATTCTGTCTGATAAACAGTGTAAGGTGAGGGTCTGCACCTGCTTTTGTTCTCACACTGTTTCTCACAGCAACCCCTTACTGTGTGGTGGTATCACTGTTAGTTATAGACTGAATTCTTACATTACCTAAAGAATTGGGCTATTTTGGTCTTTATAGCATTTTCTCAATAAGTATTTATTGGGTAAGTGACTACCCTTTCTTTGTATAGAATCAAATATTGTGACTTTATGTCTTACATCTTTGGGACATGGCCCATTTTGTGTTTTCTCTCTCTCTCTCTCTCTCTCTCTCTCTCTCTCTCTCTCTCTCTCCTCATCTTTCTCTCCCCTTTCATCTCCCTCTCTTCCTCTCTTTCTCTTTCTGTATAAATTTAGAAATATTAGTTAAGATATTCCAAAACAAACTTAAAAACTTTATTCCACTTGAATTAAATCCATAGAGATTAATTTGAAAAGAATGCATTTCTATAATAATGACTGATGCCCCTTAAGCCTCAAACTTAAAATAAATTCTCGATGTTTAATATCTAAAAATGTAGCTGTTGAGTTGTATTGTGTCAATGAAAATGATCTAAACTCAGGCTGTGAAGGGAAGTTTCCAATATACTATAAAAGCTCTCTCTTATTAAATTTGTAATCAGAATTGGCATATAGATTTTCATCCTGAAGTATAAACGTTTATCAACCATCAGTACACTCTAAAATACATTTTCAGGGTTTTGTATAATGTGAAAACAGAGTTTGAACTAATTAATATTCATATTATAACCAGAGTCACATGAAACAGCTTATCTGAGTGATATGTGTAGATCTTTGCCCTTGATCAGGGGTTCTACTTTATGAGGGGATTGGAAACTATTTCTTTGGTTTTCTTTGATGTTCAGATGCCAAAATCAATTTTACACCTTTTGGAACAAAGTAGCTGTAGGTAAAGAGGTTGACAGCTCTTGGGAAGGTTAACTAGAGATAATTATGATTTGATCAACCTGATTTTCCTTCAGAAATTTTAACTAATTGTTTGTTCAGAAAGGGAAGATTTTGTTTTTTTCATATAAAGAATTTTTTTGTTTTCTGAACTCACAGATTATCAATCTTGCTACATATATTGTAGAATCAAGGATTGGGTGAAGTTGATACGAATTTTTTAAAGATTTGGAGGCAGGAGAGATAGCTCAGCAGTTAAGAGCACTGGCTGTTCTTACAGAGGACGTGGGTTCAAAATCCTAGTACACACATGGTTGCTAGCAACTGTCAGTAACTCCAGTTCCAGGGGACCCAAAGCCCTCTTCTGTACTCCACAGGCATTGCATGATGTAGGTGTACTTACATACATGCAGATAATACATTCATACACATAAAATAAAAATAATAAAATATCTTAAAAGAAAGATTTTATCATTTTTGGAGAGTATGTACTATATTAACACATGTTGGCAATTTTTGAGGCAATATAAACTAATATGTGTACTTTAAAATCTTATATTTAATGCAAAAAAATGACAAAATTGTAAAACAGTGAAGTATAATTTGGTATTTACTTCACTTTATTTAGTTCTTATTCTCATTTGCTCCATAAATACCATTAAATGATTTTTGAAGTGTTTGTTTATATGAATATGTGTTTGTGTATGTGTGCCATGCACATGTGTGGTGTGAGTCTACGTGCACATTTGTGCATGTACGTGGAGTCCAGAGTCAATCTTACTTGGCATTCCTCAGGCCTGTCCACCTTGTGTTTTGAGATAGGTTCTCTCCTGGCCTGTGGCTTACTAAACAGGCTGGGCTGCTCCTGTAAGCTCCAACTGTACCTACAAGCACATGCCACCACTCCGGGCTTCATTGATGTGGGTGCTAGAGATCCAGCTCAGGTCCTCATGCTTGCAAGGCGAGCACTGTCCTAACCAAGCTATGTCCTCAGTCATGTAAAAGGATTTTTTTTACTTTAGACCTAAACAGAACATTATAAAATAATTTGTGCTTCATTATAAGGTATTTCTCATAGTCTGGAGTCTGATCAAGTTTGCCTTTGTAATCTTTTATATGAAATGTAATTCTCATGTTACCATAAAATTGAGACCTTTATGAAGGGATTTCCTTTGAAAGCTTCTTGACTAATGAAGTTCTCCAAGGCTATTTATATATGAAATGAAACCATCATTTCCATGCTTTGTCACCTCAGTAATGTACCCCACTTTTAGGCTAATAGAGCACCTCTTCATAGTACATTGGATTTTGATTCACAGGCAGCTTGTGTTCTAATTTGGCCAATGAAGACTGTTTGATTTAAAAAGTTAGGTGCCCAGATATTTTAATGATAGTGCAAGACAATAGTAGAAAAATATGAAGTAGTACTTGGTTAATTACAGGCAACAAATGCAAAAGATACAAAGGAGAGAAAGATCAAGACACTAGAACAGTCTGGGAAAACAAAGAGGACAAAATCTGAGGTAAAGTTTGAAGAAGAAATGGGAATTGGAGAAAGGGGGAAGTGTACATATCTAGTAGAAGTGGAGCTTGATCTGGGAAATGTGGCCAGTGGTATGCTTGGCCCTGGTCTTCATGGAAGAGAGTTGAGTGTACTAAGGCTAAAAAGGCTAACCACAAACAGTAATGGAGAACTTTGCAGTATGGAGAATAAGAGTCCACTTTACCATGAACTGTGTTTGTTACTTAAATTGGAACTTGACTGGTATCTTAGGCAAACTTGTCCTTCAGAAGTATGGAGAAAACATTACAGTGACAAACACAGTAGGCAAAGTGATCCCTTCTGTGATTTTCATTCCATGAACAAGGCGATAAAAATATAAATCTGCTGTGATGCTACAAAAGGACATTAATAAATGGCTGCAAATTGTGTCATAGTGAAGACCTCTCAGTGCTTGATGACTGGTTAAGGTGTTCGGACCTTAGACCTGGTGTATGTGTGAAGGTGGGGTAAGAATGGAAAGAATACATTGAGAGTGTGATAAGGTTTGTGAGAAATGGGCTTGGAAATAATGGCTGTAGCCCCAGCATGTGGAAGCCTGAGGTGGGAGGGGCACCTCACAGTTGAGGCCAACTTGGGCTACACAGCAAAAGGTGCATCAAAAATACTTTGTGAGGGATTGGAGGGATTGCTCACTGGTTAGAGCACTGGGTGCTCTTGCACAGGACCCAGGTCTGATTACCAGCACCCACATGTCAGCTAACAACTGTCTGTACCTCCAATTCCCAGGGAATCCAACACCCTCTTCTAACCTCCATCAGCACTCAATGACACAGGTGCACTTATACATGGAGGCAATACATTGATACACATAAAATTAAAATTAAAATTTTTAATACTTTATGAATTCATATTCTTGTCCAATTCATTCATGCCTCTGGGTGTGTTGTCCATTCCTTCATGAATATATTTGCACAGCACTTTAAGATCATCCTTTAAGACATCTATTAAAATTAATTCACATGTATAAACTGAGACTAACCTGCTTTTGAACAGTTCTGATTCAGCAACCTTCTTCCTGCAGTAACCCTTAATCTTTCTCACAAACTGTAAGTGGAACCCAGGACTAAGAAAGGCTTTCCAATGAGTGACTGTCGGAAACTGATAAGAAAAGTGTTCTTAGGGCTTAGTACCATAAGTTACTAAAACATATATCTTTGCAGTCTGCTGTTTTCTCCTGTCAACCACTGACATCTGAAAGATTTACTGATTAACTTCAAAATTACCAAGGCTTATATAGTGCTGTGAACTTGTAGGCTAATCACAAATGTGCAACTACAATTAATATCTCTCCTACTTTAGGGAACTAGTAGGACTTACATGTATAGCCAGGCATGGTGGCGCATGCCTTTAACCCTAGCACTCGGGAGGCAGTGGCAGGAGGATCTTTGTGAGTTCAAGGCCAGCTTGGTCTACAGAGTGAGTTCCAGGACAGCTGGGGCTATAGGGAGACCCTGACTCAAAAAAAAACCAAAAAAAAAAGATATGTTCAAACTCTCTTTCCAGATACCAGGGACAGTTAAAGTTTCTGTAACCCTCGTGTAAGAGCTGTTTGGGTCTTATAAGTGTAATGTCCCACCACATGAGTGAACAGGCCGAGAGTCTTTTGAGAATTATTAAGGGAGAAACTGGGAGAAAAAAAACAAATCCCAGATCTAAGACACTGACATGGATAGGCCCATCCAAATCTAAGATAACGATGTAGCTAGGGTCCATCTCAAACCCGTTCTTTTTATACTAGAGAGTGGTTTTCTTTTCCTGTCTGTCTGTCTCACTTTGGTTTATTGTAGATCACATTGCCCTGAGGGTGAAAATGTTTCACATAGAAAAACACATAGCATGCTGGCCATAATCTAAACTTAAACTGTCCTTTCTCTCAACAGTCACATGGCTAAGACTAAAATGTTCCAAGCCTACAGAGATTTTCATTACGTTGTATTGTTTTCAATTGTATTTCAACGAGGAATTCCATGGGGCGTCCCTAAGGATTCATTGCAAAACTGTGAAGATGAAAACCCCCATTTCCCAAAGGGCCACTGAGAAGAAGGGCCTTCAGCCTTAACAAAGAGTTTCACCTCGATTTGACGTGACAGTTCAGGATTCTCTTCTACGTTTTCTCACGCTTCCTGCCCAACATTAAGAAGCATGTTTCTGCTGCTCTTGCTGATCCACTCTCCCGCCTTTGCTTTGCCTTTACAATCTGTCCAATCTGAATTAACCTCTACCTCACACCAAATATACCAGTAAATCCACCACAGCATCTGTCCTGTTTGAGATTTCAGCTCATGGAGAGGCACTGAGAAAACCCTAGCTCCAATGTTACTGACATGGGAGGCTCTGCAGCTGTTTATCAGCAGACAGCCTGGGAGGAAAAGAGAAAATGGATTGATGGGATGCTGTCTTGCTAAATCCGGCCCACCGCTGTTATCTTTTCTTTACTGCTTCCTCTAAAAGGCATCGTTTCAATGCACTGATCTTTTAAACAGCCATTCAGTGGGAATTGGGCCAGAACTTTGCTAAGGGTCACATTCACCAGCCTGACAGTTGTACATTTACAAAAGAAATGCCATGAATTTATTCAGCATCAAAAAACCTTTGCATCTTTTACCACCCAGCTACATTTCACACTGTATTACCATCAGAGTACTGTAATAGCTGTATAAATTCCATCCAGATTCTTCATTTAATTAACCAGTGTCTTTGAACAAAAATAAAAGTGCTGTTTATATGGAGGAATAAAAGCTGCATAAAGCGAGTGTGAAAGAGACGAATCATGAAATAGTTATTCTTCACTGCAACCAGAGTGATTTTCCTGCTCTTCCTCCTTTGCTTCAGAAGTGTTTATCTTATTTTTTTTAAGTTTGATTTAATGGAAAATGGGGAGCAGTTAGCGGCCTCAAATACATTTTAGTCTGTAGTTATGGTCACATCGTAAGCTAGTGCATGGCTGGTAGTGCTGTGATAATTGTCACCTATGAATGAATTGGTTTTTTTGTTTTGTTTTTTTTTATTAATTTTTTTATTTATTTCTGTATGTGTATGAATGTACTGTGTGCATGCAAGTCTGTGCACCCGTGTCGTGCAACGCCGCGGAGGTCAGAAGAGGATCTCGGATTCCCCTGGAACTGGAGTTCTCCTGGAATTGGAGCCTCAGACGGTTCTCAGCCGCCATGTGGGTGCTGGGGATCGAACCCGGGTCCTCTGCAAGAGCGGTCGGCGCTCTTAACTGCTAGGCCAACTCTCCAGCCCCGAATGAATTGTTTTTTAAATATTTTGTGTATTTGAAAAGGTAGTGTAGACTTCGTAGCCAAGAACATGAGCCCTGTAACGGGACTGGTGGGTTCCAGTCCTAGCTGTGCCACTTACAGTCGGGTTAGCTACTTAAACATTCAGTTTCCTGTCTTTGAAATGAGAATAGTAATAGACATGGCTCACATTGGTGTGCAGATTAGCTCACTTGACACATAGGCCCTGTAGAATAGGGCTGGCACACGGAGCTATTACCTCCCGTGCACTCAGCCACAGGCTCCTGTGAGGTTGGCCCACTGGGTCACTGGCGACTTTCTGATCACCTGGGCTGACACGTGTGGTGGGCTAGGCAGAAGCCCTTTTCTCTCCCAGACCCGTGTTCCCAAAGGTACTCTTCTGTTATAAGACATGTACTTTGAGATACATGGAAATAAAATTCTGAGTCAAAAGTATAGAAAGCAGGTGACTGGCCACAGTACTCCATTTTGTGCCCCGCAGTCAGATTTACCTTTTAGATTTTATTTTATATGCTCATGTTTTATTCACAGTGCTGAGCATGTAACCCAGAGCTGTGTGTGTGTCACACCCAACCCTTGGGCTTCCATTTCTAATATGCTTTTTTGTGTCATTTTCCTCTCAGAAGGCTTCAAATGTTCCACAGAGCCAAGAGCCTTTGCCCATCGTGCCATATCTGCCAGAACTTGTCCCTTTCTCCTCTCCCCCAAAATCCATTATTCCCCTGTAGGAAGCATCTACCCCAGTGAAAATCCATCTTGAGTCATTCCTGGGACAGACCACATTCCTTTTTGCCTTGCTCATTTGTTCATGTTGTCTTTTCTGGTGTTGTTGCTGTTGTTTAAATCTGCTTTATCTAACATAACTGACTTCCTCCATTTCTTGAAGCCATGCCTTATATTCTAAGCTGAGCCAAAAGGGGGTAGGTAGTACTTAATCTTTGGTATTTGCATCACATCACATGAGTGCTTGAAGCAGAAGCTAAATTCATGTCGTTGATGACCTAGCCATTGTGTTCTTCTTCCAAACCATACTGAGACTGCTTTGTGCCATCTCTACTACACCACACACACACACACACACACACACACACACACACACACACACACTTTTCCAAGCTGTGGTTAGTTTCATCTGCCTCCTTCCTCTTCTTTCCACTTCTACTCTTGTCCTCCCCTACAAGCTGCCCTTACCAGAACAGTGAAAGCAAACTTAAGATTTAAGCCAGTTCCTATTTCTTTTCTCCTCAAAACCTCCACTCACTTCCTGACTCATCTCGGGAGAATCCAGGCTCCTTCCAGTTGAGGTGCACCTCTCCAGACCACCTGTCCCCACAGTGAGTCCTGTTCCCCTCCACCTCATAGCATATGAGCACCCTCTCCTTCCCATCTTCTGCACTGCTTCTGCTTCACTAGCCTTCTTGACATCCACCCAAGATGCAAAGCCCAGCCCCAACCCAGAGCTTTGCACACTTGTTCATTTTTCCCAGAAACCTCCCTTTTTGGGAAATCATGACATCACTACTTCTGTGATCTTCATTGATAATCCATAAGCTTCTGTCTGTCTGTCCAAACCAGAATGTGGATTTTGAAGGATGAAAGTATTATTTATATTGTTGGTGCTTATTTTAGAAATTGACATATAATGAGTATTTACTAAATAGGTGTCAAATATCTGAGTACAAACAGACCCTTGGTAATATTACCATATCCCTACCTCTCAGCACTTCAAATGTATTTAGACCCAAGCACAAGCAAATGCTCTATAACAGCTCCAAGAAAATTAAACTAGCCATAGTTTAATATGAGCCATGACAATTGGAGCAGAAAGTTCCATTGCAAAGAAGAGAGATGCCACTAAAGAAATGGTTTATGCTGTAATGGCTGCCATGTTAAATTATACAGCTGTCCTAGGGGACTCTTCCACCCAGCACCAAGGCATATTTTGAGAGCACAAGTGATTTTTGCCACCCAAAACTTCCTAAGGTGGAGAGTATAGCTGCTGTATAGATGGTGTTTTAGTGGTTTATTCTGCCATTCAAAGTAGTAAAATGACGAAAAGAGAACATTAATATTAGAATCAAGGAGACCTGAGTTCAAATTTTATACTACTATATGTCCTTATCAGCTTGTGTTTTCTTTCTCTAAGTCTCTCACTGCCTGCGTATGAATGGTTTATAATGCCTTTCACTAGCTTTCACTCTACAGTTAAATGACAGAAGGCAGACAAAGCACCTGATATATATTTCATAATTGTCTTATGAACATTGCATTCAACAGTTAGATTTTGTGCTACTCAGTTCCACCTTTTGGTGTAAACCAAACCAAAAGCAACAGTCTGCTGTCTAGGAAGGAGTTTACTCCTGGGGCTTGGGCCACCAAGCAGCTGCTTGATGCCGTGGCTCCCAGCAGCATCCGATGAAGCCTGCTGGCCTCTTTAGAACAGCAGCCCTACTACCACCTCAGCTTTGCTGTAGCCTGCCCTTTCTGTGTTTTGAAACAGCTCCTATTCTTCTATTTTCCGTTTTCAGCTTTGCTCGCCTTCCTTCGTTTTTCCAAATGTTCTGCTAGGTGTGTGAAGTTAAAGATGCTATATTGAAAAATTTCCAAGACACTAACAAAAGAAGCAGCTGGTCCACATAATGAAATCACATCTGTTATTTTAAGTGGTGAATGAAGAACATATATGTATTAAGTTTGGGGATTATAGCTGCAAAAATGGGGACTATTTTTGACATTTGTATTTACTGGTCATGAACTTTCGACTCCTTAGGAAGCCAAAGCTGTAGCTGAGGAAATGAGAGCTCTGCGAAGCCGGATTCATCTTGCTGAGGCTGCACAAAGGCAGGCACACAGTATGGAAATGGACTATGAAGAAGTGATCGGCCTGCAGGAGGCTGAGATCTCAGAGCTAAAGGCTCAGCTTGCTGATTATTCTGACCAAAATAAAGTAAGCAAAACAGTCCTCTCTTCTAGTTACCATGGTTTCCGTGCTGCTGTCATGTATCCTGTATTCATTTTCTTTTCATCTGTACTTCCAAACTAGGTCAGTGTTTGTCTTCTATTATTCAATGATAGGATGTTGTGTCATGAACAGGGGGGCATGAAAGTTATGAGCCCGCTTTTTCCCTAATGGCTTTGGGATGGAAGAGCATGTGCCTCCAATTTATTTGGGTCATTGGTCACGTTGTTCCATTCAGGCATTCGGTCCTGCAACTATTTAACACTTAATTGATTACACTGGTTTTCTCTCTCTGTTTTTGAGCTTGCTAATTTGTCTTGTGAAGATAGGAGGAGGGGACTCAAGAGCACAGTTCTGCTCTTTAGTTAGCACACTAAGGATGTGTTCAAGTTAAAGAGTTTTTGTACAAGACCCACAGTGATTAATGGGAAGAAGCCAAGTTTGAATGTGGTTGCTTTCTTTTTTCTTTTAATATGTATACTAAATTAGTATCTTCTAGACCTCTCAGTTTCAGTATAGATATTGAATACCTTTCAGGAAGCAATAAGACCTTTCTACATGTGAATTGTTTTACATTGTGCATACTTTATTCATTGATTAGCCTTCAAAAACTGCAGTAGACACACACACACACACACACACACACATATATTACTGAAGGTGGAAAATAGAATGATTGAAGCAGATATTTTATAACTTCATAGAACTCTTCAGTTATAAGCAATGAGTATTTATATCTGTAATCCAATCAGCTTTCAAGAGAACATAAAGTAAATTTGAGCTATTTATGAATATTTAAGCATATAAGACTTAAATTCTTTAAATATAACAATAAATATATTTAAATATATTTAAATTCTTTAAATATAACAAATGAAAATGAAGCTAGTTTTAGAAAAGCAAATTTTAGCAGAAAATCTGAAATTGTCTTTGCTTAGCCCTGGAGAGTCACTCTGCTTTCCTCCTGTCTGCCGTGTCAAGCAGCCTCGCAGGGGGAGCACTGCCTGCCTGTGACAACACCATGAGGCCATGCAGAATACATAGGACTTGCCAAGAAGCACTGCTTGGGAATGCTACATGAATTGCTTGGTTTTGATATTTATTCACTTTGAAAATAAATGTGACTATATCTTGTAATCTAATTATGAAAATATTTAGAAATCACCAAAAAATTAAAAATATTCCTTTAATAATTACAGTTAATTTTAGAATGAAAATTAACTGTGTTCAGTAGTTAATTTTTCTGTTTATTTTCAGGGCTACAGACTGAACTAGGACCTCCCACGCACTAGGCTAGTGCTCTGTTGTTAAGCTGTATCCCTAGCCCTTTATTTTTACTAATATACTTTTAAGAAGTTTACACAAAGTTGTTCAATGCTTCTGTTGAATTTTTTGAAGTTTTATTAGTGCATGCGTGCTTGGAGGGGCATATGCACATGCATGATGGGTGGATTCTTGTGCCCTGCTGCACATGTGGAGATCAGAGGACAGTTCTGTGGAGTAGATTCTCTCCATCCACCTTTACATGGGTTCCTGGGTTGAACTAAGAGTACAAAACTTGCACAGCAAGCACTGTTACCCACCAAACCATTGTGTTAGCCCCTAGTGTTTGGTTTTGCTTTAGTTGTTGTTTATTTTGGTCCTAATTAATCAGGTTCTCAATCTTTTTAGCCTAATGTGGGATTTCATTCCATCCCTATTAATAAGAGCCTAAACTACCTTTCTAAAAACAATCTTTTTTTCATTTTCCTCAATAAAGAGATATTAAACATAGGCATCAGAATATCAAATATTTTCTATCTCAATACCAGTTAAAAAAGATAATCTCTTTAAATTTTATGTAATATTGCTTATGGAGACATTGATCAACATGTTACCTAATATGGATTCAAATATTTGTGTGTGTGTGTGTGTGTGTGTGTGTGTGTGTGTGTACACGCACTGTGTACACATGTGCGGGGAGGGTGACTGCTTGTGTCTAGCTGCACATGTGTGTGTACTTGTGTGTGGAGGCCAGAAGCCAGCCTCAGGAGTCTTTCCTCAGGAGCTGTCCACCTTGGTTTTTGTTTGTTCTGTTGTATTTGTTTCTTTTTATACCTGGTCTCTCTTTGGGATGTAGAGCTCACTAATTAAGCAAGGTTGAGTGTCCAGCAGCCCCAGGGACCGTAGTGTCTCTGCATCTCCAGTGCTGGGGTGGCATGTATGTGCCACTGTACCTGGCTTTTTATGTGGGTGCTGGGGACGAAACTGGTCTTCCTGCTCGCACAGCTTTACTGACTGAGCTAGCCCCAAATATTTCTTTTTAAGACATAATTTCTTTCTATAATCATGTTTTAATTTTTATTATAATTTTTCATTGTATTTATATTATGTATTTATTCTCTAATGTATATTCGGGCTCTTTAAAATAACCGTTCCAAGGGACTGGAGAGATGACTCAGTAGTTAAGAGCAGTAGCTGTTTTTGCAAAGGACTAGGTTTGTTTGCCAGCACCCACATTGCGGCTAACAGTTTTCTAGGGGATCTGATGCCCCCTCTCCTGTCCTCTGTGGGCAGTACGCAGCATGAGTGCACTTACATACATCCAGGCAATGCATTCATACACATAAAATAAAATAATAAATAAAATATTGAAAGTAATGGTAATCACTTCAAGCTTTAGAGATACAGCATTGCTAATACCTGTGAAAACCCACAATAACCTCTCCCAGTTGAATCCACTGCCTTTGCCCCAAATATAACTACTTTGTTAGGCTTAGTCTTTACCATTTTCTTGACAATTTTACTACTTGTTTACCTACCCCTTAATGATACATTATTTAGTTTTGTCTGATTACCATGTGAATTAATAATTAATTAATGCCTTTTCAGTTTTTATATTTCCTTGCATGGCTAGTCTACCATGCAGTTATCCACTATGTATTTGATAGGCACTCCAATTATTTCTGTATTACCCCTGCTGTGAATCATGCTGCTAGGAACATTTTGATACATATGACCTTCTCCACATGTGTAATTGTTACACTCAAGGACTAGAATTGTTACATTGAATGAGAATTGCATGTTCAAGTTTATTAGTAAGTGCCTAATTATGTTATGTTGAAAAGATTTAAACCAATTTGCACTCCCACTGGCAACGAGTAAGAATTTCCATTCACACCAAATTCCTGCTGATCCTTCTACTTTTACTTTTTATCAGCCTGATTCGTATAATAATTATTATGCTAGTGTAGTTTCATTTGAATTTATCTGGTTACTAATGACTGACATTGTGATATGCTGGGAGCCGTAGACCCTGGCCCATGAGAACTGATTGCATGTGTCTCTCTCAGTGCCCCCACTGACATGAAGTTGGGAACTTGAAACTAACATGACGGGGTCATTTATGCACCTGAATTCCATAAACCTGGGATTTACCCCCACCCTATCCTAGATAGCCAATTGAGTGTATATTTATGCACTTACTAAGCATTTGTTCTCTCTGTGAAGTATACTTCCATATCTTTTCATTGTTTTTCCATTGGGCTATATATCGTTACTTAGAGATGTGTCATGATTCTCCTAGTTACTAATCCTTTATTCGTTTATATATTATTAAATCGCTTCCCTAAATCTGCAGCTTACATTTTCTGCAGAACTTTAGAGTAGAAAATAATCCTTAATGTTCTTGAAAACTTGTCAGTTGTTTCCCTCCTATGTTTTTTCAATGTTCTTCCAACTCAAAGATATTACATTTGCTGTTAGAAAGTTTTAAAGTTTTGATCCTCTGTTGTGGCACTATATGAAATGGAAAACCATTTCATTCTTCTGCTGTTCTAAATGAACAGTCAACTGCCTCATCCTTTCCTTAAAAACTCATACTTTCTTGATTGGTCTAGAAATCATCTCTGTACTCTGTCAAAGTTTCTTATGGGTCTGGATTCTATTTTTTCACTGCCCTATGTTTTTCCTTTGCAGATAACAGTTTATTGCTTCTGAAGTTTTTTTTTGTTGTTGTTTTTTGTTTTTTTTTTTGTCTTTTCGAGACAGGGTCTCCCTGTAGCCCCAGCTGTCCTGGAACTCACTCTGTAGACCAGGCTGGCCTTGAACTCACAAAGATCCGCTTGCCTCTGCCTCCCAAGTGCTAGGATTAAAGGCGTGCACCACCACGCCCGGCCTGAGTATTTTTTAAATACTTGGTATTTTTATTTTATGTGTATGAGTACATGTAAGCACATCCATTTCATGCAGTGCCCACAGACATCAGAAGAGGGAGTTAGATTCCCTGGAACTGGAGTTACCAATGGTTGCTAGATGCCATGTGGGTTCTAGGAACTGAACCCAGGTCCTCTGCAAAAGCAGCCAGTGCTCCTAACTACTGAACCATCTCTCCAGCCTCCCTAAGTCTTACTTATAGTAAGTCTTGATATCTGATCATCCTGTCTACTTTTTCTTCAAAAGTTTGTTGGCTCCTCGACTGTTTTACTGAATATTTTAGGTTCAGCTTATGAATACCACCAAAACAAAACAAATAATAAGAATTTTTACTGAAGCTTATATGTATATTATATATATATTAAACATGTATATTACCTTAAGAATAATCTGCATATTTATTGTTCCTTTTGTTTATAAATACCACTGAGGCACAGAAAGGTTCCTTGCATTGTGACCAGAGACTCCTCTGTATAGGTTAGCAATCCTTCAGGACTTCTTGATGTTTGTTGCATAGTTTGTTTTGTAGTTGGTAGCTGCAAAAGTTCAAAGTGAGCTTGAAGAGATGTCTGCCACTGTTGGGTTCTGCTGTTGCAAGCAGTCCACTAGGTCAGGGCCACTGAGGTGTTGACTTCTCTCTTCATAACAGTTTCTTTGTGTGATTAACCATCAGTTACTTAGAGAACTATGTTAAAATCTTTCTCATGGTGTCTTTTCTATTCTTTTTCTGTTTTGAAGTAATGCATTCAGATACATTAAGGGTTAGAGTCATGTTATCATCTTTTATGAAAATGGCATGATTCTTCCATTTATGAATCTTTCCCCTGCTACCTATTTTCTGTTGACATTAAAATAGTTCCAGACTTTTCTTTTGGTCGGCATTTAGCTATGTAGTTTTTTGTTGTTGTTGTTGTCTTTTTGACACAGGGTCTCCCTGAAGCCCCAACTTGCTATGTAGATCAGGATGGCCTTGAACTCACAGAGATCTCCCTGCCTCTGCCTCGAGTGCTGGGATTAAAGGCATGTACCACTACATCTAGCAAGTGAATGATTATACTAGAATGTTTGACATTCTGCACTAACCTAAGTCATAAAATTAATAACTTTCCCCCTTCGACATATTGTAGCACTTTTGAACATAAACCTAATCCTCACCCATTTTCATTTCTATTGTTGGTAGCATTTTGGTTCTGTCTTGACTCTTGGCACTATTTCAATTTATAGTCAGAATTTGTCTAGATAGAGCCTAGGTTTACATTTTCTGTTCACCATTCTTTATTACATCTCAGACTTTCTTGCTAAAATCACTTCCTCTCTTCCTAAAACACTTCCTTTAAAATTCATGTAGTGAAGATCTGATGGATAATAAACTCTCCATATTGCTTGTCTGAAAACATGATTTTGTTTCTTGGTTGATTAGTTGGATTTGTTTGTTTGTTTGTTTGTTTGTTGTCTGAGACAGAATCTCACTATGTATCACTGGGAAGCCTAGACCTCTCTGTGTAGACCCTGCTGGCCTCAGAGAGATCTGCCTACCTCTGCCTCCTGAGTGCTGGGTTTAAAGGCGTGCACCACCATGCCCCACCTATGTGAAAACATCTTGATTCAACTTTTTTTTAATTTTTATTTATTCTTGTATGTGTATGAATGTACTGTCTGCATGTAGGTTTGTGCACCCGTGTTGCACAATACCGCGGAGGTCAGAAGAGGGCGTCAGATTCCCCTGGAACTGGAGTTAAAGACAGTTCTCAGCCGCCATGTGGGTGCTGGGGATCGAACCCAGGTCCTCTGCAAGAGCAGTCGGCACTCTTAACCGCAAGGCCATTTTAAAATATGTCTAGAGACCTCTGGAGTGTTGGTCTTAGAGTGCAATTTCATCCCTTGTTTTATGTTAGCTGTCCTCTCAGCTGTCAGTGATCTACAGTTTGCTTCTTCTGTGATTTTTAAGATCTCTCTGGATTTGATAGTTAGCATTTTGATTTCCCTTGAGTCATTTGTTGATTTCTTTTAATTTATGATACTTGGGACCCACTGAGCTTCCTGATCTGGGGAGCAATGTCAAGTGTCTGAAAGGCCCCACACTGCTTCTCTGTGACTCCTTCTGGTAGCTCTAATGCAATTTGGGAGATCTTCTGACTGTGTTCTCCTTACCTCTCCTTCATTAGCATTTCAATTTAGATATTTGTATACCCATTATCAGAAATTTCCTTATCTCTTCCTTCCCATTCACCCATTTTATTTTCAGCTGTATCAAATTGGGTATTATACTTTTAAGTCAATTTCTAATTTAAATGACTGCATTTTAAAGATTTTTGTGTAATTTAATCTCTATTTTTGAAAATTTTCTTGTCCCATAATTACATTTCAATTGCCTTTTATAATGTGTTTAATATAATGACTTGATGTTACATATCTGATTAATATTTACACTTTTAATAAATCTGGCACTAAAATTTATTTCCTTAAGCTGCCAGTCCATTGAACTTATTTCTTCATGTGTTTGATGATTTTAGTTTTTCTTGTAAGTTCCTGTTCTTTTAACATATTATATGTGTATGAAAATTTGTTGAAATTTGAAAATTAGAAAATTGAGCCGGGCGTGGTGGTGCACGCCTTTAATCCTAGCGCTTGGGAGGCAGAGGCAGGCGGATCTTTGTGAGTTCAAGGCCAGCCTGGTCTACAGAGTGAGTTCCAGGACAGCTGGGGCTACAGGGAGACCCTCTCTCGAAAAAAACCAAAAAAAATAAAAAGAAAAGAAAAATAGCCTTCCAGAAGTTTCACTATTGCTCCTATTAACCTAGGACCAATTTAAGTTAAAATTGTGATTATATATTTTCATGTCACCCAAGTTCTACAGACTCAGTTGCCAAACACCCATCTTTCTCCAGCACTCAGTCATTTTTCACTGTTGGGTGGGAGTGGTGGTTGGAATGTTTCAGTACTGACTTTCTTACTGACCAGAGCCAAAATCAGAGCTCTCTTTCTATGAAAATTATTTCACCTAATTCACTCATCAAGGTTTTGCTTGCTGCAGCCCAAAATGTAAGCCCCAGGTATCAGGATGCACCCTCAGAGGAAGCCACGATGCAAGCGCTCCTGCCCCATTGCTGCACCTCCCATGGCTACTGTGTCTCTGCTTTTTCTCTGCTAGTAACAGTTCGGCCTTACATGGGATGTTATTGTATGTGTGAACATGCCTATGTCTGTGAGTTTGCTTATCCAGCACTTTTAGCTATGCTATGTAAGTATGTGTTAAAGCAAGTTGCTAAAAAAAAAAAAGACTTTATAAATCACTATAAAAATCAATCAAAGTGATATGTAGCTTATCTCATAAAAAATAGTGTCCCTGAAAGTTTAGCTTTTAGATATTTCCTTAGTTATATTTCACCTCCCATCAAAATCAACAAAAATGTATGGAAAGTAAAAGCAAACAGATATTGGTTCATGAAAACTGAAAATAGAAACATTGTTGAAAATTAAAGAAATATGCACTGTGCTCCTTCTGCTATCTCTGTCCAGGAAAGTGCTCAGGATTTAAGAAAGAGAATCACAGTTCTTGACTGCCAGTTGCGGAAATCAGAAATGGCTGCAAAAACCTTTAAGGCATCCACTGAGAAACTACTTGATTTTGTAGAGGTAAGTTTTTCTTTTATAATTGACCTTCTCTCTCCTTGTATTCTATATCAGTGGGTTCAGCCAACCACAGATTGAAAATATTCAGGAACAGAAATTCCAGAAAGTTCCAAAAACCAGAATTTGAATTTGGCACATTGCAGGCACTATGCTGAATCTCTGCAAATGAAATGATGCATAAGCACCCTGCCACAGCCTTCTACCACCTTTCTCAGCACTAACTGCTTGTTTCTCATTCATATATCATGTAGTCAGACCTGAGTTGATTGCTCCTGGACTAAACATGTGCAGACTTTTATTTCCTGTCTTCATTGTAAAACTATTTAGGTAGCATTAGGATTGTACTGTCTAGAAATAATTTAAAGTATACATAGGCTGTACATAACTTACATGCATACTACTGTGGACTTTTATATCTCCAGTGATCCTGAAACCAATCCCCCATACATATATAAAGCTATATTGCATTTTTTAAGAAATGTTGCCAGGCCCAGAGGTACTATGCTTTAATCCCAACTTCTGGGGAGCCTGAGGCAAGAAGATAACAAATTCAAGGCCTTCTTGGTCTATGAAGTGAATCTAAATCCCGCCTAGGCAACTTAAGGAGATGCTGTCTCAAAATAAAAAGTGAAAGGAAAGCTAGGGATATGTTTCAGTGGTGGAATGCTTACCTAACATATATTCAATCCTCAGTACCAAGGGAGGAAGGTAGGGAAGGAAGAGGGGAAGATGGTAGAAGGTATTGGGAAATGGTGGGAAGGAAGAAGGGATAGAAAATAGGTACTGTCATAGAAGTCCAATGGTGTTTGGTAGTTACAAAAACATTCTCTTTCTCAAAGCAACAGCTCTCAGAGTCAGACTCAGAATTGGCTTTGTAACAGAAAAAGAATAGCTAACATTATATAGATTGTTAAGAAAAATAGTTGAGACACATTAACATATACTATATTTTAATGAATAGTTTCCTAAAAATCCTGATACACTGTAAACATAATTTGGTAACTGTTTACCCTATAAAGAAATTACGTAGGGGCGGGAGAAATGTCTCAATGATTTAGAGTGTTGTTCTTGCAAAGGACCTGAGTTCAGTTCCCAGCACCCAAGTAAGGTGGTGTACAATTACCTGTAACTCCAGCTCCAGGGAATACAGCACCCTTTTCTGGTTTCTCTGAGTACCTGCACACATTCACATAAAATTTTTTTAAATCTTAAAAAAAGAGAGAACAACCTTATAGCTATTTTAGGCAGAATTGCATGTTAATATGATTGATTCCCCTGACATAATAGAAATATCTATATACTTAGTGAATGAGGAAGTTGTAAATATTAATTAACCTAGCAAATACATTTTAAAAACCTATCAAACTTACATATCTCCTTCACTATCTTGTTTGTTGCTAGACTATTCAAGAAGTACTTTGGGATAATTCTCCTTTATCAAATTTAAGGTAAGAAACTTAAGTGGTTTTTGCAGTTTGTACACAAAATAAATTCTTCATGTAATAATTGTTACTAAAATGCTAAAATACTCTTAAATGGCCATAGGATGCTACATAATTTCCATTGGATGCCCTTTTTTTTAAAGTCTTGGAAATAAATGCAAGAACATACCTTTTTTGGATTCTCTATAAAAGAAACTGCCAGAAGCATTTAGCCAGTCATTGTAATTTTTACTCTGAAATTGAGGACTCACACATCCTGTCTTTGCGTGGATGCGTTGCTGGAGACAGATGCACTGCAAGAGATTGCCTCAGCCCAGCAGATGTGTTCTTATGTCAAATAGGATTTTGCAAAACATATTCATGCAATAAACGTCTTTCATTGTCATCATTCAGTACATATAAATGAAATAAACATGTTTGGAGACTATACCTTGATTTTGTCATTATCACAATATGCTTCAGACTTTACAATTCTTACTTGAAACTCCAAACATACAAGTACTGTTTATTTCAAGTTTTATCACTTGCAGAAACAGAGAGAAACTATTCTTACTATGAAAACAGAAGTGTAAAAAAGGAAGTAAGAGCTACACGTGGTGATATATGAGCTATACATGATGATGTATGAGCTACACGTGGTGATATATGAGCTACACATGGTGATATATGAGCTACATGTGGTGATATATGAGCTACACGTGGTGATATATGAGCTACACGTGGTGATATATGAGCTATACACGTAGTGATATATGAGCTACACATGGTGATATATGAGCTACACGTGGTGATATATGCCTGTAATCACTTCGGAGGCCAAGGCAGGATAATCTCTCTGAGTTAGTTCAAGGGAACCAGCCAACCAGAGCTGCAGAGGGAGACCCCGTTTTGTTTTGTTCTGTTTTGTTCTGTTCTGTTCTGTTCTGTTTTAAGAAAAAATTAAAGGAAACAGGGTCAACATACCATTTTTTTTTCAAACTTAGAATAACATCTACAATTACTGACTTTTAAGCTCATTTAATGTTTTATGATTTATTTCTTATTGTGAAATAATCTGTCATTCTTGTTAACTATGCTGCTTTTAAAATTATTCAAGGAACTCTATGAATACTATCATAATAATATTTCCCTTTTATTGACTAGGCGACCCCCTCCCTAAGGTCTCATTTTGACTTTCACTAATTAAAAATTGTAATGAATGCCAAGTTTTAAAATAATTACTTAAAAGCCAAGATTCTCTCTTTACTTTATACTGCTCCTTAGAAAATAGGCAATTTTGCTGGGCGTGGTGGTGCACGCCTTTAAACCTAGCACTTGGGAGGCAGAGGCAGGCGGATCTTTGTGAGTTCAAGGCCAGCCTGGTCTACAGAGTGAGTTCCAGGACGGCTGGAGCTACAGGGAGACCCTGTCTCAAAAAGACAAGAAAAGAAAACAGGCAATTTTGAAAAGCTACACTAAGCAGCATTTGCCGTGCATGCCAAGTCTTGCCCAGTCTTTTGAATACACCATATCCTCTGAGTGGAAACTGGCCTGGCTCATATGAAGGCTGTGTTTGATTGGACGATTCTTTAGTTTCTCCTTGTGAATGAATACCTTCTTAAGTTGTGCTTAAGAAGACATATTATAAATAGTGACGGTTTATACAAAGGCACTGTCCTCTTTAGGCAGAAGTTTTAGTGGAATGATCTTAAGGAGAACCTTGCATTTTAAATTATGCCAAAATGAATTTATTTCAGATGCAGCCAGAGTTAAACTCTGTGGGACAACAAAAATAAAGCAAAAGCGATGAATATGGGAGATTTATAAAGAAGGGGGTTTATAGCCGGGCATGGTGGCGCACGCCTTTAATCCTAGCATTTGGGAGGCAGAGGCAGGCGGATCTTTGTGAGTTCAAGACCAGCCTGGTCTACAGAGTGAGTTCCAGGACAGCTGGAGCTACAGGGAGACCCTGTCTCTAAAAGACAAAAAAAAGAAAAAAAGGGGGGTTTGCAGGGTGGGGGAAAATGAGAAGGGTTGGGGGAGCAACCAGAACACATTATGTACATTATGAAATTTTGAAACAAAATTTATTTAACAAAAATAAAATATAATGTCATAGAAAAAATTTATATAATTCTTCAGGCCATTTTGCAGTTAGGAACAATGAAATAAAAGGGTGAAGACATAATTTCATAAGAAAATATACAATATGTTGAATTTATATTTAGTTATTGCTAAAAGTAATAGAAAATAGCTCTTTAATAATTTATGTTGATAAGTTTAATTTTAATTTTTACAAAATGAAATAAAATGCCAACAAATGATTTAGAGGTAGGCCATCCTTACAGCTTCTTATCTATAAAGCCAGCTAATTTTTAAAAATATGTGTATTTATTGAATAATAAAGAATGGAATGCAGAAATACTCTTTAATGTGAATGACTTCATGTATAACTCTCTGAATGTAACAGTGTTAGCAACAAAACTTTTTGTACAAATTTATAATGAGTACAAATCAAGTTTTAGAAAAAGTATTGCTTGTCACATGCTACACTCAAGACTACTTTATTGTCTGTATAGAGGAAGAAGAGCTGTGTTTACATCACAGACATCACTCCCACTGCTGGGCAGGAACGGACGTGGCCACTCAGCAGCCCTGGCACTGGAATCGAAGGAGCTTCTTAAGTCTGTTCGTGCCATACTTGATATGGACTGTAAGTTACCTTCAATTCTTTTGCACTTTTTTGGTAATTCACTAAACAAAACAAAAAAATTGAAGTCAGTATAAATGCATTAAATATATTTTGTTTGCTTAAAGTAAAATTGATAGGTACTCTTCAAAAATCTTAACACACCAATTATGGGAAAGAACATGTGCTTTATTTAAAATGTTCACAATGACATCTAACTGAAGACAGCTAATTAACACGTCTTTACTTCTACTTTCTTCCAAAGTGTCTTTGGCATTGGAAAATAAATAACCAAAATGAACCATAGCAGCTCTGCAGACCTGGAAGGGTAAAACCAACAGTGAGGAAGATGTTAATAAGATGGAATGGATGGAATGAAATTGAGTGACACTGGGCTAGAATCCCAGTACTTGGCAGGCTGAGCCAGGAACGGAGTGTTTGAGAAAAGCCTGGCTGCATAGCATGTCTGAGGCTGCCTGGGCTATATAGCCATACCTTATCTCAGAAAGAAAGAGAGAAAGAGAGAAAAGACAGAAAAGAGAGAGAGAAAGGAAGGGAGGGAGGGAAAGAAGGAAGAAGGAAGAGAGGGAAAGAAGGAAGAAGGGAAGGACGGAGGAGGACCACACACAGGGAAAGAACAGGAACAAATCCTAGGGTAGTCATAGTGTAATTAATTAAAGGTTGTATAATAGCTGAACCAGTTCCTGCCTTTTGGGGCTGCTGGCTTCTAAGCACAGGACAAGAAAGCACCTCTCTGTAGGAGCTGTGCCTTTATTACTGGGTCTCCTTCAAGCCACCAGGGTACTTTCAAGAGAATCCAAGTAGAGCTCTTAAGTGACTCCAGCACCTACACAGAGGTCATGAGGGGTTAGACGATGCCACCTTTCCCTCATCATGTCTCCCAAACACTTTTGCCTCCTCATGATATATTCTTTTTATAACTATTTTCAACATACCATGTGTTTTCTTGAAATGAGAATTATAGGTTGTTTTTCTATTATTTTTTTCTATTATTTTTTTTCTATTTCTATTATTTTTAAAAATAAATGACAACATGTCCTAACTGAGAAAAAATAGAATGTGACTGATAATAAAACAGCTTATATTTGAGCAGGCAATGCTTGAGTGCATGTGATGATATAAAGCTCACACCTGTACTGTACAGTCTCCTCAGAATTGAGAACCATGAACGTAGACTGGACGACTAAATGGGTTCTCAGTTTAAATAGCACAAGCACGCTGGCATCTATAGCATGATTGTCTAAAATGATGAGCAACTCTTGGTAAAGTTCTGAACAATCTTCTGCTAACTTTATGGGGTGAATTACAATCCTAGAAAAGTGAATGTACAGTTAATAAATGTGTTTGGGGTTTATCTAAAAACGGTCATAATCCAGGGTCACAGTCATAATCCAGGGTCACGATCATAATCCAGGGTCAGGTAAATTAAAACATTTTTTTTCACAACACGAAAGTCTGGTGGGACATTTTTTAATTATATAAGATATAGAACAACTCTTTGTTTTTCTGGACTTTCAGATAGATTTCATAAAGATAGAACTGTAGCATTCCTAACACCTTCCCTCTAACTACTAAGCACGCTCCCCAAACACTGTGATTATAGATAAGCCTCATACATTGGCACAAATGTTCTTCAGTGTGGCACACACTTGCTGAGAAACCTCTGGTGCTGGATTTCATTTATTTTATTTTATTTTATTTTATTTTATTTTATTTTATTTTATTTTATTTTATTTTATTTTATTGGTCTTTTTTGAGACAGGATCTCCCTGTAGCTCCAGCTGTCCTAGAACTCACTATGTAGACCAGGCTGGCCTTGAACTCACAGAGATCTGCTTGCCTCTGCCTCCTAAGTGCTAGGATTAAATGCGGGGGACACCATGCCCAGCTGGGCTTATTTTCAAAATACAAACACACAACCAAGAACCACCTAATAATGGTCATGAGTGAAAAGAACTGTAATAGAGAAATTTTAGATAGAGAAAAAAGTCCACTTAAATAAAGTTATATAATATTTTGAAGATAACTATATTTTAGAAATTAAAACGGAATGATTATGCTTAAAGAGCAATAAGACATGATAGCCATTACACAAAAAGGAGCTGCCAAGAAAGAAACAAAGTTTGAAGAGAATTTTTATTTTTTTTAATTTTATTTATTTTTGTATATGTATGAGTGTACTGTCTGCATACAGGTCTGTGCACCCATGTCGTGCAATGCCGCGGAGGTCAGAAGAGGGTCTCGAGTTCTCCTGGAATTGGAGTTACAGACGGTTCTTAGCTGCCATGTGGGTGCTGGGGATCAAACCCGGGTCCTCTGCAAGAGCAGTCGGTGCTCCCAGCCGCTAGGCCATCTCTCCAGCCCCTGAAGAGAATTTTTAAAGGAATGATAAATAGCCTATCCTATTATGCGAAGATAATACTTACTGTAAAGGAGCATGTAAAGATTAAAAAATACTGGGGCTGCAGAGATGGCTCAGCAGTTAGGAGCACTGGTTCATCTTGCTGAAGGCCTGGATTCGGTTCCCAGCACCCACATGATGGCTAACAACTGTCCATAACTCCAGTTTCAGGGGATCTGACACCCTCTTCTGACCTCTGCAGGCATTGCACAGCATGGGTGCACTCACATACATCCACACAGTATACTCATACATAAAAAATAAAATATAACCTTAAATAATATTTTGTATAAAGCCCCTACCAGATTTCCTAGCATAAAATGTTTTATTTTAGTTGAACTTTATACATAGTATTGCTCTTTTCATTAGCTGTCCTATTTACCTTTGCTGTATAACAAATCAACCTGAAACTTAATTCCTAAATCAACACTTCACTCTGTGTCTTATGGTCCTGTTAGTAGCTGGGTTTGGCTGGGCACTTCTTCTTAGGGGACTCTGATATGGCTGCAGTCAGGTGTTTCCTGATCTTGCAGTCATCTGATGATTCTACTAGGCTGGACATCCAAGTGGGAGCTCAGCCTATATGTGGCCTCTCCAGCATGGCAGTGCATAGGAAGTTAAACTTACGTGACAGCTCCACTCTTGGATGGCAAGGAACCAAGAGCACGTTGTAAAAGGTCATGTAGCCGGATGTCATTTTTTAAATTTTATTTATTTATTTATTTATTTATTTACTTATTTACTTATTTATTTATTTATTTGTATGAATGTACTGTCTGCATGTAGGTTTGTGCACCTGTGTCGTGCAAAGCCGCGGAGGTCTGAAGAGAGTGTCAGATTCCCCTGGAACTGGAGTTCTGGAATTAGAGTTACGGACGGTTCTCAGCCACCATGTGGGTGCTGGGGATGGAACCCGGGTCCTCTGCAAGAGCAGTCGGCGCTCTTAACCACTAGGCCATCTCTCCAGCCCTGCCGGATGTCATTTTATGGTCATCTTTAGACAGAGCAGTTTTCCACATTAGAGTATATCAACTGTAAGTGGGTTCGTCACAGTGGCTCCATATCATCATTCAAACATCATGTAGTATATGGCATTTTGCAGAAGCACATGCTGGACTTTGTTTCTCTGTCTCTTCCCTTAATGTCACTATCTGCTGTTTGTCTTACTCTAAAATTCCACTGTCCATCTTATTCATCACTCTTACCATCCCAGGCCAGAGACCACTTGCGTCAAGGTGGATAGATAAGTAGGTGGCTAGAAGGATGGACAGATGACAGAGAGGTAGGTAGACTTGCAAAAATAAGTATGGATGGGGGAAAGAGGGGAGAGAGAGAGAGAGAGAGAGAGAGAGAGAGAGAGAGAGAGAGAGAGACTGAGATTTCTTTTGATTGTCAGAATTTTTAAGTTGTGAATACAATTCTGGCTAACAAATTTTCTGGCTTGATAGAATAGCATTCACAGACCCTTTGGGTAAGGATTAGCAATCATGGCTTTAAAATAGCACCTGCTCACTTTGTACAGTGAGTATGTGTTTAAATTTTTATGTAACCTAATACATTTCTTAAATAAAGTTATATGTCAGATACTATAAGGGTTAATTATATAAAGGAATTCTGTGGGTCTTGACAGGATGAAAGCAATTGCTTCTAGTGTATGTAACCTCGGAATTTCATGTATTAAACAGTTTTATGTTTGGGTAGGAACAGTGGAGGAAAACACCTGCATAGACATAGCCCAGTGGACTATCGATGACATTAATTTTAATTATCCCACTAACATTAACCTTTAACTCTGTCAAACATGATTATTCAAAGAAAATATTTAAAATTCAGGGCAAGTTCTTTGGAAGAGAACAGAAAAATGACATGTGTACTTTTTATCCTTTGTAAGGTTATAACTGCTTTGATTTAAATTTGACTTTGAAAAACTAACAAATAGTTTCTATATTGTCTTTTTATTTAAAAATATAATTGTTAATATTGGCATATTTTGTCAGGATTTTACAACATACTTTTTTAGCTGAATAATTCAGAAAAATCCAGCTCATTTTTTTTTCTTTTTCTGAAAGCAGTATATTTTTTTTACTACATATGTAATAAGAAACAGAAAATTGCTAGAGGTAGATCATTCACTCCACAAGTCCCCTCTTCATTTTCTTTACCTTAGCTACCTGAGTATTTCAAGTTATAATTTGAAATGTCCACTTGGGTAATTAATTATCTGCTGTCTTTTAATATAAATGAACAACAGGATGTTATACTAGGGTTTTCCTCAGGAATCTCTAAGATAATAACTCTTAGGTCTTATAGCTTAAAAACAAGCTCAAAAGAATATCTGGAAGTCAGTTTTTAACCTTTTCTAGATCATCTACTCCACTGAAATCTGATGAAATCCCCCTCCCAGATATGTGGAATTATATAATGGTGTATCCATTTTCAGAGTATTTCTGAGCCCGGATCTAGGAATCCTTAGGCCAAACCACAGGGAGCACAGTGTGCTCTCTTCATGGGCATCCTCATGACAACACTGTGAAGTCTGCCAGGTACCATTGGACTCTGTGTAAACTCATACCATGAGGAATCTGATCTCTCCTAGAAGTGCTCCAGATAGTATCATAACTGTTTACCCAGCTCCCTGGACAAATAAGTTAACCTTTGGCTCTGTTTCCTCATATAAAAAGTACCATGTAAGTGCCAAACGGAGGAGGATTAAATGAAATGCACGTCAAGTTCTGCATAGAGCCCCTGGGGCTGTGAGATGTTCCGTATCCGGATGGTGCTGCTCCTGCAGAGACTGCTCGTGCTATCTAATTATCATCTGCAGAGATTCATTTAAATTTATTTTTTCTTTATGGTTGTTATTCAAAGCTTCTTTCCACCTGAATACATTTGAAATATGGCAGATGAAATACTCTTAAAATGGAGCATTTAACGTGATTGACTTTGAGTTATAATGTGATCACCCCAGGAACCTGCAGCTGAGTGTCTGCATCAGCACCTTAGTTACAATGTGATCACCCCAGGAACCTGCAGCCAAGTGTCTGCATCAGCACCTTAGTTACAATGTGATCACCCCAGGAGCCTGCAGCTGAGTGTCTGCATCAGCACCTTAGTTACAATGTGATCACCCCAGGAACCTGCAGCTGAGTGTCTGCATCAGCACCTTAAGTTTCCATTGTTGACTGATAACCAGAAGTAACTTCTGCATGTTCTGCCTTGTATTCAGAGAAACACAATGAAGCGATCATAGATGTTTTCAATGAATGTTGGAACCCTGGAAATGCTTCTTCCAATCTCCATCAATCATTGCATGGCCAATGTCATTGTGGTACCTTATTATAATCTTGATGTTAAAAAAAAATCTACTGATTCATAATGGTGCTCTTTGTTTGATTGAAACATAATTTGACAAAAAAAATTTCAAAAATTATTCTGAAACAAAAGTAAAACATGCATTTCTGGTTTAGAATAATTTTTCTTAATTTTTATTGAACTTTTGTGCATTTCATACAACATTTGATAATTAAATATAGACCATTCCCCTTTCCATGCCCCCATCCCACCAGAGCACCTGGATTCTGCCCTACATGTCTCACATCTTTTTCTCAGTCTTTTTTTAAGTTTTTTGATGCAGAAGTTTACTGTTTCAGTCAGAAGTTTACTGTTTCAGTCAGTTCTTGAACAAGTCTTTTTTGTTGTTGTTGTCGTTGTTGTTCCCTTTAATTTTATATTGCTCCAAATATGCATATATACACTCCACACATATACCAAAATCATGACTGAACATAAACTATAGATTAATTCCAAAACGTGTTTAGGGATTCACATTTTAACAGTAGAGTTGCATGCATGTAAAAAGAAATATTACTTTACATTTCCTAAATTACATAGCAAGTTGGTGTATGTTTTCATATACCCTTTTTTTTTTTTTTTTTTTTTTGGTATTTTTGAGACAGGGTCGCCCTGTAGCCGCAACTGCCTGGAATTTGCTCTGTAGACCAGACTGGCCTTGAACTCATAGACATCTGCCTGCCTCTGCCTCTTGGGTGCTGGGATTAAAGGCATTCAGTACCACACCCTGCATGTTTTAATGTACGTTTAAGGAAGAGATTTATTCTTTCTCATAAATCTTAGAACTTTGGAAAATAGAGGCATAAACTTCAAGGTATATCTATAGTAGTATCAGTCAATGTGGTATTATTTTTACTAAAAAATTGCCCACCTTGACTTACATATAAGGATTTGGTGCTAGCATCCACAAATGAGAGACACCATACTTCTTTTGTTTTTCTGAGACTGTGTTACTTCACTTAGCATAAGGGCTTCTAGTTGCATCCATTTACCTGCAAATTTCATGATGTCATCTTTCTTTACCGCTACATAGAACTCCATTGTGTACATGTACCACATTTTCTTTATCCACTTATCAGTTGAGGGACATTTGGGTCCAGCTCTTTGCTATTGTGAAGAGAGCTATGATAAACATGGTTGTGCACATATCTCTGCAGTAGGATGAGTCTTGTGGGTATATACCCAGGAGTGGTATGACTGGGTCAAGTAGTAGGTTCAATTCTTTTAAGAGATCTCCACACTGCTTTCCATAGGAGTTTCATGAGTTTACATTTCCCCTAGCAGTGAATGAGTGTTCCCCTTTTCCTACAACCTCTCTAGCATTTGGTATCCATTATTTTCTTGATTATAGCCAGTCTTACCAGAGTAAGATGGAATCTTAAAGTGGTTTTAATTTGCATTTCCTTGATTATTAGTGATGTTGAACACTTTTTAAGATGTTTCTCAGACATCTTTACTTCTTCATTTGTGAAGTCTCTGTTCAGCTCTTGACTCCATCTTTTGAGTGGGTCATTTGTTTTCCTCCTACTTTGTTTTTTGAGTGCCTGGATAGCTTTAGTGTCAACTTGGTACACCCGGGTTGAGGAAGCCTCAATTCGGGAATTGTCTCCATTGGACTGGCCTGTGGCCATGTCTGTGGAGTACTGTCTTGATTGTTGAGTTATGTGGGAGGGCCCAACCCACTGTGGGTTGTGCCACCATGGGCATGTTGTTATGTACAGTATAGCAAGCCAACCTGGGCATGGGCCAGGGAAACAACCCAATAAGAAGCATTCCTCCATGGCCTGTGCCTCAGCTCCTGCCTCTAGGTTCCTGCCCTGAGTTCCTACCTTGGGATCTCTGAGTGATGAACTGTGACCCAGGAGATGTGAGCTGAATAAACCCTTTCCTCCCCAGCTTGGTAGTAGTCAGAGTGTTTTGTCATAGCAATGGAAAAGCAAACTAGAACACTGAGTAATTTATATACTCTTGATGTTAATCCTCTGTCAGATGTATCACTGGTGAAGGTTTCCTCCCATTCTGTGGGTTTTCTCTTCACTTCTTTGAATGTTTCTTTCACTGTAGAGAAGCTTTTGAGTTTGATGAGGTCCCATTGGTCAATCGTTGACCTTATTTCCTGCCCAGCTGCTGTCTGATTTAGAAAGTCTTTCCCTACACCTATGTCTTATAGGTTACTACCAATGTTTTCTTCTGTCATTTTCCATCTGTGCATTAATCAACTAAAAATATGTGCTTTTTGTTCATTTATTTTATTATTATTAAACTTTTTCATACATCATACATCATTTCTCAAATTTAGAGTCACTTCCCTTTCCATGCCCCCTACCCCACCTTAGTTCCTATACTCTGCCATACATGTGTTGCATCTTTTTCTGAGTCTTTCCAGAGTCTTTTTCCAGTTCTTTTATTGTTGTTCTCTCTAACTTGTATTGCTTATATATATAGTATATAATATATATATATATATATATGTATAGTATATGTATTATACAAAAGTTATGTACACAATACATACATCATACATAGACAATCACTCTGAATTGGAGGATTTTCTTTTTTTTTTTTTCTAAAAGATGTCTTGTTTTCCTTAAGGAAGTACTCGAAGGTTCCTCCTTGGCAAGCCCAAACAACCATCAATCTTGCCCTTGTGCTCCACACTGGGGTCTTTCCTCTCATGGTCCCCCAAATGAGGTGCAGTAAGCACACGTCCTGTCTTGATCTTCCTGTACTGGCCTCCATGATACAGCCTGGGTAGTCCAATAATGGCAGTCTATACTCTAATGAGGCTGAAATCCCCGTAGTTGCTCAGTCCACAAGCTGGATATCTCAGTAGTCCCCATCTGGCATTGAAGATTTGGAGGATTCTTGGAGAGACATGAGTCTTCAGTCCATATTGGAGGGTTAAAAAGCTGTGTTTCACGTCTTTGAAGAATGGCAAAAGCGGTGACAGCCACAGAGTAGGCAAATACATGCTTTTTATGAAACAAAAGAAATACAAGTGCTAAAATGAAATGTCGCTATTCTAGCTATGCTAGAAAGTCTACTGATAGTACCCATGTCTAACATACAGATCTGAGATATGCTCCTAGAAATTATTACCCTTGAAAATCTATAGTATATGGTAGCTTTGGAACTGACTCACAGTAGAAATTTGTTTGCATGTATTAAATATAAGAAACATGATAGTTTCCTGACTTTTATGAGTCAGAGACTGTATATGCACAAGGCAGGGATATGGTTGTCAAGGGGATTGCAGGATGTGTAATATTTAGGATTTAATCAAGTAAAGAACCTATAGACCTTAGTATGAACATAACTAACAGATTTTCACATAAAAAGGCAGAAAAACAGATGTAAGTGGATCTATATTGGTGGTAGTGGACAGAGGATGATTACTCTTCTGTAAGATGAAGCCAGGTATTTTCACAATGATAACATGAGTTCAGATCCCCACAAACGCACATAAAAAGCTAGGCATGCTACATGAGCACCTACAACCCCAGCACAGAGGGCGGGAGGGTCAGAAGGATTGCTGGTGCTTTCTGAGAGACCTTGTCTCCAGGGAATATGACAGAGTGACCTCAAGACACCCAAGTTCTTCCTCCAGCTCCACACAGACAGGCTTGTTCACTTACAACCCCTCCCCCCACACACACACAATAAAAGTTATAAAATGATCAAGGCTCAGAAAATTTAAGATGGTTTGCTTCAGTCACAAACTAGAAAGGACAGTGTTTTTAAGTTTAGGATTCCTTATACATTCTTCAAGTGTAACTGGAGTATAGTTAATACAACAGGTCACAAGTCAATTGGCTCTTTTTTTTTTTCCTCTTTATAAGTGTGTAAAATCACATGGCCTTACACTCGATGGCAGTTAAGAGTTGGAAAATATTATGGCCTGTCTGGGTAGTCTTGCTTTCTGATTCGAAAGGAAGGATGTAGTCTTCATGAGATTTTCTTATGGATTAAGTGGCTTGCCATGAAAGTACACTTCAGCGGGCTGGAGAGATGGCCTAGCGGTTAAGAGCACCGACTGCTCTTGCAGAGGACCCGGGTTCGATCCCCAGCACCCACATGGCGGCTAAGAACTGTCTGTAACTCCAATTCCAGGAGAACTCCAGTTCCAGGGGAATCCGACACCCTCTTCTGACCTCTGCGGCATTGCATGACACGGGTGCACCAACCTACATGCAGACAATACATTCATACACGTATGAAAATAAATAAAAAAATATTTAAAAAAAAAAAAAAAAAGAAAGTACACTTCAAAATGTCAAGCACTCTGTAAGGTTGTATTATAGAAAGTTTTTTTTAGCCAGGCCTGGTGGTGCAAGCCTTTAATCCCAGCATTTGGGAGGCAGAGGCAGGCAGATCTCTGTGAGTTCAAGGCCAGCCTGGTCTACAGACTGAGTTCCAGGCCAGCTGGGACTTAAGGGAGACCCTATCTCAAAAAGACCCAAAAAAAAGTTTCTTTTTGCCGGGCGTCGTGGTGCACGCCTTTAATCCCAGCACTCAGGAGGCAGAGATAGGTGGATCTCTGTGGATTCAAGGCCAGCCTGGTCTACAGAGCGAGCTCCGAGACACCTGGTACTAAAAGGGAGACCCTGTCTCAAAAATACCAAAAAAAAAAGTGTAAAAAGAAAATTTTTTTTTAATTAGAGACTTTTGAAATGTATTTTTATTGAATCTTGTGCATTTAATAAAACATTTTAATCATTTCTATGCCCCCTCCCTTCTCTAGCTTCCCATATCCTGCCCCTCATTGGATTTCATGCACTGTCATATATATTAAGGCTTATTGAGTCAAGTTAGTGTATCCAGATATCCCTTGGGTTAAGTTCATCTACTGGAGCCTGTTCAGCCTGTGCATCACTCCCTTAAAGATCAACTCTCCCTAACTCAGCAGTGATCAGCTGCCAATAGTTTCTCATCTCCTGCCTATTTTTCCAGTTCTGTGATGGCTTTTTTGTCTCCTGAATGTTTATGGATCTTGTGCATGCAGACACCATATATGAGCAAGGTCCCAGGAGCCTGTAAGACTCTGTTTCCTTATGGTCATACATCTCCTTCCCTGGCTCTTACAGTCTTCCCGCCTCTTCTGCAATGGTCTCTGAGCCCTGTGTGGCTGAGTTTAATATAGGAGTCCTGTCCAGAGACCCATACTCTACAGTTCTTTTTTTTCTATGCTTGTGGCCTTTTTGTGTTCATTGCCCTGTTTTGTATGAAGAAGTTTCGCTGATGAGAGTTGAGCAGTGCATTAGCATTCTCTCTACCCCTTGTTCCACTATATTCCATGAGCCTTAAGTATAGAGATTGGTTCCATTGTAGATGTGTCACTTCACTTAAGGTTGAACATCTCACAAACACTCTCTGTGACCAGTTGTAGAACTCCATAATAGTATCCATGAGTTACAAATGAAGCTTCTTTGATGAGTGGTGACTGGCATACTTGACTGTAAAGGTAATGATCTCTAGTTAGCATACAGTAAGAAATTACATCTGTCTAAGGATGTGTCAGCCTTAGGGCTTTTTCTAAGATCTGTGACCTGTGCAGCCATGTATATTTGGCTATGTTTGTAATACCACACATGAGTTCCCTCCCATTGAGATGGTTTTAAGTCCAATTAGGTAGCTGTTGATTACCCCCATGGTAAAAGTGTCACTGTTGTACCAATACAGTTTGCTATGCTGGTCATTTTTGTGGTTATTAGACTTTAAAGCTGGGATTGGACCATCAATGGTTCTCCCTTAGCAGCTTGCATAGTGTTCTCCAAGACTATGAGAGCTAGTCTTCATGGAGGTGACTGCCAGGTCAGTTCCCCTCCATTGCTCCAAGTCCTGTGTCTGAACTATGTCCTGTCTTCAGCAGTAGGGTCTTACTTTCAAGTTCTGGGAGGCAACCAAAGGCTGTAGCAGTAGCTTGTGTAATTTTGGGAGTCTCCTGGGCTACCCTGACCAACAACTCATGGCATAGTTTCTTGCTATATACCCTTCAGCTACGCACATGGACTCATGCAGCAATATTGCATGTTTCATTTTCAGTAGGCTTTTGAACTAATAAATTTCCCTCTGGTTTTTCACTCCAGCTAAGGATTATTTATCTCTCCTCTCTTTCTCCCTCTCTAACCCTCCCTCCTTCCTCTCCAGTGAAAGTAACCCTATTGTTCCTATTTTACCCTTGATAATAATTAGAGTTTTTAAAATTAGAGCCATCGAACAATATATCTTGTCTAATTTTCATGACTTACAAACACAGAGGATAAAGTAGTAGATTGTGCTAGATTATCAAGACATTGTAGTAGTTTTCAAACAGATATTACATATTTAATTCATTGATAACATTGGAAGATCATTTTTTTCTTAGAAATTTTGTGACTTTTAGGGTATTTATTTGTTATGTATGAAACTTAAAACATCTCTTAAGGTTAAAACTATTATAAAACATCCTAGAAACCTCATAATAAATGTCTTTTCTTTGGGGCCACTTATGTAATCCATAAAGAAAAAAATAATTGTACCTAGGTAAAGATCTTAAAACTAAGGATGTAGAGTCAAAAAGTAATTCCACAGTAATGTTTGTTGAAACACTGTAACTTTTTTTTGAACTTTTAGCCAGTGAGTGTTACTGATTAGATTAAAAAGTCATTGAGTTTGGGGCTGGAGAGATGGCCTAGCTGTTAAGAGTGCCGACCACTCTTGCAGAGGACCCAGGTTCGATCCCCAGCACCCACATGGTGGCCGAGAGCTGTCTGAAACTCCAGTTCCAGGGGAATCCGACACCCTCTTCGGACCTCCGCGGCATTGCACGACACGGGTGCACAGACTTGCATGCAGACAATACATTCATACACATACAGAAATAAATAAAATTAATAAAAAAAATTTTTTTTAAAGTCATTGAATTTTAGGACTACATAATGTTACCACTACTTTGTATTTCAATAACCTCTAACTGTTAAAAGTAAAGCTAAAGTAGAACCAAGCATAAGAATGAGAATTTATACTTCTTACACAAGGTCTTTCACAGCCTTAGGGAAATAACTCAACCTCATTTTGTGTCCACTGATAAAATGAAAAAAGAAAAAGTACTTGCCTTTTCAGGCATCACAGCATAAAATGAAGTTACGTTTCTGAAAATTATCCTTACTTTTGATGTAAAAAATTAGTGTGGATAACCAAAACGACATCTATATAAAATCCATTTTTACTTTTGAGGGGCAAAGAGGTGTAGTGATGTGTCCTACAGGGTGCAGATTCCAGCCCTACCAAATCATTGGGGTTCTGTAAGCTCCTCAACCCACACTTCTTTACCTAAAGAAAGGAAATAGTAGTAATTCATATGTATATCATGAGGATTAAAGAATGCATCTGATGTGGCCAACTAATATCTCTAATAAATGTATAGAAATACCCATATTCTTATGCAAATAGGTATTAAATAGTTGGTTTTACACAAATTGTGTTACCTGTGTGTCAGGTACTGGGAACAGACCAGCTCTTAAGTTAGTATTGAGGATGAAATAGGAAAAACTTCGAAGGAAAACAGAACCAGTTTTTCTCTCTTACATTTATAAATCCCCATTTGCTGGGATTTTCTTGTAAATACATGTGTATGGAAGGTTGTAGGTATGAGTCAAGGTCATGCACCAAAATGGCTTTAGATAGGAGAAAAAAAAAGAAGCAGAATGAGGCATGGATAGTGGACTTCAGCTAACCCAGTGTACAGAGTGTAATGGATATTCTCTCAAATTGGACCACTCGCTGACTTAAAACAATACTTCTATATTGTCTCCAACATATAACCACAGCCAAGCTGCTGTAACCATGAAGCTCCTCCGTTATCTTAACTTATTAGACTTGTGATTATTTAGTGATATGCACTCCTGAATACATATCACAAACTCCATGGAAATGGGGGTTGTTAATCTTGTTTTGTTCGGCTTTAAACTTGGATAAAATTAGTTTATTCTAATATTTATGGAATAGAAAGGAATGAATGAGATAGAAAATCCTGAAAAGGTAAATCTACACTATAAAATAGTCTCAGCAAGAAAGAAAAATACAGATGTTCATGAATTGGGTGTTGGAGAGATGGGTCAGTGATTAAGAACACTGGCAGCTTTTGCAGTTCAGTTCCCAGCACCCATGTGGCGGCTTACAATTGTCCTTAACTTCAGTTCCAGGAAATCTGGTGTCTTTTTCTGCTCTCTGCGGGCATTGCACATCACAGGTACACTTATATATGTGCAGGCAAAATATTCACACATAAAATAAAAATAAATAGTGCATAAATCAAGGAAATCTTCAGAAAGCTCTTTGATAAATGTACATTTACACAAATGCAAAAAAAGATGGGCAAATAAATGACCTGGAATAAGAAGCCTTTAAAGTGTCAAAACTGTAGCTACAGGGAGACCCTGTCTCAAAAATAAATAAATAAATAAATAAATAAATAAATAAAACCAGTGTCAAAAAACTAAAGCCAGAATTAACTTATTAGCCTAAACTATTGAGAAAAATTACAGGTATCTTTGAAATTGCAATGAAACAAGAAGGTTTTGTATGTGAAGTAACACAGAGGGAGAAAGTCTAAGTAGGCACCCTCTTCGGATGGTTCCCATGACCCATGCTTCCTGTGTTCATGGTCTTGTGTGACCGATCCCTCTCTTTGTCCAAGACCTGTGATCTGCTTGTAAGCAGTATGATGACACAGAGGTGGCAGGAGATACCTGATGACAGTGCATGAGACTTTAGTTCTAGTTTGCTGCAGTCTCTCACTTCTGGCTCGCTTCAAATAGTTGAACTGCTGTGTTGGGAGGCTGTTATAGCAAAGAGCCTAGGGCATTCTGGCCTAAGCCTTCCATCATTACCCAGACAAGCCGCAAGTAGGACCTCTGCCATGTTCCGCATGAAGTTGGAGCTTTGTGAGATGTTAAACAGAGGACTCACCTAAGCCACTTCCTGACCCCTGATCCACAGAAAGTGAGAGACAATATATAGATACTGTTTTAAGCTGCTGCAGTGTATAGTAATTAATTAGGCATGAAAAAAAGTACCAGCACACAGCACTGTCATTTGCATCTGACTACATAGTGGGAAAATGGCCTTTCCAAGAGCAAATATAAGGTTTTTCTAGGAATATAAAATTATCTTCTATTTGCATAAGAGACGTGAATTATGTTCTGGAAGCCCTGAATCAGTGTTTAGGCTCATAAGTTATAAACACACACACACACACACACACACACACACACACACACACACACACCTTGCCCAACTTCTCCATCTAATCAAAGAAAGAATGAGAGGTGTTCCTCTCCAGGTTTAATTATGGCAGCAGCCTCCAGAAGCAGACAGCTGCTGTTACATGAGAAATGCTATCATGAGTCTTCACTAGACAACAGCTTTCCTGCCTCACCATATGATGTACCTTCCACATCCACAGCTCAGCCTTCCAGTACCTGTCATGGCACTTGACACATACTTGACGCTCAGTGATTGATGAGTGAACTCCTTATTAAGTTATCTCACCCATAACTTGAGTAAGAATGAAGAAAAGTCACCTTTCCATATGATGAAACATTTCCTTAGAACCCAGGGAAAGAAAAATGTCTGCAAGAAAAAACAAGTGAGTGAACTGTGAAAATACAGAGCTGGTTGAATTGTTTTTTGTAAATGAAAATAATTTTTAAAACCTAATATGAACTCAAATCATTCCACAATTCTCTTTGTTTCTTCTCATTCTGAAAATTGTGTTTAGTTTTGTATGAGCCTCTACTTAGAGTTAGTAAATGCCAAAAGCGTAATTGTTGGATTCCAAGTGCTACTGACATAATGGACTCATTTGTCTGTCTCTATTCAGTGTCTCACATCACATGAAAACACGAACCTCTTGTAATCTGGCAATCATTGACATGCCTTTATCTTTTATTCATTTTAGTTCTCAGTGTCCTCCTTTCTAGACATCTAATAGAAACAAAATTTGGCATTATTCATTCCTGCTTGCCACATTGAATACCCATCTATTATACCTCATTACTAGCAATTTGTGAATTCTTTACAGATACCTTCCATAATTATTCCTAATTGCTTTTTTGGACATTACTGATAACAAAAGTACAACCCAAAATTTGACTTTATTCATATGACCTGTAAGTAGAAAATTGGCAAAAAGTAATATGCCATTGCTTTTGCTATCCTCGAAAATCATCGTGTTGTTTTTATTTTACATTTTATTTTTATAAAATATTTTATTGATTTTTTTGAGAATTATATCATATTCAGACCCACAATCCCTAGCCCAGCCCCACCTTATTACCCCACGTACATGATTTTATGTCCTCTATTTTATTTAAAGCCTATGGGGTCTAATTTACGTTCCTCAACTGTTCTCCATCCCCTGCAGCCTGGTCAGCCTGCCCACTGTCCCATTCTTAAAGAAAACTGCCTCCCCCTCTCCTAGAAGCGATCAATAGGTAACAGCCCATCAGCCAGGATCAGGGCTTCGTGCCCACCTTCCCACCTCCATGCTGGGATTTTGTCTGCATAGGTCTTGTGCATGTTGTCACAATTCCTGTGAATTCATATGAGTAACTGACCTGCTTTCTCAAAAGAAACAACACTGAATTAAAGTGGATTCTTAGAGATTGGAAAACTATTAAAAGGTAAGAATGTCAGCAAGATAGATCAGGGAAGAAGGAACACAAGCCCATAATAGATACACTGAGCATCTTGTAGATGTCTAGTGAGGGCTGAGGATCGAGGTGGATGTGGAGCTGTTGCGAGGAGGAGAGTGTGTTTATTTTGGTAGCTGAAACCCTGACATTGCAGAGAAAGGCTGTGACAGAAGTCCTTTGAGACTGCTCAGAAAAGAAAGAGGGGCCAGCCAGGGAGCAGTCCAGCTGATAGGGTTAAATGGAGAGCAGATTATTGGGGAAGGGAGCTAGCAGAGGGGAGAGAATTTCAAAAGAATGATTATCAGAGCTAAATGCCATTAAGAAGAGGACATGGAGAAAGTGTTAGCCGTGATTAAAGCATTTGTGACCTGAAAGAGGATTGGTGAGGGCAGAAACATCTCTCTCATGCTGTCGTGGATGTCAGTTTAATCATTCTTTTGTGATTCAGGAAGTATTTAAGTATCTGTCAGTAATTCCCTTACAAATATCAGCTACAGGGGCTGGAGAGATGGCTCAGCGGTCTTGCAGAGGACCCGGGTTCAATTCCCAGCACCCACATGGCGGCTAAGAACCGTCTTTAACTCCAGCTCCAGGGGAATCCGATGCCCTCTTCTGACCTCTGAGGCATTGCACGACACGGGTGCACCAACCTACGTGCAGACAGTACACTTATACACATAAAAAAAAAAAAAACAAGTAAATAAAAATTTAAAAAACAAATATCAGCTACATAACTGTTGTTTAAAAGAAGATTAAGGAAGATATTTTAAAAATCTATATCTAAATTGCTAAGAGTAGATTTTTAGATGTCTCCTCTATGCACATAGAATATGGAAAGTGATAAACACATTCATTTCACTAGGTAAGTACATATCAAATCTTAAATATACAAAATAAAAGGCTTTAGAAAATTCAACTAAATCTATACTGATCCTAAAACATATGTTAAGAGCTGCTTAATTTGAACACGATTCCTGTGACTTGTGAGATGTGCTCAGAGCTGTCAGCAAGCTGGCCTTTCCGTGTATTTGTACTTCTAAATAGAGGAGTGCCAAGAGACGAAGGGAAGAAGGTAGGCCCACAGTATTTTTGTTTTCCTCTGACATACAAATTGTGTTAAACTTCATTTTTATTATCTAAATATTATGGAAAAGAATGAATCAATAGGAAAGCCAGCTCACAACGCACCACCAAGAAGTAATCATTTGCATTTCAGCCTGATGGCTTTCAGTCTTTCTCTACTTTTAAAAACATATTTACGGTGCTTGTTATTTGTACAAGACATATAGCGGCTAAAAACTCAAGACTCAAATGGCCCATGTTCAAATTCTGTGCCTATCTCTTAGGAGTTTAGTGATCCTAATACCTTTCCTAATTAGTTTGTGCGTCAGTTTTTCTCGCCCATAAAATGAGGAGGCGTAAATCCTTATATATGTGTTTTTTATTTGGATATTTATTCTAATATTTGGTATACAAACAGAGGGGTAGGGGATCACCCAGTGGGTGAGCAAGCTAACAATCTGAGTTCAGATCCCTGGAACCCATGTAGAAGAAGCCAGACTTGGTAGTACATTCTGTAATCTCCATACTCCTCCAGTGAGATGTGAGGCAGACAGGAGATTCCCCCAGAAGCTTTCAGACCACATAGCATAGAGTACAAAGTGCAGCAGCAAACCAGAGATGCAGCCTGAAATAAGGTAGAATGCAAGGACCTCCATATGGCAAGCACATGCCTTCACACACAAACATATGCTCACACATATCACATAATAATGCACACATGCCTTCACACACAGATATATGCATACATCCTCCTTCACATACAGACATTCACACACATCCCTTCACACAGAGATATGTGCACAAACAAAAAATAAATTTTTATTTTACATATATAAGTTTATTGCCTGCATGTATGTAAGTGTACCAGTATCGTGCCGTTCCCCCAAGGTCAGAAGAGGGCATCAGATCCCCTGGAAGTGGAGTTATGGGAGGTTGTTAGCTGCCATGTGGGTGCTGGGAATTCAACCCTGGTTCTCTGCAAGAGCATCCAGTGCTCTTAACCTCTGAACCATCTCTCCAGCCACTACATAAATATATATTTTATGTAGTGGTTTTGTACATTCCATACATTTCTTAATCAAACTGAGACCCATTTCCCCTTCCTTGCCCCCAGCCTCGCCACAGCTCATGCATTGTGCCACACATGTCTTTCACCTTTTCTCAGTCTTTTTTCTAATTTTTTGATGCAGGAGTTTACTGTTTTGGGCAGAAGTTTACTGTTTCAGTCAGTTCTTTGATCCAGTCTTTGTTGTTGTTGTTCCTTCCAATTTGTATCACTCCAAAATACGCGTATATACATACCACACATATACCAAAATTATGACATCTGAAAATAAACTATAGGTCAATTCCAAAACATGTTCATGGATTCACATTGACAGTAGAATTGCATGCAGGTAAAGAAAAAATATTACCTTATATTCCCACATTACATAGCAAATTGATGAGTAACATCGGGTATTATATTTACTATATATGCTGGATAGCTTTAGTGTCAACTTGACACACCTGGGTTGAGGGAACCTCAATTGGGGAATTGGCTCCATTGGACTGGCCTGTGGCCACGTCTGTGGAGTATTGTCTTGATTGTTGGGCCATGTGGGAGGGCCCAGCCCACTATGGGTGTTGCCACTCTGGGCAGGTTTTTGTGTACCATATAAGAGGGCAGGCTGGGCATGGGCCAGGGGAGCAAGCCAGTAACCAGCACTCCTCCATGGCCTGTACTTCAGCTCCTGCCTCCAGGTTCCTGCCCTGAGTTCCTGCCTTGGGTTGCCTAAGTGATGAGCTGTGACCCAGGAGATGTAAGCTGAATAAACCCTTTCCTCCCCAAGTTGGTGTCAGTCAGAGTGTTTTGTCACAGCATGGAAGACAAACTAGAACACTATAAAAGAAAAGCAAAGAATTATTCAGTTTGCCTCACAAACAGAGATTTGCTGCTAGGATCCACAAATGAGGGACAGCGTACGTTGCTGTTTGTTTTTCTGGGACTGTGTTACTTCACTTACCATAATGGCTTCTAGGACCATCCATTTACCTGCAAAGTTCGTGATATCATTTTTCTTACTGCTCCATAGAATTCCACTGTGTAGATATACCACATTTCCTTTCTCCACTCATCAGTTGAAGGACACTTTGGTTGCTTCTAGCTCTTGGCTGTTGTGAACAGAGCTGTGATAAACATAGATGTCCATGTATCTCTGCAATAGGATGAGTCTTGTGGGTATATACCCAGGAGTGGTATGACTGGGTATATAGGCTCATTTTGAGTCTTTTAAGAGTTCTCCACACTGCTTGCTATAGGGGTTGTATGATTTTGCATTCCCACCAGCAGAGGATGAGTATTCCCCTATCCCCACAACCTCCCCAGCATTTGGAATCCTTTGTTATCTTGATCATAGCCAGTCTTACCGGAATTAAGATGAAATCTTAAAGTGGCTTTAATTTGCATTTCCTTAATTATTAGAGATGTTGAACACTTTTTTTTTATTAATTTTATTTATTTCCGTATGTGTATGAATGTACTGTCTGCATGCAAGTCTGTGCACCCGTGTCGTGCCACGCCACGGAGGTCAGAAGAGGGTCTCGGATTCCCCTGGAACTGGAGTTCTCCTGGAATTGGAGTTTCAGACGGTTCTCAGCCGCCATGTGGGTGCTGGGGATCAAACCCAGGTCCTCTGTAAGAGCGGTCGGCGCTCTTAACCGCTAGGCCATCTCTCCAGCCCCGAGATGTTGAACACTTTTTAAGATGTTTCTCAGCCATCTTTACTTTGTCATTTGTGAAGTCTTTGTTCAGCTCTTTACTCCATATTTTGATTGGATCATTTGTTTTCTTACTCCTTTGTTTTTTGAGTAGTTTATACACTTGGGATGTTAATGCTCTATCAGATGTATCACTGGTGAAGGTCTCCTCCCACTCTGTGGGTTTTCTCTTTACTTTTTGATTGTTTCTTTTACTGTGCAGAAGCTCTTGAGTATAATAAGGTCCCATTTGTTAATTGTTGACCTTATTTTTTGCACAGCCGCTCTCTGATTTAGAAAGACTTTTCCTATGCCTATGTCATGTAGGTTAGTACCAACATTTTCTTCTATCATTTTCAGAGTTTTGGGTTTCACATTGAGGTCTTTGATCCATTTGGAGTTGATTTTTGAACAGGATGAGAGGTAGGGGTTTAATTTTATTCTTCTACAAGTGGTGATCCAGTTTTGCCAACACCATGTTCTGAAGATGCTGTCTTTCCTCCATTGAGTCTTCTTGGCCCCTTTGTCAACTATGAGGTGGCTGAAATTGCACATGCTCAAGTTTGGATCTTCAATTTTGTTCCATTGACCTACAGGTCTGTTTTTGTGCCAATACCAGGCTGTTTTTATGACTATAGCCCTGTAATATAGTTTGAAGTCTGGTTTAGTAATCCCCTTTGCATTGCTTTTTGCTCATGGTTGCTTTGGCTATCTAGAGTCTTTTGTTTTTCCATATGAACTTCAGGATTTTTTTTTTCTTTTTTGTTTTGTTTGGGTCTTTATGAGTCAGGGTCTCCTTTTAGTCCCAGCTGGCCTGGGGCTCACTATGTAGACCATGCTGGCCTTGAACTCACACAGATCTACCTACCTCTGCCTCTTGAGTGCTGGGATTAAAGGCGTGCGCCACCACACCTGGCTAGGATGCTTTTTCTAAGTCTGTGAAGAAACTCATGGGGATTTTAATTGGGATTGAATTGAATCTGTATATTACTTTGGGAAAGATGGTCATTTTTACTATATTAATTCTTCCAATCCATGAGCATGGGAGGTCCTTTCATCTTCTGGTATCTTCTTCAATCTCCTTCAGGGATTTAAATTTTTCTTTGTAGAGATTTTTAGTGTCTTTGGTCAGGTTTGTTCCTAGATATTTTAGTTTTTAAGAGGCTATTGTGAATGGGAAGGTCTCCTTGTATTCCTTCTCCATTTGCTTGTTATCTGTGTAAAGAAAAGCCACTGATTTTTCTAGTTTAATTTTGTATACCACCACTTTACTGAAAATGTTAATTGTTTCTAGTTTTCTGTTGGAGTTTCTGGCATCCCTTAGGTAATCATGTCATCTGCAAAAAGGGATAGTTTGACATCCTCTTTTCTAATTAGTACTCCTTTAAATTCCTTTTCTTGTCTTATTGCTCTAGCAAGTGTTTAAAGCACTATATTGAAAAGAAGTGGGGATAATGGGCAGCCTTGCCAGGTTCCTGACTTCAAAGGGAACACTTCTAATTTTTCCCCATTTAGAGTGATGTTGGCTGCGAATTTCTTGTATATGGCTTTAATTGTGTTGAGGAATGTTCCCTCCAGTCCATTTCCCTCTAGGACTTTAAACATGAAGATATGGTGAATTTTTTGAAAGCCTTTTCCCCATCAATTGAGATGACCATGTGGTTTTTGTCTTTCAGTCCATTTATGTGCTTTATGACATTTATTGATTTATGTATATTGAACCATCCCTGCATCTCTGGTATGAATCTGACTTGGTCATGATGGATGATCTTTTGGATTTGTGCCTGTATGTGATTTGCAAGTATTTTGTTGAGAATTTTTGCATTTATATTCATTAATGAAATGGGTCTATAGTTTTCTTTTTTGGTTGTATCTTTGCCTAGTTTTGGTATTAGAGTGATGCTGGCTTCATAGAAGGAATTTGGGAGATTTCCCTGTGTTTCTATCCTCTTAAATAATTTGAGTAGTAATGGCTGTAGGTCCTCTTTAAATGTCTTATAGAATTCTGCCATGAATCCATCTGGGCCTGGGCTTTTTTTTTTTGATTGGGAGGGTTTTTTTTATCACAGTTTCAATTTCCTCATTTATTATGGGTCTGTTTAAGCTTTGGTGAATTCCATGATTTCGGATATTCATCCATTTTTTCTTGGTTAAGCTTTGGTGAATTCCATGATTTCGGATATTCATCCATTTCTCTTAGGTTTTCAAATTTAGTAGAGTATAGGTTTATAAAGTATTCCTGTATGATTGGATCTTTTCATTATCTGTTATGCTGTTTCCCTTTTCATCTCTAATTTTATTGATTTGGAGTTGTTCTTTCCTTCTTTTGGTCAACTGGGCTAAAGGTCTATCTATCTTGTTTATCCTTTCACAGAACCAGCTTTTTATTTTTATTTATTTATTTATTTATTATTTTTATGTGTATGAGTGTACTGTGCATGTAGGTTTGTGCACCCATGTCGTTCAATGCTGCGGAGGTCAGAAGAGAGCATCAGATTCCCCTGGAACTGGAGTTAAAGACTGATTCTTTGCATTGTTTTCTTTGTTTCTATTTCATTGATTTCCTCTCTGAATTTTGTTATTTCTTCTCATCCGTCTAGTTTAGGATTCATTTGTTGTTGCCTCTCAAGTGTTTTTAGTTGCAGTATTGGGTCATTTATCTGTGCTCTTGTTTTCTTAATGTAGGCACTTAGGGCTATAAATTTCCCTCTTATGACTGCTTTTACAGTGTCCCATAGTTTTTGTATGTGTTGTATCATCCCTTTCATTTAGTGCCATGAATGCTTTTATTTCTTTCTTTATTTCTCCTTTGACCCATTCATCATTCAGGAGTGTATTATTTAGTCTCCATGAGTTCTTGTGGCTAGTAGGGCCCTTTCTGGTCCTGATATTACACTTTATTGCACTGTGGTCTTATAGAATGCATAGAATTATTTCATTTTTTTTTATTTGTTGAGGTTTGCTCTGTGTCCCAGTGTATTGTCGATTTTGGAGAATATTCCATGGAGTACTGAGTAGAAAGTATATTCTTTGTTGTTTGGGTGGAATATTTGGTAGATATCTGTTAGGTCTATTTGGTGTATTGTCTCTCTGTTTATTCCTTGTCCAGTTGACCTGTCCAGTGGGCTCAGTGAGGTATTGAAGTCTCACACTACTAGTCTGCTGTGATTAATCTGTTTCTTAAAGTCCTGTAGGATTGTGCTTATGAAGTTTGGTGCACCAGAGTTTGGTGCATATATATTTATGATTGTGACATCTTCATGGTTGATTGATCCTTTGATAAGAATGTAGTGACCCTGTTCATCTTTTCTGATTAGTTTTACTTCAAAGTCTATTTTGTCTGATATTAAAATAGAAACTCTTGCTTGCTTTTTGGTACTGTTTGCTTGGAAGATTTTTTCCATCCTTTCACCTTAAGATGGTAGCTGTCCTTGAAGGTGAGATGAATTTTTTATAGACAACAAAAAGATGGATTCAATTTCTTTTTTTTTTATTTTTTAATTTTATTTATTTCTGTATGTGTATGATTGTACTGTCTGCATGCAGGTTTGTGCACCCGTGTTGTGCAATGCTGCGGAGGTCAGAAGAGGGTGTTGGATTCCCCTGGAACTGGAGTTCTCCTGGAATTGGAGTTTCAGACGGTTCTTGGCCGCCATGTGGGTGCTGGGGATCGAACCCGGGTCCTCTGTAAGAGCGGTCGGCGCTCTTAACCACTAGGCCATCTCTCCAGTCCCCTGGATTCAATTTCTTAATCCCTTCTCCCAGTCTGTATCTTTTGAGTGGAGAGTTCACACCATTAATATTTAAGGTTATTATTCAGAGACATTTATTGGTTCCCTTCAGTTTATTTTCTGTTTGAATTTTTGGTTTACGTTTGTATTTCTGGGCTTATACCTTCATTAATTACTCTCTCTTGTTACTTGGGGATAGCTTCTCCTTTCCTCTGTCCTCTAAATTGCTTCAAGTATTTTCTGGAAGGTTGGTTTTCTAGACATGTATTCTTTCATCTTATTTATGTCATGAAATATTTCCCTTTCTCCTTTGACTATAATTTACATTTTTGCTGGATAGAGTAACCTGTGTTGGCATCTATAGTCATTTAGTACTGGGAATACTTTGGTCCAAGCACTTCTGGCTTTCATTGTTTGCACTGAAAAGTCAGCTGTAATTCTGTTGGGTTTCCCTTTATATGTAACTTGTTGTTCTTCTGTGGCACTCAGTATTCTGTCTTTGTTTTGAGCATCTAGGATTTTTACTATGATATGGCATGAAGAATTTATTTTTTGATCTTGTCTATTTGGTGTTTTATGTGCTTTTTGTATTTGTATGGATATGTCTTTTTAGTTTGGGGAAATTTACTTCTATAATTATGTTGAAGATCTGGTTCATCCCATTATCCTAGGATTCTTCTCCTTCCTCTGTACCTATTATATAGAGGTTCATTCTTTTCATGGTGTCCCACATTTCCTGATCATTCCACTCTTGTGGGGGTTTTTAATTTTTTCATATTTGAGCACTCCAGTTCTTCCATGGTGTCTTGAAGTCTTGATGTTCTATTTTCTGCTTCATCCATGCTGTTACTGAGACTTTCTCTTGTCCTTTCTTGTTGACTGGATGAGTGTTTATTCCTTTTTTATTTCAGCCTGAGATTTCTTTAGTATTTCCACTTCCTTCAGAGTTTGTCATTCTCTTCTTCTAGGTCTTTGATTTGCTTGTCTGTGTGGTTGGTTTCCTTTTTCCTTTCACTGTGGATTCTTTTCAGCATTTTCATTTCCTTCTGGAGTTTGTCATTCTCTCCCTCTAGTTCTTTGATTTGTTCTTTATATTCCTTGATTTCTTGGTGTATGTCAATGATTGTTCTTTTGAGATCTGTGTCCTGGGTTACCTCTAGGGAGATCTCATAGTTGGAGTCTTCTATAGGACTGATAGACTTTATTATTTGTTTTTCCCATGTTGCTATTTTTTTCATTTCATTATGCTTTTGACATGTGGATTTATTCTGTTTTTTTGTTTTATTTTGTAATCTGATGTGAAATTCAAGTGTTTGTTCACTGCATTGAAGGCTTACTTTGCTTGTTTTCTTCAGGTGCCTCCCTTGTCTGCTTCTTGTATATGTAGGGCTGGCTGGTCTAGGTTTCAGGTTTTCTCTCTTGGTTATGTATTGGAAGTTCCAGCTGCCACTTCTCTTTCTAGTCTGGAGCTTCTCCAGAAATCCAAACAGGTAGCAACCAGGTTGGCTTGCTGCTGAGCTTGCCTGTTCGCTTGCTCCAGTTGCTTCCCACTGGCCTGTTCCTCTAGGTTGGCTGTGGAGTGACAGGTTTGCTGTCTCTTCTGATACCTTGTGCCCCAGAGCCACTACCCACTAGGATGCCCACACCACAATTCGTCGAGGTGGGGGGGTCTGACTTGGCCTGCAGGATAAGTGTCAACTATCTCAGTGAGATAGATTCCAGAGAAGAACAGCTTCTTCTTGCATTTCCTAAAAACCTAACATTTATTGTAACAACAGTATATTTAAGTAAAAGGGAAATTTAGAAGTATGTTCCTGTAGTCTTTGATTAAAATAATTGGTCAAGTAACATTAAAGCAGAACATGGCCATCCAAGATGGTCTCTTTCAGCTTCATAACTAAAGACAAAAATAAGTTCTCCTCATCAAGCACAATGTGCACTTTGGGTATAACAGTGCTGTTTCCCATATCAAAGCCAATTGATTTGAAGCTTGCCCTAGTATTCTCCTGCTCTGTAGCTCAGGAAAAATAATAATTGAATTATCTATGAGGATTTTTGTTAATCTTAGACTTTATGAAAAGTATCTTGCTCTATCCTGGCCCCATAATGTAAGTTATTTGTAGTTAGACCTGTCTGTATTGATAAGGTACTGACAAGGTTCTGTGAAGTGTATTTGTAAACCATAGAGAATTTTTATTTTTGAAAAAAATGCTATCATTTTATTACTGGGGTAGATGGTGATTGGCATTAACTACAAGGAAATAATCCACTACAAGTTTTTCTGAGTATCTTGCAGTAAATCAACCTCCAAACACTTCCTTAGGAAACAGACTGACCCTTTTAAATATATATATATATATATATATTATATATATATATATATATATATATAACTAGTAAGAACATAATTTTAAACCATTTAGCTCTTTTTGTTATCCAAAGATAAGAAAAATGTGTGGTTATGAAGTGTGGCTTGCTGTGGATTTAAAGAACAGGAAGCTTAGCCGCCCCAATCCAGTGGCTCTGTGTGTTCTCGATTGCTCAGTGTTGAACAACAGAAAAGTTAGATGTTTTAGAGTTAGAACTTTTTGGTATATGGGTGGAGGGTATGTATGCATATTTTAGAGTAATGTAAAATCAAAAGAATGAGGGAAAAACTAGTTTGTCGTGGCATTATGTCTAGCCACAGTATTTTATGGGAGTGCTTCTTAGTATTTCTTATACAAGGCTGCTTGAGCTTTTGTCCAAGCCTTTTCTAAAATATTACACAGTAGTTAAAAGTATCAGGCTGATGTAACTTAGCTGTTCTGGGTGCTTAATGACCATACTCAATGCACATACTAATTTGGCCGAGGGTCTTAAGGGATAACTTTGTTCCTTGCCCTCAGAGGTCAACTAAGTCCCAAGAGCACTGTGCATGGGAATCTCTTGAAATGTCCTGCAAATGTGAGTCACCAGTCTTCCTGTGCAGGGAAGGTCTTGGAGATCCACTAATGGGACTCCAGCCAGTATCCATCTATAAAGAGGAAAGTTGCTCATGCTTCAAAAAAGGGAAGCCTGGTCTAGAAGGACCTGACTTTGTCCTCTAGTGGATGGAACTGGTAAATGAAAAGCCAAAAGGAGCCAGAGGCTCTCTCCCCACCAAAACCTGAGTGACCCTTGAGGACGAAGTCCTCAAGTGACCTTGAGAAAACGAAAACTTTGGTTAATCTGGGCTAACTGTGTGGCCTTAAACATCCAAAAGGAAAGTATAACCAGAAATAAATAGTAAGGCCTGAGAAATTGTACTTCAGGAATAAAACTCGAGATCTTACTAAAAAGACAAAAAGTAAAAAAAAAAAAAAAAAAAAGCACAGTTGCCAGTCTTACTGGCAAGTGCAGCTACCCTGTGGCTGCCACTGCTTTTGCCATCCGTCAAAGACATGAGAAGACACAGCTTTTCGACTTTCCACTGTGGACTGAAGACTCATGTCTCTCTAAGAATCCTCCAAACCTTCAGTGCCAGATGGAGACCGCTGAAACATCCAGGTTGTGGACTGAGCTACTATTGAGATTTCAGCCTCTTCAGAGTATAGGCTATTGTTGGATTTCCCAGGCTGTATCATGGAGATCAGTACAGGAAGATCAAGACAGGACACGGTGCTTTACTGGACCTCATTAGGTGACCATGGGAAGGGAAATCCCTAGTGTAGAGTACAAGGGCAGAACTGATGGTGGTTTGGGCTTGCCAAGGAGGACCCTTCAAACATGACATCTTTCACCCTAATAAAGAAAAAAATTCATAAGCTGAAGATCTAAAACCTATGATATATGTGACATGCATATGTGCATATTTTTAGAGTGATGCATGTTGGAAGGAATAACAATAACACAGAAAGTCTGGGTCAAAGAACTGACTGAAAGGGTGAACTTCTGCTCGAACCAGTAAACTTCTGCTCGAACCAGTAAACTTCTGCATCGAGAATTTTGAGAGAGACCGAAAAAAGATGAAAAACATGTTTGGTAGAATGCATGAGCTCTGGCAGGGGGTGGGCAGAGAGAGGGACATGGGTCTAGTTTTGATTGGAAATTTTGAATGAAATGCATAGAGCTCCAATAAAAAATTGGCTTTGGGAAAAAAGAAAAAGAAAAGTTAGATGTGTGTGGCCACCTTGCCTTTCCTCATCTTGAAATTTTCTTTTAAAATGACTAATATATGCTTCTTCCAAAATAGAAGTGCAAGTTTTGTCCATGCATCTTTTGAATTTTCAACTATACCTTCATTTTTGTCCTTTGGGATAGAAACGATTGTTTTTGTCTTTTAGAAGATGCAGTGACTCACACAGCTATTGGAAAATAAGCTGTTTACTAACACAATGTGAATCTCCAGACCAGGGGCAATTTAAAATAATCATCCCTCAACAGAGTTCTTCCTATAGTGAATCTGAAGCAAAGACTGAGACAATTGGAAAGGAATACAGTCCTGACCCAGGAACATTTCATTATTTGTTAGGCTGTAGAGATGTCATCCTCTAGCACTTAGACTAGATTTTTTTAATTTACAATCAAGATTCAAGACTGAGCTAAGTTTGGCTAATCAGACACGAGTCATGTGCTAGATTTAACTGTAGTAGGGAAACACAAAGCAGCCTTCAGTTCTTTTCTGAACTGTTGATGAAGCTTGCGGGTTGATTACGGCTCCTGTTTGAGGCCCACTAACTCAGTACAGACAGAAAGACACACCCTAGGAAATAATGCTTGCTTTGGTTCTTTATATTTCTATTATCCTTAGCTTCTTATGTCTTAAAACCAAATAGACTGGTGAAGCATGCACATTAATCAACATTATTTAAATGTTTAAAAGAAATATTACCATTTCCTAATAACCTGATAAATGCACCCCCAACACTGCTAAGGAATACAGCTAACGTGCTTCATTGTTAGTATATTTTGATGTTGATTGTGTTATTTCTGAATACTGTTAGTGCCTAAATCACAGCACCCAGGTATGTGTGTGCCACAGTATCACATGCAAAAATCCGTCAACCCATGGAAGGTACCAGAGGCTCCTTGCTGTTCAGACTAGCCTGACATGTGAGATGCCAGTACCACAGAAACTCAGTTGTTATTCAAAACCATCTTGGGATTTCCGAGTAAAACATTTCACAGAAGCACAGCTCTTATTATCTGTCTTTCTGTCTAGTGGTTACCTCCTAGAAGACACTAGCTGTGAATATTGTAGAGACGTTACATGATAATCATGATTGTAACTAGTTGTCATGGAAATTAAACAAATATAAATGCAAAGCAAGTACTTTCTAATTGTTTAAACCTGATTTTTCTAATTTTTCTATTGCAGAGATAGATAACACACACATGCAAATGAGCTTGTGTGCTCTTCTCATAGAGCAGTCTTCTGTTCTGTGACCTAGATTTCAAATCTCTGTAGTATTTCCTGTAGAAGATGAATGCATTTTTTCTAAACACCTACCACTAATAATAAAAGCATGAGTCAGCTGCATAAGGTGCGGTCTGTGTAAGGGTTTTAAGCATCCTGCATTATGCTGCAGATGAGTAAATAAGCTCAGTATAACTAAGAATATTTCTAGAGGGAAATTTCTTAATAGGGAAATATTTAAATACTTAAATGGTCTTGTTTTCTTAGGAGAGTCACAATGTACTTTTGCCTACATAAAGTTTTTAAAATAGGAATAAAATGATATTCATAGAACATTTTTGAAAACCCAGTAGACAGCAGGCATTTGACAAGGTTAATGGTATACGAAGAGAGATTCTCAGTCCCATCCTCCTAGATCTTGGGACTGAGCTAGGGAGGGCAAATAAGAACTATGAAAAGCAAAACATGTATTATCCAAGAAAACACATGGCCGTGGTGAGCACACTGCTGTGGTAGAAGTGGGAATGAGCAGGACCTGCCCGCACATGAAGAAAACACGTGCCCATGGTGAGCACACTGCTGTGGTAGAAGTGGGGATGAGCAGGACCTGCCCGCACATGAAGAAAGCACGTGCCCATGGTGAGCACACTGCTGTGGTAGAAGTGGGAATGAGCAGGACCTGCTTGCACATGAAGCTTTGCGATCATCCAGACGTGTAAGATGAGTGCACCAACCTTCTGATAAGTTTCAGAGATCAGCCTCAGGCTGAAGCAAAAAGGTCCCATTACCAAATTGAAAGAGGCCAGAGGAGGCTCACTGTGCATCGGGAAAGTGGCAGGGAGCAGCAGCTTTTGAAAAATAAAACCTAATTTGTGGGAAATTAAGTATTGGTTGCCTATAAAACTTCTAAGTGGAGATATTATTAGGGAGTTGCTTATACCCATCTGGATTAAGAGAGGACTAGGATAAAGAAATAAATTCAAGAGCCTTTGGCATACATGTGACTTTTTAAAGCAATGAAAGGGGTCGTATCACCTAGAATGAAAATGTAAGTAGAGAAAAGGAGGGAAGCCAGGCAGAAGGACACTGGGAACATTCAGAGGGCCGTGAGAAAGAAGATACTCGACCAAAGAAAAGGCAAGTCGGGTATTGTGGAAACCAAGAAAAACAAGCCAGTTATAATGACCTTAAATGAATTGCCTTTTAATCATCCTGATAGTAATTTTTTCCCAGATTAATACTGAAAACTCCATGGTCATCAGTACTCTTAGCCACTGAGCCATCTTTAGCCCTTATCTGTGTTTAATAGGCTACTTGCTGGCAACCATTAACTTCCCACTGCTCCCAGTCAAAATGCTAGTTACACTTGTTAGAAATTAGTTTTATGATTTATAAGTTGATAAAATTAGAGTTTGGAAAATGTTTATTTGTTTGTTTGTTTGTTTGTTTATTTTTTACAAAACCCAGGTGGAATGCTTGATGTAGTTTTGATAGTGATGCAGTGAAATGCTGTTGATCAGATACAAGCAAACCATCTGGAAATGCAGAGGACTGCAGAGTCTAGGTTCTGCTCTTGAATTGTTTCATACTAACAGTTCTCAGTCCACAGTAAAGCAAGTGAAACTAGAAAAAACTGCTGGATTTAAGTGTGGTTTCTACAAGAACAGCAATACAGAACCCCAATCAAAGGTCCTCGTCAGAGGTCCAATAAGCAAAGATAATATTTTGGCCTAATGATTAACAAACATAAATTTATACATCTTAATTTAAAATAAAATATGTAAAACAAAGATATATCCATCATTGAATAGATGGAATCTCACACTGTTTATTATCTTTCTTTCATCATTTTGATATTTATATACGTCAAACAAGGACAGTCAGTCTGCGGATATTTTCAGTTTTCTAAGAATGTGCACATTGTGTTTCTGAAACTGGTCTTTTCTTTCTTTGCCGTAGTTTAACTATTAGCTTTTCAAAATGTGCATGAGTTCTTATCAAATAAAGTCATCAGTGTCGTCTCACTTCTGTTGCTTACGTGAGGATGATGGAGGAAAGGAGGAGGATGTAGAAAATATTTTAAAAGGGTCTTCCCCTAATTTCCTGAAATTCTCTTTATAATTAACTTTGGGCTTTTCCTAAGATTCTAAGAGGACATGAGAAAGAATAATGTTTTTCACTCCTTGCATCTACCAGTTTGTATTGTCTATCAATTTAGTTATAAGCATTGGATTATTTTATTTTCAGAATTTCATATCTAAGAGACTGTCAGTGAGCAATGCAGGTTGTCAACCATCACTAATGATGGATAGGCAGTAAAATAAAGGACAGCAGACTGTGATCTAATGATCAGCATCAGAAATAAACAGGAATTTTAAGGGCCGGGCGTGGTGGCGCACGCCTTTAATCCCAGCCGAGGCAGGAGGACCTTTGTGAGTTCAAGGCCAGCCTGGTCTACAGAGTGAGTTCCAGGACAGCTGGGGCTCCAGGGAAATCCTGTCTCAAAAAGACAAAAAAACAAATAAACAAACAAACAAAAAAAATTAAAAAGGGAGTTTAAGATCCTCAAAGTAGACTTGATTGGTTGAGGGGTTTGGGGTTTTTTGTTGTTGTTGTTGTTTTTAAATTTTATTTTTATGTGTATGAATGTACTGTCTGCATGTAGGTTTATGCACCCATGTCTTGCAATGCCACAGAGGTTAGAAGAGGGTGTTGGATTCCCCTGGATCTGGAGTTAAAGACGGTTCTCAGCCTCCATGTGGGTGCTGGGGGTCGAACCTGGGTCCTCTGCAAGAACAGTCGGCGCTCTTAACTGCTAGGCCATCTCTCCAGCCTGATTGGTTAAATACAAGTTTTTGCATGTTCACACAAATGTCTACCAACCAAACATAAGTCATGGTCCTCCCTGTAGATAGTTCCATGCTGTTCTTTTATTCGCCTGTTGCTTATAAGGCTGCTTCCTGTTAGAGACATAAACAGGGCTCTCAGGCATGACTATTTTATCTAGCCCTCAGACAGAAACAATACAAGGACAAATTTTGTCTGAAATATGAGCAAGAATCTTGTGCAATTAGACCTCACCACACTGTGAAGTCTGAGTTCCTATCACTATTTTTAAAAAACCCAGAGAACTTAGGAAAGACATACATAGAAATGATGAAAATGAAACTTGTGAAGTGTCTGTATGGCTGCTGCAGAGTGCCAGGCATTCTGTGCAGTGAGCAGAATTCAAGGGAGTGCATCGAGAGCCAGAGGCCAGTCCTGAGTCCACCCTCATGGATACTCTGGAACAGGAATGCATCTCCTCAAGGCAAGCGTAGGAGTAGAGCCAGGGAGATGCCTCAGTTGAGAAAGTGTTTGTAGGACCCGAGTATGATCCCCAGAACTCTTATTTTTAAAACATCAGGCTTGTATTTGTAATCCAGGTACTAAGTTGCTGGAGACAGGCAGCACCTGGCCATCCAGACCCACAGCCTAGCCTACTTGGAAAGACCCCATCTCAGAAAACAAAAAAGGTGAACAATGTTCTTGAGGAATGACAACCAGGTTTGACTTCTGATCTCTGCATGCACATACGTGCGCACGCGCACACCCCTGCACATGCACACGAGGGCCTTTTCAAATTTTACAGGACCAACACAACATTTTTAAGTTAAAGAAAGGAAATTAATTAATTATCCAATTCAAGGGAATTTTTTTTTTTTTTTTTTTTTTTTTTTTTTTTGTCTTTTGAGACAGAGTTTCCCTGTTGCCCCAGCTATGCTGACCAGGCTGGCCTTGAACTCACAGAAGTCTGCCTGCCTCTTTAGTCCCAAGTGCTGGGATTAAAGGTGTGTGCCACCACACCCAGTCATCAAAAAAATACTCTTTTGGAACCTACTGTGTCTGAGGAAGATTTAGAACCTTCATGAAGCTAGCAGTCTAGGGAAACAGAAAATAAAAAGTTGGGCTCTTTAAATGACAGTGACAGAACTGAGATCAAGTGGAAGTGAATGGGAGGGAATGGGATACTCATCATTTAAAACCACAGAGAGATAAGGGATGCAAGGTAAACTTCCTGCCATCATAAGCCACCATGATCTCAAGAATATCTCTCAATATGAATCATTTTCTGTGCACCCATTTGTACAGGCAACTTAGGTCCCCCAAGGTGCTTGACTTATTCCTTTGCCAAATTTGGTAAACTTAATGTCTTAATTCACTTTAATACACCCCCTGTTGTCTCTTTGGTTTTGGTTTTATCAATTACAATAGAGTTGGTGTTTTACCGTTAGGCACTCTGTGACAGAAACTAGTAAGTCATGCAGCTGCTTTGTTGACTACCCTGCATCAGGGTGGCTACATATCCCAGTTCTGGTTATTGAGACATGAGGGAGCATATGCTTGGAAACATCCCTCAAAGCATCTTTCCGTGTGAATACAGTGGCGGTATCCCTGGGAACTTTCTTGCGACCAAGGTAAAGGATGTGTACTTTCTAGAGTAAAGAGCTGAAAAGAACCTAGGACCTTGGTGTTATTGCATAGCAATGTCTAGGCCCCTGGAAGAGGAACATCTGTTTGTTTGCCTAGCTTGTTAGATTTCCTGTTACTTTCACCAGAAAACATTTCTAATTAATATGCCAATTTTTTTCAAACTCTCCAGAATATTGATTTTCTTTAAAAAAAATCTGAACTTAAATCTTACTTCTTGGGATGTGAAAATCCAACAAGCCATTGTTGTAAATTTATAACATATCAAAGCCCAAGCTGTGTACCTCGAAGTGATGTCACGTTAGATAAGTCACCCTCATTCTCAAGAAACTTGTTTTTCATAGAAGATTGATAAGTGCTGTGCTAGAAACTGGTACAAATGGTGGGTAGGGCTGTACTAATTGAAAGAGGACGCAGAAGAAGTACTATTTAAGCTGGTACTGGATCGGTGAACAGAGGATTGCAAGAGGATAAGAAAGAAAAGAGAAAGTGTGGACTTAGCTGCTTGAACCGATGCAGAGATAGGTAAAGAAGCATGGCTTGGAAGAGGAAGACCAAAGTGGCAGAAGGAGAAGAAACTACTTGTTTTCTCCTTTTATCCCAAGAATTGTTATAAAAAGAATATAGATGTTACCCCATGTATCTTACTTATATGATTAACATCTAGTCTGAGTTTATAAAAATTATAATGACCTCAGCTGCCTGTTCGGTATCCTGGGTACATGGCAGCTGTGGTGTCCAGGGTCTGGTGAAATGGGCTGCTGAAGGCTGCATCTATAGCCAGAGGAGCTGGGTGACCATAAGTGCTGTTGCAGCAGGTGATGAGGGAGAGCATGGCAGCCCCCCACATTGGAAGAGCATGTGGCTGAAATCCTATCCAAACATACCCAGTACGTTCAGTGACCTGCCTCAGCGAGTTAGAGATCTGTATCCCCCATGATGGAGTCATCCTAGTGCTGACTTTCCTCAGGAATCACACCAATGCACAGTTCACATCCTTGGCTCAAAGGAATGGATGCTCCCAATCAGCAGAACCATTTTGAGATTGTCTGCAACCTGCTGTCTCTACACTTCAGCTCCCAGATCCATTGGAAGCCCTATGCAGATAAGCTGATGCCCACTTAGCCAGTCTCTACACAAGGCTGCCTACTGGTATGAGAGATGTGGGACATGTTGAGCGTTTTATCTGCTAACCACCCCTGACCTAAGCAAGAATCTGACAGATAATGGCTTTGAAGGATAGTCTTTGTGGAAAGACTTTCCCCTCCCTGGCTATGCTAAGCCAAACTAGGATGACGAGGTGAGCCGGGTGGTGGCCGAACCAGTGGAGCTGGCACCAGAGTTCCAAAAGTTCGAGCTGAACAGCCCTGGGAGGATTTCCCTGCCTACCGTCAGTCCCCTGAGTCTCGGGCTTGAAGCTGGAGACAAGAAGCCAAAAGCCAAGTAGCTTCAAAGAGCATATGGACCCTAGAAAATCCCTTATCTCTGATTGTCTGTGTAAATAAACATCTAGGTAGACTCACCACAAATTTAATTATAATGAAGCCATCTAAAGTTTGTTCCGGATTGTCAATTTATGTGTTATGTGTATTTATGTATAACTTTTTAAGAAAATTAAAACATTAAATTATAAGTGATTACTTAAGAATAAACTTTAGTGTTTTGGAAGTACTTAACTACAACTACAAAAAGTTTTAAATTAGAAGTGTTTTATTCCATTCATTAAATATACCCTTAAAAACCATCACCTTGGGGGTTGAGGAATTAGCTTAGTTAGTGCCTTCCACGCAAGCAGAAGGACCTGAGTTTGGATTCCCAGGACCACATAAAACCAGGCAAGGCGCGCATCTGTAACCCCAGAGTTGGGAGCCCAGAACAAGCAAGTCTCTGGAACACACTGGCATTCAGGCTAGCCAGTTGTTGATTTCCAGGTTCAGTGTGGACCTTGTCTCAGACAATAAGCTGGAGAACAATCAAGGAAGACACTGAACATCAGCCTATGGTCTCCAAATGCATGATCACATGAACATGTGCATAGACAACACAACATGCATGTGTACACACACATACACACACACACACACACACATACACACACACACACAAAATTCCTGCAAATATGTAGTTTCTAGTTCTTATGTTTTTATATCATCTCTTCATTTTTTCTTAATTAAAGCAGACATTAAAAACAGACTCTTATCCAAAAATATGCATTGTTCAGGGAACCTTCTATCTAGTATTGCCTAGCCTCCCATTAAAGTAGCCTTGACGCCAGGATCCCCCTCCCTTCCCACAATATGTATCTTTTCATTTTAGTTTAAGACAGTCAATCAAAGGGGAAAGGCACACTCTGAGGCCTTACCAAAGCTGCATATGATATACAAAGATAAGGAATGAACTGGCATAATTGGTATCTGCCTCTTATAATGGTTGACTACTTCCTCCAAAGCAAAACCAATATGTAGAAGTAACACAGTGGATATTTAAAATTGCTTTAGTTATCATAAATTATCAGTAATTAACACTGGTCAAATAAGAAGTGACTCATTCAGCTTTTTTATTTCTTTTGGAGGATGTATAGGTCTCTTTCCTAAGGGCTGTCATGTGGAGAGAGAAAAGGGGGAATTGAAATATTGAAATGAAATATTCCTATGCAGTATTATATGTACAGACAACCTGACTGCATACATCATCAGACAACAGCAATTTTAAGGGAAGATGAACAATGGGGTAAAATGAGAACTATGCTATGAAATGTTGATAGGTTACACTGTCCTAACTACATACACTGCTTCTTGATGTCTGCACATACCTTCTGTTTAATAATGATGTCTACCATTCCACGTCTAGGTGTGCCTGTGCTGAGCTGGCCTAAGGGTATGACTAGAAGATCCTAGGGCCCGTCACCCTGGGAAGATCTAACCATGCCTAGTTAGATATTAAAAGGAAAGTGAGATAGAAGAAACAGCATCTGAGAAAGGCAGAACAGCCAGGTAGAGGCTCAGATGACCCGGCAGGTCAACAGGTCAGAAGGTCTATGAATCAAGAGATCAGCTGAGGTACAGGAGGAATCGGGAAGCTTAGTCTACAAATAGATACCCGCTCAGACTTTCCTTTGGCATGGCGCCCATTTGCATGCTATTTTGGCATCGTAATTCTTTAAAAGCATTTGAAGAAGAGAATCTGATGCAAGCAGTTATAAACATTCAAAAATAAGACATAAAATAAAATGAGATGAAATTACTTTAGAAAAACTGCCACGAATTTTCACAACAGATTTACTCAGAATGCTGAGGCTAGCCATCAAAACTACTTTAATTTCTACTATACGCATTGATAGATCTGATTTTTGAGATAAAGCTTTCTTAAAGAAAAATATAGGGGCTGGAGAGATGGCTCAGAAGTTAGGAGCACTGGCTGCTCTTGCAGAGGAACTGGGTTCAATTCCCAGCACCCACATGGTGGATAACAACCATCTGTAATGGCAGGTCCCAGGGATCCAATGCCCTCTTCTGACCTCGGTGGGCATTGCACAACACAGGTGCACATACATACATACATACATACATACATACATACATACATACATAGAATATATTCCTACATACAAAATAAAAATAATAAAGTATTTAAAATATATATAAACAAAAATATAAAAATCTTTGCATAATGAGCTGAGGTAATTTTATCAAGTAAAAGTTTATTTAGCAGTGTGTGGCATTTAGGTCCATTTTTATGATTGTATTAGTTAGCACAGGCTTCCATAAACCAAATGCCAGAGGCTGGGTGGCTGTGGTGATTTGAATGAGAATGTCCCCCATAGGCTCAAATATTTGAACATTTGTTCCCCAGTTAATGGTGCTGTTTGCAGAAATTTAGGAGCTGTGGCCTTGCTAAGTTGGGGCAGGCTTTGAGAGGTCCTAGCCCTGCCCCACTTCTAGTTCACTGTCTGCTTCCTGTATGTGTTTGAAGGTGTGAGCTCTTGGAATTCTCTCCCTACTGCCTCCTGCCATGGTGTTCTCTTACTCTCTGAAACTATAAGTTACCTTGATCATGCTATTTTATCTCAGCCACAGAAAAATAACTAATACAATGTATAAATGACAGAAAGCTAAATTCAAGATCAAAGTGCTAGTAAGGTAGGTTTGATTGAGGCTTCTTCTCTTGGTTTATCCACAGCCACATCTAGGTACAGTCTCATAAATGTGTATGTACAGGATGAGAGAGAAAAAGCTCTATGGTGTCTCTTCTTGAACTTTGTGATCTTATTTAATCTTAAATACTTCCTTTAGAAGCCCCCTCTACCTCTCCAAATGTATCCATAAGGGTGATGAGGGATTTCACATTTGAATTGTAGGTTGGCACAAACATTCCATCCATAAGAATAGCAAAACTGTTGCAATGTATATTAGCAATTAAGAGCTCATAAGTAGTTTCATACATTTGAAACAGAAATCTTACTGTATCATTTTAGTGCAAAAGCTGCCTTCCTGTTTACCATTATTGCAGAATGACAGGGTGGATGCGCACTGGGTTAAAAGTCACATTACTCTTGCAGAGGACCCGGGTTCGATCCCCAGCACCCACATGGCGGCCGAAAACCGTCTGAAACTCCAATTCCAGGAGAACTCCAGTTCCAGGGGAGTCCGACGCCCTCTTCTGACCTCCGCGGCATTGCACGTCACGGGTGCACAGACTTGCATGCAAACAATACATTCATACACATACGGAAATAAATAAAATTTTAAAAAAAAATTTTAAAAAAAAGTCACATTACCATCTTTCCTTATAGTTAATTCTATGACAATGGTCTTTAACCTTGTATGACGTCAGTCTCCAATTTATAACTTAAGAAAAACTGAGTTTAAGTTTCTTAAGATCTTTTTCCATTCAAAAATTTCCTGTATCTGATAGTTCTAGTATAGGTTTTGACATAAGATCCTACAAGAGCAAGCATCTGGCAGACACTGTTATAAACCATACACAAAGTACAAAGACAGCCACCTGACATTTATGGAGAGTGGATACCAGCACGGAAAGTCTGAAGAATAGTCAAAACTTGGAAGAATGCAGCTTGGGATTAGTTTCCTTTTTGTTTGACATTTAGGCTGATAGCAGAACTAAGGCTGGAACTAGAGGGGAAGACAAGCAAGGTGCCTTGGGCTGGGCCGTCTGCCCTCCAAAGCAGTCCTCTGTCTCCATGCATCCCCTGCACTTACATGAGCCTCTGGGTACCTCTCTGCACTTGCGTGAGCCTATGCATACCACTCTGCACTTTGCTTCCTCAGCCTCTTACTCATCCTACTCTAAGCCTAAGCAAGCCCTGCAGTGTAGTAAAACTCTGATTTCTGTACTCTTACTAGCATACAGAACTAGATGGCATTTGAGAAGAAAAGAAGAAATTCTAGAAAGGAGAGAACCAAATCTTGCACATAAATACTGCCCAACTCTGCCTAGCCTTAACCCATACAAGTGCAGACAGTCTAGCCAAGGTTGGTGAGAGAGAGAGAGAGAGAGAGAGAGAGAGAGAGAGAGAGAGAGAGAGACAAAGAGAGAGAGAAACATAATAAACACAAAAAGATGGCACCAAAGAGCTAGACCTTATAGCTTGAGTCTGACCCAATAAATGTCCTGCTGAAAAAGTATCAGCACTCTTCAGACAGTGTACCAGAGTCCAGAGTTTCTGTAGCATTTATGACTTCCAGAATATAATCCAGAATTACTCAACACAAAGAGAATGCGTATATGTACACATATCTATATTCTCAAAAGTAAAACTAGTCAACAGAACTCAACCACAAAGAGGTCCAAAAATTGGAATACAGACTTTATATTTTTCCCTGTGTGTGTGTGTGTGTGTGTGTGTGTGTGTGCAGGTACACACTTGTGTGCCATGACATGTATGTGGAGATCAGAGGACAGTTCTTTGAGTCAGTTCTCACCTCTGGTGGTCACACTTGTGTCATTGTGCTGTTCAACAAGCACTTTACCTGCTGAGCCAACTTACCAGCCCTGGGACCAGACTTTAAAGTGCTTATTATAACTGTGTTCAGTGAAGATGCTCAAAATGCAAGGAAAGCTATACTATCTAAATAGAAATAGAAAGAATTTTTAAAACTAAATGTACATTCTAAAAGTAAAAACTCCATCTTTCAAAAATCAGAACAGTACCTGCCCCTAGGGAAAGGGATATTTCTGTAGTGGTGGTAGTGATGGTGGTGATGTTTTCCCTCTGTCCTGGTGAGGGTTTAGGCTACATTAGTGTAGGTGTTAAGATTTGTGCACGTCATTGTATGCAAAAAAAACTTTTTTTGGTCATTTTGAGATGTTCATTATCACAGTAGGCCAGTGGATGCACCTCCAGTAATCTACTACCAAGTGGGCCCCACTCCCCAGTTTCCAGAACCTTCTAAAGTAGTGTCACAAGCTGAACACCATGCATACAAAACATGAGCCCATGGGGGACATTTCACTGGATCAGCCACAAATGGAACTGAGGGAACATGGGGGTGAAGATGAATACTGCAGCCATTTGGTACAGTGGCTTTTTAAGTAATGGGATTGCTTTATTACTGATTAAGAGATTTCCTCATTAGAAAAAAATTGTTATGTAATTTATTCACAACAAAATGTAAGCATACACCTGAGTAAGTTCTGACAAATACGCAGTTGTATACTGCTGCTACTTCTACATCATCATGCTGTAGAACTTTTCCATCACATCACAGTTTTCTCATGTAATCAAGCCCCTTGCTCTCAGTGTTCCATGAAGCCAGTGATCTTTCTGTCACCACAGCTTTGCCATTCCTAAAACTTCCCATAAAAAGACTGTACATAGCTAGCCTCTCATAGCTGCAGTGCCTTGAGATCTTCCGTGTGTTCAGTAGTGTCTGTCGATGAATGATGCTGTTTCCTGGAACTCGCTGATGGACATTGGGATTCTTTTCAGTCTGGAGCTATTTTAACTAGAATTGCCATGAACACTGAAGAACACTTATTTCTGTGTATTTTTTTAGTGGTCCTAAACACCATACTATGGATCTTTACATTTTTAAGTGATTGTATATATTAAGCCTTAAATTGTTTGCAGAAAATTAAAACACTGAGTTTGTGATTTGAATCACATTGTTTGCATTTATAACTTAGATTTAATAGTGAGTTTATCTAACTTTAAAAGTTATCTTTTGAAAAACTTTGAAGACATTTTTACTGTGCTTTTTTTGTTTTAAATTACATTTAAAAAGACTTCAGACAAATCTTTAAAGCAATATCTCAAGAAAGAGTTGTTTCTATACTTTCGAAGTTTCCCTGAAAATTATATGAGACTCTTGAAAGATTTCATGAAGACATTCATAGCTTCATGCTGATAGCTAGGGGTTTGCAGTGTGTGGCATTGCTCCATGTACCCTTGGGCGGAGAGAGGTTGATCATCATGCTCATTTCGTCTGCTTTGTGACAGCACTTTTAGTGTCATATATCTCAGTGCTCTACAACCCTGTTATCAAAATCCAGAAATAACAGTTGTGCAAATAGTTGCGAAAAGTTCCCCGGATGAGGACAAAGACCTCATAACAATAGTAAAATTCCAGATATATGCAGGATTCACTGGAAAATCAGTCTTCATGAGAGGCAGATTTCTATAGTCAGTCAACAGCTATTTCTTGAGTTCCCAGCAATGTACGAGCCACTGTTCTGAATTGGGTCCCCCAGGCCTGAGTAGTAGATATTCAGCAAATGTGAGTGGAAAACATGTTGAATGAGGTTCCTGACAGTTCCAGGGTCTGGGAAGGTTGAGGCCTTAGGGGCACTGCTGGAAATGGACAAATTGAGGTGAGTTTGACCAGTGTACATTAGATTGGGAGGTAGAGTCAGGAGACCGAGACCCACTTTCCTAACCCTAAAATTTAAGTTTCTAGGTAATTCCAGTTACTTATTCTCTCATTTCCTTTAAAAATATATAAGGTCCACAATGATACGTACAACTATAAGATGTCATAGCCGGTTTAGTTAAGAGCAATAAACATCTTTAATCTCTAGCTTTCCCTCCTTCCCTCCTTCCTCTCAGTCTCACATCCATCTCCTTCCCTCCTTCCCTCCTTCCTCTCAGTCCCACGTCCACCTCCTTCCCTCCTTCCTCTCAGTCCCACGTCCATCTCCTTCCCTCCTTCCTCTCAGTCCCACGTCCACCTCCTTCCCTCCTTCCTCTCAGTCCCACGTCCATCTCCTTCCCTCCTTCCTCTCAGTCCCACATCCACCTCCTTCCCTCCTTCCCTCCTTCCTCTCAGTTCCACATCCACCTCCTTCCCTCCTTCCTCTCAGTCCCAGGTCCACCTCCTTTCCTCCTTCCTCTCAGTCTCACGTCCACCTCCTTCCCTCCTTCCTCTCAGCCCCACATCCACCTCCTTCCCTCCTTCCTCTCAGCCCCACGTTCACCTCCTTCCCTCCTTCCTTTCAGTCCCAGGTCCACCTCCTTCCCTCCTTCCTCTCAGTCCTGTGCCTAACTTCCTTTCCTTCCTCTCAATCCTGTGTCTACTTCCTTCTCTCTTTCTCTAACTCTTCCTGTTCTTACCACATTTTATCACTTTTTCTCCCACCAACCAAAGAATGAAGCAAAAATCTTTTTAAAATATTCTAGATTTATTGGGAGAATATTTACAATTCTGAATTATTTTAAATTTTAGATTAATTTTATGTGTTATACCTTTTAAAGAAACTAAAATTACGAGGTCGAAGGGGAGGCCTGGCAGTTAAGAACACAAAGCACTCTTGCCAGGAACCCAAGTTCAGCTCCAACAAGGTTGGGTGGCAGTCCAACACCTCTGGCTCCCAGAGCACCTGAACACACATGCACATACACGCATAGTTAAAATCAAGTAAAACCAAAAACTAGGACCCACACCCAAGAGCATTTGGGGAACACAAATTAGGTTCCATAGGCCTTTTAAAAAAGAAAAAGTCCTAGAGAGATGACTCAGTAGTTAAGAGCACCGGCTGCTTTTGCAGAAGGCCAGGGTTCAATCCCAACACCCACGTGGACAACTAACAACAGAAAGGACTGCATCGAAGAACTGACTGAAACAGTGAACTTCTGCTCAAAACAGTCAACTTCCTCATGGAGAATATTGAGAAAGACTGAGAAAGAGATGAAAAGCATGTTTGGCAGAATGCATGAGCTCTGGTGGGGTGGGGGAATGGGNCTTAGTGGTTAAGAGTACCGACTGCTCTTGCAGAGGACCCAGGTTCGATTCCCAGCACCCACATGGCGGCTGAGAACCATCTTTAACTCCAGTTCCAGGGGAATCTGACGCCTTCTTCTGACCTCCTCGGCATTGCACGACACAGGTGCACCAACCTACATGCAGACAGTAGACTCATACATATAAAATAATAAAAATGTTTTTAATTAAAAAAATAAACAACTAAAATTAGAGCCGGGCATGGTGGTACTTGTCTTTAACCCCAGCATTTGGGAAGCAGAGATTCAGGCAGGGAGATCTCTGTGAAACCAAGGCCAGCTGGTCTACACAGTAAGTTCTAGCCCAGCTGAGGCTACAGGAAGACTATCTCAAAATAATAATAAAAATAATAAAAATAATAATAATAATAATACCTAAAATTTGTTATGAAGTTTGTATGTGGTTTTCACATATTTTTCTCAGTGACATTTCCTTTCCTAGGGACAAAAATAAATGTTCCCACCTCTGATCTAGACACTGCTTCACTATTTGAACTAAAAAATAAGATTCTAAGGTAGTTCTTTGAATTCCTGGCTCCTGGTGTACACACCAAGTAACACCTGGGAACAGTCACACAAATCTCCTGCATATGTAATTAGTTGATCTTGAAACGAGATTGTCCTGGTGGGCCTGACCTCTGTGAACTCCGGATATCTAGACCTCAGCCACCTGGAGGTTCCCATAGAAGCATAAGCCAGTCCAAAGATGGAGAGAGTCACATGGCAGGGGAATGCCCAGCACTTCCAGGCCTGACCACCAGCAAAGAAAATGGGGACAGCTAGAAACTGAATTTTATCAACAATGAAAGGGAATTTCAAAGCCAGTGTTGTCCTGGTACATCCAGATAAATGTCACCCCAAGTAATCCTTTCATTTAAGCTCTGTAAGCTTTAACCCAGAAGAACCAAGTCATGCCATGCCAGACACCCAGCCCCAAAGCTTCGTGCTGGCACTGAGCGCTGACCTCGGGGTCACTGGCTGTGCAAGAGGAGAAAGCAAAAAAAGTGTGATGAAGAATGCTCGCTTCCAGAATACTTCATTGTTATTTTACGATTTCTTTTAAATCCCTAATTTTTAAGATTTTGGTGTGCTGATAATAGATCTAGGGCAATAGAAAGAGTTAGCAACACTCCTAGAGACACTCAGGAAAGCACCTTAGATGACATGATTTTTCAGTTTTGAATCTAGCATTTTGAACTAGTTGGCCTGTTGTCCTGTCTTCTTAAATGGAGTCTGTCTCTGTTTACCTTAGAGAGCCTGTGAAATGCAGACAACTGCTTTCTATTCCGAACTACCCAGCATATCCTTTGTAACAGATTCAGTCAAGTGTGCTGAGCTCTAGTCACCAAACAAGTTTGCCTAAAAGGAGTAGAAAAAAAAGTACGCAGTTATCCAGTTGTCCTTTTGTTCTGTCTACTGATAGATCCATTAATTCATATTCAGCACCTACTGGACCCTTAATCCTTATTATACTAATAAAACAGCATTTTAAAGGAAATATTGTTTTCCCAATGTATTAAAAGGAATTGGAACCTCTCCTTTCTCCTTCATCTCTGTAACCCATACGGATTTTTGACTCATAGGAAAATAATTCAAACTTTAAGTACCTCTTTCTGCAGCTCTACTTTAAATTCGCTTCTTAATTTAATGCCCTCTGGATACCTTTTCCCAAAGAGCTCTTCTCTCAAGTTTTGCACCTGGTTAAATAGTAGGTGTTTGTATTACCATTATTTGGTATAGTAAACATTGATTCCTTAATTCAGCAAATAGCAATTAAGAATCTTGTATGTGCACAGTAGTGCTGACTGGAGAGCAGAGAACAAAAATGAGGATGAAAGAAAAGAAAGTTAGCAGCCAGTGTGCGCCAGAGGTTGCAGCGAAGGGAGCCTGCTGCTTTATGTTCAATGACCAAAAAGGTACCACTGACTCAGTGGCATCTGAGCAAACCCTAAAAGGAAGTGGCAGAATGACCCTTGGGTGTGGCACAGCTCTCTGGGCTGTTAACCATTACTGCCCTCTACACTGATTTCAGTCAGACTAGTTGTCGAGTCAGCCACAAACAAAGCTTGTTAGAACAGAGTCAAATTTGAAAGGACCATTTAATCCTTTTACTCACCTGTTTCTTTTGGCTAATTGAGCAGAGTGATGTAACACAGCCTTAGCAAGGAAAACTACAGCAAACGGAACTTTATCAGTGCACAATGTGAAGTCCAAACAAACTAAAATAAGCAGACATTCCCTCAACATCATTTAAGTGCTCAGACATAGCTCTCAGCAAAAGCCTAGGCTGTCACCAAGTCTGCTCATGGGATGAGCCTTAGCAGTGGGGGTGAGAACACCAAAGATGACTGTTAACATTCAAGGAAAGACCCCAAAGTCTAGAGTAAGAAGCTCTATGAAAATGCAGAGTTCACATTTGTTGAAAAGAGAGCTGTGAAAAATGGGTGATAGCCTCTTTCCCCTCCTGCTTAACTGGGCACTGTTTTAGAGTGTAGTAAGGACTGTGTAAGGAGGACAGTGGACAACCATAATCACCAACAGTATTTTCTGTTTTTCCTTTACTACATCATAGTTCCTAATGGGTAGATATATGATTTCTAACTAAAAATACATAAAATCTTCTATGCGTATGTGGCATTTGTCCCTGCCAAGACAGTGATGGCATGTGTAAATAAGTGACAGATGCAAAGTCCTGACTGCTAATGCAGCATTTGTGCAAATTCAATATTCAGTAGTGTTTAATGCCTAATTCCAAAGTTTTACTTAGTTATTTTTAGAAATCTTTTAAGAATTTCTTTTACAACTGAAATACGGAATTATTTGGTTATTTATAGGTCACACCCATCTCCTAGTATAATAGATTCTGTTTTCATGGGAAAATTAACTAGTAGTTCCTTTAAAATTGGCACCATAGTTCAGAACTACAAATTAACTTGTACAGTCCTAAATGTAACATAAAACAACTCTAAAATAGACCATTTTGTGTTCAAACCTAGAAACTATTTTGGTTCCTCTTAAAAGAAAATTGCTTTGGATGATAAAGCACATTGAGATACTGGGAATTCCACTTTCTCTTTTCTGTTCTACTAAGTTAGGCAACAATATTATTTGGTCATTTTGATATCGGCTGTTGGCAGTGGAGACCGGAATAGAGACAATGGAAGCAACAGTATTGCTGTAAAGCATGGGCTCCCACGTCAGGCTGCACATGCTCAGATAGGGAGTGTGCGTTTACTAGCAATACAGCAGTGAGACATGGACTGTGTAAAAATATGACTTCCCCTTAATGGGACTTTCCCCTGTAGATTTTTTTTAAGTTTTTCCTGTGTTAAGCAAATAAATGGTGCCAGTAGAATCATGAGCCATGAAGAAGCTCCTACTTTTGTTGTATTAATAACTGTCTCCTTTTGTACAGAATTGTGTCATTAAATATTGACTAATAAAAAGTCTTAACACTGTGAGCTAGGAAGATAGCTGTGATCGTTACTGTCACGTAAATGAGACTTGGCAAGGTTATCACCTTCTCATGGCTATTCAGCTTATCTTTGAAGAGTGTTACATATGGATTCCCCTCCTGCTTCCTTTCTTCTCATGATGTCACATACTAGAAAAAGAAATATTTCCTTATTTGGAACTAGTGATTATTGCAAAGAATTTATAGACTGATACAGTTGCTTCCCAATCACTTACTATGAAGGAGTGGAATCTTTATTGTTAGTAAATTGAGTACCTCATAATCATATTCACTTGGAAAGTCAGAAGATCTCTTTTTCATAAAGTAGGCTATTTGTATCTGTTTTTCAATTGAACAGTGATTGTGTTTTCTATTACTGAACTTTATAGAGAGATTCACTATTACCAGTTTAGCCTCCAGTTCTGCTTACAGAGTATGTTAGGTGCATGGAAAATAAGGAAGTAGCCAGTCTTCTACAAATGACTTGTTTTTCAGAGCAAATAATTTATCCTAAAATAAGCTACACATACTGTTTAGTATACAGGGTTATTTTATGACTGCGATCTTTAAGTGACCATTCTGACTCTCTTAAGTCTGCTGTAAAGCTCAAATTCCTTTCCACAGGGAGGAAATATCCACGGCCAGAATCCTTTTTGTCCACAGGGGATTTGGTATCCCATTGCCTGCCTCATGTCTCTCCTCTTCCTCCCTCCCTTTCTCCCTCCTACCTCCCCTATTGCTACTAGTCCCTTTCCCAGAGTTGTGACTTCTGGTTTAGCTTTGTGATCCATTTGCTTTAATCAGGGCCACCTGCATGACCATTAGATTGGAACTGTCGACTGGAGCCTGATGGGGGTCAACAGTGGGTACTCAGCTGAAGGCAGTGATTACCCCTCTCCCTGAATCTATCTGTGCCAAATAGTTCACAGGAAAAGTTAGGGCCTGAGTCCCTCCTCCACCCTTTCCTGCTTATTGCTGGGCCCATTCTTACGCAGACCTGGTGCAGGTTATCTGCCACTCCTGTGAGTTTCTGACTGCATTGGCTGTGTCTTGCCCAGAAAATTACTTATTGCAGTCCTTAATTCTTTCTGTCCTCTCTTCTGCAGTGTTTCCTGAGCCTTAGTGGAAATGGTACATGTCTTGTTTAAATCTGAGCCTTAGTGGAAATGGTACATGTCTTGTTTAAATCTGAGCCTTAGTGGAAATGGTACATATCTTGTTTAAATCTGAGCCTTAGTAGAAATGGTACATCTTGTTTAAATCTGAGGAAATGAGTATTCAACCACTTCAATTTTAAAGTGATCAAAAAAAAAAAAAAAAAAAAGCCAGAATGGTGGTGGTGGTACAGCTCTTAGGAGGCAGAGGTGGGTGGATCTCTGTGAGATCTGGGCCAGGCTGGTTCTTGTAGTGACTTTCAGGCAGACTGAGACTGGAAGAGCCTGTAAAAAAACAAACAACAACAACAAAAGGCACTGTGTTTTGGCTGACAAGGCTCAGTGGCTAAAAGCAGCATGCAAGCTAGATGACTGAGTTTGGTCCCCCCAAACTCACTTAAAGTTCAGAGACAATTGACTACACAGCATTGTCCTGTGACCTCCACAGTGTTTGTGTGTATGTACTCACACATACTCACACAGTAATAAAGAAACTTTAAGCATTTTAATAAAAACATAAAAGACACTAACATTATAGTTTGCTTTTTTATTTTTTCCATGAGAAACACCTGAATTAAGGAATTAGGGGAATAGATATAATTGTGCAGAACAAATAAGTGATTTAGCAGACAAAAACTTTAGTCAAAGTAGAACAGCTTTTTACTTTGCGGTCTTTGCCTTTTTAACTAGAAACTAATCAGAGCATTCCTATTATGAAAGCAAGGTTCTTATGCACTGTTATCAGACTCTTCCCTGCAGGCACAGGGGCTCATCACCAATGCGTGAAGTGATCTGTAAGAAAGATTCAGAAAATGTGAAGACAGAAAATATTTCTCCTCAGCCTTGTGGGCCAGAAGCAGCCTGTCATGGCCAAGCAGTGGACATGGGTGAACATGTATGCAGAGTGTCACTTCTGATTTGTTTATACTGAGCTCTCAAAAGAGTATAATTTCTATTAAGAGCATACATTCATGAAAAGAGAATAGAAATCCCAAAAGAGCCTTGTTGATATTTAAAGAAATAGTTAATTGGCGCATGCCTTTAATCCTAGCACTCGGGAGGCCGAGGCAGGCAGATCTTTGTGAGTTCGAGGCCAGCATGGTGTACAGAGTGAGTTCCAGGACAGCTGGGACTACAGGGAGACCCTGTCTCGAAAAGACTAAAAAAAAATAGTTAATAAAATTCTATCCCATAGTTGTGAACTGTAATAAATTTAAAGCATTTTTTGTCCATTCTTCTTAACCACAAAATTAATATCTTTATAGCTGCTTCCCAAAAAGTATCCTCTAGGGGCTGGAGAGATTGCTCAGTAGTTAAGAGCACTGGCTGCTCTTTCAGAGAACCTGGGTTTGGTTTCCAGACCCACAGATAGCTAACAACTTTGTGTAACTCTAGTTCCAAGGGATCTGACAACCACTTCTGGCCTCCACAGGCATTGCATGACAGGCGCACTTGCATGCAGACAAAACATTCATACACATAGAAATAAATTAGGTAAATAAACAGAAGCATTCTCTAAGAACTAAATGACAGTAAAGTAAAATTTTATTTTATTCATATAGTTAAACTTTTCTTACATTATTACTCTAACTTTTCTGGCACTTGAAGTAATGAAAGTCAACCATTTGTTGTTCATTGGAAACATCAGCTAAAATCCTTAGGTATTCTTAGTGATAGAGTAGAGTGGTGGAAACCATTACATCTCTAGAGAGATAAAACAATGCAGCCAGGCCTGAGACAGAGCTGTGAGCCCAACTAGTCAGGAGGCTGAGGCACACACATTAGCCTGGGCTACAGTCTGAATTCAAATCCCCAGACGGTCAGTGAACCTTGTCGAGATAAAAGAGGTTGTCACTCAGTGATAGAGTACTATACATGTATGTGTGTGTGTGTGTGTGTGTGTGTGTATATGATATATATATATATATATATATATATATATATATATTGTCCTGAAGTTCAAATTGAGAGAGACAGGGAGACGGAGACAGAGAACACACAGAGAGGAAACATTGGCTGCCCTGTTAGGATGTGAACTAAACTGTACGCACAGAATATGGCCCTACATTGCTTGCTTACTTCATCCCACTTCCCTTTTAGCTAACTGTTCTCAATCCCATTACAAAAATACAAGCTAAATTTAGCAGATTGATTGGCCCTTTATGTTTAGTGCACAAAATTCTTAATTAACGCAGTAAAATGCCACGATCCATTGTAAATCACTCTGCTAAACTTTCAGACTTAATAAGGAATCTTGTCTTGTCCGAAGCTCCTTGCAAACCCCTGCTGATCTGGCACTCGTGCTGATTCCCTGTAGAGCTGAGTGAAAGAATGTAAAGGCAGCCAATTAAAGAAACTTTGAGCCAGAATAGACAAGCAGAGGCCATCTTGTCCATCTTTCTGCCTCCAGGCAAAAACCATCCACTGCAAACACAAATTTTTGCTTGAATCCTGCTGACAAAAACATTCACCAACCACGTGTAAATGACAAGTCATAATCCAGTTATTGCAACTAAAGCAGATTGTTAACTGTTTGAGACTTATTTATTGTGTTGTAAAGATGCTGAGTATCAGCCCTCATCTGAATTGTCTTAATTCTCCTTTTTATTGTGCAAGAAATGCACTCCAATAATTGTCAAGATGGGGGAGGTTTGTGTCCAGGAAATAAAGTTTTCTTCATCATCGTATTAAATGTATTTTTGGTTTCCTTTCACTCTAGGCTTACCTTATGGGTGGGAGGAAGCTTACACAGCAGACGGAATCAAGTACTTCATCAAGTAAGTACAAGCATCTCAACCAAGTAAGCAATTTCCCTCACATCTGGAGAGAACCTGGAAGTTGCAGAATAATCAGCAAAACCAAGAAACCCTCTTGGAGGTTACAAAAATTAGAAACAAGAAATGAAGCCTCACCATTTTCATTTCATGTGATTTAAATGCTAATATCAGATGACACTGGAAGGAAAAAAAAAAAAACTGGTAACAATTTCAAGGGAAATAGCCAAAAACTGGAAAAGGATTGTGATTTGAATTTGAATGTTGACTGCCTGAATTCACTTGCTAGATGAAAAATTACTTATGAAAAGTTACTGTCTAATGAAAAATCCTTTTTTCATGTCCTGAAAGAATACCAGTTATATCTGTCACCATTAAATACTTTATACTGTACACAGATCATTCATTTTGCAACAAACTCATGGCTGTTTTATCTTTGTCTGACAATGTTCCATTAGTGGTAAAATGTGTAAACTGCCTACCTGGTGTCATGGAATTCATGCAAACATAGGAAATGACAGACAGTAAATAACCTAGAATAAACAGGACAGTATATGAATAGGACTGCCCTGATCCCAGTGCAGTCACAACAAACTTTAGGGTACATGTTCCACTTTATTGCTTTCCTTAATTTGTAGCTGAAGAAAATAAGAGCCTCAAAGCATTGCCAGAAAATCCACATCTGCTACTTGCCAAGTCAGAGCTGGGGTGGAAGTTTTGTGCTCCAAGATCTTTTCTACTAGTAGACTGCCGCTCATTGGACTTTTTCTACTAGTAGACTGCCGCTCATTGAGACCTTACTAGTAGACTGCCGCTCATAGAGACCTTTTCTACTAGTAGACTGCCGCTCATAGAGACCTTTTCTACTAGTAGACTGCCGCTCATAGAGACCTTTTCTACTAGTAGACTGCCGCTCATTGAGACCTTTTCTACTAGTAGACTGCCGCTCATAGAGACCTTTTCTACTAGTAGACTGCCGCTCATAGAGACCTTTTCTACTAGTAGACTGCCGCTCATAGAGACCTTTTCTACTAGTAGACTGCCGCTCATAGAGACCTTTTCTACTAGTAGACTGCCGCTCATAGAGACCTTTTCTACTAGTAGACTGCCGCTCATAGAGACCTTTTCTACTAGTAGACTGCCGCTCATAGAGACCTTTTCTACTAGTAGACTGCCGCTCATAGAGACCTTTTCTACTAGTAGACTGCCGCTCATAGAGACCTTTTCTACTAGTAGACTGCCGCTCATAGAGACCTTTTCTACTAGTAGACTGCCGCTCATAGAGACCTTTTCTACTAGTAGACTGCCGCTCATAGAGACCTTTTCTACTAGTAGACTGCCGCTCATAGAGACCTTTTCTACTAGTAGACTGCCGCTCATAGAGACCTTTTCTACTAGTAGACTGCCGCTCATAGAGACCTTTTCTACTAGTAGACTGCCGCTCATAGAGACCTTTTCTACTAGTAGACTGCCGCTCATAGAGACCTTTTCTACTAGTAGACTGCCGCTCATAGAGACCTTTTCTACTAGTAGACTGCCGCTCATAGAGACCTTTTCTACTAGTAGACTGCCGCTCATAGAGACCTTTTCTACTAGTAGACTGCCGCTCATAGAGACCTTTTCTACTAGTAGACTGCCGCTCATAGAGACCTTTTCTACTAGTAGACTGCCGCTCATTGAGACCTTTTCTACTAGTAGACTGCCGCTCATAGAGACCTTTTCTACTAGTAGACTGCCGCTCATTGAGACCTTTTCTACTAGTAGACTGCCGCTCATAGAGAACTTTTCTACTAGTAGACTGCCGCTCATAGAGACTGAAAACCTGAGCAGGAGTAGGCCCCCTGCTGCTGGACAGGTTTTGCTAGATGGTTTTGCCCTAGATAAAGTAGCCTGCTATATCCCTGCCATGTTCTAAAGAGCTCCTTTCATGTCAGAACTGGTGTCATGAGAGCCCAAAGGGGAAACCCAGCAGATTGCTGAGATCCCAAGAAACTTCCTTGTACATCCTTTCACCAAATAAAATGCATTGTGGGAGGGAAAGGGGGAGGCACCCTTGCTGTCCTTTCAAATGTGCACACACATTCCAAGCAGTACATGGATTCTACGGGCCTTGTGCCCTACACAGGTTCCTGTCTCTCTCTTAACTTTCACTTTCTCCTCATGAAATACGGGTAGCATTGCTGGCTGGAATACAGTAGGTGATCCCTACCACTATTTTTCCATATAGAAAGACCATCATGTCAGAAAAAGCACAGAACTGTGAAATTTTCACCATTATAAAGATCATGAATTTGAAAGCATCAGTATTTGTAAATATTTAAGGAAGAAGTAAGATAAACCTGGCCAATTTTTCATGGTGTGTTTTGTGTGTAATCTCTGGTTATTGCTAAAGCAAAGATACAGTTTATAACCTGAAGGAACTCTTGGAATTCCATGGGTAGATCATATTAGCAGCCCAATGTTGCCTATCAGAATGATTCCCCTCTGGAAGGAAACGTGCTCTCTGGTATACTGGGCTAATCATGCTTGTTTTCTAGGAGGTTTTATTTTATACTACACTGTATGAGTGGCAGAAAAAATGAAAACCCTATTCTAATTTACATCAGGCATCAGCTAACGTTTACCAGCCAGGCACATACTTGGCGTATTTGTTTCAGCATCGTATCATGTAGTCTTCTTAACAGTGTGGAAAGTAGGTATCACAGAGCTCTTGTTGATGGTGTGTTCATGGTAAGCTGCCTTTAACCCTCAGCCCATCTTCTAAAATGTCCCCCAAAGATATAGAGAGAGATAGATATATAGATAGATAGATAGATAGATAGATAGATAGATAGATAGATAGTAGATAGATAGATAGAGAGTAGATAGATAGTAGATAGATAGATAGATAGATAGATAGATAGATAGATAGATAGATAGATAGAGATCTATCTTCCAAAGAAGGAAAACTTCCATTCACTATTAAGTGGGATTCTGCATTCAGAGGCCTTTGGAAATGTCAATAAATGAGTCTACACCCTGTAGGGAGATCTTTCACTAAGTTTAGCTGTCTGTCAGTATACTCCTAACCCAAGGCTGAAGGTCAGACAGTAGCTAATACTTTATGAGAAAAGGCTACTGAGGGAGGAATTTCCCATAACAGAGAAAAAGAGGGACAAGAGAGTCAGTGTGTCTCACTCCCAGGTACCCAGCTGAGTAAGTCATTGTTCCTAGAGAGTGCAATGGCTTTAGGCTGGACTTCTGCTATGGAAAGGTGGGGAGCACACCAGGAGAGGAAACTTGTGAAGAGTAAGCCAGCAAGCTCTGCCCCCAACAACCCCCCCACCCCAGATCACAGCTCCTGTAGCAGAGATTGAAAGACAGGGGGCATTTGCCCAGCCTCCTTTGCTCCACTTAGAAAACACACACCCAAAAGGTATGTTTTGGAAATGCATCAGTTCTTTTCATTGACTTTAGTGTAAGCAGAAGAAAAGGAAGTTAGATGTGTTTCCAAAAGGGCAATAGTCTTACCATTACAGCTAAGAGACTGTCAGAGGCTACCCTCCGCAGGTCACCCTTAGTGAGACTGCAGAGTGCAGATACAGATCCAGGGTTGTCAGGCTTCAAAGCCACCTCCCCACACATGCTCGGGCTGCATCGCCCCCCTCTCCTTATTTTAAGGTTATCTGGTGACAAGAAGAGCAGTTTGAACAGATCTAGATTTATCCACTTTAAAATAGCAGAATTAGAAATTTAGTTCTAAGGACAAGTAGTGATCTTCTGTAGATTAGAAGGTCAAAGAGTGAAAGTAAGGAAATGGAGCTCCATGCCAGCCTTTCCTTCACCCTGCCTCAGGGAGAGTGTGTGTGTGGGAGAGCACATGTGTGGGAGAGCATGTGGGGTGTTTGCCACGGCCTAGGCTTTTCTTTCTTAGAGCCCAACCCCATTGAAGTAACAAGATGTATTTTAGCCTGACCATTCTAGATGCGTTATATTCTGCATGTGTTGTGTGCCTTCCTGTTTGTAGGAGCCCACTAAGCAAAATTGTAAGCACTCATCATTACACATAATGCAGGGAGTTCTCTGGGGGATTAACTGTGCGCCAGGACCGAGGCACAGCTGCCGCCCGTCACTGATCTGGACGTCCCTGACCCTCTTCGTCTCCTCTTCTTTTGTTTCTCTCCATAAGCCACCCTTTTCTCTAGTAGTTTTTATTTGGAGAGGACAGTATGATCAGATAATCAGACTAATTCGAATTGTCCATAAATGGCCCTTAAAAGTGGTGTGCAGGTTCTTAGAGTCAAATACAGCATTCCCCGTGCAGGTGGATCCGAGTCCAGGAAGGCCATCTGATTGGAGAAAAGAAGTGTGTGGGCTGTGGACTTGGAGAGACCTGATTCACACTCTGGTATCTCTACAGGATGGCTGCTTAACACCTATGAGTTTCAGTTTTGACATTTACAAAAGTTCTCGTCCAGAACGAACTCTCCGCAGAGCTTAGCTCTTTATTCCTCCCCTCAGCTAACATTTGCATGGGTTTCTGCATGGCTCTTAGCTACGTTTGAGCCATTGCACAGTAAGCAGTAGGTCTACTGATGTCTTTCTTGGAACTATTTAGTTATTGATTAAATTTCGCCTTCTACTGCCCAAGCCAAAATTTTGAGCTTGAACAGGTTATGTTAACTTTTTGAGGGAGGAGTGGTTCATTTATAGATAGATGATACTATGGAGCAAAGAAATAGCTTCACTGATAAAGGATGACTAAAATTACCCTCCTAGAACACTGGGGGAAATGATGGTGTGTGTATATATATATATATATATATATATATATATATATATACTCTTCACCGAAATTGGCACCTGTCACTGTCATCCCAAAAATGGAACTGTTACATCTGATGGAAGCCAAGCCTCGGGCAAGGGAGTGACTGTCAGCGCTGTCTCAGGAAGGCCCAGCGCACAGGATCCTTGTACATTATTTCTTTCCATCCACATGTCCATTGAATCTCATTAATACATTGCCATCTTCTTTAAATTCTGACATAAAAGAAGGGGGCTTCTTGCCCAGTATGAACAAGCATAATCAGTGTCTGCTTCACCAGAGTTCGTATTTCATAGAACGAGTAGATATGTGACTCTGTATATGCATAGATGCATGTAGGCATGCTCACTTGCCATAAATAAATATGGAAATCTACACACATATTTGTATAAAATATAGCGATCTATTCTGGGAAAAATTCTCTTATTTCCTCATTCGAAAACTGAGGCATCCTTAACCTCAAAGGACAAAATGGCCATCATCTTGAACATGCTCTGATGAAATTACCTGGCTGAGTAATTTCCCACCCAACTTCTCTTTGGTTTGGTTTGGTTTGGTTCGGTTCGGTTCGGTTTGGCACATGTGTATGGAGGTCAGAGAAAACTTTCCTCGGGCGTGGTTCTCTCTCTCCTCCCACCATGTTTTTGAGACGGGATCTCTTGCTTCTGCAGCTGCTTCGTGTGCTAGCTTCCTCGGAGTCTCCTGTGTCGTCTCCCATCTCACCACAGGAGCGCTGAATTACAGCTGCGAGCCACCACACCTGGCTTTTTTTTTTTTTTTTTTTTAAGGGAAGGCAAGGCAGGTTGTTTTATGACCTTGAAAGGTTGGGCTGACACAGACAAAATGGTGGGTATGCCAGTTGAGTGCAGAGAAGAGTTTTTATAACCTAAAAGCAGGTCTCTCCTTTTCATCACTGGCCAAATACTGGGATGAAGGAATGCTGCTCTGTAATCTTACTCATCCTCTGCCATGTATGTTTTTCTGTTTCTCAGCAAAGACCATTTGTGGGTTTATCTTGGTGTTTTATATCTTGAAAGCTTTTCTGGTTCATGAATACTTTCTTTTTGTAATATTTTATTGGCTTTTTCTTTATTTTTTTTATTTCTTTTATGTGTATGAGTGTACTGTCTGCATGTAGGTTGGTGCACCTGTGTCATGGAGGTCAGAAGAGAGTGTGGGATTCCCCTGGAACTGGAGTTAAAGACCATTCTCAGCCGTCATGTGGGTGCTGGGAATCAATCCCCGGTCCTCTGCAAGAGCAGTCGGCGCTCTTAACCTCTGAGCCATTTCTCCGACCCCGGCTTCTTTTTTTTTTTTTTAATGTGCATTAGTGGTTTACCTGCATGTAAAAAACACACCCATGTCTTACAAAGCCCACAGAGGCCAGAAGAGGGCGTCAGATCCACTGGAACGGGAGTTCTGGGTGCCTATTAGCCACCATGTGGGTGCTAGCAGGTCCTCTCGCAGAGCATCCAGTGAACTTAACTGCTGAACCATCTCTCCAGCCCCTACATCTGGCTTTTTACGTGGGTTCCAGGGATTGAACTGGGTTGTCAGGCCCATGTGGCAAGTACTTCTGATCCACTGTGCCATCTCTCCTGCCTTTCCACCCAGCTTCTTATCTTCCTCTTGAAATTGTATACTGTTGAAGATTCATAGTAATCTTTTAGTATGATTCAGCTGTAAAGGTTTTACATACTTTTGATGAATGTTATGTAACATAAGGTTCTTATGAGTTATGTTAGTAAAACTGAATTTGTTGTAAATTAGACATAGTTGCTAATTCCCTTCATTATACTTGTTTAACTTTATATTGAAGATTCAGATTCACTGCAGTGAATGATTGTTAATTTTCCATTCCTGACTTACAAGTTTTCACCAAATTTTGTAGGTTAAAACAATGTGTATATGTGTATCAGTTTCAGAGTACCAGCCATACAGAAGTGGCATCACTGAATTATTCTCCCTCCCTCCCTCCCTCCTCCTGTGGTCTCCCAGGAGTTGTTAAACTCTGTATAACTCTGTTAGTCAGGTGGGGAAGCACAGCTCAGTGGGCTGGCTGGAATACTTATCCTAGGCTCACTCATGAGGCTCTTGGCAGGAGGCTCCAGTTCCTCATCGTATCTAATACTCATAGGACCAGAGGGATATTCTCAACCTAACAAATGCCTTTCCCCAGAGCAAGGGATGAGAGACACACAAACAGAAGCTGCAGTGTCTTTTATTATCAGTCCCAGTAGTGAATGCTCTACACCACATCAGCCATATACTCTCAGTCACACAGACAACCTGGCACAGTGTAGGAGGCAGTGACTAAGAGCATGGATTCCAGAAGGCAAGGCTCACTGGGAACCCTGACAGAGGATGCCTACAGATACCTTACACAGAGTTGGAAGCATTAAATATGATCGATTTATGTATGCCTAATGTGTGCATGACTAATGCAGAGCAGAATATCAGATACATGCTCTCAGTGTTTATTTATACTTCTGGTAGTTTTCAAGCAGATCATTTGTTTTTAAATTTTTCTTAAGCTTATATTCTGTGTATTTATTTGGGTTGATATGCCTTACTGTCACATCTAAAATCTGACCTGTTCTTCCTTAGGTTATAAACCCTATTCTCCAAAACATGGGAAGGATCAGAATATTACAAACATAGATCAGCAGTACCTAGAGTCTGGATTCTAGAACAAAATAGAAACTTTTGTCTAGAGCAGAGAAGGCAAGTAGAATTCACTTCACACAAATTCTGTCCCTTGACAGCATTCTTGGATGTTGCTTTGAAGAATTCTGAGACCTCATTCATTCTCGCTGACGAGTCTTGGTCAGAGATGTCTGCCGTGGATACTTGGCACATAGGGGTCACATGCCACATCTTTGCACTCTTGGTCTTACAGAGCATGGTGCTAACACATGAACTCTGCTAGGGTGAATGGTAATAATCCAGCTAGTTGTCTCCAATAGCAACAGTGACAATTACCATCACTCCCTGTTTCTTATGGGCATTGTTGCAGTATTTGAAGAGTTTTCCCTTTGTTACTCTAAAGCATAGCTAATTTCTAGTAAACATGATTTTTCTCATTTCTCTCCAGTGATAGTTCATTAGTGACCGTAACTACTTGTCTAAACTTTGGGTGGGATAGCTGTTAGGCTGTTTTACCTGTGAAAGCATACAGATCATAGCCTGCATATGGATGAAATCTATAATTCTCACCTTACTATAGTAATGGAAAAATTTCATTATATTGTGCCATCTTGTTTCTTTTTTCCATTGCATTTATTATGTATGTGTGCATGTATGTCTTTGTGCATTCCTGTGCCAGGGTGGTCATGCGAAGGTAAGAGGACAACTTGATGGACTTGGTTCTCCATTCCACCAGGTGGGTTCTGGATCAAACAGGGGTCGTCAGCTTGGTAGCCAGCACCTTCATCCACTGAGCCATCTTGCTAGCCTTCGTTTATAAACTAAAAAAAAATAGAAAACAAAAAAATAAATCATTTGAAATTTTTGTTTCTTGGCCCCTAACTCCCCTTTGCAAATAGATGCTATTCTAATTCTAAGGTAGAAATTAAGGAACTGGTGGAGGGAAGGAAGGAGGGAAAGGGATAGTTTCTGGATTTGAAATGAACTATTACTAGCTTTTGCTTTTCTACGTCTTCCACAGATTATTTCAACTTCACTTTAGCAGACACTGTCAAGAGCTCTCCCTCCCAAGACCTCATTATTTTATCTGTTTTGATTCATTTTCAATACATTAGGCAATGTCCACTGACAGAATGATGTGACCTGAGGCTCATTTGATGACACAGCAGGACAGTTTTTATGCACCTTACTTCAGCTCAGATGAGCGTGTGTGTGTGTGTGTGTGTGTGTGTGTGTGTGTGTGTGTGTGTAGACTCCCTATTGCCATCTGCATGTGTAAGGATGGAGAAGGTGCAGGAACCACAGACGGCCTCAAGGAGGAAATGTGGACCCCCTCTAAACTTTCCTCCAACACTCCTTATCCACGAGTAAATTGTAAGGGTTCGAAATGCCTAGTTGGGATTTCAAAGTTATAACTCCCTCTATGCCTGCTGGTCAAGAATAACCGTTACCTGACACAGGCCAGGGCACATATGGGACCTAAACATCAGAGGAATGAATATTGTTGGCACTTTGGGAAGGTAGTTAATGGGGGAGGAGGGTTTAGTATCTAATAGGCCTAGATTTTAATGTTTATACCACCGTGTTTGAGTGTGACCTGGCAGAGCATTCCAACCCCTCTGGACTCCCCACTCTTATCTGGAAACAAGGACTGTGTGAGAGTTGGATGCGCTCAGCCCTCTGAACCCTCTGGCCAGATCTCACACATGGCGAATGCTGGGCAGATGCCATTCTGTTCTGCTTCCCCACCCCATCGCCATTTGCCAATGAAAGACTTTTAAGTGACAACATTTACGCAGCTGCAAATAGAACCAGTAGCCAAAATTTACGCTTGTGCTATTCGCTCGCCAGTCAAAGCCCTGTTATGGGAGCAGAAGGGTTGCCTTGATCACAAGCCCAAGACTGCCTGCCCAGAGTTGCCTATAAATACCACAGAGCGCTGGAGAAATGTGAAGCACTGTAGGAGAAATTGTTATTTAACAAAAGGCCAGCCAGCTGGCGGGGGTTACTCAGAATGGTAAAGCCACAGAAATGAATAAAACATCTAGCACCGAGCCGTCTTGCCCCATTCAGCCCCTGTCAGGTATGGCTTGGGCCTGAAGCTTGCTTTCCAGCATTTCACTCTGAGAGCTCAGAGGTGCTCCGGGAACACATGTCCTTTCTGGTGTTGGACTTCTTTTACCCCAGTCTAGAATCTCTCAGCCTCTATGACCCTTCTTTTAGATTTATTTAGCAAGCACCAAGATTTTTTTGTCAAAAACCTTCTCCACATGTGGTTGCTGCCTAGGTCTGCTAGGACTTCCAGAACAAAGCTCTGCATACCAGGGGCTTAAACAAGAAAAATGTGTTCTCTTATAATTGTGAGTGCAAAGGTACAAAATAACAGTATCGGCCAGACTGATTTCTTATTTTTTGAAACAGTGTCTCCCTTTAACCCCAGCTGCCCTGCAACTTGCTATTGTAGTCTCACAGAGATCTGCCCTTCTCTGTCTCCCAAGTGCTGGTATCAAAGGTGTGCACCAGGATACCTAGTTTCTCATCCTGGCTTCTAGGCACCTACTAGCCTTCTCCCTGTGTCCTTGCATGGACCTGTGTGTGTGTGTGTGTGTGTGTGTGTGTGTGTGTGTGTGTGTGTGACAGAGAGAGAAAGAGAGAGAGAGAGAGAGAGAGAGAGAGAGAGAGAGAGAGAGAGAAAGACCTGCTATCTCTTCCTCTTCTTACTTGGACACAAGTTCCCTTCAGACCAGTGTCACAGCCTTACAGCCTCACCTCATCCTCTACTTGTCTGCATAGATAGCACCTTGTCCTTACCTCCCTACTTCACTGGGGATTGAACCTGGGTTCTCATGATACGCAAGCACTCTTACACCATGCTCTATCCCCAGTTCTCTTTCCAGTTTGAGACAAGGTCTCACTGTGTTGCTCAGGCTAGACTTGAACTCATGACCCTCCCGCCTCAACCTCTCAGGTAGCTGGGATTACTCAGGCCTGTGCCAGCAGGCCTGACTGCCCTAACTTACTTTCCATCAGATCTATTCTTGCTAACATTGATCAAGTTTTAGGTGAATTATAAGAAATAATCCTAGCTAGAGCCTTTTCCCTTGGGTCTTACTTTGTGGAAGAAGCAGTTGAAGAGAAGCAGAATATGACAGGAAATGTAGTGGCCCCTACCAGTGCCCAAGCCTAGTCCCCAGAAGTTGTGCACATGTTAGGCAACTTAGGAAAGGTAATTAAGGCTGCTAATCAGCTGACCTGGAAATAAGGCTTCTCTTAGTCAGTGTGACTCCATGGGCCCTTAACAAGGGAAGAAGGAGGCAGAAGAGAATCAAAGAAAGAAGTATGATGGATGTATACACTAAGACACACTGTGTTGCTGGCTTTGAAGATGGAGCCATGGGCTGTGGTGGGACCTCAAGAAGCTGGAAAAGCAAAGGAATGATTCTCCCCTAGAACCTCTAGAAGAGAAGCTAGCCTTGTGGATGCCGTCTAATGGCATAAGTATAGAAGAGAAGGTAGCCTTGTGGATGCCGTCTAATGGCATTAAGTATAGGCCAGCATTACCAGCATTGGACTAAATTTGAGGCATTTTAAGCCACTAAATTCTTGATGATTGATTATAACAATAGAAAATTCATGTAGGCAGTGAGAGGTGGAGGAGAGGAGGTACTGTCATAGTGTCTAGAATGTCAGGCAGAGGTCTAGGAGACTAACCTATTGTGGAAGGCGTCATACGTCACACAGGTTAGAAAACTGAAATTCAGCCAGGCGTGGTGGCGCACGCCTTTAATCCTAGCACTTGGGAGGCAGAGGCAGGCGGATCTTTGTGAGTTCAAGGCCAGCCTGGTCTACAGAGTGAGTTCCAGGACAGCTGGGGCTACAGGGAGACCCTGTCTCGAAAAGACAAAAAAAAAAACAAAACTGAATTTCAGAGTTTCTGTGACTTCCCAGAGACACACAGTCAGCATGGTTAGCACACAAGCAAGCTGGAATTGTCTGCAGATATGGTCTGTAGGAAGAGTGATGCTGGTCTCATCTCGAGCTAGGCCTAGCTCTGCTTCTGTGTGACCTTGGACAGAGTACTTAAACCCTCTAACCTCATTTTACTCTACTGTGGAAATTGTAGAGAAGAAAAATGTTTATGTGATTTTTACGGAAAGCAAGTAGGGACCATATCAAAGAACGCTGCAGGGTACGAATGCTTAGCTGGTGGGAAGTCTCCAGCTGCCGCTGATCTGAACATCTGTTTTCAGATAAAGATGGCTTTATGAAATGGGATCTCTGTGTAGCCAAGGCTGTCCTCTAACTCACAAACCTCCTGTCTCAACCTCCTGGGTGTAAGATGGCAGTTATACCACCATGCCAACTGAAAGACCTGTGTCTAATCAATGATCTCATGTATGTCTGTCAGTACCAGCTCTAACAAGGTACCACTGTGAAAATTTCCATCATGCAGTGAGGCCTCAGGTGCCTAGAAACATGGATATGATTGTATTTGACCATTTCAGAGGCTGAAAAAAGTCCTATTGAGGTAAAAGCACCTCAGTAAGGATTAGGGAGTGTGTAGGAATGTGATACCTTAACTAGATGGCCATATCTGTCTGCCTTTGGCAACATTTTCATATTTTATTTTCTAATGGTTAAAACAAGATTTATTTAGCTAATTATTATATTTATTTATCACGAATAATTACATCCTATCGCCCAGGATTCGAGTAAGCTTACTTAGACTGCTGGCTATTTAGAAAATATATTTAACCCTAAATTATTTAAATTATCATAGTACTTTACTCCCTGCCCCAAAAGAACAGACCTTTGCAAATCACTTGAAATGAGAGTGTCTAAGGTGTTGAGGGGCGACAAGCTATGCTAAGTATTGATATTTAATGGTGATTTACTCAAATGGTCCCAGTGATACTGGGACCATTTGAGTAAATATCTTTTTTCTTCTAATAAAGCTCAATTTCTATAAACATAATTTTAAAACATTATTGGAAAGTCCACTGCATAATTACACATAAAAACCTCGTGGTCTAATAATAAATAAGCTCATCTACCAGTTTTGAATGATTTTCCACAGTGGTATAACTACAGTAATAATCAGTGCGATGTGCGCTGATTCATGCATCAGACACCCATGATTCCACACACTGTGAGAGGATACTGCCTATGAAGATGGGAAAATCATGACCATCCCTGGCCATTGAAGCTGACAGCCTCATGGACAGAGAGAGGCTTACTTAGAATCCATAGCCACGTGACAAAGTACTGCCACTGGGCAAGCACAGAGCCTCTGACCGTGGACTCATCTAAGCATTTTATTTTTACACTTGCTCAAATAATGTACTCTTCATGAATTTCATAGCAAAGACTTTTAAAAAGACATAACAGCTTTAGACATAAAATCTGTAATCATTTTTTAATCCTTTAATTAATTTCATTCTGCAAAGCTGAACAGCCCCTTGTTGAAGGTCACTTAATTCACCCCAGAGCCTCCACACATACTGCTGTGGAAACCAACCTTGGTAAAAGAGGGCTTGGGCATAATGATTAAATCCTCACAAGTCAGAGTTGGATCTGGATGCTGGCTCTACAGCGTGCCAGTTGTATGACCTGGAGTAAGTTACGTGATCACTCTCAATGAGATTTCCTCCTAACAGTTAAGCCCATCTCATCACACTGCAAGGGTGATTTCATTAGAAATAGCCAGTATCTAAAGTTCATGAGATCCCTCCAAAGTCAATGATGGGCCATGCTTTTAAGTCTCATAATTATGTTTATTATGATTGAAGGTGTGAAACAATCTCAAGCAGCTTTCGCACTTACACTTAAGGACTTTAGAAATGGTCTCCTCAGGAGCCTCCAAAACCCCTTCTGGCTTGGTGGTTTTACAAGTTCTGCTCTAGGCCAGCATATATCTCCTCAAGCTTTTGTGTCTTTACTGGACTCAATGTAATATTGCTACAAAAATATTAGAATCAATATAAAATCAGTTCAACTTGTTTTAAATAATTTTTGTTTCTTAATGGCTCAGTTCAATAATGAAGGAAAATATATTTAGTTAGATGTTTATTAAACTTATTTTATTGAATAAATTAAGCCAAGACCTATATAGCTTACAATTTTTACTATCTGAGCAACATTATTGTTATAGTTCTTCCTATCTGAAAGCACCTGTGATGTTATAATGTGAATCTCTTAATGAGCCCTAGAATTAACTTACCACTTTCAGACATGGTAATTACTGAATATGGGCAGAAGATATATATATATATATATTCATATTTTAGAGGAATATAAAATTAAAGGGAAAAATATGAACTCCTAAACATATATCTGAGTTAACATAAAGTTTATTCCTGGAGGACATAATTCTGATACATATATGATGTTTATATAGGCATATTTTGGAGCAATACAATTGGGAGGGAACCACAACAGAAGGACTGGGTCAAAGAACGGACTGATATAATTAAATTCTACCCAAAACAATAAACCTTTGCAGAGGAAAACTTTAAAAAGACTGAGAAAAAGATACAGGACATGTATGGCAGAATGCAGGAACTGGAGTGGGATGGGGGAAAGGGAAAGGGGAATATGTCTAAATTGAACTGAAAAATGATGTATGAAATACACAAAATGCTAGTAAAAATATTACATTATTTTTAAAAAAGCAGTAAGCTTTTTTAAAAAATTAACGAGAGATAGCCTAGCGGTTAAGAGCACCGACGCTCTTGCAGAGGACCCGGGTTCGATCCCCAGCACCCACATGGCGGCTAAGAACCGTCTGTAACTCCAATTCCAGGAGAACTCCAGTTCCAGGGGAATCTGGATTCTGACCTCCGTGGCATTGCACGACACGGGTGCACAGACCTACATGCAAACAATACATTCATACACATACAAAAATAAATAATAAAAAAAAAAAAATTAACCTAAGTACAGAAAAGTCTTTCAGAAATACAGTAGTGAGTGAGGCCTGGTGGCATATAATCCCAGCACTCAGGAGATCCAGGGAGAAGAACTCTACTTGGAGGCTAGCCTGAGCTATGTAGCAAGCTCCAGGCCTGCCTTTGCGACAATGAGACCCTTTCTCAGAAACAGCAAAGAAATGAAGTGGGGGTGCACCAGTGACCACCCATACCATGTGTGCTGGCTTCAGTGAGGTCTCCCAAATAGCCTCAGGTTTTGAAACTGTTCAATTGGTGTCACTGTGTGGGTGGAGCGTTGGGAGACCTCTAGGAGGGTGTGGCCTGCCTGGAGGAAGCACAAGGCAGCACTGAAGTGAGGTGGGCTTTGAGAGTTCATAGCCTGGCCCCACTTCCAGCTTACTTTCTCTGCTTCCTGACACTCCATCATGATGGACTCTCATCCCTTTGGAAGCATAATCCCAAATAATCCCTTCTATGAATTCAGATCAAAACAAAAATTAAGGTAGCTTCCATATCTCACATACTTTTGCACACAAGTGGGAGCTTGTGGAAGTTATGTGGAACTATAGAGAAACTAGTTTCTAACTAAACTAGTATCAATTCCTCCAAGTAGCATGAAATGTATTTCCTGTTTTCTGACTTTAAAATACAAAATTCAGGTCTGGAGAGATGGCCTAGTGGTTAAGAGTGCCAACCGCTCTTGCAAAGGACCCAGGTTCGATCCCCAGCACCCACATGGTGGCTAAGAACCATCTTTAACTCCAATTCCAGGGGGAACCAACACCCTCTTCTGACCTCTGTGGCATTGCATGACGCAGGTGCACAAACCTACTTGCAGACAGTACATTCATACACATAAAAAAATAAATAAAAATTTTTTTAAAAAGACTTCCAGTCTCACAGGAGAGAAGAGCCAGTTCTGCCTCTTTCCACTGGCAGCAACTAATCTTAGGCTCACACGTGGTTGCACACAGGAGCTGGGAACATCATCTCCCAGTGACAACTCTGCAATATGGAGTACAGAACATAAATAGAAAAGTACATATATGTCAATTGTGCAATTCTGTATCATTGTTTATTAATATCTGGCCATCCCGTGTATATGGATCGGTATTGATAGGATGTATTTTGGGCTTTTGAGTGTATGGGTTTGGTTTGGGGGGGTGTCCTATTGTGATTTTAAAAATGGGTCAATTTTTAAGTTATTAAGCATGGCTGTAATATAATACATGATTATAGAGTTGTTTATATCCTTGAAAAATTAATTGTATCAGCTTTGGACTTCATAAGATTTTTCTTTTTTTACTGCATTTTTGTGAATTTCCTGCAATACATTTTTATCATGTTTGCCTCCTCTCTCTTAACTGCTCCCCTTTTATTGCCACCCAACTTCACGTACTCTGTCATATATACTAAAGTGTATGGAGTAAAAGTTGTGTCCCCAAATGCCCTTCTGCTGAGTCCGTTCACTGGAGCCTAGTTCATCTGTTTAGTGTCACATCATGAAGAAAACTCTCTTTCTCCCAGCAGCTGTCAGGTGCCAGTAGTTCCTCAGCTAAGGTCGGGGCTTCTTATCCATTTCCCTGCTTCTCTGCTGGGATTTTGTCTGCCTTGAGCTCCTGTGGGTCTTGTGCATGCTGTCACCACCGTTGCTGTGAGTTCATGAGTAACTTCCCAACTGGTTGGAAAACTGTTTCCTTACGGTCCATCCAGGCTCTTAAAATCATTTTTTTAAGTTCCATTATTTTCATTTTATGAGTATATTGCCTGCATGTGTGTAAGTACACCCCTGCATGCAGTGCCCACGGAGGTCAGAAGAGGACATCTGATCCCCTGGAACTGGAGTTTGGATCATTGTTGACTGCTGTATGGGTGCTAGGAAACAAACCCAGGTCCTCTGTAAGATCAGACAGTGCTTTTAACTACTGAGCCATCTCTCCATCCCAGCTCTTATGATCTTTCCACCCCCCTTTTCCACAGTAATCCCTGAGCCTTGGGTGGCAGAGGTTTGATGAAGGTGTCTGTTCTGCGATCAGCACTCTGCAGTCTTTTGTTGTCTGCAGTGTGGCCAGTTGTGGCTCTCTAGGTTAATCACCATCAGCTGTGTGAGGAAGCTTCTCTGGTGGCAGTTGAAAGATAACATTATTCTTTCTGCCCCCTGTTCTGTGATGTTCCCTGAGTCTGAGGTGTAGAGGTTCTAATGTAGATTTGTCATTTAGGAGTAGGCTTCTCACAGACGCTTACTCTGCACTTGACCAATTGTGGGACTGCATAAGTCTCCATTCCTTGTAAAAAGAAGCTTCTTTGATGAGTAGTGAGAGGTGCACTTGTCTGTAAATATAAGGGTATTCTTTTAGAATACAGTAAGAAATTACAGTGGTTTAGAGACATGACAAAGTTAGATTTTTCTCTAGTCTGTGACTTCTCCAGCCATTTGTACTTGGCTGCGGTTGCAGTACCACACATGAGTTCTCTGTCATTAAGCCAGCCTTGAGTCCAATTAGACAGCCCTTGAGTAACCCCAAGACAATAGTTTCCACCACTGCAGTAATAGAGATTATTTCCTGGGCCATCATTGTTGTGCTTCATAGGTTTTACAACTGGGGAGGATCACTGATTGTTTTTTTCCCTTGGAAATTTGCATAGTATCTTCTGCTACTATAAGAGTGAGTCTTCAGGGAGGACTTCCACGTCAATTCTAGCTCCATTGCTCCAAGTCCTGTGTCTGAAGTATGTCCTGTCTTCAGCAATAGTGTCTTACCTTCAAATTCTGGGAGGCAATCAAGGGCCATGGCAATAGCCTGTATCGTTCTGGGAGTCTTTTTTTTTTTTGTCTTTTCGAGACAGGGTCTCCCTGTAACCCCAGCTGTCCTGGAACTCACTCTGTAGACCAGGCTGGCCTTGAACTCACAAAGATCCGCCTGCCTCTGCCTCCCAAGTGCTAGGATTAAAGGCGTGCGCCACCACACTGGCCGTTCTGGGAGTCCTTTAAACTACCCTGGCCAACAACTCAAAGAAAGATTTCCTTTGCCTGGAACTGTGTTTTTATTACATGTGTGGCCTTCAGCTATGCATTATTATTAATATATTAATATTTTTCAGCAGGCTTTTGAACTAATACTCTGATTTTTCGCCACCACCAAAACATTATTTATCTCTTCTCTCTCTTCCCCTGTATAGCCCTCCTTATTACTTCCCAATTAAAGTATCTATGCAGTAATCAAAAGCAATCTGTGGGGACTGGAGAGATGGCCTAGCGGTTAAGAGCACCGACGCTCTTGCAGAGGACCTGGGTTCGATCCCCAGCACCCACATGGCGGCTAAGAACTGTCTGTAACTCCAATTCCAGGAGAACTCCAGTTCTAGGGGAATCCGAGACCCTCTTCTGACCTCCATGGCATTGCACGACATGGGTGCACAGACCTGCATGCAGACAGTACATTCATACACATACAAAGATAAATAATAATAAAAAAAATTAAAAAAAAAACAGCAATCTGTGTCTGATAGCTAAAAAAGTAAATATTGAAATGAACATTTTTTTCCAGGCATTTTCTCTTTCTTTGATTGTTCATCTTTATTGATGACAGCAATTTCCCAATATTATATGTAATATATTACAATAGCTTGAGATTCTTGTCAAATAATTTGATATCTAAGGCCTAAAATGTTTTAATTAATTGAATTTTAATATTTGATATCTGCTTTATATTTTAGTAAAAAGCATAAACATAGAATAAAATAAAATTCTAATTTGTTAACTTTAAAATGATGATTCTGTTAAGCACAAATCTTCATTGTCATTAGTACTTGCATTTTATGGACAATTTAAAATTTTTCTGGTGCCTTAGTTGCTGGAACCTGAAACAAATTCTACTAAGACATGTGTGCCTGTCTTCGCCGGTTGGTTTATATAAATATAATAGCCATAAATTATTTCACCAAAAAAATTACATCAGAAATTGATTACTTTTGGTTCATATCCTACAGCTTTATCTTATGCATGATAAAAATAACATAGGCAGGTCTTGTTAAGCTCATAGTAATGTAGAAACAGGGTCATCCACAATGGAGATTTAACAGAAGGAGCTCTTTCATCGTCGCAGACAATTATAAGAGTGAATTTCTGCAAAAAGCGTGACACTTTTTATGCTTAAGCTATTTTTTTTTTTTTTGCTAGGGGCTGTCCTGAATTTTTATTTTGAAAGAAATCAATTTTCTTTCCTTTTAGAATGAATGCATTTTTTATCTTCTAGTTAGGAAGTAAGAGACATACGGAGGGTAGTTATAATGGGATTTTTAAATAATTCACCTTCTTTGCCAATAAAATAAAGCAAATTCTCTTGGGTTTTTAATAAACTCTACAATATGTCTTTTGATTTACTATTTTTTTTTAAACACACAATACTGTCATCTCCCCAACTTGAATGTTATTGTTTTCCAACAACAGATCTGGCAACCATTCAGAGGCAAATAATATTATGATTTTCAGATTTTCAAATCTATCTGAATGGCTGTTGATCACTTCCCAAATCAGGTCAGATGCAGTGTCCCTGCATAAACATTTGCCAGAGTACTGCATGTTCCAGTAGGAGATTCTCCTGTCTCACGGTCAGCTTCCTTTATTTCCCAGCCCTCTGAATTTTTCATTCTAAACAGCAGCATTTCCCTTTACGAACCATGAGATCTTTATTAATTAAACAGAGTCAACTAGACTGATTTATTTTCTGCCCTCAGCTGAATTACCAAACTCACAAATCAAAGAGGAAGCATTTCTGAACTCGACTGTTCTCCAAACCAGTAAATCTGGGATCATTTTATCATGCTGATTATGTCAAAGTGCTTTAACCACAGTGCCCACTAAGACGTAACACTGAACCATGTCCTCAAGACAGGCCTCACTCCAGCCTCATGAGCCAAATTCCAAACTGTTCTTGCAGTAGTCACAAAGCCCTGATTATCAATAAAACTAGCCGTGATCATTTCTCAAATGTCTACTCTTTGCAAACCATTTACATGCCAAACCTGGGTTTCAGGGGCTCCATCTCATTGGTTCTGGGTGTTTTGTTTTGTTTCCAAAGATCAAGTATGAATTGTGTTCTTGAAGCACAGAAAATGTCTCTCTCTCACCTCTGTTTTCTTTGTTCTAGTGAATAGCTGTTGGGATGACATTTTTGATTGCGTGTGTGTGTCTGTCTGTCTGTCTGTCTGTCATTTCTTTGCCAGTAAAATAAAGCAGGTTCTCTTGGGTTTTTTTTTTTTTTCCCCTTTAAAGAAAAGTATACTGTGGAGGCTGGAGAGATAGCCTAGCAGTTAAGAGCGCCGACTGCTCTTGCAGAGGACCTGGGTTTGATCCCCAGCACCCACATGGCGGCTGAGAACCGTCTGTAACTCCAATTCCAGGAGAACTCCAGTTCCAGAGGAATCCGAGACCCTCTTCTGACCTCCGCAGCATTGCACGACACGGGCGCACAGACCTGCATGCAGACAGTACATTCATACACATAGAGAAAAATAAATTTTAAAAAAGTTAAAAAAAAATTTTTTAAATGTTAAAATAAAAAAGTGTACTGTGAATATAAGATTAATCCAATTTTATGTTATTATCTCTGTATTCAGAATAAGGTCATATGGTGATTTGTAATAAAAATTCTTACTGAAGGTTTTTGGCAAAGATGAATTTCCAATGGAACTTTATAATATTCATTGTATAGAGTCAGTAACTATATTTTTCTTAGACATTTGGCTTTTTATTTTTCTGAGTTACCAATTTAATAAACTTTCTATGTAGGCAGTTAATATTTCATTCATGAGAATATTATTTGTAAAAACTCAAATCGCAAAGCACGCACATGAACTTATCCTGCATGAATAAAATTGTTCTGTTCCTTCCCACCCTCCCCACTTAGAGACATTGTAAGGGAAGGAGGATTTAAAGTAATTTAAATTACACTCTCTTCATTGTTCCAACACATTGTAATGGGGCTGATAAGAATTGGAGTTACAGATGCCAAGATTGTAAAATAAGCAGAGCACTGTCAGCCGGCAGGTAACCTGTGGGCTGTGCACGATGGTGCCATCATTTCACCTTACAGTGGTATTCCAGCCCTTGGGTTACACTCTTCAGTATTTCTCTAAAAGTGCCTTCAATTTAGGCAGATTTCCTGCTTTATAAAGACCTTGAAATGAAATTATCCTGTGCCTAACCAAATGCTTTAGTAAGTTTGGCCTTCAAAGAAATTCCTTTAAGCCATTATTTGGATAATTTCATACATGCATATAATGTATTTTGATGCCTGCCTACCCTCCATTCCCTCTCCTCCAGTTCCTTCCCTAACCCTCTCAACCACTTTTCCATTCTTCCTTCATGTGGTCTTTTTTTTATAATTTTATTTATTTTTGTATGTGTATGAATGTACTGTCTGCATGTAGGTTTGTGCACCTGTGTCGTGCAATGCCACAGAGGTCAGAAGAGGGTGTCAGATTCCCCTGGAACTGGAGTTAAAGACAATTCTCAGCCACCATGTGTGTGCTGGGGATTGAACCAGGGTCCTCTGTGAGAGCGCTCAGCGCTCTTAACCACCAGGCCATCTCTCCAGCCCCATGTGATCTTTTTTTTTTTTTTTTTTTTTGGTGCTCTTGAGACAAGGTCTCCCATTAGTCCCAACTGGCCTGAGTCCCAGTTAGACCAGACTGGCCTTGAACTCACAGAGATCCACCTACCTCTACCTCCCGAGTGCTGGGATTACAGGCATGCGCCACCACACCCGGCCCATGTGGTCTTTTTTTAAAAGATCGAATGAGTTCACTTAGTGCTGCCTGTATGTGCGTGGGTGGAGCACAGTCCACTGGAACACTGGTAGTGTTTCATGCCCGAAGCAAAGTGACTCTCCTTCCCACAACAGCCAGCACCTCTTCAGCTTGGGATGAGGGCTCCTGATCCCTCCCATCTCCAGATGGGATCTTGCCTAGCTGGCACAGGTGTTACACATGCAGTCAGAGCTGCTTCGAGTGCATGTGTGCAACAGCCCCATCATGTCCAGAAAGTACTATTCACTGCAGACACCTACTACTTCTGACTCGTAAACTCTTTCTTCCCTTCCTCCTGAATGATCTCCAATCCTTGGGGGAGGGAAGAGACTGATATAGAGGCTGATACAGAGGCTGATACAGAGGCTGATACAGAGACTGATACAGATGTCCCAGGCACTTGTAGAGCAAGCTTTCAGTCCAATCAGAAAGTGGTTGGTACTCATGCCACTATTGCACTAGTGGACGTGTCTTCCCGGATCAGTCGTTATCGTAGCTCACAGGATTCACAGCTGGGTTAGCCTGTTGATTACTTTTCTCCCTTGGCACTGTGCACAGCACCTTCTGGCAGTATGAAAGCTAGCCAGTAGGGATGAAGCTTCCAGGACAGTACAGCCTGCCTTCTCCACGTCATGTCTCAAGTATGTGGTACCTTCAGCTAGCAGGGGCTTGTCATCAAGTTCCGGAGGTAACCAAGCACAGTGGCCATCTGTGGACCTCACTGACCAAAAACTTGAAGTTACCCATTCCTGGCACTGGGCTTTTTGTTCATAGCTTACCATGTCTGAGAGAGGATCGCCCCCACTACAGGGCAAACTCCTCATATATGTGTATATTTTAGTAAGATTCTATGGTAGGAACCTCCCATATCTTTCAAAGTTCTTTAGTGTTAGTTATCTATCCCTTTCTCTTATCCCCGCTCTGTAACCACACTCTGATGTTTGGAAACTAGCAGGATATCTCGACCTTGTCACCTCCACCTTGAATCTTGAACAACTTGAAGTCCTTTGCCCCATTGTGAAACTATCAGTAATCTACTGTAGAAAGCTACGTTTATAGAATTTAAGTAGAGAAGCTAAACTATTTGTTTAAAGGGATCTGAAAAAATTTAAAGTATCTGATTTTAAACAACTCAGATCAATAAGGTGAGTACATTATGTGTGTTGGTACCCTAATCTGGAGTCTCCTAAGCTCAGAAACTGTCCCTCTGTGAGGAGCAGGCAGATGGTGGTGGATTTGGGAAGAGTCGTCCAGCTGAGAGCTGGGATAGTCTACGAAGTCTGAGAGGCACCAGGCACCAGGTAGGAACATGGCGGGGGGTTTTTCTGCCATGGCCTGAATGCAACAGTGTCTTCTGTTCCTCCTTCCTCTTCTCTGCTTGTGTTCTTCCGAAAGGGGCTTTGCAGGATGCTAGTCATTTGTTCTGAGAACATACCGGATACCATAAATGCAGAGATAAGAAGCAGCCCTGTCCTCAATGGAGCTTTCTATGCACTAAGACCTAAAAATAGACATGTTTTTTGTAATACAGGAAAATGAGAGATAAGACTATCAGCATGGATCAGAGATTTGCATCTTTAGAGTTAGTATGAGTTAACTCCTCAGGGAGGAGAAATGTGGCCCAGGAGTCAGTGCCTAGGCAGGTAAAGTACTTCATATGGAGAGTGTGTGTTTGATCCAGAATTGGTTGAAATTGAGCTTTTGACTGGTAAATTTCGCTGGTATAAAGTTTGTCATTTAGGAAGGTATGGGGGTTGAAATGGAGAATGAATTAGGAAAGACATAGAACAGAGACAGAGAGAAGCTATTTTAGTGACCAAGACACACTGGAAAAGGAGACGGGGACATGGTCTCCAGAGAAGTGACTCAGAGCTAGGCAGTTGCAAGGTGAGACACCGCCCTGAATTCGTGGCTGCAAGGTGAGACACTTGCCCACATCCGTGGTTGTAAGGTGAAACACTCACCCGCATCCGTGGTTGCAAGGTGAGACACTGGCCCGCATCCGTGGTTGCAAGGTGAGACACTGGCCTGCATCTGTGGTTGCAAGGTAAGACACTCACCTGCATCTGTGGTTACAAAAGAGCCTTAAAACAATCCCAAGGTTGGGGCTGGAGAGATGGCCAGCAGTTAAGAGCGCCGAACGCTCTTACAGAGGACCCGGGTTCGATCCCCAGCACCCACATGGCGGCTGAGAACCGTCTGAAGCTCCAATTCCAGGAGAACTCCAGTTCCAGGGGAATCCGAGAAGAATCCGAGACCCTCTTCTGGCCTCCACGGCATTGCACGGCATGGGTGCACAGACTTGCATGCAGACAGTACATTCATACACATACAGAAATAAATAAAATTAATAAAAAAAAAATTAAAAAAAAAAAACCAATCCCAAGGTTTACTGAAACTGTTAGCTCCAGTTCTAACTGCTCCCTGTCCTAAGGGCCTGCCGCAGAGTGGAAGCAGTATCCCCAGGATCGATTCTTACGTGGCTGAGTAGGAAGACAGTCTTTCACATTCTAATAGGCATCCTTTGTTCTTCTCCAGTCATGTAACCCAGACCACATCATGGATCCATCCCGTGATGAATGTCCTGAACCTGTCCTGCCCAGATGAGAATGAAGTGGATTGTCCTCGAGAGCCGGCTGAGCAGAAAAGCTGACGGCCTTCTGTGGAAGATGGAGCTCCATGGTCTTCAGGGCTCCCAGTCTGTTGACACCACTAGACACAGGACACCAGTGCACCGTGAGACTCAGCCCAGAACGCAGCACACACTCCTGGTGGCCTGTCAAGTTGAAGCTATGGCGTTAGGCTGTTTCTGTAAAACCGTAATGTTGCTGGGTTCCAGTTGCCATTGCTGTAGGTTTTGGAGAATAATCTACTTGTATTTGTTGAAATCATGTATTACTAGGTTTTATAGTATACAGACTTTTCCATATATAATTAGATCTTTATGACTTTATATGTAGTTCCTTGTTTGGTATTAGATCCAATGGTTTTTATAACAAAAATATATATTAAAAAGTTATATGAATGTAGTAAAGTACTTCATTTTTTCATAATTCTGTTTATACTCATATCTTAGGAAGGCGATCTGAAAAACTGTTATATATTTGTTTCATCTGCTGCTGAATACAACATTTTTTTTTCCTGCATCAGAGAGGACACACTCCAACTTATGTCATATAGGAGACTTGATAATTTATAAAATGCTTCTTAGACCCCATCTTATTTAAGCTGGACAACATGTTATCATGCTGATCTAGTAGGCAATTCTTATTCTTGTTTTCAGCTGGAGAAACTGGTTCTGAAAGATGAAGCATGCTGTCCCAGAGCTAAGGCTCATCATACCTCATCTTCTGATTCCATGTTCAGTCCCCTTTGCCCCGCACCCTGCTGTCCTCACAGAGGGAGGTTGCAGTCCAGCAAGGGCCCTTCATTCTGTTGATGCAGCTGGGTCTGCAGCTGCACATTCCATAGCCAGAGGCACCTCAGTTCAAACATGGCCTCCCCACCACCCCACTCTGCTCCCTCTGTGAGCCCTTCCCCTTCCCCTTCCCTCCAGCTGCCCCCCAGGAGGGGCGCTGCTTCATCCACCTGCTCCTGTTTTCTGAATTGCAGGGACTGGCTCCCGGCAGTGGCTTGGCCCTCTTAGGAGGCCCCTCCGGAAGGAGCATCAAAGGAGACCTGACGGCAAGAGGGCCAGCTTTTAAAATGCCATCATGTGCTTGTGACAAGGTGAAGGCCAGGAGCCCAGAACTGCTAGGCAAGCCTAGAGCTCCTGGGAACACAGTAACTTAAAAGATTTATAAATGAGAAAAGAAGTCACCAAGTTCCTACAGAGTTAACACCTACATCAGCATCGGTGGATCCACCTGCTAAATCTGCTAGCATGGTGAATTAATTGTATGTGGCATATACGATTCCTTTGGCAGATTCATGTGGGCATTGTGCTGCCATGTTGAGCACGTTTAGGATCCATGCTTCATGTCTTCAGGAATACCGTAAAGCCACATACAGACTGACAAGCAGTCATAAACCCTGAGAAAGGCAAATGGCTGGAGCCGGTGAGCTATTCTGCTGATGTATCTTCATATTAGGAAGATTCAGGGGGAAGAGTTTGAGAGCAGCCCCAGAGGGAGCTGTTCCTTGAGTCTCCTAGAGGTAAGCAGATTCACATACACTTTATAAGTGAGAGCCTGCAGTCGTGAAAGGGCAGACCCCTGGTATGAAATCCCCTCTGCACACTTGAGCACTTCTTCCCATTTGTAAGGAGGAAAGCACATGTGGCTGGGGTGGGCTCCTGTCCCCGTCCACACATGTTCACATGCATGGCACCTCACCTCCTACTGCCTGTACCACTCTCCTCTTTGTTTCCATCAAATGCTTACTCTTAAACATCTATAAAAAAAAAAAAACCATAGTGATATTTAATGAGCATTTTATGCCATACATTATGATACACAGTGTGAAATTATTAGTTTATTGTCCCCTTTGTATGTGTGTTGTAGGCAGCATCTTTCTGGGTGACTCAAGATGGCCTTGAATTCACAATCCCTCTGCCTCAGTTTCCCAAGTGCTGGCATTACAACACAAATTGTCTTCTTAAAACCACCCCATAAGGTGATAACTGTAATTAGCTCCATTTTGTGAAGAAGCCTGGGTTTAAAGAGAAATGGTCTTTGCCGAATGGTCCCACAGCACCACATGTTAATGCTGGGCCTCAAGGCCACTCTTTTATTCTGGGCTCCTTTTTAAACCACAAGGCACGTTAACTGGGTAAGGCGTCAGCCCTGTATAGGACAGCCAGGGTCATAAGAAACCACTGGCAGGTTTGAGCCCGTCCAAGCTCCCCTCGTGGGACGTTGCTAAGGAGGAGCAGTCTCTGAATTAGCTGGTCCAGTTGAGCACTCACCCAGATCCCCTCCTTTTACCCTCTGTGACCTCTAAACCAACAGCTAATTGTCTTAAGAGACAGAGACTCAGAGAATCTCAAAATGAGGATTCAGTAAGAATCTTCTTCCAGTACAAACAGAACTGTGAATTGCTTTGGGTGGGTTGGCATTGATCTAGCCAGTCTTTCCTTAACATAAATTACCCCGTCCACTTGACCGTCTAAACCCTTCTCTATTGACTCACCTCCCCCAATGCTGGGTTAGAGGATCTGAATTAACGTCATCATGCCCCTCCATCTCCCTAGAGTAACAAGGGTCGGCCGTCCCCAGAATGTCACCAGCCACCAGTAGCATGTCAAGCACTCTCCATGAACCAGGGCAAATCAGGTGAACAGCTAGCCATTTCTTGGGCTGCTTAGAATAAGAAAGGCTTGCCAGGGGTGTGGTGGTACACATCTTTAATCCCAGCAGTCAGGAGGCAGAGGCAGGCCGATCTCTGTGAGTTCAAGGTCAGCCTGGTCTACATAGTGAGCTGTAGGCCAGCTGGGACTAAAGGGAGACCCTGTCTCAAAAGTACAAAAAAAAAATAATAAAAGACTTTTGACTGTCAGAATTAAAATTATTTTGTAATTTTTAAATTTTATGAATAATCTGTTTTTACCTCAGAAAAAAAAAAGAAATAAAAAACCAAGTAGTGTGGAAATAAATGAGTCGAATCCTTTCCCTCACACAGCTCTATATTATAGTGCTAATTTCTGCAGTATGAGTGCACTCCTGAGAGTGAACCACTATATCAAAGCACAGTCAGAGCTACTCCAGGAAGAGTATGCTTTCCATCACCGCCTGAGAACCAAGATGTGTTCCACACTGAGTTTTAGACTATCTCTAGCAGCAGAGACTGGCTTGCTGTATATAGGATAGTCTAGCAGTGAATAATTCAGTGTTTCAAACATATTGTTGCTCTCATTGTTTTCTGCTTTGCATATAATGGTGATAGAGATTTAATTCTAAATTAGGAGGGGAGAGGAGGAGAGACTGAGCTCAGTAAAGTACAGCACACAGTACAACTACATCTGCAAGTTCTCAGGGCCCCCAGCTGTATAGAAATGACATGCCCACTCATGCCAAGACAACTCACCCAAGCATGCCTTACCTGAGCACCTACTAGGTGCCCAGCCATGCATGGTGCTGAGTAGTATGTATTCCCAAATCAAGGGGCTCAGTGTCTGGAGCTTTTTCCTGTTTATTCATCCTAAAAAAAGAATTAATTTTCTGTGTAGAGTAAGAAGTTAGGAGTTTGTTTATAAGGACCCCTTAAATTTGAATAATTTCTAAAATGTTCACACCCCTTGGCTAGAAAAGAGGAAAAAGATCATGCTGTGTGAAGAGGCTCTCTGATAACAAATTCAAAGCAGCTGTCCAAATAGAATCAAATGGCACACTCATAACATGTTGGCACAGTTGGAAAATGCTATCCTTTTTTTCTAGGGCGAAATGGGACATTATTTTCTATGGTCAGCAAATGTAACTTTTTGAAGGGCCAACACACTTGACATTTTTATGATACAGAAAGAACTGAACAAACATTAAAACAAACTGAGCGGGGCCTGGAGAGACAGCCTAGCAGTTAGAGTGCCGACTGCTCTTGCAGAGGACCCAGGTTCGATCCCCAGCACCCACATGGCGGCTGAGAACCATCTTTAACTCCAGTTCCAGGGGAATCTGATGCCCTCTTCTGACCTCTGCAGCATTGCATGGCACGGATGCACAAACCTACATTTTTATTCATCCACATAAAAAAAAAACCTGTGCAATTTCATATATAACTTTCAAAAGGCTGACAAGAACAAAATATGCCTGTGGAATTTAAATTCAGAGGTGAAATCCCCACGGTGTTTTAATCACAGTTTTCCACATGCAACATCGTTGTCTGTTAACATGAGTATGCAAATACTAAGGGCAGTGCTGGATTTGCCTTCTTCATATGACTCTGTGTGTATGTATGTGTTCGTGTGTGTACACACATGTACATGTTCATGTAGAGACCAAAGGTTGATGTCAGGTGTCTTCCGCAACTGCTCCTCACCTTGCATTTTTGAGACAGTCTCTCACTGAACTGGATGCCCATAGATTCAGCGAGGCCGACTGGTCAGCAGTGTCCTCCTATCTCTGCCTCCCCAGCCCTGAGACTGCAGGAGCGTATCACTTTTCTCACATGGATTCTGGGGACTGAACTGCTGTCCTGGTGCCTGTGTGGCAAGCACCATGCCAACTGAGTCCTCATCTTTAAAGTTAAAAGGGTCAAACGTTTTTAAAAGGTAAGTTTTTAAAAAAGGGCAAAAGGAGTATATAGACTTGAAAAAATAAAGAAAAGGCTTTTAAGTTTGATTTTTACTGTTTGGATTGGGTTTGGACAATCAGAACAATAGCTGTGTCAAACTCCTGGGGCTAGAGAGTTGTCTCAGTGTTTAAGAGGCTAAATAAAAGTACATAGTGCTCTCCCAGAGGACTCAAGTTTGGTTCACAGCACCCACATCAGGTATTACCTGTTACTGCCGTTACAGGGAGATCGAACACCTCTGGCCTCTGTACCTGCGCTCACGTGCTTACACCTATGCACACATCAATAAAAATAAATATTTCTCTTATCATCAAATTATTCTGTTTCTTCACCCTCTTTTCTCCTTTCACAGTATTCATCTGTTTTCCAGGATGTTTTGTTATCTTCCTCAGAAATGAGAGCAACCATAGAGAAAGTTCTAGGAGGACAGAGATTTACCCTGGGTCATCACCCCATTATATAGTAGGTCTTCAGTGTGTGCTTGCTGAATCACATGTATAATGTGCTATCCATAACTGTGGAACGAACACATTCAAGGGAACTGTTGGCCTCTTCTGCCTTGTGAGAGCACAGTAAGAAGGTGCCATCCTTGAAGCACCAGATGATCAATCTATTGGCATCTATGTCTTGAAATTCCCAGTCTCTAGAACAGTAAGCAGTGAGTCTATTAACCACAGATTACCTGGTCTAAGACATTTTGTTATACAACCCAAGCAAACTAGGGTCCTGTCACAAAATTTAGAAGTGACCCAAAAGAAAGAAAGACAGAAAATTAAAATGAACCAAGGCCCTTGTTGGTGAGGATCACTACTCCCTCTCTGATGTCCCTCCTTTCCCTGATGTCCTCAGGATCTAGCATGTCACTGTAGGTGTCTAGTACATAGAATGACACCACCATGCCCGGCCTTGAACTTTTCACTATATCTCTGTTCTCTGTTCCATGCAAACACATTCTTTGTTTTTTCAGGTTGCTCTCATTCGGTGCCTGTCTTCCTCAGGGCCACATTTCTCCCCATCACCCTTCTTTCTCCCCATCACACATCATTCTTTCCATCACACTCCTTTCAGAATTATCTTTCTAGAGACTGGAGAGATGGCTCAGAGGTTAAGACCACCGACTGCTCTTGCAGAGGACCTGGGTTCAATTCTCAACACTCACATGGCTTCTAAGAACTGTCTTTAAGCCGGGCGTGGTGGCGCACGCCTTTAATCCTAGCACTCGGGAGGCAGAGGCAGGTGGATCTCTGTGAGTTCAAGGCCAGCCTGTCTACAGAGTGAGTTCCAAGCCAGCTGGGGCTACAGGGAGACCCTGTCTCAAAAAAAAAAAAACATTATCTTTCTAAAGCAGAACTTTGATTCTCTTGCCCCCTCGCTCCTCAGTATTTCCCCTTCACCTGCTGCTCTCTCGGGTCTGGATTCTGCTCTCGACCTCATTTCTCATCTGCTGCACCTAGATAGCTTCTCCCACTTCATTCCTTTATCACATTCAGAGGCCAGAGGAGATCATCAAGGGTCCTGTTCTGTCACTCTCTCCCTTATTCCCTTGAGACAGGGTCTCTCACTGAACTGGGCTTTGACCAGATTGCAAATTCCAGCAATCCTCCTGTCTCTGCTCTAACAGTTGCAGGCATTCCCACATCAAGCCTTGTTTTTTTTTTTTTTTACAGGAAGTTGTGACTCAAAGATCATTGTGCTTGAGCTACAGGCACTTTTATACATGGAGTCATCTCCCCAGCCTCAAGACTCTTCTTGTTGCACCTGTTCTGTGATGATCTTGGCACAGGCCTTCTTCCCCTATGCCCAGGACGATCACTCTAGAAACACCAAGTCTACATTTCTCTAGGCCTGTCTAGCTGCCCTCCTTCCCACCAGAGAACGGTAGAGTGAGAGCTTGCACTCCCAGAGAAGCATTAACCTATGCATCTAGATAGACATTTGGAGGACCACTGTATGCACGGAGACAGTTTGCTTTATGGAACTGAGTTGTTGAGTCCTAGAACTTTGGATCTGCATTTTGCTTTCTACTTTATCCATGTGGTGATGAAAACCAAAATTCTGGTTATATCCAGTTAGTCCCCCAAGATCAGCGGCAAGGTGAGTGACTCAGAGATGAGAGGGAAATGGGAAGACCCACATATCTTATTGATTATCTATTATTGCTTTTCATCTAAAATTCTGGAGGTTAAGGTTAACTTGAAGGCCATATACTCTAATAACCCACTGTAGTCCTCCATTACAACATACCTGTTAAAAGTCTGTCTCACATTATATTTGCAGTTCATTCAGATAGTACAGTAGAACATGTGTCTCTCCTACTAGAGCCTGGATCTTTTTTTAATTTTTTACTTATTTTGTATGTGTATGAATGTACTGTCCTGCATCCCATGTCGTGCAATGCCGCAGAGGTCAGAAGAGAGCATCGGATTCCCCTGGAACTGGAGTTAAAGACGGTTCTCAGCACCATGTGGGTGCTAGGGATCGAACCCAGGTCCTCTGCAAGAGCAGTCGGCAGTCTTAACCACTAGGCCATCTCTCCAGCCCCTAGAGCCTGGATCTTTATGCCAACATCGTTATGTCTTTTTATCTCTTGTACAAGAAATGACACAATAAAATTCAATATATCTTTATAGAATAAATTTAAAGTGTGATTTATAATTTTCAAAAACTCTTTGAGCTATTTCCTGCTTCTGGCAGAGAAAGACAAATTGAGTAAAAAAGAGAATGAGCTGAGAGATTAACTAAGCATGTCTATGCTAACTAGTTCCACTAATGTTGGAACAAATAATGGGTATTCCTGAAGAGGGAAGTGTATGCTACATAAATCTGGCCATAAAGCTCACAGTATGATTGCAGTAAAGGGATTATAAAGCACATGTTCAAACACTGTTGATTTGACCAAGGTTTTGAAGAGATGCAATAGAAGAGAAGCTAAACCCTAAAACCAAAGACAAGGTTAGCACATTTCAAGGCAAGAGCATTCTAACTTCTGTCCTTACAGGTTAATTATTCATGTTCCTGAAGAATTGATTTGGCATAATGGGAGCTGTGTATTTCCATGGTTCTCTGAAAGTATAGAAATTATCACGTCTTACTAACCCCACTGAAATTGTTTGACTGTTCTTCACAGTGGAGAAATTCATCTTTCATCAGCAAATATAAGAAGGGAAGAAAAGGAAAAAATTGGATAATAATGTTACCTTGGAATATAGACTATTCAGTTCTTGGAGTTTCTATGGGATAGAGTATGAAGGGCTATTTATGAACAGATCTAGTTCTTTATATTGAGCAGTCTTATTCGGCAAGAGAATCCATGTATTTAATTTGGCACCAGCTTCATATTTTTGCTTGTTGGCCATATGACAATAAAAAGCTGGTCCCAAATTAAAATGCGTGAGCTACTCCCTTGAACAGTAAGAGTATTTAACATGAGGAGAACCCGAGGGAACAAGGAGTATACATTGCACTTAGTGTGTGTTTATGTGTAGATATACGTGTGTACCACATTCTGTGTGTCTCTTTTGAATAATTTTCTCAAATAATAGCATTATCCTTTTTTGAAATTTTTAAGATTCCTATAAGTCCAATTTTAATGTTAATAATAACACGCATGCTCACATTTTTATAGAATTTACTAATTGAAAATTCATTTTCATGATAACTTGGTGAGAGGGAGCAAGGATTGTATTCCAGCCATGAAGAACCAAGGCACAGATAAGTTATGTGACTTTTTCCCAAGCCACACTAGAATGAAGGGTTTTTCAGATTTTCATACTGTATGTTCCAGTTCCAAGCCAACCAGTCTAGGAGGGAACCCTGTACTTAAAAGAGGGTGAATCCCTATTTTCCAGGATGATAGTGCTTTGTGGTGTCACTCTGCCACACACAGAGGTGGACGCTCGAACCCCATCTTCTGGATTACAGGGAAACGGGAAAATGCAAGACAGCCACCAGCAGCTGTCCTAAATCATGGTGCCAAAGGCTGACAACCTTTCCATTGCCCACCTGTCTTATCTAACATTTATACTAGGCAATGCCCTATTGGCACTCCCAGATAATCCAGGCTGCTGCCTGATTGGCACTCTATAGCCTAATGCCAGACTGCCACCTGATAGGCGCTCTACAGTCTAATTCCCAGACTGTCGCCTGATAGGTGCTCTACAGTCTAATTCCTGCCCAGGCATTCACCACACATCACAGCTGGTGACATGATAAGTCTCCTTCCAGCCCCACCCCAGGTTGGCGGTCTGATTAACCGCCGTCCAACCCTCTACTACAGAAGCCTCATGGTCTAAGATTACACACACATAATAACGGCGGGTAGTCCCTGTCTGATGGTATGAAGGACTTGACTTTTTAAAAAAATTTTTTATTAATTTTATTTATTTATGTATGTGTATGAATGTACTGTCTGCATGCAAGTCTGTACACCCGTGTTGTGCAATGCCGCAGAGGTCAGAAGAGGGTGTCGGATTCCCCTGGAACTGGAGTTCTCCTGGAATTGGAGTTTCAGATGGCTCTCGGCCGCCATGTGGGTGCTGGGGAATCGAACCCGGGTTCTCTGCAAGAGTGTCGGCGCTCCTAACCACTAGGCTATCTCTCCAGCCCCGAAGGGCTTGACTTTTATTCACAGCATTCTGTTTTTATACCCAGAGTGACATCCTATCTCAGGGCCTGGTTTCAGACCCCCTGCCTCTTGTTTCCTAACATCAGGAGTACTTGTCAATGCCTTCGATCCCAAGGTGTCACCAACTTGTTATTCTATAGGGAGGAAAGAACAGTTGGATAAGTCTCCAGGACCCTGGCAGGAGCTTCTTCTACTCTGAGAGAAACCTGGAAGGGCACAAAGGACATGAAGAAAAAGAAACGACTTTCCTCCACCAGGAACTGGAAACTCCCAAAAAGTTGTATCAGCAATGAAAATTCTTTGGTTGTTTTGTTGTTAAGTTGCTATAGTTTAGGTTTATTATTTTTAAATTGCTGTGCAGAAAAATTCACTTGAGTGAAGTATACAATTCTGTGAATTTTTAGCACATGCATAGATACATTTGACCACCCCCATAGTCAAGGTAAAGAACAGTGCTACCACCAAAAAAACCCCTCCTGCTCCATACCCTGCCTCCCTCCAACCCCTGGAGACTCCTCCTGGCCACCACATATCAATTGTTTCTATTGTAGAGTTATATTCCATTGTATGATGGATGTATGACAGTTTGGTTAGTCATTTACCCACTAAAAGCCATGAGATTGTTTTCAGGTTTCTGTGATTCTGAATAGATATTGCTGTAAATCTGCATGAACATAAGTGTTATATATCAATGGATAGACTACCTAGAAGGACTGCTTATTCATGTGTATGTGTTATGCTCATTTTCTGTTGTTGCCTTTTGTCCTAGTTTGTCTTCCATTGCTGTGACAAAACACTCTGACCAACACCAACTTGAGGAGGAAAGGGTTTATTCAGCTTACATCTCCTGGGTCACAGTTCATCACTCAGGGAGCCCAAGGCAAGAACTCAGGGCAGGAACCTGGAAGCAGAAGCTGAAGCACAAGCCATGGAGGAATGCTGTTCACTGGCTTGCTTCCCTGGCTCATGCCCATCCCACCTTATACAGTACACCACAACTTGCCCAGGGTGGCACCACTCATTGTGGGCTGAGCCCTCCCACACTGCTCAACCATCAAGACAATACATGGCCACAGGCCAATCCAATGGAGCCAGTTCCCCAATTGAGGCTCCCTCAACCCAGGTGTGTCAAGTTGACACTAAAGCTATCCAGCACACCATTAGAGCAAACTTAGTGAGTTAGTACGAATTTATTATCTTATAGTTGTGCAAGTCAGAACCAGTACTGGGCTAACTCCAAGTTATCAACAGGGCTGTGTTCCTTTCAGAAGCCTTTAGAGAAGCCTGAGCAGGTTAGTGGCAGAGCTCAGTTCTCTGTGGGTGTTGAACTGGGCCACTGGCCCCTTCCCTTCCCTTTCCCAGCTAGTAATGGCCAGTCACATTCTCCTCACATCATCTCTCTCTTTTATTTTAATTAATTAATTTATATATATATCTTAATCAAATCTAGACCCATGTCCCTCCATTCCCCCCACCCCACCAGAGCTCATGCATTCTGCCAAACATGCCTTTCATCTCTTTCTCAGTCTTACTCAATATTCTCCATGTGGAAGTTGACTGTTTTGAGCAGAAGTTCACTGTTTCAGTCAGTTCTTTGATGCAGTCCTTTCTGTTGTTGTTGTTGTTGTTGTTGTTGTTGTTGTTTCCAATATGCATCACTCCCAACTGCTTTGGACAAAAGCTCAAGGGGCCATGCACAGGAAATACTTACAACTAGGTAATTGACACTAGCATCCACAGATGAGGGATACCATTCATCGTTTGTTTTTCTGGGACTGTGTTACTTCACTCAGCATGATGTCCTCTAGCTCCAGCCATTTTCCTGCAAAGCTCATGATGTCATCTTTCTTTACTGCTGCATAGAACTCCATTGTGTAGATGTACCACATTTTCTCTATCCACTCATCAGTTGAGGGGCATTTGGGTTGGTTCCAGCTCCTTGCTATTGTGAAGAGAGCTGAAATAAACATGGCCGTGCCTGTATCTCTGTGGTAGGGTGAGTCTTGAGGGTACATGCCCAGGAGTGGTATGGCTGGGTCGGGTGGCAAGTTCATTCCAAGTCTTCCAAGGGTTCTCCATACTGCTTTCCATAGTGGCTGTACGAGTTTACATTCCCACCAGCAGTGGATGAGTGTTCCCCTTTCCCTACAACCTCTCCAACACTTGGTATCATTTTTTTTCTTGATCCTAGCCAGTTTTATTGTCATCTCTCTCTTTCTAATTCTTCCTCTAGCTTCTCTGACTATGCTTCCAAAGTCACACAGTCACACTCTGACCCAACCAGGCCCCAGGTATCTGGGATAATTTCACCATTTCAAAGTTTGTACCTTAATCACATTTGTAAAGTTTCTGCTACTTTTGAGTGCATCATATTCATGATATCTAGTGATTGCTAGGCAGGAGGTATTATTCTGTCCACCTAGTTTTTCAAGAAACTTGCAAGCTTTTTTCAAGAACAGATGTGACATTTGCATCCCCTTTGGTAATATGGGAGTTCCAGTTGTTCCAGGTCCTTGTTAGCACTTGGTATTGTCAGTACTTTTTAGTTTAGCCATTCTCATAAGTATTGTTGGTAGTTCATCATGATTTCAGTTTATGTTACCCTCAAGGCTAAAGATGTTGAGCAACATGTTATCTGATCATTTTCCATCTGATTATACTCTCTGTAAAATGCCTGCTCCAAATCTTCTGTGTGTTTTTAAAAATTAGGCTCTTTGTTTCCTTGCTTTTGAATTCTAGGGGTTCTTTATTCTGGATTTGCAAGGCCCTTGTCATTATGTGATTTCCAAATACTTTCTTAACTAATTCCAGCTTCTCCATATTTACTTAGGTACCAGCTGCACACATGTAATTTCTCTGAATTTCTGCTTCTGTTTAGATTGGCTTATCCCTCAACCAGAGAGTAACTGGATCTTGGTTTCTGTGCTAGAATGTTTCTGATCTGAAAATGGCTCCACCTCAGTTTAGTGATGACCAATCCCAGACAGCTGCAAGTTACAGTTCAGTCAATTCCTATATTCCTCCTAGAGAATACAACTTTTACTTTATATTTTAGAGGTTGGGATATAAGATCACAGAATATTAAAGAAAAATAGTGGGGCTGGTAAGATGACTCAGTGGGTTAAGATTCTTCCCACCAACCCTGATGACCTGGGTTAGATCCTGGGGAACTATGTGGAAGGAGAACCAATTCTAGCAGGTGTACTCTGACCTCCATACATGTACCATGGGCACCTGTACATAATACACACACACACACTTTAAACTACATGCCCTTCCCCTATTTATACACTAAGATTCACTGATACCTAAACACATTGGACCTGCAATGTGCATATCAATGTCCAGTTCCAACATAGGTGTATATTGGGATTATATGAGCATGACTGTGTCTCTACCAGTGAACCATTAGGCTACTCAAGTGACAAGTCAAGTGAGGGGAATTTTGAGATCACTGAAAAGTAATTTCAAAGCATGGGAAGAGTTACCCCATCCTACTGAATTATATAAGGCTAAGGCTCCCTTCCAGACCTGTAACAAGATTCCTCTCCAGTCAGAATATAACATCATCAAAGCAAAGGCAGAAAGGCAAGGAGGATATTTTGAACTTACTCCTTCTCTTTTCCTTTCTTCCTTTCTCCTTTGAATGCTTCCCAAAAACACACAGTAAGAGAGCCCGGGGCAGGTGGCCCACAGGGCTCTGCCTCTTTTCAAGGTGCAGAGAAGAACCTAGATAAAAAGAGCTGAGGGTGTGGATGGGGTGCAGGCAGCATGATGGGTAATCCAGTGATTTCTGATTTGGGGGCCAGAGAACATCTGCTGGAAAAGACAAGTACAGGTGAGTCAGCTTATCCGTTCCTTGGGGTGCAATCACTGCACACATTCGCGGGACGCCGCCGCTGCCCATAGACGAGAGACACAATCCTCAAGCCCACAGAGATTACAGCACAGTATAAGCAGCAGAAAAGTTGGAGCCAGCAGACAAAGAAGGTGTGATAGATGCACATAGTGGAGGCACCTAACCAGAAACAAAACATCAGAAAGGGGCACGCGCAGGAGCTTATGTATAAAATAGAGACATAACTCCTTAGTAAACATTAGCCAGAGGTGTGGGACAGTGGAAAGCTGTGGAATCTTGAGTAATGGTGGACAGTGAGTCAGTGTGACACTGCAGGGTTTAGTTTAGAACAGCTTTCCCTGTGAGCAGTGGGGTGCAGGCAGTGAGAATGGCTTGGAAGGAACTTAGCTGCTCTGAGGTTGCACCTCAGGTGGCCTTGTAAGCTAGATGGAGAAGAGTGTCCTAAAAATATATGTGCAAGGCAGGAAAGCTAGGTGCAATCATTGATTTTATGTTTCACTTTTACTGTGTTGAAAAGTACCTAGAAAGCTGGAGCACATATTTCTGGATGTGTCTGTGAGGGAGTTTTGAAAGTTAGCATTCAGATCAGTAGACTAAATCAAGAACGTCCATGTTCATCATGCAATGGACATCATTCTATCTACTGAGCTCCAAAACAGAGCAAAAAGAAAGTGGAGAGTCCTCTATCTGTTCCTCTTCTGTAGCTGACACACTGAACTTTTGCTCTTAGACATCAGGACTCCTGGTTCTCGAGACCTCAGACTAGGTGAATCTGCTGTCCTATGCCAAGACTCTCAGGCCGCTAACTTTGGACTGAGAGTCTTGCTTTCTATTTCTCAAGGCTGTGCACTTAGACTGACTTACACTGGCTTTCTGGGTCTCTGGCTTGCAGATAGCATGCTGTGGGATTGCTCGGCCTCCATAATCACGTGAGCCATCCCCTAGCATCTATTTATCTATCTGTCCTCTAGCGTGCTAGCTGGTGAGTTTGCTAGCTAGCATATATCTATTTTTATATGTAGCTCATCGTATCTATTTCTATCTCTATAGGTAGAGACATAAAATTGGTTCTGTTCTCAGGAGAACCCTGACTAAGACACATAATAAGATTTGTTTATGTTTATATATTCATGTTAGCATATGCATAGGGGGTATACATATGTATGTGGTATGCATATGTATGTGGAGGCCAGAGGTTGACATCAGATCTCATCCTCTGTCACTGTCCATTTTATTTTTGAAACAGGGTCTCTTACTGGACCCAGCACTCAAGTGAATAGAAGAGTGAGGGCCGAGGATTTTCCTACCTCCGCCCCAGTGCCCTATCTACATATGTATGTGCATGACCATGCCCGGCATTATATGTAGGTGCTGAGGACAAGACTAGCTGTCCCCATGCTTCTGTGGCAGGCATGTTACAAACTGAGTCACCTCTCCAACCCCTTGTTGTTAAAAGCTCTCCCAGATATGAGGATGAATGGGCAAGCAACAAGAATGCAAGGAGTCTGTACAGACTATGCTCTTCCCTGGCTGTAACACCCTAGCCAAGTGCCTCGACCTCCCTTAACCTCAATTGTCTCCCCATACGAGAATCATCAAATCCGGCTTGCCTACCCCAATAGACTGTTGAAGTACATGAACAGGAATAAACTCTGGCAACTCGAAGACACAGTTGTAATTCTAAATAATGCTGCAATGAAAAGGGAGCATGGCTGCTATCTTTAGATTTTCCCCTGAAATCTAGGTAATCCTCTGACCCTTTTCCAAAAGCACAGAAAGGGACTGCAGGGTGGAGCACACGGGAGCCAGCGGCCTGAGAGGAGTGCGCTCCTCCTCTCGCTTTCCGAATGGAACCCTGCCCTCCTGGATGTGGTGCATAACCACCATCCAATAAACAGGAACTGATCAACGGCTGAGTGCAGATTTGTTTTGTTTTCATTTCTGCAAACTCTCTTATGACCACACAGGGGATAACTAAATTAATGCCATATGCCTGTAAAATCCCTCTGACAGCTTTTATTGTAATGGAAGATGACAACGGTTATCAGAGCAGAAGAAACATGCCTGAGCAAAAGTAAATATCAAACACCTTTTGGGAAACCAGGTACCTTCTGTGACCTTTGCAGCTGCCCTGCTCTCCAGAGTGTGGCAACGAGAGTTGTCTGACGACAGGCTACCTAGGATTCCCTCTCGATTGCCAGCGTGTGCCTCCTCCCTCTCCCTGAGGGTGCAGAATTTTAAATGTCGCAGTAATCACATTTTTCCCAGGATAACATGAAATATCACTGGAGCTTAATGGAGATGAACAAATGACTGGCTTCCGTCGTTAGTGATATATTACATTAGAGGAGTTAGATCTAGCCCACAAGCTGCAAAACTTCTGAATTTTGTTAACAAAAATAGGAAATAAAGTGACAAAATCTGTAGTTGTGAGTCCCTACCATGCACTCAATCCTGTTCCAAGTACTTTTGCACCTATCACTTAATTCCAACAGTCCTTCAGGAGAGTTTTCATCCCCATTTAACAGATGAGACATCCACTGACCTACACAAACCCACTTGATTTGAGTATGTGGATACCCCTCAGGAAAGACATATGTGCTTGGCAAAGTTATTTAACTGCTCTAAGTCTCATCTGCAGAGTGCAAATAACAAGACTATCTCATACCTAAGATGAAGGAAGGTTGCCATTAAGTGACCTAAATGTACACTTTCCTTTGGTATTTGCTGTATGGTAATGGCTTACTGCATTATTCCGAGTTCTGCAGATAAGAGAAAAGAAGAAAGAAGAAAGAAAGAAAAGAAAGGAAAGAAAGGAGATAATAAAGATAGAGCTAACAATAGATAAACAATAAATAGATGATAGATAGATGACAGATGATAGATAGATAGATAGATAGATAGATAGATAGATAGATAGATGATAGATAGATAGATGCCAAATACTCATCTCTGAGCTCAGGGACTTTCTCCACTCGTCATGAAACCAACTTAACAGAGTTATCATGAATGTCAAGGGAAGTACCTGGCTCTATGTCTGGCTTCTAGTAAGTTCTTCCCTCACATAAGCTTCTTTCCTACTCTCTAATCTCCTACCCTGATAAAAGGAAATGCAGTCTCTCCTTACACAGCTACTACTTTAGAATGACTGAAAGATGGCATTCATTGCTCTTCAAATAAGGAAATAGCCAGAATCGCAAGGCGTATGGGGACTATCAGGGGTACTTGTCAAACTATATACTAGTAAGCTTCCTTAGGGGATATGGGGTGTAGAAGTATTTGGGTGATATTCCCACCCCTGCCCATACCTCTAGAATAGTTCACTATTAGAGATTTTCCTGTCATCCACTATCCACACACCTCTCCAAATGATGGCTCACAATTAAACAACGATAAATTTATGATGAAAAATGTGAACTAAAGTAGTTAGGAGAAAAAAAAAACTTTTCCGTCATGTATGTCATAAGTAAATTTTCAAGATCAAAACACTGTGTGGACACAAAGGCTCTAGCTATGTTTTAAACTAACAAAAAAACAGGAAAAGACTTTATAAGAACTAATCATTACATTACATATGAAGACTGTCTAAAATAAATCCCATTAGAATAAACCTGGATGACTTTGTTCAGTGAGGCAGCATGAAGTGTGGAAGAATCAGTAGATGAGGCAGTGCATCCTCACTGTAACCAAGTGGAAGAAATACAGAATAGCCCAGCCCTAAGGGCTCAGGACATTCAGATCAAAGGAATGCAAAGACACGGTACAAGATGGCTGATTGAGGGCTAAACACTCAAGTGATGGCCTTTGTGCTGGGTGTACAGTCTTTGGAGAGAGCCCCAGGGAGGAATGCACAAAGACCATTTGTCAATCAATTAACATCTAAAGAATCAGTTGTTATGAAGGTTAAAAAATATATATTACCATATAAGTTTATAAATACCACATCTCTCTGTTTTTATTTTTGGCGTGTGTGTGTGTGCGTGTGTGTGTGTGTGTGTGTGTGTGTGTGTGTGTGTGTGTGTGTGTGTATACTGGGCCAGGACGGTGCATGTGGAGGCAGGAGGTTGACACAGTTGATGGTTTCTCCACCTCCTGTTTTTGAGACAGGGCCTCTCACTGAACCTAGGACTTGACATCTCTGGTAGACTGGCTGGCCAGCAGGCCAGTGGGCTCCATCTATCTCTGCCTTCCAGCACTAGATACATACATTTGTCACCAGGGTCAGCTTTGACATGGGTTCTGGCATTCTTAAGGACTCGGGGTCTCATGCCTGCACAACCAGCACTTTATCTACAGAACCATCTCTCCACACCCCCCTTTCTCTCTATTCATTCCTCCCTCAGATTCAAATCCTTGTTTTTACAGATGTCAGAAAAACAATCTTCAAAAGTACCTTGAGACAAAAAACAAAAGAAACCATAAAAGACACCTATTCAAGTGAGCCTTAGGCCCTGAGGCACAAGAAGACACTGATGTCCCGAGCTGCCTTATGCAGATAGGGTGTTTTGAAAATGTGTTCCAGACCTTGCCGAAGTTTCTGTCTCCCTCGGGGAATATGTTGTTGCCATTAATGTATAGTGCGTGATGAATTTTCCCTCTAACTGGTGGTACACAGAAGCAGGCAGCACACTCGTGGTGAGGGTGGCAAAACAGACATGACAAGTGGCACCGGCAGGGACAGGCAGAGACTGCTCAGATGATGACTTCTTACACCGCAAGTGGTCAGGCTGCTTGGATGTATGCACAGTCAATATGTGCTGAGCTGTGCGTCTTCCATGTGTTGCTTATTGTGACTTTTTTTTCCACTCCAGAGCTCTATGGAACCCATTCATAGACTGTCCAAGACCATAACAAGTCTCAGCTCTTGTGAGGCAACCCAAACTTGGCTGGTCTCAGAGACACATGGCCTCAGAGACACATGGTCTCAGAGACACTGGTCTTAGAGACACGTCTTCAGGAGCTGGCCCTGGTCTTCCCAGGAAAGTTTCAGGAAGTGCGGATCATACCACTGACAAAGTTTCCTCCCGAGGTTATAAGGCTGTATGAGAACACATCAAATTCCCTGCAGAGGAAGCTGCCAAAAACTCAAAGGAGGGGGAATGAGTATCCGGAGAGTAGGTGGTTCAGGGCGGCTAAGTTCCAGCCCTCTGGAGTTGTCCATCAGGGATTTACAGGGATTTTGAATGAAAGCACGAAAAGAAAATCATCCTTTCCTATCATGTTTAGAGCAAGCAGACATAAGAATGAAATATCTTGGCTCCAACACAACAACCCAGAAATATTAAATCATAGCAACCTCAATATTAAGCATGCCAGATGCCAAACTGAGCGTAACACTCATTATCTCCTTTAATCTTCCTGACGTCTTTGATTGATACTGTTATATCTCCATTTGACAGGTAAGGAAACTGAGGCTTTGAGCTTACAACTGTAAATCCTAGCAGCAGTGTGAACCCACAGTTAGATGTTGCCTCTGCCAGGAGTAATTTAGCTCAACAAAAAGTATCATTTAAAAAACAGTGGATAATAACTCATTCTGCAAAAGTCAAGAAAGAGCATCACTAGATTAACAGAGACCTGGCTCTAATCAGATGCATTGTTGCTTAATGTGTCTGGGTAGCATTACCTTCATCTGAAAAGAAGGTGTTTAGATTAGATGCTGTCTGGAATATGAAAAAGTCACATGGTAAGCCAACAATTAAAATAAGCTATGCATCAAGTCTAAACCAGAGTCCCAATTGTCACTTAAATCCAAGCTGCAGCTGTCTGAAATTATTTCTTTCCCCAAAGAACAAAGATGCACACGAACCGGAAAGACACACCTCTTCTGCTCCAGAGTCCCCTGTGGCTTGGCTGGAGAGGGCACTCTAAACAGAAGGGTCCTTCATCCCACGCACCAATGTGTTCTCACCTACCACATGACCCCATTGGTCTCAGCCAGAAACACTGTGTCCACTCCTGACTTGAAAGGACCCACAAAGGGTTTTTCTCTTTGCTCAGCTCTATGGCGCTTTCCTGGCAGTTGGAATACAGAGATCTTTTCCACCAAATGACCACATAATGACAGGAAAAAGCTGTTCCAATGTGCTCAGGATGAAACCATCGTCTTGAATGTTTTCAGACATTCGTTTTCTTTCTTTTAAAAGAACTCCTCACTTTTTCCTTTAAAGGCATTAAATAAAAGTGCTTGGTCAGAATTTATTGAACCACAGACTCCGTTGCTTTTATAGCTATTCTTATCCTACCCTGACTTGCCCATTTTTCATCTTTTTTTTCAGGCACCATCTGCTTCCAGACCTGATAATTCTTCTCATCTGCCCAGACTCTCAAAGCCTGTCTGCTCTGAGAACACTCTTCTGAGTCCCTCAGGTGAAAGTGGCTCTTTCTGTATGAATTCTATTCAAAGCTGAAGGCCATGATTTTTTTTTTCCCCTGTGCATTTTCATTACCTATCCAAGAGCTTGAACCAAGGTAGCAATCCAATAGACACTTGGCAAGCAAATGTCAAGAGTAAGCTTCAAAGTACCAAGGAAAGTGTTAACTAATAGACTAAATGAAAAACATATTCTGGGGATATATATTTTTAGAAGGTTATCAAGGAGTGTATAGCCAGCCAGCAATTACAGTGATGGCCATTTTTCCTCCTTAGACTTCATGAAATATGTGCCTGGGACAAACTCTGTATATATAAAAGCAAAGACAGTTTATCTGGGAGAGAGAGATGGATTTCCTGAAAATCTAAATGCATTTACATCAGAGCTTACTTTGAATCCCAACCCAGTTCCTACAAATGGATGAAAGGATCAACCTTCCCCATCGACAAGCATCTGGGGAAGCATCGCTGCCCTAGATCTGAGAGACCCAGCATAGCACATCCACAGCTATATCACCTGCCAGGGGTGGAAGGCGATGCTGTGGTGTGGAAGCGTGAAGTTTGAGCTATTCAATGATTCTTGTTGGACAAAACCCCATACAAGAGATGTAACTCCAAGTATCACCCTCCTCTGGCTTTGGACAGCTGTGTGACCCATTCAGACAAGGGTCTCCATAAAGAACAGATGCCCGAAAGGACATATGAGACTCTTCCATGTGCACAGGGGTGAGTCATTGGGAAGAATGACAGCCAACTGAGTTAATCCAGGTTAGAATCCTAGCTGTGCCTTGGGAGTTCTTTGATCTTGGCCATACATCACTTTCTTCTCTAGAAAAGAGAAGAAAATAGCACTTATCTATTATTACAAAAAGTAGAGGTTCAATTATGGTTCCTCTTCTTCCCTCTGAGCACTAGACCACTAGAGAAAACAAGTGATAAAGAATATTATGGTGTGCATCTTAGTGCCCCCCCCAGACATAGGTGTTAAATTCTTCGTCATCTGGATATGGTATTGTGGGAAGGTGAGAAACAGCTAGTAGATGTGACTGAATGGGAAGGAATTAACTCATTGGGATTGGGTCCATGAAGATGATGTAAGGACCCTACCTTTCATTGCTCTTCCACCATGGAGCAAGCAGCTGTCTGGACTACATGGTCCTACTGCTAAGACAAGCTACCCCATATTAGTCCCAAATCAACAAAGCCCGGTGGCCATGGATTGTAACCTCTGAGAGCATGAGCCAAAAGACTCTTTCCTCCTATAAGTTAATTACCTCCTGCATTTTGTCACAGTGGCTGAAAAACTGATGAAAAGAGAGGAACTTACTAAAATGGGACAAACTGGCCAGATTTCCAACTGAAGACGTTTTACTGTTGAAATAAATTGGCTTCAGAAAGGAACTACAAGGTAGGAATCTTCAGAAAAATGGAAATCACCATCAAGTTGGGCACCTGTTTTATAGCAGCCTCAAGTATGAGAAGAGAAGCTGGACAATCCTCCCTCAAATAGCTCACAAGCTGTCAGTCAGGACAGTCCTTAAAGATGCACAAGACACATGGGCTGAGAGGTGGCTCAGTTGGGAGAGTGCTTGCTGAGGATACAGGAAGCCCGGAGTTCAGTCATGCCCCCTCCCCACACTGTGTACAACTGGGCCTAATCCCAGGTAACCCTCAGGTACATAGTGAATTAGAGACCAACCTGGGCTGCATGATACACTGCCAGGAAAAAAGAATGAGTATGTATGTATGGGTGGCATTTTGAAAGTGTTCCAGAGAAGCCTATGGATGCCTAGGGTTTGATTTGTCCTGTAAGGATGGCCTCATCTGATAAAGTCCATTGACACAGAATGAATGAATGGGTGGAAATGTCAGATTTTATATTTCTTTCCAACACTCAATTCTACAGGATTGGTTTGGTGTTGTTTTTTGGTGAACCAATGAGTCTTATTGGAGTTATTTAAGGAGCATGAGTAAGGGGGTAGTTACAGGCAAAAAAAAAAAATGACAGCTGTATCAACAAACTCCTTGGAGTGGCTGACAGCTAACAAGAGCTCAAAACCCAAGGTCTCTTTCTGCTCTACAGGAGTTTCTCACATTCTTTCTGTATGTCAAGCTCTACAGAGACAGAGATAGAAAAGAAAATATAATGTCCCTGCCCTCCTGATGCCTCAAGGAGGCATGCCTTTTGTACCTAAGAGGTACAAAACAAACTTTACTGATGCCGAATGCTATCCCAAATAAAAGACCATAGAGGCCGAGGAGGAAATGATGGATGCCCAGGAGGTGGTCCGGCATTGCAGGCTGGGTGACAATTTTCAAGCTATCCCTTGAGCTTTTACACTGTGAACTAAGTGATGCCCACAGTGCCAGCTGGTATTGTTAACAACTCAAGGCATTAATGTAATACAGTGATGCCCTCAGAAAATAAATAGAGCTGATAAAGAAATTAACGTGTTCCAAAATAAAGGCATCATCTGCTGACTCGCTCACATCTCCTTCACACGCAGTGAGCTTTACTCAGAGCTAGAAAGAAAGATACAGCAACAAATTGAAACTCGTAAGTGATCTCCAGGGGAGAAGGGAGCATCCCCTCCTCAGCATCAGCAACTAAGCAACTAGAGCTCCTCCGTTTCCATGGTCCTTTCCAGTTTTCAGACCTCCTCCTCCTTTGAGACAGGGTCTGTCACTGAACCTGAAGCCCAACGTTTTACTAAATTGGAAGCGCTCCTGGGGTCCTGCTGTCTCCCTCCCCCTTGTGTTGGGGGTACAGACACACACAGCCATGCCTGGCCTTTTTTTTTTTAATGGACACAGGATTTCAATGCAAGTCTCCATGTTTGTTCAGCAAGTGTTCTTATCTGCTGAGCCTTCTCCCCAGCCACTTTCTTCTTTTTTAACATTTTTTTAATTGATGCTTTGTGCATTTCGTACATCATTTTCCAATTCAGATCAGGCATATTTCCCTTTCCCTCCCCCCCCACCCCCACCCCATCCCAGATCATGCATTCTGCCATAACTGTCCTGCATCTTTCTCTCAGTTTTTTTTTCATTTTTTAGCTATAAGTGATGATCCATGAGTACAAGCATCCTTCATATAAAACCAATCTGCAGGCTGTTGTGCCCAAACCCCCACAGCCCCACCATCCAGCGGGGGGTGAGGGGTTGTATGTTCAATCAAGTTGATCAAATGAGTGTCCAGACTACATTGCTGTAGTTTCACCATTCACCCCAATCGCAGCCCTTACATTCTACCACGCCCCCTCTTCCGCAGATTGTTCCCTAGGCTTAGAAAAGGGGCACAGGTGGATGAGAAGCAAAACAGTCCACTCTCTCTGGAGCTGTTGTCTTGGACTCTGGTCAATTCTGGCTGTTTCCTTTCATGGGCTGACAGTTTGTCCAGGAATAACCTTTCGATCCTACTAATGAAGCACAAGCAATTAGATATATAGGTATTTAAACAGCACTAATAGTTATGGTAGGTTACTTTGGTATAGACACATATGTTTGGATGATATGTTAATCCATGAATTACATTTTTTCCTGTTAAATATGACAGGGTCTTACTGTGGCTTATAACATCTCCTAACCTGTAGAGGATGTAAGCTTGTGGCATCAGCCATGGGTTATTCCTCCAAGGAGAGAGCCAATAGCCAATTAGATTTGGGATATACAGGCATATGGCTGCCTCTGCTGCACAGTATTTCCAGGCAGGTGAGGTGTAGCTGGTGCTGACGGTGGAGTCTTGCTTGACTCAGGGAGACCCGTATTTGCTTTATTGGTTTAGTGGCCTTTGGTAACACTCTCTGGCATTCCAGAGGCCATCTGTACACTTGCATGTGCGGTCTCAATACATCCCTCCCATGTTAACGTCAGGTCTTCGGCAGCAGGGTCTTATCGCCTCTCCTCCTGCAGGTATCCCAACTTAGGGGCAAGGAGCCCTTACCTTTTGTGGGGCCTTGGATCCCCTGGCCAACATCCCCCTGGTAGAACAATCCATTGCTGATGTCAGAGCTCCTGCATTAATATACTTTGCCTAAGTGCATAGCCCAAGGACTTTAGTATTATATTTGGTTCTGAACAGAGTATAATCCTTTTCACAGTTCTTATGTCTATTAGTCAATTAAAGAAGGCATTTTTACCGGTTTTATAAGAGATTACCTCTATAATAGTTGTCTCCAATTTACAGTTGGAAAATGACATCATCATCGTCATATTTCTCCTTGTTCTATGGGGGGGGAGGCAAGAAAGTCATATCAAAACCTTTGTTGCACCTAGAAGGTATAAGTTTCATTAGGACTCATTATAGATAGTTGTTACATGTAGGATCCACAGAAGGGTTCGATGTTTATGGCAATCTGAGGCTTTTCTTCCTTTCAGTGTTCAGACGGGTCAACCTTTCAGTTGCCACTTTTTGGTACATCCTACTCAATGCAAAGCTGTATCTTTTCTTTCTCAGCCGTTAAGTTGGTGACATTTTGTCCTGTTGGAACAAACAAATCTCTTCCCATAGTTAGTTTTAAGATTTGAATTGCAAGGTTCTTGACTAGAAGGTTTCATGTCTGTCTGTACCGCCCCCCCCCTTTTTTTTTTAACCCATGAGTCTCCAGAAGACAGTTGTATTATACATAACTATAGGGTGGAATCAAGGCACAGATTTCATCAAATTCACCCATGTTGTTTTGGGTGACTATATATGATTAACTTGGGAAGCAAACTTAATTTTTGCTTTAAATCATCTTAAAGAGAATGCTACAAGGTGATACTGTACAACAGAGAAATTATAGAGAACATTTGTATGTGCCAATCCCAAAGTTATTGCTCTAGAGATTTTGTGTAAAACAAATGTGGACAACAGCAAATTATATCTACATTTAACTCAGATGCATTACCGTTTTTATCAGAGTCTGTAAACCAATGTTGTTTAATATACACATATTTACTTTTACTAAGTCCTAAAACACCATGTATCCTGTAGACAGTGTCTAGGTGAAACTGAGTACTTGCTGAACTCACATCAATTAAATATGCCTTGATTGAATATACATCCGTGTCCCTCTCCCACCCATCCCCCCTTCCCAATTCACCATTTCAGTCCATTTTCTGATGCAGTCTTTCTGTTGTTGTTCTTTTACTATGCATCCCTCTCCACGAGAAATATTTATATCTGGGTTATTGGTACTAGCATCCACATATGAGGGACACCATTTGTCATTTGTTTTTCTGGGACTGTGTTAGTTCACTTAACATAATGTCTTCTAGCTCCATCCATTTACCTGCAAAGTTCATGATGTTGTCCCTCTTTACCGCTGCATAGAACTCCATTGTATACATGTACCACATATTCTCTATTCACTCGTCAGTTGAGAGGCACCTGGGCTGGTTCCAGCTTTTTGCTATTGTGAACAGAGCTGCAATAAGCATAGCTGTCCATGTATCTTTGCAGTAAGATGTGTCTTGTGGGTATATACCCAGGAGTGGTATGACTGGGTCAAATGGAAGGCTCATTTTGAGTCTTCTAAGGGTTCTCCACAAAAATATGGAATGCTTCACGAATTTGTGTGTCATCCTTGCGCAGGGGCCATGCTAATCTTCTCTGTATTGTTCCAATTTTAGTATATGTGCTGCCGAAGCGAGCACTCCCCAGCCACTTTCAAAATACCTTTACACTGAAATGTTAGTGATTCTTCCCAACAACCTATAAGAACAAGGTCTTCAGGTTTCTTATTCTAACTACATGGATAAGGATGATACGACTGGTGGATCGAAGGAGTAGGTTTTTAGAGTCATCTGGCCGAAGCCTGGTAAATGGTGAAGCACGTTAGAACCGGTATTCTGATTTTCACCCTAGTGATTTCCTAAGGCACAAGGGCAGTACTTCCCAAACGACAATGGACATATGAGATGCCCACAGATCAAAGGGCAGAACAGGAGTCATGAGCAGGGCTGAGACTTGAGAGTCTGCCTTTGTGGTTGGCTCTGGGGTGCCAGTGCTGGAGGGGGGAGGCCATTCGTCACAGTGACGGATAACCTTAGTCTCTATTTCCCAGGGTAAATTATTTCAAATGGTTATGACTGTGGATGATCCTTCACCCTTCAAAATACCAAACCATTGTCTTAACAACCTTTACCCAAGCACTACCTCTTTCCCTTTGATGTTTCTGGAGCCCTGGGAGTCCTCTGCTACAGTCTCTCCATCACGATTCTTTCTCTGAGCACTTTCTTGCATTCTCTTTCTGAGTCTCAGCCTCTGCTTCTCTCTTTCCATGCTACCATTGTTTGACCAGCAAATCAAGTCTTTAAATTCATGATCACAAGTTGAGGGCTTTTCCAGAAAAACAACTGATTCTTGGACTCTGTGAACAATGACTGGATATCCAACAATTCAGCAAATTCTGACACTGACTACCCAGAGTTAGAATAGACTCCACAGACTGAGTATTTTATTTATTTATTTATTTATTTATTTATTTATTTATTTATTTTAATGTGTATGAATGTACTGTCTGCATGCAGGTCTGTGCACCCGTGTTGTGCAATGCCGCGGAGGTCAGAAGAGGGTGTCAGATTCCCCTGGAACTGGAGTTCTTCAGTTGGAGAATTGGAGTTACAGACGGTTCTCAGACACCATGTGGGTGCTGGGGATCAAACCCGGGTCCTCTGCAAGAGCAGTTGGTGCTCTTAACCGCTAGGCTATCTCTCCAGCCCAAGACTGAGTATTTTACTCACCAAAACCTCTATCCATCTTCAGCCACCAATCACAAGTCCTGGGCCTCCCATATGTCTTACTAGTTATTGAGTATGGGTCTCCTAATCCCCTCAGATGAAAACAATTTGCCAGAATAGCTCATAGAACTCAAAACAAAAACCTTTTTTACTGACTTTTACTGGAGAAGCGATACATCCTAGTCACAGCTAAATAGAAATGACAAATAGATAAGCGTGTAGAACGAGTGCCTGGGGCTTCTGTGACTTCTCTGGGAATCTCAATCTTCCACCAGGAAGCTCCTCAAACCTATTGCTTAGGGAGTTTAAAAGAGGGTTCATTACACAGACATGACGGGGTAAGCCACGGACCAGTGTGACCGAACTTAAACCTCAGCCCCTCTCCCCACTCTAAGCTAGGAACCTCAGACCCTAATCGCCTTAGCATATAAGAGACGTTCTTGGGGCTGGAGAGATAGCTTAGTGGTTAAGAGCACCAACTGCTCTTGCAGAGGACCCAGGTTTGATCCCCAGCATCCACATGGTGGCTGAAAACCATCTGTAACTCCAATTCCAGGAGAATTCCAGTTCCAGGGGAATCCGAGACCCTCTTCTGACCTCCGCGGCATTGCACGACATGGGTGCACAAACCTACATGCAGACAGTACATCCATACACATACAAAAATAAATAAAATTAAAAAAAAAAATAAATAAATAAAAAGACACATTCTTACCACTCTGCAAATTCAAGGATTTTTAGATGCTATGTGCCAGGAGCCAGGCCCCCAAATAATAATAATAATAATAATAATTATTATTATTATTATTATTATTATATATCTCCCACCTGATTGTTCACACTCTGCATCTTCCAGGGTCCCTTGTCTCCTGTAAAAGCCCGGGAAACACGCTCCCTTTCTATGTACAGCAAGGACCAGTCAACACCATTCATTAAGTACTCCTGTGTGCCCTCTAGGCTCTGTGTTTTGGGTCACCTTCCTTGAAATGATATCCAAGTTGGTTTGGGACAAGAACAAGACATAAAGGAGTAAAATAGCAGGACATTGATGGGATTTAGAACACATGAGCCCTGAATAAACCACCCTGGCATATTAAAACCTGGCAGAGGCAGGAATTCCCTTCTTCCATGAATCAGTCTTGAAACCTAGGAAGGATGTCTATAACCTTCCCCTGAGCCGATCCTGAGCCAATCCTGAGCTGATCCTGAGCCGATCCTGAGCCTCGGATAAGAGGTGCTCTCCCTGTCTCCAGAGTAAAGGAACATCCTTACTTCTAAAGGCAAAGGGAAGAGGGGATATACACAAGAATCAGAATGAACAGGCCTTGCTGGTTCCCCCAGTCTATCACCATCAGATCACATCTGATATCTATCATATTTCTCCACAACCACCCATTCTTCACCAGATCAACTGTATTATATATCACATACTCAGGTGTACCTTCTTTTTGTGGGTCTTCATGTCCTTATGAAGGTTCCTGGGCTACGTAAAACATTAGATATACTTATACATGGGTAAGTCCTTCCATTACCCATCCACACACCTCATACTCCAGGCAATGCCACCAAATTATATTCAGTTCATAATATATATAGTGCCAATGAAAATTCTCATAACTTTATAAACTGTCTTACCCTTTCCTTCCCTTTTTTTCATTTTTTGTGTCTCTATATGTGTGCTATGCATGCACGTGTTTATACAAGTTGATATGTGCCTGGGCACATGTTCATGCAGATGCGTGTGTGTGTGTGTGTGTGTGTGTGTTCACATGGAGGTCAGAAGCTGACACTAGCTGTCTTCCTCAGTCCCTCTCTACTTTACTTACTGAGACAGTATCTCTCAGTGAAGTTGGAGCTCATGGATTTGGCTCTTCTACCCAGGTACCTTGGGCCTGGATTGCCTGTCTTTGCCTCTCCAGTGCTGAGATCACATGCAGGCAGACTACTAAGCCCACCCAGCTTTTTAAAATCTAAGTTCCTCAGGCTTATACAGCAGCTGCTTTATACACTAAACCATCTCTGCAGCCTCTGCCCAGAGTTTCCGTTCCGGCCCTATGCCATCTATTTGTTGGCGTTCCATTCATACAAGTCAACTTGTCTATGTTTTATGTACTCAGTATCATAGCAGATATGATCATGTTTTCTTTTGTGAATTTTCTTATAGTGTGTGTGTGTGTGTGTGTGTGTGTGTGTATACATGCGTACAAGCATAGAAATGGAGATCAGGGGGCTGGAGAGATAGCCTAGTGCTTAAGAGCACCGACTGCTCTTGCAGAGGACCTGGGTTCGATTTCCAGCACCCACATGGTGGCTTAGAACCATCTGTAACTCCAATTCCGGGAGAACTCCAGGTCCAGGGGAATCCGAGACCCTCTTCTGACGTCCATGGCATTGCACGACACAGGTGCACAGACCTACATGCAGACAGTACATTCATACACATACAAAAATAAATAAAATAAAATAAAATAAAATAAAATAAAATAAAATAAAATAAAAAGAAATGGATATCAGGGGACAACCTAACAAGAGTTGGTTCTTTCACTCTATCCTGTGGGTCCCAAGATTAGAACTCAGGTGGACTGAGTTCTACCAGGTCTGGTAGCAGCCACCTTTGCCCCTGGAGTCATCTTACCAGCTCCCATGGGTAGAGTTTTTAAAGAAATATGACCACTGTTTGCCCATACCTTTCCACATCTAGACTATAAACTCCTCATAAAATATGTATTAATGGGCTGGAGAGATGGCACAGAGGTAAAAAGCACTTGTTACACTTGCAGAGGACCTAAGTTCAGTTCCCAACACCCTTAGAAGGTGACTTACAACTGCCTGTTAATAACAGCTCCAGGGAATCCGACACCCTCTTCTGGCCTCCCTGGGCACCTGCACACACATCTGGAATACAGACACGTAGATATACACAGAAACACACCTAAAATATATCTCCCTAGCACATAGAAAGTTCTCAGTAATTTTTTGGTGAACGAACAAAGAATGGGCGGATGAATACCACAAGAATAGCCTCCCCTCACCCCCAGAAAGAATAGCTCTGCCTTATGCTACATTGGATTTGACAATGGTTCTCTGAGGTTTGAAGTCTAAACCACAGATGTTAGACAAATCAATTGGATCTGCAGAATAACACAAAAAGCTAAATCATAATAACAATATGATAAAGAATAAACATACATTCTAGCATGCTTCTGGAAGATCCAGCCAGTGCTTGAACAAAAATAAAATTCTCCTTATTGAATCCCTAATATAATATTCCAGATCCTTAGAGTTGGGGAGAGCAAATGGATGCTAATGGCCCAGTGGGTCTTAAATTTGGGTATACGTTAAATCACAAGGTAACTATTAATATATTCAAACAGAGACCTCAACCCAATCAAGTACGTAAGAATCTCTTTGGGAGTTGGGAGGGAAAGCTTGTTTTTTAAAAAGGTAAATTCTTCGTGCGGTTTTAATAGCTGGCAGGGTTGACAGCTTCGTGGCCCTTGCTCAGAAGCTCTGCCTTGATTCAAGAATCTCTGCCAGAGCTTCAAATGCACATAGGAAATTGGGGCTCTCTGAAAAAGGAAGTGATGGGTCATTTTTTTTTAATTTTTTTTTTCATTTATTTTTGTATGTGTATGAATGTACTGTCTGCATGTAGGTCTGTGCACCCATGTTGTGCAATGCCTTGGAGGTCAGAAGAGGGTCTCAGATTCCCCTGGAACTGGAGTTCTCCTGGAATTGGAGTTACAGACGGTTCTTAGCCGCCATGTGGGTGCTGGGGATCGAACCCGGGTCTCTGCAAGAGCAGTCGGTGCTCCTAACCACTAGGCTATCTCTCCAGCTCCGTGATGGGACATTTTTAGCTTTACAAAGTCTAGGAGGAGGACTGGACAGCCCTCACAACAGGACACGAGCTATGGCTTCCATCAATATACAGTGAAAAGGGAATCTTGATTGCTTTCAGAAATCAAGGCTTGGACAGTGAGGAGCATTGTTAGGAAAGTGGACAGGCCAGTAGGATTTTCGGTTTCCTCCTGACTTCCTTCAGAATGGGAAAGGCATGATGCTTTCAGTGGGTTGTGGAAGCACATACATACCACACTGAACACACAATAGAGCTCAGAAACTCAGCTCTCTTGTTTTGACAAGAGAGCCTTAAGTACAGCTGTACTTCACAATCATCAGGGAAGGCTGAACCAGAAAGGGGCTGTCTCACAGAACCTGTGTCCTTTTATTCTGTATTATAATTTCTACATGTGATTTTCAGGACTCACTAATAGTTCACTAGACCTACCAGCATCTCACACAAAATTGATTCACCAAATCACCAAACTTAAAAGAAAACTATCTTTCTTCTCGTATCCAGAATTCTCAGTACCATCTTCTCGGCATCCAGAATTCCGGCACTGAGGTGGCTCATTGCTGGAGGCATTTATTACTAAGTAAACCAAGGCATATTATTTGGAGACCAGTGTGGATGACTCTGTCCAGGACGTGACCTGCACAGAGCGAAGCTCTTCTCCGAATGCCAGCACCTGCTCTGTGTTTCCAACTGGAAAGCAAGTACTCCCCATTCGGCTCTATGACGTTCCACTCCAGAGTGCTGGAAAAGCTATGGCAAGGTCTCTCCATGCCAGAAGACTAGGCATGTCTCTTTCCAATTACTAAGGTTAATTTATAGAAATATTTAATGAAAATGTTCAAGCAAAATAAAGAGAAAGACTCAGAGAAGCCTGTGGGTCAGAGCTGAGTGCATGCAGCTAGCATCCCACCCATGCCTGTAGTCATTTGCTGTGCTGTTTCAGGTCTACATCTGCCGCTGGTTAGCAGAAGTTCCATTTGCAGTCATCCAGATGTAGCAAATGTCCAATTAACTTTTTTTTTTTTTTTTGCTTAGTGACAGGACTCTGCCCAGAACTTTAAACAGAAAGCATAATGGAACAGAGTTTTTATTCATATTCTTCCTGAAAACAGTACTTAGTAAATTCTTGAATATTTTCAGAAAACTATTCTAGAAAGCTGTCAAAGAGTTCCCCAGCAACATGCTGTCCTAGCTGCAGCGATGTTCAGAGAGTTTCCACTCATTCCATGCTTGCTTTCCTGATAAAAAGCCTCGATCTTTCTTGTGCCTCAATTTGAAAAAAGTCAACTACTTCCTAGATTCGCTGTCTACTGCAAACAGAAGGCAGAGTAACTCCATTGAGAAGGCCATCTCCTGTTTTGGATGGAAATTTCCAAAAGGGACAGCAAAATGAGCTCAGTCCAATATACCTGTCTCTCTTAGTAGTGATAACCAGAGTCTACTTAATTTGTATGTTCTGGTATGTTAAGGTACTCCCAAAATAGCTGAACTCAAACTCAAAAAGACCCCCTCACATAACCAGGAAGTGACCCGTGTTCTCTCAAACCCTGTCAAAGGTATCCCATTTCACACAGAATAACATTGCTGGAGCCCAGCACCACCTGGTCCTCATATCACCCTGGGGCTCTCTTTGCTTGGTTCACACACTCACCTATTTCAGTTCTCTCCTTCAGAGAGCCACCTGCTCTCCACTCCTGGCTGTTGGCACAGGTTGTGTCTCCCAAATCCTTTCTCAAGAAAATTCTTTATAATTTTACTTCCTTTAACAGCCCCTTTTCAGCCATATCTGTCTGACCCCCACCCTTCTCCCTACTCCCCCCTTTTCCTTTTCTTTGTGGCACAGCCTACAATTTAGACCTTCTTTTTCTGTTGTCCACCATGGAAAGGAAGGCTCTAGGAAGCAGAGCCTACCGTTCCTCGGGTTCCTCACAGGTTCATTTCTAGAACAGAACCTTTTCTTCAGCCATCCGTGGGAATAAATGACTGTCTGAAGGTTGTCCTTTCGCGGCTACCACATACACTTTCCAGTACAGCAGCTGTCCTTGTTCTGTCAGTGGTAGCCAAGGAAAACAAATGTGTCTGCCTCAGCGAGTCTTCCCTACATTAGGCCCCTTCCCCAGGAAGAGGAAGCGAGTGCTTTCAAAGGGCTTCAGCAGTAACCACCACTCCTGTGACGTGTCCTAACTCACCAAGCATTTCCTTGTTCTTTTCCCCTATTGTTTTTCCCATTTTATAGGGAAAAAATAGACAGAGAACACAGAGTTCTTCCTCACAGGCCCAAGATCACCAGTCCCCAGGAACAGGACTCTGGCCAGATGCCTAACTTCCTGGTCCTTCCTACCAGCCTTCCTCCTGCCCCATTAGTCTCCCTGTCCTGCGGTCGAATTCCTCCTGCCAAAGTCTGGAGATGATTTTTGGAGGAATCTACCCTAAAGGAGAAATAATACGGTTTGGTTTCAAATTTGATTAAATGTACAGCTAAATTAGCTTACTAGAGGAAATGCATTTTCAGAGTTCACTTTTAATAACAAATGCAATGCATATGTTAAAAATAAAAACAAAATGATCACAAACAGGACCACGAAAGAGAAGTCAACAAAACAACAAAGTGCTCTCTCTCTCTCCTCGCTCGCTCGCTCGCTCGCTCTTTCCTGTGCTATCCATCTTAATAAGGACAGTTTCAGGAAGGAGGCACATCTGTACTTTCTTCCGTCTCGGGAGATGGTTTTACATATGCTTTGCTTAATGGAAGTCCCCCCATGGTCAAAATTATTTTCCATTCACTGTCACATCCCCATGCCAAAGTTGATTTTTTTGACAAGCTTCACTGTTAACATTGTAGCCCAGATGTTTCCATGGCAGCCTGTAAGCCGTGGCTGCAGAAACAACCTTCCTTTCCACAGCCCTGCTGATATTTAAAGTGATAATTACAAGAGCAATTTTTCAAGTCAGTTAAGCTTTCTTATTTTCTTCATAAAGATTGCATCACTGTATTTGAATAATAAATCTATTTTGAAATTATTATTTGACATTGCTTTTCATTCAAACAGCCAAGATTAAAATGAGAAAAGAAGAAAGGAAGGAAGGTGAAAGGGAGAGGGAGGGATGTAGATGGAGGAAGAGAACGTAAAGTGGAAGCCAGGGCCTGTGTTAATAATGAAAATAAATTTAAAGATTTAATTCCTTTTCCAATATTAAGATACTTAGTAATTACAGCATTTCTCATTCCCATCAGCTTCCAATTCTCCTCTCAGCATGCCTAGGAAATTTGAACATATTCCAGGAAAGAAATCCAATCAAGATGTAGCTGCCAAGGTCACCGTGAAGGAAATGTTCACGGCAGAGACAGGGAAGACCAAGGTAAGTCTCACTAGGACATCTGCTCCATCCGCATATCTGCCTCCTCAGCAGTTTTTCTTTCCTAGTTAAATGTTCAAACAGAGGAGCCTAGAAGCAAGAGTCACAGCCCAGCAAAGCTGAGCACCAGCAAATATTCCTAACTGTTGCCATCAAAGCAGCTTGCAGCAAACAATCGGAAGCCTATTTCCCAATGCTGTTCAGTTTGTATTATGTTGTAGGGTAATTAGCATAAATGGTAAATGGATCAAAGGATGGGATTACAATGACGTGGTGAAATCCTTTCCCCTGTCCCCCATTCTTTGGTATCGTTTGTAACAACATTTTTCCTTTAACTTGTTTGATAAAATCAAGAGGAACAGATTTAGGGACACACACACACACCACACACACACACACACACACACACACACACACACACACCATGGATATGGATAAAATGGTGGCAGAATCAATTCAAACGCTAAATAAAGCTCCTTGTTCCCCAATTTCCATTGCTCTCCAGCTTGGCCCTTCCCAGGCTCTCTCTGGACCTCCTGCTCTTATGACCTTCTGTTGGATGGACAGCTCTTCCCGCCTGCTCCCCACACCACAGGCCTGATCACCTAGAGTCCTGAGAGTCCAAGAGAAAATCATAGGAAGTCTACACAGGAAATGAGTATTATGGCTGACAGCAAGAGGGTATGTATGTATGTATGTATGTATGTATGTATGATCTCATTAATTTTTCAAGAATCGAGCCCACATGATATGGCATGCATTTTTATAAAGACAGAAGTTAAAGTGACTTGCATAGGGAGACACAGGTCCTGGTATTAGTGAAACTCTTCAGAAATGCATGTGCCAGATTCCATGTTCTTACTGTGGTGAAAGAAACAGTCTTGGGGGCTGGAGAGATAGCCTAGCAGTTAAGAGCGCCCACTGCTCTTGCAGAGGAGCTGGGTTCAATTCCCAGCACCCATATGGTGGCTGAGAACCATCTTTAATTCCAGTTCCAGGGGAATCTGACCCCCTCTTCTGACCTCCACGGCATTGCACAACACGGGTGCACCAACCTACATGCAGACAATACACGTATGAAAATACAACCTACATGCAGACAATACACATGTGAAAATGAATTTAAAAAATTAAAAAAAGAAACAGTCTTGGGAATGAAGTTGCAAGTAGCTCTAGCTAGAAAGGGATAGAAAGGGCTGGAAGGTCCCCACTTCCTTCTAATGAACGTATTACCACTTGCCATCCTGTTGCTTCCATACTGTCCTGGTTGTCAACTTGACACACTTTGGATGAGGGAACCTCAACTGGGGAATCTCCTCTATCAGACTGGCCGTGAGCATGTCTGTGACCATTTGACTGTGGAGTGATGTGGGTGGTGCCACCCCTGGGCAGGTGGTTATGGATTATAAAGGAAAGCAGACTGAGCAAACCAGGAAGCACCCTTCTTCCACAGTCTCTGTCCCAGCTCCTGCCTCCAGATTCCTGCCCTGAGTTCAGGCCCTAGTTTCTCTCAGTGAGAAACTGTGGTCAGAGCACATAAGCCAAATAAACCTTTTCCTCCCTGAGTTGCTTTTGGTCAGTGTTTAATCACAGCAACAGAAAAATATCAGACATATGCTCTGTGTGATTCCTCTGGAGGTAGAGATTATTGATCCCTTTCTATCCATACTTGTTCAGTCTTGGAACTACATTCTCCTGCCATATCTAAATAGGCTGGGGCATGGGCACACAGGAAGGAAAGGCCGTTCAACACTCAGCTCTGGAAAATGATAAGGAAATAGCTTTGTCTTACCTCTGACTTTATGAAGCGAGAGCTGGAACATTATCATTCTCAAACTTCTGGAAGTTGTATTCCTGACTGCAGGAAAAGGCTCATCTACTGCAGTGGAGAATAAGGTCGCAGAGCCAGATTTCACTATGTTTTTGTAAAAGGAAGGTTTTCTTCCACGCTTTAAATATTTGTTTTGCTTTTTTCTTCCAAGAAAGAAAATACAGTCGATTTGTAATCTCATCACCTTTGTCAGTCGGGAGCTAGAAATCGAGTTACATGACCTGCTGTATATTCTCATGGTATCTCGTGTTCATAATTCACATCATCACACAGCACTAAACTCACTTGTACTGTTTTCCTACACTTGTGCATGAAGAGAATCTCACTGAAAGTGAATATGTTGTAGTTCCTATTATAATCACATCACTTGGGAAAGTAGCAGGTACATAATAGCTGTTTATAGAACAGATGGTGGTGTTGGGCTGGAGAGATGGCCTAGCGGTTAAGAGCACCGGCCACTTTTTTTTTTTTTTTTGGTCTTTTTTACAGAGGACCCGGGTTCGATCCCCAGCACCCACATGGCAGCCGAGAACCATCTGAAACTCCAATTCCAGGAGAACTCCAGTTCCAGGGGAATCCGACACCCTGTTCTGACCTCCGCAGCATTGCACAACATGGGTGCACAGACCTGCATGCAGACAGTACATTCATACACATACATAAATAAATAAAATTTAAAAAATATATTAAAAAAATAGAACAGATGGTGATAGAGCACTGAAGGCAAGTTGAAAGAGGTTTTCAAACTCTAAGTCATTGAAAATGATCTCTATTCCCCATGAGGTTCTCGTGGGAAAAATTAGAATCAGTGGACGTCATAAGCACATATATCTTCTTCTCTTTTTTTTTTTTTCGTCTTTTTGAGATAGGGTCTCCCTTTAGTCTCAGCTGGCCTGGAGTTCACTATGTAGACCAGGCTGGCCTTGAACTCACAAAGAACCCCCTGCCTCTGCATCCCAAGTGCTAGTATTAAAGGCGCGCGCCACCACACCCAGCAGCACATATATCTAACATTATATATTTTTTATAAATTAAATGAGTTGATATTAATTATTCATAGACCCAAATGGAACTATCTCATATCTGACTACAGGTATTCAAACTCTAGCATATATGTGTAGGCAGTGTGGTAGCTATTCCTGTTCTTTCCAACCCCCTCTATTTCTACTTAGAAGTAAGCCCACAGTTCTTGTGATGCTGTTGAAAGTAATCTCCTTTGTGTCTTCTTTTCACTGTTTTAAGGTGTTCTCTTTGTCATTGTTGCTAATTAATTTCACTCAGTTCCATATAGATCTCGTTTTCCTCGACACATTATTATTGGGATCTATAGCACTACTCGAAAATATGACTTCATTTTCAAAAGTCATCTTTGGGAAATCTCAGTCACTGCCTCTTCAGGTATGCTCAACTCAGTTTTATGTCCCTTTTATTTCCAGGACTCCAGCTACATGTAGACTAGGCACATCCAACACCTCTGCCCATACTCATGTTTTGTAATGTTATCCATATCATTACTGTTCTCTGTATTTTCTTCTGATTTATCTTCCAGTTCTCTAATTTCCTCTACAGCTGTGAATAATTCACTATGAAACTATTGAGCTGAATTTCATTTTCAGTACTTCATTAACTAAATGATTTTTATTCTTTTTCATAGACTCCATTTCTCTGCTAAAACTCTCCATTTATCATATAATTAATTTTCTGAATGTTCTAATTACAAAGTGCATGTCTTAAAAATCCTAACACATGGGGGCTGGAGAGATAGCCTAGCGGTTAAGAGCACCGACTGCTCTTACAGAGGACCCGGGTTCGATCCCCAGCACCCACATGGCGGCTAAAAACCGTCTGTAACTCCAATTCCAGGAGAACTCCAGTTCCAGGGGAATCCGAGACCCTCTTCTGACCTCCGTGGCACTGCACGACACGGGTGCACAAATCTACATGCAGACAGTACATTCATACACATTCAAAAATAAATAAAATTTAAAAAATTAAAAAAAAATCCTAACACATATATCACCTTATAGTCTGCATCAATAGTCTGCTAGTTAAGCTTCATCATTTTGCCAAACTAGGGTGGTTTTTTTTTCATAGTTGAAGCCTAAATATTGTTCATGAAAAACCTGAGCCAACTCAGGGCTATAGAAAGATTTGATTTTGCTTGTGATGAAAGTCATAAGAGGCATGTCACCTCACTCTCCTTATTTTTTTATAACTGGAAATCAGTCTTAGCGAAAGCTATGATCACTCTACTTTTTTCTATACCTATGTGTAACTTATAACTCTTCAAGAATCTTACTAGAAAACCTTGAGTATTTATTTACTAAGACCAGTCATCTTTGTTGGGCTTTAACCTCAATTTTTGACACTATCTCCTCCATAGGGATAAAAAGAAAACTCTCATTATTTTTTTTTTATGATAAAAGTGTTTATTCTGGTTTACTTACAAAATGCTACAGTTGGCAAAAATTATAAAAATACTGTTAACACCCTATGGATGCTAATGGATTAATAGAATGAACATTTGTTAAAAATCACTTGGTAAGGATTATAAACTTTGTTCTCACTTAAAGTGAAACATACATTTTGTTTTCTTTAAATGTGTCGCAGATCTAGTTTACAGTTTTTTTTTCTAATTAAATTAGTTTTTATTGATGCTTTGTGCATTTCATACATTTTTTCCAATTCAGTTCAGGCTTATTTCCCTTTCCCTCCCCCCCCACCCCCACCCCATCCCAGATCATGCATTCTGCCATAACTGTCCTGCATCTTTCTCTCAGTTCTTTTTTCATTTTTAGCTATAAGTGATAATCCATGAGTACAAGCATCCTTCATGCAAAACCTATCTGCAGGCTGTTGTGCCCAAACACCTACAGCCCCACCATCCAGTGGGGGGTGACAGGTTGTTTGTTCAATCAAGTTGATCAAATGAGTGTCCAGACTACATTGCTGTAGTTTCACCATTCACCCCAATCGCAGCCCTTACATTCTACCACGCCCCCTCTTCCGCAGGTTGTTCCCTAGGCTTAGAAAAGGGGCACAGGTGGATGAGAGGTAAAACAGTCCACTCTCTCTGGAGCTGTTGACTTGGACTCTGGTCAATTCTGGCTGTTTCCTTTCATGGGCTGACAGTTTGTCCAGGAATAACCTTTCGATCCTACTAATGAAGAACAAGCAATTAGATATATAGGTATTTAAGCAGCACTAATAGTTATGGTAGGTTACTTTAGCATAGACACATGTTTGGATATGTTAATCCATGAATTACAATTTTCCCCCCTGTTAAATATGACAGGGTCTTACTGTGGCTTATAACATCTCCTAAACATGTAAGAGGATGTAAGCTTGTGCATCAGCCATGGGTTATTTCCGCAAGGGGAGACCAATAGCCAATTTAGATTTGGGATATCGGCACTGGGCTGCCTCTGCTGCACAGTATTTCTGCTCAGGCATTGAGGTGTGGTTTGTGCTGACGGGGGGGTCTTGCTTGACTCAGGAGAACCATATTTGCTTAGTGGTTTTAGTGGCCTTTGGTAACACTCGCTGGCATTCCAGAGACCATTGGTACACTTGCATGTGTGTCAATACAAAAACCTCCCATTGTGTTAACGTCAGGTCTTCGCAGCAGGGTCTTTTTGCCTCTCCTCCTGTAGGTAACCCACTTAGTAGGCAAGGAGCCCTTACCTTTTGTGGGGCCTTGGACCCTGGCCAAACATCCACCTGTAGAAACAATCCATTGCTGAGGTCAGAGCTTCCTGTATTAATATATTTTGCCTGAGTGCATAGCCCTAGGACTTTAGTATTATATTTGGTTCTGAACCAGAGTAGTTAAATTCCCTTCCACATTCCCATGTCTAGTAAGTCAATTAAAGAAAGCGGTTTAACCGTTTTATAAGGGATTACCTCTACAATAGTTTGTCTCCAATTTCCAGTTGGGGACGACCTCATAATCGTCATATTTCTCCTTGTTCTATGGGGGGAAGAGGCAAGAAAAGTCTTTCATACAGAACTATTGTGGCACCTAGAAGGTAAGTTTCATAGGACTCATTATAACGGTTGAAAATGGTAATGCATCTGAATTAAATGAGATATAATTCGCTGTTGCCCACATTTGCTTACATAAAACGTAGAGCAAACCTTGGGAGACACATACAAATATTCTCTATAATTCTTGTTGTACAGTATTCACCTGTAGCATCTCTTTAAGATGATTTAACAAAAATGAAGTTTGCTTCCGAAGTCATAATTCATTAGATATGTCACCGTTGCACAAAGAACAGTAGGTGAATTTGATGAAATCTGTGTTGACTCCACCCTATAGTTACGTAAACCACAAACGTCTTCTGGAGACTCAATGACGCAAAAAAAAAATAAAATAAGTGCAGAGATAAGAGAAGACAAAACCTTGTCATTAAATCCTTTGCATTCAAAATCTTAAAGACTACACTATGGGAAAAGGAGTTATGTTTGTTCATAGCGAAAAGCACCAAACTTAACGGCGTGAGAAAGACAAAGATCAAAGTTTGCATGAGTAGGATGTACAAAGTAAGAGCAACGGAAAGGCTGAACCGTCTGAACTTTCAAGGAAGAAAAGCCTCAGTTGTCCATTAACATCGAACCCCCTGTGTATCCTACATGTAACTCTCATTATTTTTGAAACAACCAATTGACATCAACTGAACGCACCTATAGAACTTTCTCTTTCTATGGGTCTTATACTCGAGTCCTTGCCTGCTTTGGTGGCTCTCTAGGTGACTTTCACCAACACACACCACTGCAAATATCACATAAAACCACGACATTTTCTTCAAGTTGTTATCTGATACGGTTATCTCGTACTTCTTGCTGTGCTTGAGAGTTTCGGTATATGTTGAAAGCACATTTTTATTAAGAAAAAACCAATGGCGTTCTGGAGCGTAGGTTTTGGGGGTTAAGAAGCACAGCTGCTGGCAGGCAGTGAACTGGTTTGATCCCCGCAGCCCACATGGCTCTACTTGTGAACACTAACTGCCATGGGGGGCTTAATAAATGAGTCTTCTCGGGACATCCCATGTACAAGAACCACAAGTCAGGTCATGGCAACACATAACTGAGGCCAGCATTTGAATAGCCTAAACAACAAGATTAAAATGTGAAGCTAACTTGGGCTACCTAGAGAATACCTGTCTCAAAACCAACCCAGTATAGTACCAAACCACAACACTCTGCTCTGGGTCCCAAGATTTCATGTCAAATATCATAATGAGACCGAAAGAAGAAAAAAGTGTATAGTCCATCTTTAGAGATCTCCTAAGTCTGGGGGCTGGAGAGTATGCCTAGCGAGTTAAAGAGCACCAACCAACCCTTTACAGAGGAGGACTGGTTAAATCCCCAGACCGCAGCAATGGCGGGCGCGGAACCACGAAAGACTCCAATTCCAGGAGAAACTCCAATGTCCAGAGAACTCCAGTTCCAGGGAATCGAACCTCTCTGAGCCCTCCACAGCATTGCACGACCGCTGGCACAGATTGGCATGCAGACAGGTAATCATACACATACAGAAGAAATAATTAAATAAACAAATGATCTCCTGAATGTCTTATATCTCCAAGAATGTTCAATAAGTTCAAACCCAAAGTATACCTCTGAGAATAAAACAGGCTCTTAGCTATAGATCCTTGTAGAGACAAAGTCAAGTATTCAATGGGCACGGACTAGCATTCTATATTCTCAAAAGAGAAGAGCCAGGGAATATCAAAGAAGCACTGGACAAGAGCAGGAAGGAAACCCAGCGGAGTAAACATGAAACCCTTAGGCTCAGGTCTGACATCCAAGGCATGCAGGATCACAATATGAGCACCAAAGGACTTGGGCCTCTTTTCCCTATGTCCTTTCTGGCTGCAGCCCCCAGGGCTATCTTTGTGGGTTCACTTCACTCACTGCCCACAGCTTTCATTGGCATCTGGCCCACATTCCTAGCATCTCTAATTTCCTGGAATATTTCTATAATTTGAATCGGTGTGTCCCCCGTAGGTCTTATGTTGAGGAAAGTAGTCCCCATCCCTGCTGTGTACTGTTTGGGGAAATTGTGTATAGTGGAGGAAGTAGCATTAGAGTGCGGCCTTATTGAGTTAATCCCAAGTCCTTGTTCCCATCCCAGCAATTAGATCTCTCTCTTTCTTATCCCAAGATGTGAGCAAGCAAGCCTCACCCTGCCTTGCCATGGACCTAGTCACTTCAGCCCTGATCATTCTGTGTGAATTGATATTCTTATTAGAGGGAGACTTGAAAAGCATGGGTGTATAAGAGAAACTGTTGAAGGGTGTTCTGTTTAAAGGACTAATGGCCTGATTAGAACAAGCAGCTACATGACTAGAGGAAGAAGGAAAAGGGTTTGTAAGAATGCACTTGGTACATAGGTGAGGAGATTGATAATACTAAGGAAATGATTGTCCTCCAAGTTTTATTTGAAATTTGCCCTGGCAAGTCCACATACTGACTTTCGATGAAGAGAAGCATTATAAAAGTCCCTAATATAACACAATATTTACATTTATATTTAAGATGGGATTTAATGTGTTATATTTCTGTTTATCTGAAAGCAACTATGTGCATTAAGTTGGATGAAACTCTTAATGCGGCTCGAGGAATCGCACCCTCTCACTTATTTTCAGCCTCTTGTAAAGTTACTGTATAGTGGGTGGAATCGTATAGGTATATCATATTTTAGAGTAATATAAATTAAAGGAGGAAAATGCTGAATTGTTATAACATAAAAGAAAGACTGAGAGAAATGATGCAGAGACATGTTTGGGTGGAGAATGGTGAGATCGGGGTGGGGTGCGGGGGAAGGAAAGGGGAATTGTCTATAATTTGGGAACTGAAAAATGAATGTCTGAAATACACAAAACATACAATTAAAAGCATTATTTAAGAAAAGGTTTGAATGAAATTAATGAGCGGTAGTAAGCATTTGTACTGTGTTGACCCCTATTAATAAAATTTTATGACAGAGCTTTAAACTCAATGAGCCCATCACGTCTGTATTAGATATATAAAGTACTAATGTTCCCTCTAATAAATTGAATGTTATATGCCATTTAAATATTCAAATGACATCTAAGCTTATTTATATGTGTATGAAATATAACCCTGGTCAAAAGAGTAAAAAAGAGAATAAAGAATAGATTCATAATAACAGAAAATCAAGAAATCTTGAGTCATGTTGTTATAATGTATTTATTAATATCATACTTGTTTAGTATGTTAATATGTAAAGGAAGATTTATAATCTTGATTCAAGAGATGAATGTCAGGTGAATAATATCCAACACATTCAGATAGTTATGTGAAAGTTAAAAAAATTCTCCCTAGGCATCATAGAGGAAACAAATGACAAGGGCTGGACACTGTGGGACAAGTGTAGTTTACCCACACAGCTCTTGGACGTGTGTGTGCAAAGCTCTGAGTTTTATTGTCATGTGCCCGTTATAAGACCCTGTCTCAATAAAGACCGTCCCCGCCAAAACTAAACAAACCTAACAGACAAATCACATCAAGTAAGACTTTTGTAGACCAAATAATCCTATGCACAAAGATTCAAAACCAGCTTAGGACAGCCACTTGCATAGTGAAGTGGGTAAAAAAATGCACTGAACTATTAGTTTACAAGTGGAGTTTTTACTCCATCATGCGAGAATTAGAATTGGGCACAGCGATCCTGTAGATAAAGGCCAGACTCAGAAAGACAAATATTGCATATTTTCTCTAATAGTGAGAAGCTCTACATTAAAATATGTAGGTTAGGGAGCCGGAGAGATAGCCACGTGTCTTGAGAGACTCATTAGCACTGGCTTTCTTGCGAGACCTGTTTCGATCCCTCAGCACCCGCATGGCGGCTAATAACCGTCCTGGTAACTCCAATTCCAGAGGAGACTCCAGTTCCAGGGGAATCCGAGACCCTCTTCTGACCTCTGCAGCATTGCATAACACAGGCTGCAACAAACTACATGCAGACACGTAACATTCATACACATACAGAAGAATTTAAAAATTTATTTTTTTAAAGGCCTTTTCAAAAAAAACAATAAGTAAAGTATATAGGCATAGATGTGACATGAAAGGGAACACGAACTTGGAAGGGGAGGAAGTGGTCTAAATGGGAAGGGAGGGAGGGGGAATAGAGAGGGTTGGAGAAGACAAACAAGAAAAATATCAGGTTTTCTCTCCATTAAATACACACACACAACACATACTAACACAAACATACCACACACAAAAGGGATAACATTTGGGGACAGAAAGGGAGCAATGAAAGGAAGAGGGAACGAAAGTGAAGGGGAATTAGTGGGGTGCATATGAAGAGAGTAAATTAATAAATAAATAATATAATTAGTGAAAAGTCATATGAAGCCTATTGTTACTTTGTGAGTAAAAATTAAAAAAATGAAAAGAAGAGCCAAGCACACACACTGTTTAATCGTGCACTTGGGGAGGCAAGAGACAGTGTGATCTTTGTGAGTTCAAGGCCAAGGGCCCCCTTGGGGGGGGGTCTACTAGGAGTGAAGATTCCAGGACGAGCATGGAAGCTATCAGGCGAGAACCTGTCGCAAAAAATACCAAAAAGTTATATTAAATTAATTAAATAAATATTTAACATAGGAAAAATATAGTGTGTCTTTTCTTGTATGTGGAAATTAGATTTATGCATATATAGTATGAAGTAAGAAGGAGAGTCTATTTCACATTTAATTTAAGTCCCTTCTCTCTTGGGGACCAGCAGTAGGGCAGAGAGTCACGCTTCTTTCTGTCATTTCATTCATTGCTTTCTTTTCCTTTGACCATCGTTGATGACTTCAATAGGGATCCAGAAAAGTCGAGTCAATATATTTCAAAAAAATTATAGGCCAGATTAAATGATGCAGAGGAGACTCATACGCTAAAAAAAGGGGGGGGGGATACAGAAAGACATGAAACCTTTTCATCAAACCCTTGCAATTCAAATCTTAAAACTAACTATGGGAAAAGATTTGTTTGTTCCAATAGGACAAAACGTCACCAACTTAACGGCTGAGAAAGAAAAGATACAGGTTTGCATTGAGTAGGATGTACCAAAAAGTGGCAACGGAAAGGCTGACCCGTCTGAACATTCAAAGGAAGAAAAGCCTCAGATTGCCATAAACATCGAACCCCTCTGTGGATCCTACATGTAACTCTCATTATTTTTGAAACAACCAATTGACATCAACTGAACCCACCTATAGAACTTTCTCTTCTATGGGTCTTATCTCGAGTCTTGCTGCTTTGGTGGCTCTCTAGTGACTTCACCAACACACACACATGCAAATACACATAAACACACACATTTTCTTCAATATTTTATCTATACCTTTATCTGTACTTCTTTGCTGTCTTGAGAGTTTCTAATATTTTCAAACACATTTTTAAAAAAAACCAATGGGCTGGAGCGATAGTTTGGGGGTTAAGAGCACAAGCTGCTCTGGCAGAGGAACTGGGTTTGATCCCCGGCACCCACATGGCTCTACTTGTGAACACTACTGCCATGGGGGGCTTATAAATGAGTCTTCTGGGACATCCCATGTACAAACCACAAGTCAGGCATGGCAACACATAACTGAGGCCAGCATTTGAATAGCCTAAACAACAAGATTATAAGTTTGAAGCTAACTTGGGCTACATAGTGAAATCCTATCTCAAAACCAACCACAGTATATCCAAACCACAACACTCTGCTCTTGGGTCCCAAAGATTCATGTCAATATCATAATGAAAAAAAAAAAAAAAGGATATAGTCCATCTTTAAAGATCTCCTAAGTCTGGGGCTGGAGAGATGGCCTAGCAGTTAAGAGCACCAACCACCCTTACAGAGGACCTGGGTTCAATCCCCAGCACCCACATGGCGGCCGAGAACCATCTGAAACTCCAATTCCAGGAGAACTCCAATTCCAGGAGAACTCCAGTTCCAGGGGAATCTGACACCCTCTTCTGACCTCCACAGCATTGCACGACACGGGTGCACAAAGTTGCATGCAGACAGTACATTCATACACATACAGAAAGAAATAAAATTAATAAAACAAAGATCTCCTAAGTCTTGATATTTCCAAGAATGTTCAAAAGTTCAAAACCCAAAGTATCCTCTGAGAATAAAAGACAGGCTCTTAGCTATAGATCCTGTAAAAACAAATCAATATTCAATGGCACGGACTAGACATTCTAATTCCAAAAGAGAAGAGCCAGGGAATATCAAAGAAGCACTGGACAAGAGCAGGAAGGAAACCCAGCGGAGTAAACATGAAACCCTTAGGCTCAGGTCTGACATCCAAGGCATGCAGGATCACAATATGAGCACCAAAGGACTTGGGCCTCTTTTCCCTATGTCCTTTCTGGCTGCAGCCCCCAGGGCTATCTTTGTGGGTTCACTTCACTCACTGCCCACAGCTTTCATTGGCATCTGGCCCACATTCCTAGCATCTCTAATTTCCTGGAATATTTCTATAATTTGAATCTGGTGTGTCCCCCGTAGGTCTTATGTTTGAAAAGTAGTCCCCATCTGCTGGTACTGTTTGGGGAAATTGTGTAATAGTGGAGGAAGTAGCATTAGAGTGCAGGCCTTATGAGTTATATCCCAATCCTTGTTCCCAGCCAAATTATCTCTCTTCTTTCTTATCCACCAAGATGTGAGCAAGCAGCCTCACTCCTGCTGCCATGGACCTAGTCACTTCAGCCACCTTACCTTCTGTGTGAATTATATATCTTATTAGAGGGAGACTTGAAAAGACATGGGTAATAAAGGAAACTGTTGAAGTGGTTTCTGTTTAAAGGAACTAATGGCCTGATTCAGAACAGCAGCTACATGACAAGGAGAGAAGGAAAGGGTTTAAGAAGCACTTTACATTAGGTGAGAGATTGATAATACTAAGGAAATAATTGTCTCCAAGTTATTTGAAATTTGCCCTGAATCCACATAATGACCATAAGAAGATTATAAAAGTCCTAATAAACAAAAATAATTTACATTTATATTTAAGAGGGATTTAATGTGTTATATTTCTGTTTATCTGAAAGCAACTATGTTGCTATAATGTAAATCTCTTAATGGGCTCGAGAATCGACCCACCACTTATTTTCAGCCTCTGTAATTACTGTATATGGGTGGAAAGAATGTATTCATATTTTAGAGTAATATAAAATTAAAGGAGGAAAATGTGAATTTATAAACATAAAAGAAAGACTGAGAGAAAGATGCAGGACAGTTGTGGCAGAATGCATGATCTGGGGTGGGGTGGGGGGAAGGGAAAGGGGAATATGTCTAAATTGAACTGAAAAATGATGTCTGAAATACACAAAACATACAATAAAAGCATTATATTAAAAAAGGATTTAATGAAGATTAAATGATGCAGATAGTAAGCAATTTGTACTGGTTGACCCATTATAAAATTTTATGACAGGATGCTTTAAACTCAAGAGCCCATCACTCTGTTATTAGATATATAAATACTAATGTTCCCTTATAATTGAATGTTATATGCCATTAAAATTTCAAATGACATCTAAGCTTATTTATATGTGTATGAAATAAACTGTCAAAAAGTAAAAAGAGAATAAAAGAATAGATTCATATAACAGAAAAATCAAGAAATTTTGGTCATGTTATATTATTTATTATAGTACTTGTTATATGTTATATGTAAAGGAAATATTATACATGATTCAAAATGAATGTCAGGTGAACTAAATATCCAAACATTCAGATAGTTATGTGAAAGTTAAAAAAAATTCTCCCTAGGCACATAGAGGAAACAAATGACAAGGGCTGGACACTGGACATGTAGTTTACCCACACAGCTCTTGACGAGTGTGTGCAAAGCTCTGAGTTTTATGTCATCCCGTATCAAGACCCTGTCTCAAAAAGACCCTCCCCGCCAAAACTAAGAAAACCTAACAACAAACAGCATCAAGTAAGACTTTTGTAGACCAAATAATCCCATAGCCAAGATTCAAAACCAGCTTAGACAGCCACTAGCATATGAATGGGTAAAGAAAATGCAGACTATATGTACAATGGAGTTTTACTCCATCATGGAGAATAGAATTGGGCAAGCGATCTGTAGAAAAAGGCAGACTCAGAAAGACAAATATTGCATATTTTCTCTAATATGTAGAATCTACATTAAAAATATGTATATATGGGGCTGGAGAGATAGCCTAGCGGTTAAGAGCACCGACCGCTCTTACAGAGGACCTGCATTCGATCCCCAGCACCCACATGGCGGCTAAGAACCGTCTGTAACTCCAATTCCAGGAGAACTCCAGTTCCAGGGGAATCCGAGACCCTCTTCTGACCTCTGCAGCATTGCATGACACGGGTGCACAAACCTACATGCAGACAGTACATTCATACACATACAAAGATAAATTTAAAAAAATTTTTTTAAAGGCATTTTCCAAAAAAACAAATGTATATATGGCATAGATGTGACATGAAAGGGAACACGAACTTGGAAGGGGAGGAAGTGGTCTAAAGGAAAGGGAGGAGGGGGCAATAGAGAGGGTTGGAGTAAGAAACAAAAAAAAATCACAGGTTTTCTCTCATATAAATACACACACACACACATACACACAAACATACCACAAGCAAAAGGGATACGATTTGGGGGACAGAAAGGGAGCAATGAAAGAGGGAGAGGGAAAGAAAGTGAAGGGAATTAGGGGGTGCATATGAAAAGAGTAAAATTAAATAAATAAATATATATGGAAAAGTCATATGAAGCCTATTGTTACTTTGTGAGTAAAAATTAAAAATAAAAAGAAGAGCCAAGCACACACTTTTAATCCTAGCACTTGGGAGGCAGAGACAGGTGGATCTTTGTGAGTTCAAGGCCAGCCTGGTCTACAGAGTGAATTCCAGGACAGCTGGAGCTACAGGGAGACCCTGTCTCAAAAATACCAAAAATTAATTAATTAATTAATTAAATAAATTAAAAAGGAAAAATATAGTGTGTCTTTTCTTGTATGTGGAAATTAGATTTATGCATATATAGTATGAAGTAAGAAGGAGAGTCTATTTCACATTTAATTTAAGTCCCTTCTCTCTTGGGGACCAGCAGTAGGGCAGAGAAGTCACCTTCTTTCTGTCATTCATTCATTCTTCTTTTCCTTTGACCTCTGTTGATGACTTCAATAGGATCCAGTAATAAAAAAAATATTTCAGCAATGCTGACAGCATACACAGGACCCATGCCAACTCAATCAAACAAAAACCCAGCATAGAACAGGGGAAATGGGAAGTAGGCCCCAACCCTAGCCAAGAAACTATCGCCAACTGATTGCCATGGGGTGAGGGACAGTAGATCTTCTTTAAGGGAGTGACTCTAGGTAGGTGAGTAGACTCCTGTGGATGAAGTAGCACTGAGGGACATCTGGGTTGCTTGACCAGTTATAACTAAATATATACAACAGAATACCTGAAATCTGGAGAAGAGGGTATGGGAATGGGGTGGGGGTTAAATTTGATTAAGATTCATTCTATTAAATGTGCAAAACAAAACTATTAAAAATAAAAAGATGTTTTGTATGAAATGTAGAAGAATTAAATAAAATATACATTAAAAAATGATTTCCCCAGGCATGGTGGTGCACACCTTTAATCCTAGCACTTGGGAGGCAGAGGCAGGCAGATCTTTGTGAGTTCAAGGCCAGCCTGGTCTACAGAGTGAGTTCCAGGACAGCTGGAGCTATAGGGAGATCCTGTCTCAAAAAGACCAAAAAAAAAAAAAAAAAAAAAAAAAGATCTTTCAGGAGGAAAAGAGGCAAATGTCTTATTTGAATAGGGCTGTACCAAACCAGTGTCCTTTCCATGCTTTCTGTGCTGGCTGGTGTTTAAATTCCAGCTACCATGGAGGTATATTTGTAAGCTCTTCAGTAACCTTTACTGGAGCCTTTAACAGGACACAGGGGAGTCACTCTACACATGTCCTCCTGAAACCTCCACAACCTGCCCTCAACCTCTTGCCTCTGGGTTTCCTGTATGCTAATAGGCCACCTTCTGGGACCGGCTGCCCTCAAGATAGCTCAAGTTCAGTGATCCCACATGCAAATCTCACACACTTTTCACTTCCATGTTCAAATTCCAGAAACTAGACCCTCTGTGCCATCCCCAGAACTCCCAACTACCCTTCAGCCCTCAGGTGTCTTCTGAAGGAAGGCAGTCAGCAGGTCCTAAGTACGTGTACTCTCCAACCTCATGAGATGCCCCTGAGGTTTCCCTAGAGCCTGCCAGCCTTGCTCTACCTCACTGCCCCTCCTGAGATGAACCAACAGAACCCCATCTCTAAGGCATCCATCCAGGGAACAAAGTGATCCTCTGCCATAGGCAGGAGCCATTCATGGAAGAAGCCACTTGGCTAACTAGGCCAGAAACAGCACGCGAATAAGACCCAGTGACCTCTCTGTGCCCACAGAGTCCCTCCAAAGAATCACACTTTAGATTCATTGCTAGTCTGTAGGCTGTCAGTGGCAGTGTCACAGGTCTCAGTGTGTGCTTGAGCACAGCCTCCGGATGCAGTTCCTGCAGGTCTTCATAATGTGGAGCCTCTTCTCACCAGTTGTCTTCAACTTTGGCATATTACTTCCAAATCCAAAATAGGAGCCATCTCATTTAGCAATCTGTCACATTCGGACCTGGCTCTCCACATATTTTCATACACACACACACACACACACACACACACACACAAACACACACACACACAAACACACACACACACACACACACACACACACGATATATATCTATATATAACTGAAATAAGATCTAGAATATCCACAAGCCATTGACTCTGACCACAACTGTGGGGAAACTGAGGACCTGCATAGATGGGGACTTCCTGTCTCTCATATTGATGAATTTGCTTTAAAAATGCATGTGATACTTTTACAAATATGAAAGCCACAATAAGAACTTGTCACCCTTTATAGGGAAACCACAGTTTGTGGATTAGCATACCATCCAAGCATCTGTGTCTATGCTCACAGCTTAGCTTGACATAATAATTAGTACTGCTTAAATGCCTGTACATCCAATAGCTTGAGCTTTGTTAATATGACTAAAAAGGGTATCACTGAAAAAGCTGACAAACCATGAAGGGAAACAACCTGAACAGACTAGAGTCCAAAATGACATCTCCAGAGAAAATAAACTGTTTTGCTTCTCACCCACTTGTGCCCCTTTCCCAAAGCCTAAGGAACAAATTGTGGAAAAGGAGGCATGGTAGAATGTAAGGGCTGCGGAGAGATTGGGGTGAATTGTGAGACTACAGCAATATAGACTGGGCTCCTAATTGATCAACATGCCTATGCATACAAGCATCTCCAACTGGACTATGGGAACCTTGGGTTGTTCAAAATTTGGACATAGATACTTGCAAATTGTTTTTACATGAATGTTACCTACATTCATTGCTTATGCTTAAATAATTTGGCTCACTTCAAAAAAAAAATGCACCAATTACCTAATTGTACAGCAAACTGAGTAACATCAATGTTATCTGAAAACAACTGTGTTATTATATTGTAGAATCCCTTAAAAAATAAACAAATAAAAGAGGAAAAAACAAAAACAAACAAACAAAAAACAAATATGAAAGCCATCCAATAATAATGGTAATGACAATAATGTAGCATTGATAACAACAACAATTTTCAGGCTTAGAAATACCATGCTCTGTGCTACATGTTTTAACAACACTATCAGTTTTCATGTGTCTGTGTCTCTGTGGTGGTACCCTTGAGATAGAAGAGGAAACAAATTCTTTGGCTGATTTGGCCGATGCTCTAATCTGGCTGAGCTTAGATACAAGGGTTGTGTGCCTCTCAAGAATGCATGACAGTTCTTGAATGCATTCTCATCCTTTGCAGCACCTTAGCCAAGTGACAGGCAATAGACACTCAGGGCTACTGGCCTGACTCCAGACTGTGAACTACCCCTTTGCTTCCCCCAGCAGTCCTCTGCACAGATCTCTATTGGATTTTCCATCTGCTGATGCTTGAATCTATTGCCACAGAATTTATCAGTCAAACAAGTGGGCATTACCCAGTCTCATAGGCACATGCATGAGCATCATGACTTCTGGGGGCAAAGATGATTTTATGGTCAGGCAGTTATAGGAAGGGTTGGAAGGAAGAAAAGATGGATAGAGGAAGGGAGAGAGGGAAGACAGAGAATGGATTAGAATGTATACATGCTGTTTTATGATTTTATGATCTTGAATAGTAAGCAAACTGTTCCTCCAAAATTAAGGGTAAGAATCCTGAAAATAAAATAGGCCAGGAAGAGATAACATACATGTATAAATGAGTTAAGTTATTGAATGCTACAAGTCTCAAATCTTGACTAAAAGGAGTACCGTATAAAATGCACAGATACTCAATTAAAAATCTTTAAATCTTTTAAAAATATAGGAGTGGAAAGCCATCCAGAAGGAAGAGAAGACGGAAAGAGGAGTCTGAGGTTCGGAAGGAAAACGATCCCACTTCCTTTCAACTCTTGACAAACATTGGGTATATATGGAGATTGACAACAGATGGAAGGAGAAATGACCTTGGAACACAGTCTAATCACTTGTCTGGGAAGGGAAGAGAGCTGGAGGAAGATCAGGATTGTGGGTAGAAGATAGTACTGAGGAATGCTCAGATGCAGCAGAGACTCTGGGTGGAGCCCAGCCCAGCTGAAGCTCACCCAGTTCTGTCCTCTGCTGTTAGAGGAGCAGGAAGGCCCCTGTCCTTTAAAGACACGAGCAAACTACTTAGGCAAGTGGGGCCTGCCTTGTTTCATCTGTCCATCAGGGATGAGAATAGCTACCTCAGTCATAAAAATTCAGGGCAATGATGTGGTAGACTCACACTATCAGAGCATGGTCACTATCTTTAAACAACGTCCCAACTGTCCTGAAAACACAGGGAGCAGATTCATCCTTGTGCTCAAGCGGTTGATGCAATTTCACATCTGTTGTTGATGTTGTGGCCAGCTAGATGTCTTCCCTCTACGGTTCTGTTGATCGCATCTCAGGTGAAAGAGAGCTGCAGCCTCTGAACATGGTGGCTTGCCGCCTCACTGTCTACAGTCCTCTTCTGAGAGCTTTTTCCTCTGAGAGCCAGTCACATGATCATGATTCTGTGAGAGTCATAGTTTCTTCAAGAATGGCTAGAATAGGTATGTTCACACACACACACACACACACACACACACAAAAGAAGGCTTGCATTGTGCATATATGTGGGTGTGGTTGTATCATGTTTGTGTCTGTGAATGTATCTTTAGTGGAGGGAAAATAAAAATGACTTAAGACATGGAGTAGCCCGAATATCTCCCAAACATGCCAACCCCTTGCAACTAGGACATTCCCCTTCTCAACTTTCAGGATAAGAAACTGAATCAAGGATGTACTATATAAAATCTAAATTTTTAAATGGCATTTTATGTCATTAAATCTTAATGAGAAAAGCCTGAATAGAAGAGGAATCTAGCTTATTAAGCTCATTTTTTGCTCTATTTTTCTTCTTCTAAAGAGATCTAAGATTCAAAGCCAAAACAACAAAGGAGCTCTCATTTCCCTTTATGGGGTAATATGTTTGTTTTGTTCACTTTAAATTGGACTTAAATTAGGCCTCAGAAGGAGGGAATTCATTAAAATCCTGATCTGCAGTGTTGGTAAGCTGCCATCTGAAAGGCCAGTAGTGCTGCTCTTGATAGAGCTCAAAAGAAAAACAACAAATGCCAAATAAAAGATTATGGTCCCACTTGCTGTGCCAATTTATAATGTTTTTATCAGCTGATAAAACCACAAAATTAGGAAGATTAAGAAGACATTAATTCCTGATGGGTAGCCTTCCCCTACACACACACTGAAAGCATGCATGGACCTTGGGTATACTGGGCATGTTTCTTTCTAATAACTTCATGAAGTTATAGAAGTAGAACCCCACAAATATCCATGCACATTGTAAAATTGCTATCACCGACTATGCACACATTTGTAGTCTGCTCTTTCCGACTTAATCTTATATCGTAATGATTGCTTTTCCATTGAATTTATTCTGTGATTACAAAGTTTATAATGGCTAAATAATGCCTGGCCCTAGACTAGTCATAAATAATCATTAATTTAAGAACTACTCATCATTGTCATCACGGATGATATACATCACTTAGTATGAAGTGGATGTGCTAAGATATAATTTAGGTATCGGATATGTAGAAATGTCTTTAAACTCTCAGCAATGAAAATTCTACATTTAGAGTGATGTCCATTTTAAAACTTTTTTTTTTTTTTGTCTTTTCGAGACAGGGTCTCCCTGTAGCCCAGCTGTCCTGGAACTCACTCTGTAGACCAGGCTTTTAAGAGCTCTGATTGTGACGGGCGTGGTGGTGCATGCCTTTAATCCTGGCACTCGGGAGGCAGAGGCAAGAGGATCTCTGTGAGTTCAAGGCCAGCCTGGTCTACAGAGCGAGTTCCAGGACAGCTGGGGCTACAGGGAGACCCTGTCTGGAAAAGAGCAAAAAAAAAAAAAAAAAGAAAAAGAAAAAGAAAGAAAAACAAAAAGAAAAAAAGAGCTCTGATTGTGAAATGCTCCTCCACATTTATGGAACTTGTCGCTACGATATCGGTCAAGGTGGAAACTGGAACGGTTGGGGGGTCTGGACACTGGGGGGTTGAGACCTTGCCAGAGAGACAGTCTGCAGGCTGCATTCTACTCCAGGCCCTCCCCCAACCCCTTAACATCCTTCTCCATCCTTCCTCATACCCCCACACTGTGCACCATGGAGAAAGGTACTGGATGCTTTCTTCTCTACTCAGGAATCAGCTTTCTGGGTGCCCTAGAACCGGGGACACAAGTGTGTAGAATCTGCTTCATGCTTCATGGAGCTAAGGAAGAGGTCCCGAGAATAATAGTTTCTGGAAAGAAACTACATCTCATAAACAGCAGATCCAAGAAACATGTTTCTGCAGTGTTTCAAGCTATATTACAGTTATATCCGAACATGTAATCAGTCTAACTCTCAGCATTAGCTTTAAGAGTGGGCCCAAACTGTGAGATCATCTGTTCCCTCTGATGTCTCACAGAGCTGTGCTCCTCAGCTGGGCTTCACTCACACTGTCTTTCAAACCATGTCTCCATGGTTTGAACTGGGGAACTACAAGCTTGAATTCACCCTTTTATCAAAGCAGCTTTCCCCTTGATCCCTAGACCTAAAATAACTCATACACAATGTCAAGTTTTCTCACTTATTCTCACTGTCTTCAATGGGGATACAAATATGAATATGCCGTTTCTGGTGCTTTAATATGCTAATTCAAGCAAACTCACGTTCATTCAGTCTCTTGGGTAGAGGGCAAAGTGGGGTCCAGAGGGACCAAGGTCAGGTGTCAAGGTTACCAGAGCACATGGCTCAGTGAGATTGTTTGCATTATAAACAGTAGCTTTGGCACAAGGTGGAGTAAAAGTCATTAGTCCTGAAGTCATAGGTGAGAATCAATGGGATATTCTGGCAGCACAAGAAGACATGACCGGAAGATGCTGGAAGTAGGCAGCATGACGCCCAGGCACTGAAGGAAGAGCTCAGCCAGCTAGCTGTGTAGAGAGTACATCCTATACCCAGGGGTAGGGAGTCCGCAGAATGCTGATGGAGCACTCCATGTGTCTCCCCTTAAAAGAGAGTGATAATACACAGTATCAACTGAAGACTGTATTTCCTGCCCCTGCCCCTGCCTCTTTCCTCTCCTCCATGTTCCCAGCCCATTATGACAGAAATGAAAGAGGGATAGAAACCTACACTCAAAGCTGGAAGACAGTGTTTTCATTTCAACTGAGGACTGTGCTGAGAATGTCTGGATGAACTGAGAGACTTCTGAAGCATCACAAGGCCCACCTCGGTATTTATCCAAAGGGGCAGGGAAGAGGACTCCTAAAGGACGATGCAGGGGCAATGTTAAAAGCTCAATGAAGGAAAGAGCATCTTCAGCAAATGGTGCTGGAAAAACAGGATCACCATTTGTAGAAGAACAAAATTCAATTCCTATTTCTCACCCTGTACAAAAATCAGCTCCAAATGGATCAAAGACCTCAACATGAAACCCAAAATTCAAAAGACTTTCTGAATCAGACAGCAGCCATTTAGGAAATAAAGTCAACAATTGACACGTGGGACCTCACTAAACTCAAAAGCTTCTGTTCAGTGAAAGAAACAATCAATAAAGTGAAGAGAAAACCCATAGAGTGGGAGGAAACCTTCACCAGTGATACATCTGACAAAGCTACTCTAAAAACGAAGAAGAAAACAAATGACCTACTCAAAAGACAGAGTAGAACAGAGACTTCACCAGTGAGGAAGTAAAGATGGCTGAGAAACATCTTAAAAAGTGTTCAACATCAGAAGAAAAAAAAAAAAAAAAAAAAGCAGATATGGTGGTCCACACTTTTAATCTCAGCACTTGGGAGGCAGAGGCAGGTGGATCTCTGTGAGTTCAAGGCCAGCCTGGTCTACACAGTGAGTTCTAGGACAGCTGGGGCTACAGGGAGACCTTGTCTCGAAATGACTGAAAACAAACAAACAAAAAACAAACAGTATTCAACATCGTTAATAATTAAGGAAATTCGAATTAAAACTACTCTATTATCTCACTCAGATAAGACTGACCAAGATCAAGAAAACAAAAGACATCAAATGCTGGAGAGGTTATGGGGAAAGGGGAACACTCATCCACTGCTGGTGGGAATGTAAATTATTTTGGGGGGGGATGTAAATTCTTACAACCACTATGGAAAGCAGTGTGGAGAACCTTTAAAAGACTCAAAATGAACCTACCACCTGACCCAGCCATACCACTCCTGGGTATATACCCACAAGACTCATCCTACCGCAATGATACATGGACATCCATGCTTATTGCAGCTTTCTTCACAACAGCAAAGAGCTGGAAGCAACCCAAGTACCCCTCAACTGACGAGTGACAATGGAGTTCTATGCAGCAGTAAAGAAACATGGTGGCGTGTGCCTTTAATCCTAGCACTCAGGAGGCAGAGGCAGGTGGATCTTTGTGAGTTCCAGGCCAGCCTGGTCTACAGAGTGAGTTCCAGGCCAGCTGGGGCTACAGAGAGACCCTGTCTTGAAAAGACCAAAAAAGAAAGATGACATCATGAACTTTGCAGGTAAATGGATGGAACTTGAAGCCATTATGCTAAGTAAGTGAAGTAACATAGCCACAGAAAAATAAACAACCAATGGTATCCCTCATTTGTGGATGATAGCACCAAATCCCTAGCTAAAAGACAAGCTGAGCGATGTTAATGTTATATTTCTTTTTATATGAAAGCAACTGTTGTTATAATGTGAATCCCTTAACGGGCTCTAGAATTAACTTACCACTTATTTTCAGACATTATAATTGCAGTAGATAGGTGGGAGGTATGTTTTCATATTTTAGACTAATATAAAATTAAAGGGAAAAAGCTGGGCGTGGTGGCACATGCCTTTAATCCCAGCACTTAGGAGGCAGAGGCAGGCTGATCTCTGTGAGTTCAAGGCCAGCCTGGTCTACAGAGCAAGCTCCAGGCCAGCTGGGACTAAAGGGAGACCCTGTCTCAAAAAGACCAAAAAAAATTAAAGGGAAAAATGTGAATTCCTAAACATATTTTGGAATTAATGTACAGTTTATTTTCACAGGTCATAATTTTGGTATATACGTGACATTTATATATGCATATTTTGGAGCAATACAAATGGGAGAGAACAACAACAACATAATGACTGGGTCAAAGAACTGACTGAAACAGTTAACTTCTGCCCAAAACCTCTGCAGAGAAAATTTTAAAAAGACTGAGGAAAAGATGCAAGACATGTATGACAGAATGCATGAATGAGGGTGGAGTGAGGGGCATGGAAAAGGGAATGTGTCTAAATTGGACTGAAAAATGATGAATGAAATAAACAAAACATCAATAAAAGTATTTTATTAAAAAAAGAATAAGTTGTCTTCTGGTGTCTTCAAATACTCTGTGCAGTATGCCAGTTAATATTTGTTTCAATTGTAATGTTTGTTCCATAATACATAAAAGAAATCTAAAAGGTTAAACAAATTGGAAAATTGAAACTCAACCAATGAAACAAAGGAGTCTATACAATAACAGATAGTTGTAGAGGTGCCCAGAGGTCAAACTGGTCTTCCTGGAAATGGCCCCTTAATGTTATCAACTTCCTTTCTGTCTATAAGTTACAATTATACCATCTATGTCAGCTGGAGACCTCACTGTAAGTTGGGGTTAGCTCAGTGGTAGAGTACTTGCCGAGCATGCACAAGGCCCTAGATTCGATCCCACCACAAACAAAAACAAAACAACACAGAACAAATACCCTTTGTTAAGAAAGAATCTTAAATAAAATCAGAGGTCATTGAGTATTTTCTCACTGGGAATCCTTAACCTAATTGATGGACATTAATTATCAGGCTATAAAACTTATGAACACACACAGAGAACAGAATTTTGCAAACTCTTTCTCCAACACAATTTAATATCTAACTAGGGCCTTTCGTTTTCTTGCTGTAGACGATGTAATATCTATTCAATCCATAAAAATTCAGTCAGTTAATTGATTTTCCTTCCAGGCACTTCAAGCTAAGACAGTGTTCTTCTCACCCAAAGTAGCATCTAACATATGTTCTGGTAGTTTATCTGGTTTATAGCTTAAGTAAGTTCTGATAGGACAGGCTGTCTGGTTTATAGCTTACTTCCTACATAGGTACAATCTCCACTGCTCAAACTTCCATTACCACCTTGGATCTTTCTATAGGTGCCACCTCACTCTCTGGCTGGTGGTATTCTTTTTTTTTTTAGAGACAAGGTCTCCATGTAGCCCTAGCTGGCCTGGAACTAGCCCTATAGACCAGGCTGGCCTTGAATTCACAGAGATCTGCCTGACTCTGCCCCCCGAGTGATGGGATTAAAGGCATGCACCACCACACCCAGCTCAGGCAAGTTCTTCTTGACCCCCATTCAGGTCCTCTAAGTGGCATGAAGAACTAAGAGGGAGCTGCCTCTTGCCTCTCAGGTGCCATAATGGCTTTCTGAGTAATGGGTGCTATTTCATGCCCTTCCTGATGGACACACTGTATTCCCATTATGTGATACACTCTCCAGAGCACCTATAGAGGACTGCTATGAGGCATGGCCACACCTTCAGGTTCTCCCCACAGAGCAAGATGGATGCCTCTGTTCTTAGGTTTCTAGTATCTCTGAACTCTGCTCTGTCGTCATCTATCTCTTCCAGCCTTTTTTTTCTATTCTTTTTTTTCATTTTTTTAACAATTTATGAGTACAAGCATCCTTCATGTAAAACCAATTTGCATGCAGTTGTGCCCAAACCCACACAGCCCAAGGGTCCCACCATCCAGCAGAGGGGGCTTGTATGTACAATCAAGTTCATCAAATAAGTGTCCAATCTATATTGCTGTAGTTTTACCATTCACCCCAATCGCAGCCCTTACATTCTATCATGCTCCCTCTTCTGCAGATTGTTCCCTAGGCTTAGAAAAGGGGCACAGGTGGATGAGGAGCAAAACAGTCTACTCTGGAGCTGTCGTTTTGGACTCTGGTCAATTCTGGCTGTTTTCTTTCATGGGCTGACAGTTTGTCCAGGAATAACCTTTCAATCCTATTAATGAAGTACAAGCAATTAGATATATAGGTATTTAAACAGTACTAATTGTTATGGTAGGTTACTTTGGTATAGACACAGATGTTTGGATGTTATGTTAATCCATGAATTATGTTTTTTCTGTAAAATATGACAGGGTCTTACTGTGGCTTATAACATCTCCTAATTGCTAGAGGATATAAGCTTGTGGCATCAGTCATGGGTTATTCCTCCAAGGAGAGAGCTAATAGCCAATTAGATTTGGGATATACAGGCATATGGCTGCCTCTGCTGCACAGTATTTCCAGACAGGTGAGGTGTAGCTGGTGCTAATGGAGGAGTCTTGCTTGACTCAAGGAGACCTATATTTGCTTTATTGGTTTAGTGGCCTTTGGTAACACTCTCTGGTATTCCAGAGACCAACTATACACTTGCAAGTGCGGTTTCAATACATCTTTCCCATGCTTACATCAGGTCTTTGACAGCAGGGCCTTATTGCCTCTCTTCTTGCAGGTATCCCAGTTTACAGGAAAGAAGCCTTTACCTTTTGGGGGGGCTTGGATCCTCTGGCCAATGTCTCCTTGGTAGAATAATCCATTGCTGATATCAGAGCTCTCCTGTATTAATATATTTTTCCTAAATGCACAGCTTAAGGAGACTTCAGTATTATATTTTGTTCTGAATAGAGAATAATCCTTTTCACAGTTCCTATGTCTAGTAGTCAATTAAAGAAGGCAGTTTTACCGGTTTTATAAGAGATTACCTCTATAACAGTTGGCTCCAATTTACATTTAGAAAACGACCTCATCATCATCATATTCCTCCTTGTTCTATGAAGGGGAGGTAAGAAAGTCTATCGTATTAAAACTATGAGGCACCTAAAAGGTAAATTTTGTTAGGACTCATAAACAGTTGTTACAAGTAGGATCCACAGAGGGGTTTGATGCCTGTAGCAATCTGAGGCTTTTCTTCCTTTCAATGTTCATACAGGCCAACATTTCTACTGGCACTTCCTGGTACATCCTACACAATGCAAAGCTGTGTCTTTTCTTTCTCAGCCATTAAGTTGGTGACATTTTGACCTGTGGGAACATACAAATCTTTTCCCACAGTTAGTTTTAAGATTTAAATTGCAAAGTTTTTCACAAAAAGGTTTCATATATATCTGTATCCCCCCTTTTTATTTTAGGTTTTTATTTTTTGACCCATGAGTCTCAAAAAGGAAGTTGAAGTACACATACCTATAGGCAGGAATCAAGGCACAGGTTTCATCAAATTCACCCAAGCTGTTTCGGGTGACTGTATGTCCTTAACTTGGGAAGCAAACTTAATTCCTTAAGTTAAATCATCCTACAGGTAAAAGAGAATGCTACAAGATGATACTATACAACAGAAAAATTATAGAGAACATTTGTATATGCCAATCCCAAAGTTATTGTTATACATATTTTTAAGTAAAACAAATGTGGACAACAATTTATATTTCCAATTAACTCAGATGCATTACCATTTTTATCAAAATATTTAAACCAATGTTGTTTAATATACACATATTTACTTTTACTAAGTCCTAAAACACCATGTAACCTGTAGACAGAGTCTGGGCAAAACTGGATACTTGTTGAACTCATGTCAATTAAATATACATTAATCGAATATAGACCTGTGTCCCACTCTCGCCCCTCCCACCCCTCCTGATTCACCATTTCAGTCAGTTTTCTGATGCAGTCTTTCTGTTGTTGTTCTTTTAATATGCATCCCTCTCCACAAGAAATATTTACAACTGGGTTANTATTGACTTGTCTAGGTTTCAGGCTTTCAATTTTGTTTATATTGGATATTGGAAGTCTAAGTCACTCTTCCCTTCCTGTTCTGAAGGTTCTCCAAAAAAGTCCACTTGGATACTCTCTCATCAATTCCAGTTGGGGGGGGGGGTGGATGATATGCCTGACTTACCTGTCTGGAGCAACTTCCGGCTCCTGTGCTTCAGGAGCCCGCCAGCACAAAGACACAAAGGCACCAATCCAAACCCACTGGGCACCAGCTGCAAAGGTGAAGGGTGGCTCCACCCAGGCAGCCACCCCCTACAAGGGTTGAGAGTTTAAACCCTTTTCCAGCAACCGAGGAGTCAATCTACCCTAAAATCTACCTGTCTGGAGTGACTTCCAGGCTCCTGTGCTTCAGGAGCCTGCCTGCACAAAGACACCTCTTCCAGCCTTTTTAAGATATGGAGAAAGACCCAGACCCACTTCTAGGATTGACAGACTGCTACTTGCCTTATCCTTCTCTAAGCTTTTTCACACACACACACACACACACACACACACACACACACAAAACCTGTGCAGAGAATTCTGTACCTGGACTCTGACAGAAATTTGGCCTTTGAAAATTAAAACAGGCAAGTAAAGCTCATCTACTGTGTTCCCTGCAGAAACTAAAGCTTTAGATTTCAAGACCAGTGCTGAGTTCAAACAGTGCCTTTAGAAGGAGGAGAATGAGAATGAGGAGGTTTTGCCTCTCTTCCTTCTAGATTATGTCTGCTTTCAATGAATGCTCTCTGAGGCAATCAGCATCACTAAGTCAGAGTACCCAGAGCACAGTGAAAGCAGAAAGCACAATGCAATATTTCTAAATGTTCACTTGTAGTACGCATGCTTCAGATTCCCACAAACAAAAGTCACCCTATGCATACCCATTTCTTTTCTTCTCAGAAACATTCAGAAGGAAGACAGGAGTTCTAGTTCCCTGCACCTATGGCTAGGGAAAGAGACTATCTGCACCAGGCACAGATCTCCATCCATTGCCAAAATGTTCTTAGAGGAGAGCAAAGTGATGAGGTCAGCCAAGAGGCATTGCTTCCAGATCCTTGCTCTCCTACGGCGGTAGCATTGCCTGGAAATGAAGGCCAGACATGAGGACAGTCTTACACAAAAAGAATTATCAAAGGGTTCACAACCAGCTCTGAATAGTCAAGAAATGACTTATCCACATGCAGTTTTAATTCTATAAACCTGGCCGTGTGAAATGAACAATGAAGAAGTGCCATCCCCAGGAGTCCTCGCGCTGGACAGTGAACGCATTCTTAACATTATACCAAAGACAGATTAATACGCCTTCAACTTGAAATGACGTTGGAATTGTCTAGAAAGTAAACTGGGAATACAAGATCCTGTCTCCATTCATCAATCACTGTGAATTGTTCTAATTAACCCCTCCTCCAAGTTTTAAGAAGGTGAGGAACATTTCAAAAATATGGCTTAAAGGTCTCCAGCAACAATAAGTACAGGGAGATAATCTCTGGACCATTCCAAGATCAAAGGAAAGTGGAATTCTTTCCTATCATATATCTCCCCATTTAAAGAATCAAAATGGGCTGGAGAGAACGAATGCTCTTGCAGAGGACCAGGGCCCACATGGCATCTAACAAGCATCTGTAACTCCAGTTCCAGGAGTTCCTATACCCTCTTCTTTTTTTTTTTTTTAATTTAGTTTTTATTGATGCTTTGTGCATTTCATACATTTTTTCCAATTCAGTTCAGGCTTATTTCCCTTTCCCTTCCCCCCCACCCCCATCCCATCCCAGATCATGCATTCTGCCATAACTGTCCTGCATCTTTCTCTCATTTTTTTTTTTCATTTTTAGCTATAAGTGATAATCCATGAGTACAAGCATCCTTCATGCAAAACCTATCTGCAGGCTGTTGTGCCCAAACACCTACAGCCCCACCATCCAGTGGGGGGTGACAGGTTGTTTGTTCAATCAAGTTGATCAAATGAGTGTCCAGACTACATTGCTGTAGTTTCACCATTCACCCCAATCGCAGCCCTTACATTCTACCACGCCCCCTCTTCCGCAGGTTGTTCCCTAGGCTTAGAAAAGGGGCACAGGTGGATGAGAGGTAAAACAGTCCACTCTCTCTGGAGCTGTTGACTTGGACTCTGGTCAATTCTGGCTGTTTCCTTTCATGGGCTGACAGTTTGTCCAGGAATAACCTTTCGATCCTACTAATGAAGAACAAGCAATTAGATATATAGGTATTTAAGCAGTACTAATAGTTATGGTAGGTTACTTTAGCATAGACACATGTTTGGATATGTTAATCCATGAATTACATTTTCCCCCCTGTTAAATATGACAAGGTCTTACTGTGGCTTATAACATCTCCTAACCTGTAGAGGATATAAGCTTGTGGCATCAGCCATGGGTTATTTCTCCAAGGAGAGAGCCAATAGCCAATTAGATTTGGGATATACAGGCACATGGCTGCCTCTGCTGCACAGTATTTCCAGGCAGGTGAGGCCTATACCCTCTTCTAACCTCCATGGGCATTGCATGACACAAGAACACTTACATACATGCAGGCAATACACTCATACACATAAAATAAAAATAATAAATAAAGAAGTAACAGAATGTAACATGTAAGAGAAAAATTAGACTTGCCTGGTCGTCTTCCTCCATAAGGAAGAATCAGGTTTACGTTTCAAGAAGGAAGGCATACTAGACATGAGCTCTAGCAGTGAGCTTCCAGCCTGGGGGTTTCTTTTAAAAATCATGAACTTTCATTTCTCCACAGTCATGTTCACATGGAAAGAGCAAAGAGGAAAGTGAAAAAAGAATAAGATGAGAAAGGTTGTGTCCCTGCTGAGGCACAGCCAGTAACCAGATGTATGATATTCTACTTCCAGCCCGCTCTTCTCCCTGGGGCCAAGAGTCAGGCACTGGTTCCTGCTATCTCCATTGGCATTCTATTCTATGGTGACAAGGACCTGCCCTATTGACGGCCCCACCCTCAAAGATTCTTCTTCCTCTTGCTGCTACATTCCTAATAGAAGTCTGGCTCTTGTCCTGTTCATTCATGCATGTGGCAGGCAGGCATTCAAACAGCACTCAGTTATCAGCTCTCACATGCCAGGCTTGCCTCTGGAGCACAGTGCAGAGCAAGACATGATGGTCACAGACTTGGTGGAACCCGTATCTGATGCTGTTACTATCACCCTTTGCTACTGAACTGCATTCAAGTAAGCTGCTCAAGTACAGAAAAAGTGACAGCTTTTTGTTTATCCTTTAAGACAAGATCTCGAAATGTAGCCCAGGGTGGCCTCCAACTTATCATCATTCTGCCCTAACTTCTCAAGTACAAGGGTTACAGGTGTATACACAAACTCCAGGAGCATTCTTTTATTGTGCCCTAAAATATTACACTGCAGAGACACCCAGCCTTTCTTTTTGTCCTAGGGACTATGTTGGATAGCTTTAGTATCAACTTGAGGTTTGGAGGAACCTCAGTTGGGAAATTGCCTTCTTGGACTGGCCTGTGGCCATGTCTGTAGGGCCTATTCTTGATTGTTGAGTGATGTGGGAGGACCCAGCCTATTGTGGGTGGTGCCACCCCTGGGCAGGTGGTCTTGTTTTTTTTTTTTATAAGAATCCAGTTGGAGCAAGCCAGGAAGCAGCATTCTTTCATGGCCTGTGATTCAGCTCCTGCCTCCAGGTTCCTGCCCTGAGTTCCTATGGTGGGTTCCCTCAGTGATGAACTGTGACCCAGGACATGTGAGTCAAGTAAACACTTTCCTCCCCAAGTCGGTTTTGGTCAGTGTTTTGTCACAGAAATTGAAAGGAAACTAGGGAATTTTGTGGTCAAGCACAGGTAGGTGAAACTGTCATTTACTTCACCATAGTTTCATATTCTTTCATGCTGTGAAGAACATGAAGAACATGTGTGATTCTGGGCATTATTCTCAGGGATAAGGAGGCTGAAACATCAGGCTTCAAGTTAGAAACAGCAGCCAATTGTTTTCAGTTGTTCCATCCAGTGCATATCATGACCCTTCCATAACCAAATGAGACTCTTACCAACAAATATCCCTGAACCACAGTCAGCAGTCCAAAGGCTCATTCTGTGTAGCATGAAATAATACTCCTTTTACAGACTGCGGGACACAGGTTTTATAGTGAGGGGAGCACGTTTACAGACTGGGAGGGAACGGAGAATGACGCCGTAGCACGGACAGGACAAAACCTAAACAGCTATAAACCTGTGTGAAAGTGTAATCCTTAGAGCCATCATTTAAACTGCCCACTCCCATGATGGGTATATACCCACGAGGTCAGTAAAACTGACTAAAAAGAAACAGATGGGTCCATGCTATCCAGGGACTTCAGGTGGGTAAAAGCACACTGAGAGTGCTGACTTGACAGTCATGAATGCCCGGGTATAAAATTGATGTCTAGAAAACCTCCCAGATCTCTGCAGTGATTTTATTGACAAAAGGCAAAAATCGTCTATGTGGGAAAAGCAGCAAAATGTCCCCGAGTGTTCTGAGGATTTGAGAGCAAAATCAACGCAAGATCATATTCCAGTACAATATGGGAAATCTTCCTGCACAAAACGAAAAGAAAACTTGATCCCAGTCTCACGGATAGCAGCCTACCTAAAACATGCATTGCCACAGAAGAGGGTTGTTTATCCAGAGTGCAGAAAAATGGGATGAGAAAGGCAAAGTTTGGCATTATGCACTCAGCATTTCCTGGGGAAGATGCTCCAGAGCCCTCATGTAATATCTTTCAACAGCACACATGGCATTTGATTAAGACTGTCTCTACGATAGTGGGATTTACCCAGTTCGAATATCAGGGCCCTGACTCACTTAAGTAATTAGCTACTGTGTTCAACATGATACTTAAATTCTTATCTAAGCCTTGTTTTTCTTCATCTGAAAAATCAAGACAGGAATAATAGTTCTTTGTTGCCCCTTTCTTCTGACCACACTGTGCACAAACCACATTTCTCAGGAAACTCCATAACTTTTAAAAATATTTTATTTATTATTGTATTTTATGTGTATGAATGTATTGCCTACACGTGTGCAAATGCATGTAGGTCAGAAGAGAGGATTGGATCCCCTGGAACTAGAGTTAGGATGGTTGTTAGTCACCATGTGGGTGCTGGGAATCAAACCCGGGTCCTCTGCAGGAGCAGGCAGTGCTCTTAACCACTGAGCCACCTCTCCAGCCCCCACAATTCTGTAATTTTAAGAGTGACCATGAGACTGATTTCTGTCTAAAGAAATATGACCCAAAGTAAAGTACAGCTCTTCCAAGTCTAGCATGCAAAATCTTCCTCTACATTATCTTCCATCTTCTATATGAGTCTACTCTGGGAGGTGACAGAGTCCCCAACATCCTGGATACCTGAATGACCATATGGAGCAGAGCCCTTTTACCAACTGGAAACCCCTCTCATTTAGGGACTTATTTAACAAAGCACTTGAATATCTTATGTAATGTGTTAGCTATTTTAATATTTTTGTTGTTTGGAGAATTTCATTCAAAGTATTTCGATAATATTCAGTCTCCCTCCCCCCTCTCCATTTCCACCATACTACCTACCCACTGATTTCATGTTCACTATTATTATGTGTCTTTTTTACAATTTTTTAAAGGTTTTTGAGTCTAATCTGTGTTTTCCGAGTATTCTTTGGGTGTGGGTCTGTCCCTTGGAGTCTCGTCAGTTACCAGGCATCCTACCAGTAAGGGAAACTAACTCTCATTCTCCCTACATTTATCAATTGCCAACAGATCTTCAGTTAGAGCTGATGTTCCTGTTCACCTCCCAATCCATGCTGGACCCCATCTGGCTTGGGTTTTCACAGATCTTACACATGGTGTCACAAGCACTGTGAGTTCATATGTACAATAACTCTATGGTGTCCTGACAACAGTTCCCTTGCATTCATCTGTCACCTCTGGCTCTTACAATCTGTCTGGCCCTTCTTCTGCAATGACCGCTGAGCCTTGGGAGGAAAGGGTGTGATATGCGTGCCCCATTTAGGGCTGAGCACTCCATGCTCTTTTTTGGGGGGGAGGTCTTTTCAAGACAGGGTCTCCCTGTAGCCCCAGCTGTCCTGGAACTCACTCTGTAGACCAGGCTGGCCTTGAACCCACAAAGATCTGCCTGCCTCTGCCTCCCAAGTGCTAGGATTAAAGGCGTGCGCCACCACGCCCAGCTCCATGCTCTCTTATTTTCAGCATGCTGATCATTTGTGGGTCTCTGTGATAATCACCATCTGCTACAAGAACCTTCTTTGGAGAGAGTCAAGAGATGTACAAATCTATGAGTATAGCAATAAGTCATTATGAGTCAGTTTAATATGATGTCTATTCAGGAGAATGATAATAATGAGTCCTCCCCTATGACCTATGACCTGTCTAGTCATAGGTTCTCGGTCCTAATAAGTGTCAGGTATGGATTTCACCTTGTGACTTGGTCTTTAAATCTAATTGTAGTAACAGACATGAAGTATATAAAATATGTCAAACAGCTCCTGATGCAAGAAAGTGTTTACATTTTGTTCTGATTGTGCTTATTCTGAGTTAGACCAGAATTCTTTGGGGTGAAGGATAGTGAAATTGGTAAATCTAACTCAGCCGTTATTTCATTCTTGGACTTAAAAAAAAAAACCACTAACCAATAAACACTCCACAAGATGTGAGCAAGTGGAATACACACTAATACAAATGAGCAGCTGACAAGACCTCTCCAGGTTCTTAAACAACACAGCCAAAGTGGATTGGCTTGTCAGCTCACAGAGTTGGGAGTTGGGAAGTCCGAACAGCCCAGAACTATACAAACATATGTCTTCACACCTGTGAACTTGGGGTTGGTGTGAGGGCCAGGGGCTAGGTCAGATCCTGTCTAAGATATCATTTCAGTTTGGATATGTATGTTTTTGCTGAGCCACAGTTCTGTAATCTTTTGACTTCTGTATTTTACTTTTACCATTTGCTTGTTTATAATAACAGCTCCTCAGGCCATCACCTACTACAACCTTTCCATAAAATGTGCTGACTTTTTCTTCCATCTAGTTTCCCACCTTCTAGAACTAAAAAAAAAATATGTCCTGAAGTAAAATTTCAGACCCTCTAGAGGAGAAATGAACATAGTAACACAGTTAATTGGTCATCCAGCCTTCTACCAGTCACAGTCTATACCCTGCCCTGAATTGTTCTTTATTGTAATTCACAACTAACTAAAATTGTATTATTATTTGTACATGTGTGTGCCCATGTACAAATATGTTTGCAGCTGCATTGTGCAGGTGTGTCTGCATGAGTGTGCACCTGCTTGTGGAAGCCAGGATAACCTCAGGTGTCAGTCCTCAGATACCATCCACCTTTTTGTTTTTAAGACAGGGTCTCTCATGATGTAGGCTAGGCTGGCTGACCAGTGAGCCCTAGGGTTTTCCTATCTCTCTGCTTCCCCAGCACTGGGATCACAAGTGCACCCCACTACGTCCAGCATTTTTACAAGGGTTGTTGGTGGGGGGGGGGGGTGTTGAACTCAAACCCTTGTGCTTTCCACATGAGCACTTTATTGGCTAAGCTATCTCCCTGGCCCTGATCTATTATTATTTACTTGCCTTTCTGGTTCATTATATTATTGTTCTTATTGATTGTCGCCCATAAAACCTGAGACTTTATCTTGTTTGCTGCTTCATTCCAGTCAAAAGGGAGAAACTCAAGGCTGAAGAGATAACGCTGCGCTTAAGAACATTTGCTCTCCTGGGGCTGGAGAGATGGCCTAGCGGTTAAGAGCGCCGACCGCTCTTACAGAGGACCCGGGTTCGATCCCCAGCACCCACATGGCGGCCGAGAGCCGTCTGGAACTCCAATTCCAGGAGAACTCCAGTTCCAGGGGAACCCGAGACCCTCTTCTGACCTCCGCGGCATTGCACGACACGGGTGCACAAACCTGCATGCAGACAGTACATTGATACACATACCGAAAAAAAAAAAAAAAATAAAAAAAAAAAAAAAAACATTTGCTCTCCTTCCAGAGGACTTGGATTTGATTCCCAGCATCCACAGGTGGGTAACAACCATCTACAACTCCAGTTCCATGGGATATCATACCCCCTTTTGATTCCTGTGGGCATCGCATGACACAAGTACACTTACAAACATCCAGTCGAAATACTTAGAGACATAAAATAAAAATAATAAACAATATTTTTAAACGAGAAACTCAAGTAACGCTGTTAAAAATGCATAAATACATTTTTGAATGAGTAGATGTTCTTGGAAGGTTGATTTTCTGGACTTTGTGGATTCTCTGAGACTAAGCAAAGAATTTCTAGGTTAAAAATGTTAATTGATGGATTCATAGCCAAGTCTAGTATCAAGGTCAGATAAGTGGGTAGCCAGACAGCTGGGACTCATAGGCAATGTAACTACACAGCCATAACAAGTATTTAGGAATGAATAGAAATTCGCAAATCAAATTCTGGACACTTGTGTGGAGATGAATTTAGCTCATTGCCACACATTACAATTCATTATGTCCTTTGCTGGTATCAGAAAAAACCTTATAGCTCTTGGGCTTACTTAGCATGGAGGAGAAAATGCTGAGGTAAGCATGATCTTGTCAAATCATCTCACGGTTTTTTGTTTTTGTTTTGTTTTGTTTTGTTTTTTTTGTCAGGGTTATTAAACTCATGGATCTGGAGAATGTTTTACAGCAAAGGATTTTGCTCTCAAACAAGAAAAAAATAAAGTTAGGTAAACTGATGTGGAACTTAAGAGCTGTCCTGGAGGGTGCAGTGCAGAGGGGATCTTTCATGGTAGACTTCAGTGAACTACATGAACGCCTGGAATACACACTGATCAGATCAGGAACATGGAGGGAGAAATGAGAATTAGCTCATGGGAGAAGAATGATGCCCCATAGATACCTTTCATGAATTGTGACAGTGGACTGAATACAGCAAGCCTGACTGAATGGAGATAAATATCAACAGATATATCCAGTCAACAGTTCCTCTAAATTGACCAAGCCATTCCCAAGCTACATAATCAAGGAGCCCTGATACTCTCCCAGACAAAGCCTCACACCTTAGTTGCCAAGGCCACAGGTAACTCACACTTTGCACAATCCAGTGCCTCGGTTCCTGTCTAAGATGTACCTTGGCTATCTAAGCTGTACCTTGGGCTCCCCTCAGCCACTATGACTTTCTAGACCCTGTTTTAACTGCTGTTCGTTTATATACTGTCTTCTCTGAACCCAGCCTCTGGGAGCCATAACCACACCTTCTATGACTACAGATCTCTCAAGGCCATAAGGTTTGAAACATTGATCAGTCTGAGCTCGCTCTCTCTCTCTCTCACACACACCCACACACCCACACACACACACATTTCCTTGTTACCATAAAGTGGGAAATTCCTCTGTTGTGCACTCCCTGGCATGACTTTCTGCCTTACCAAAGGTAACAGAGCCACATAATAGTTTAGTAGTTCATACTAAAACTTCTGAAGCCATGAGCCAACAAACATGTAACTTTTCTTTTTTGTTTTTGCCAGTTATTACTGGCTGGTATTTCCTGGCTGGGTAGAAGCTCCCAGTGATCATTCTGCCTCCTGGAATTATAGGCATGAGCCTATCATAGCCACCACAGTCAGCTATTTTTCGTTTTTAAATAGTTTATCTCAGGAACTTTGTCACAGTGATGGAAAACCAATGCAATATTTTATTGCTGCCTTTTTGTGCTTTATAATATACTAAGATTTTTTTTAACCATGAAAATAAGTATTATTTTATTTCAAGACCATTCAAGAATGCAATTGAACTTCTTAAAGATAGAGAAAAGGCTTTTATCTTTAAACTTTAAGAAAATAGCTTATGCAAACCCATGATAATTTGGATTTTTTTTTAAGAAAGAGGAAAACAAATGATCAGAATTTGTTCAAAGGGATAAAGACTTGCAGATTCCTTATTATGACATCTGAGTGGGGTTTTTAATCCACCTGGCCACATAGCCTGTGGGACATGTGATTATTTAATTATATTTTGTCAAGGGCAGATAGTTTGGAAGCTATGTGTTACTATCTCTAAGTTTTCTTTAATTAGGAATTAAATATCTCAGTACTGACTGTATCAGAATCCAGGAACATGAGTCGAGGGCAGCTCTAAATGCCTCCTTCCCATGTCTCACCTTTGGCAACTTGTCACCCTCTCTCCATAAGGGAGGAGGTGCCAGGACCATCTTCAGGCTGACTTGGAAAGCTTATACTGCCTTGTGATCTCAGGCTCTTTTCCAAGTAAATCAAGAGAAGAAGGCCAGGGTCCAAGTGAGTGTCATCCTTCGCAGGCATAATATGGTCCTTCCCCCTCGCCATCATCCCTCGGCTTCTTCCCCTGGGAAAATGGGAGAAGAGGTAAGATGCTACATTATTTGGAAAGCTTCTACTGTCTCTATCTTGCCCTCTCTCTAGCAGGCAAACCCAAATGTCCCCGATCTACCCTGGAAGCTAGGCCTATTTGATTTCCAAAGAACAGGGATTTCTGAAGCTTGCACCTTAGGTCCTAGAAAAATCGAGATTTAGTCCCAAATAACCATTCAGAGTATGTATTCGTAAGCCATATCCAAGTACTCCTTGTGCTCCACTTGGAGCCTTGAGGACCCCCCTCCCCGGGTCCCTACTTCCTGCTGTGCCATGCCTTTCCCCAGTTCTTCCTGGGTTTTCTGGTTTCCAGTGCCAGCTCAGAGCCACCTGTGGTGAGAAGCATCAATGGCTGCCTCTTCACAAGAGTCTAACTGACAGTGTACATGCTCTCTTAAACTTCGTGGGCCTCCTCTGATAAAGCCTTAAATTCCACCTTGCTTTGCACCTAACATAATTGTGCATGTATCTACACCATCACTGTCCTACAAGATAGAAGAGGGCACAGATGCCAAGTCATTCTTCTCCATATCTCAGACAGCAATGAGAGTTCATGGCTACCCTCAGAGTATGGGCGTGAATGAATGATTGAGGATGTACAGATTCTGGACACTGTTGTCTTAGCCAGAGAAGTATGAAGCATGTGCCTTTCCCATGACTTGCCCTACACTACCCCGCTTTGCCCCATATGGAATCTGGGCTTTGGGAAGAATATCAAGAGTTCCATCCTCAGCTCATGCCCAGTCAAGTGTCTGCTCTCCATTGAACTTGATGTGTCTCTTCTTTCAGATATAAGGAATCCTTTGGATCCCCTGCCAGTAGATTCAAACTACTGTTTCTTCCTTCTTCCTCATTAAACAATATAACATAAAATATATTTAACATAAAATTGTAGAACAAGTATAGTGCATATTCTAACATGTAATCACATAACATAGTATAATGTCCAGCCTGAGTCTCGGTATTCATTTTAAGGCCAAGAGTGGACCTGAACTCTGAGGCACCCATCCCTCCGGATGTCTCTCAGAACTGCGCTCCCCAGCCAGGCTTCACTCATTCTTTTATTCTATAACAGTATCTCCAGCATGAAGTGGGAATTGTGGAAGTAGAAGCCAGGATCCATCCTTATCAGAGAAGTTTGCCCTTTGATCCTTACATCTAGAAAATCACACACACAATTTTAGACTTCTCATTTTTTCTCACTTATTTCCATTAGATAATTATCCTGCTTTCAGTTCTTTGATGTGTGTGTGTGTGTGTGTGTGTGTGTGTGTGTGTGTGTGTGTGTCTTTTTTGAGACAGGGTCTCCCTATAGCCCCAGCTGTCCTGGAACTCACTCTGTAGACCAGTCTGGCCTTGAACTCACAAAGATCTGCCTGCCTCTGCCTCCCAAGTGCTAGAATTAAAGACATATGCCACCATACCTGGCCAGTTCTTTGATATATTAATCAAGCACACCCACATGCGTTCACTATCTTGGGTGGAGGGTAAAGTGCGGATCTGAGGAATTACATTCAGGTGCCCAGGTCACAAAAGGAATACATAGCTCAGTGAGCTTGTTTACATTATAAACAGTAACTTTTTGGGTTGCAAGGATAGGTATAAGTCTTTTTTTTAAGTTTTTGTATGTGTATGAATGTACTGTCTGCATGTAGGTCTGTGCACCCGTGTCGTGCAATGCTGCGGAGGTCAGAAGAGCGTCTCGGATTCCCCTGGAACTGGAGTTCTCCTGGAATTGGAGTTAAAGATGGTTCTTAGCCGCCTTGTGGGTGCTGGGGATCAAACCTGGGTCCTCTGCAAGAGCAGTCAGTGCTCTTAACTGCTAGGCTATCTCTCCAGACCCGGTAAAAATCTTTAGTCTGTATTATGTCTATATGATAAAAGTCATTCCTACAGCCTCCTAGCAGGGACACTCAGTGGGCTCTGCTTCTCAGTAGCCCTTAGAAATGTATAAAGGGTCTCCATGGTGATTCAGGATGGGGAACTGTTCCTATCCCCCTCCAAGACTTTGGTTTCGCTTGATACTGATCCAGGCCTCTTCTCTGACTGCAGGCTAGATCTCAGGCCATCTGCTTCCTGCTTTATGTAGAGTCTTGTATATCGTTCCTGTCTTCAGAGCACATTTTTTTTTAATGGTAGCCATTTTGAAGGTGGTGATGACTAAAGGTCAGAGAAGTTAAACTTTCCAAAGAGTTCATGATGATAAAATTGAAATTTGATCTCAGGTCTTTCTCATCCCAGCCCTCAATCTGTAGAATAAAACAGCCACAAATAATAAAACTGAAGCTCAGGGAATTTGTGTAAGGCACATGCTGTAATGATCTAATAACTGACAAAGCTGGAATGTGGTCCTTCCTGGTCCCAGTGAACATGGCACAGATAGTCCTCACCATGACACCATCCAGTAGGTATCATCTGCAGCAGGTGTAATGCTGAGGGGAAGACAGGGTTCGCAGGCCATCCTTTGCACCATGACCTTGAGCAGAGACCGTCACTGTCTGGTAGTAGTATGTGAAAATATGAAGAGAAAAGAAAATAACCTTTAGGATCCCCCTAGATCCTAAAGTGAGGCTGCTGTCAGTGCCCCCTTGTCTCCAGATTCCGAGGCTTCCTTGTCTCTCTTCCCAAGCACACCGCACTGCAGACCTAGGTGAATACTCACATAAATGAAATACATGTCTGGAGAGACAACTGAAAAATTCTTTAGGGAAGGGAACAATAAAGGATAATGAAGGAAGAAAGGCAAGCAGCTCATTTTCTCTCATATGAAGAATCTAGCTTTAACTGTACATAAAGTAGAAAAGGGACCACTTGAGGTGAGGAAAGGGGATGAAGAGGAGGAGAGAAGAAAGCCAAGGAGGGTACTGGGAGGATGAAGGTGAGAAACGCACAGTGCCGTATATGTATGAAAATGTCATAGTGAAACCCAGTATTCTGAACGCTAACTAAAAGCATTAATACAAAACAGAAGCAGAACGGCAAACTTGCGGGAAGAGCATCACACCACACACTTCAAATTCAAATGTAAGTAAGTGAGGAGGAGTGTGCTCTCTGCTTTGCATTTTCTATGCATTTTTCACGAGTCACGTGGAACTACACCCCGGGAAGGGAGCTTTGCACTGACGAGATTTAACTGGTCCAACACAGAATTCTTGGCTTCCCTCACAGGGTCTGTTCCACCCAGTGTCTAACAGAAACTCCACTCTGGGATGCTCCTGTAACAAGTTGAACATCATCTCTTCCTGTTTCTCACAGCCCGTCTGCAGTCTGTTCCCCATTCTCCCAGTCCTGTCTTCAAAATACATTCAGAAATTGATTATTCCTCCCTATTACCACAAGCTGCCACTCTGAGCCAGCGTCTCTGCCTCAGCTCTAGGGACCTTCATGCTGAGCAATGCTTCATTAGGAGAGGCAGCCATACATACATTTTGCAGTTCCCTAACCACCAGGAACACACACACCATCTCCCTTTTCCCTAAGTTGTGAAACACCAAACAGTCCCCAGTCATTGCCAAATGTCTCCCAAGGGTCAGAGTTGCCTGTTGACAAGCACTGCTCTAGATGCAGCCACTGAGCTGACACTGTCCTCTGGCTGTGACAGTGACTCTTTGCTCTTCCGTTCTCTGAGTAGCTCTTCCCTGTATATTCCATTCTTAACCGAGCAGCAGGCAGAGTGCATCTAATCTGGAGATTGCATCCTGCCACTAACCCATCACCACCTTCCCCTGCCCTCCATCTTCCCCATTAAAACCTAAGCCCTTCGATAAGTTGGAAAGCCTCCTTCGTTGCTGTGAACTGCAGTCACTCGACCTCCTTGCTGTTTCTTGAGAGTCAAGCACATCCCTACCTTGGGACCTTCACGCCTGCTGTCACTAGGTGGTATTGCAGGTGCATGGCAGAATGTATATAGAATAGGTAACAAGGTGTTTGTCACACAGCACACTCACGAACGTGAGCTGATATTGTTTCACTGGTTAATTGTTTTTTCATTTGTTTCATTTGTTTCAACTGTATGTGTTGTGTTTTGCCTGCATGTAATGTAAAGGCACCATGTGTGTGCAGTTCCTGTGAAAGCCTGAAGAGGGCATCAGATCCCCTGAAACTGGAGTTAGAGACAGACAATTGCCCAGTGGGTGTTAGGAACTGAACCTGGATCCCCTGCAAGAACAGCCAGTGTGCTCTTAACTGCTGAGCCATCTCTTTGACCCTTTGTTTCACTATTTTATGTTCAACTTGTGATACATTTTCTTCATCACCATCAGCTGCTCAGAACAACTTGGTGATTCCTGGCAGAGGCTTTGAAAACAGCTACAAAAGAGATTCTCATTAATCAGCTAATGAATCCAATCACTGAGAGCCATCAAAAACCAGAGATATGCAGGCATATTCTCTCTCTCTCTCTCTCTCTCTCTCTCTCTCTCTCTCTCTCTCTCTCTCTCTCATGTTTGCCCATCTGTCTCCCTGATGGAGTCCTATAAGCAGTACATCACAGCCATCACTCCTCCAGGATTGTCACTCTGGGGATCATCTCCTGAGCCAGTGGAGATGCAGATTTGTCATCAGTGTTTCCCTTGAGAAGCCTGGGACTGCTTGGGATGAAGAAAACCTATGATGAGCTATTGTGCATGAACTGACATAATACGGTCCACTACTATAACTGTGGACAGTATAGTACAAGAAATAAGGGCTATTTAATTTATTCATGCATTCCAATTTATATCTCTGTGGTTTTATAACAGATGAAATCCTTCCTTGGCACAGTGAAAGTATATGTGTCTGAAATTGAAGCATACTACTTCTTTTAAAATTTCTCTTTTGAGGGCTGGAGAGATGGCCTAGCAGTTAAGAGTGCTGACTGCTCTGGCAGAGGATCCGGGTTCGATCCCCAGCACCCACATGGCAGCTAAGAACCATCTGTAACTCCAGTTCCAGGAGAACTCCAGTTCCAAGGGAATCTGACACCCTCTTCTGACCTCCGCGGCATTGCATGACACGGGTGCACAGACCTACATGCAGACAGTACATTCATACAAATAAATAAATAAATAAATAAATAAATAAATAAATAAATTAAATTAAATAAAAAATTAGCTGGGCGTGGTGGCGCACGCCTTTAATCCTAGCACTTGAGAGGCAGAGGCAGGCAGATCTTTGTGAGTTCAAGGCCAGCCTGGTCTACAGAGTGAGTTCCAGGACAGCTGGGGCTACAGGGAGACCCTGTCTCGAAAAGACCAAAACAAAAAAAAAAAAAAAAAAAAAAAATTCTCTTTAGTGTTTTATCTTTGCCTGCATGTATATAGGGGCACAACATGCGTGCAATGCCTGCGTAGGCCAGGTCATCAAAGCCCCCAGGAAGAGCAGCCAGTGCTCTTAACTGTGGAACCATCTCTCCAACCCCAAAACAAAACACTTCTTAAACCTGATTTGTAATGTAAGTTAATTTCTTTGCTAATAACAAAGTGTATATAGTTGTAAGTCTGCAGTCCTGGTTGAGAGACCACGCCCTCCCTACCCCACAGCAATCTTTTCTGTGATATTCTCAATCTCCAAGATCTTAGAAAAAAATTAAAGGTATTACAGGGAAAGTGCTCAGGGTCTAGCTCTATTCTGATAAGCTTAGCACATGCTCAGAAATTATAATCTAATATTATTTTTCCTACCGTCAATATAATTCCTAGTGTTTCAACTTGTCCATGGAAGTCAGACTTTGTTGAGCCACCTTGTGGCAAAGGATACAGGGTAATTGTTAAATCTGGTCACCAGCGTCCCAGCACCTTACTTCTGGCTTCAGGTACAATTGCACGTATTCTCTGTGGTAGAGTGGGGGTCACGTGACTAGTTCTAGGCCACAAATTGTGGAAACAACAAGTTTTAAGCTCTAAGATGGAACATTCAATTGCTAATACTGTCCCTGTGAGCTCTATTTTCACTCTTCCAAGGAGACTGTTAGGACCAGATCAGAAAGAAGTTAATCAAGAGGAAAGGGTTAACCATGCAGGAGCAACTCTCTAGTTGAAGCAGGTCTGCTTCCCATAGTTACTCCCTCCCACCTTGAGTTATTAGTTCCCAGAGCTCCCTGAGGTCAGGATGAACTTTCCCAGCCCTGTAGGAGGCTTCTCACCCCCTAAGGAGCCCATTACTCTCCAAGGGGCTTCATGCTGCTAAACACAACCATTGTTTCAAACAAAGGGGTGCAGAACAGGTGGACTGATCCAATGGAAGACTGCCTGGTCTGCAACCACCAAGACCCCACCAATCAGAGAAAGGGTCACCATAACTGCAGTGGAAATCCCCTAACTGGGAATAAAAGTGGGAGAGGATCGGACCTCACCTCAGGGCCACTGCCCTCCAGTCCCATGGGAGTGTGCTCGGCCCGACTACACGTCGATCTGTCTCTGTCACTGTCTCTGTGTTGTATTCTGTACTTTTTCCTTGATGTAATGTTCTTTTATTAAAGCTTTTCTTCCACAGTTTTTGGCCTCTCAAGAGATTCTTTGGTAGGGTGGCATTTCTAACCCAACAGAGACCAGATAATGGCTGCACCTTCTCCCTCACTCCCCAGTCAAGACAAAGATAAGATGGAACAGCAGCCCACGATGAACAAGAAATACATCTTTACTCTTTCAATCCCTTGGGACAGAGTTCTTTTGTTATTGTGATTCACCTTGTCTTTTCCTGACTGATTACATCTGAGAACAAGCTAGGACATCACTAGTGCATCACCAAAGCAGGAAGTCATGACTTACCCAAAATCCAAAACAAGTCTTTCAACTGGGACTGGGATGGTTGCTCAGTGGGTAAGAGCATTTGCTATGAGAGCGTAAGTACCTGAATTTGGAAGGTTGGATCTCCAGCACCCACAGAAAAAGCCAGCTGTGGCCATGCATCCCTGTAAACCCAGCACTGTGGGTGAGGCAGGAAGATTGGAGACAAGAGGATCATTGGGGTAGGGTGTGCTGTCTGCCAGTCTAGCTCTCAGTTCAGTAAGGGACCCTATCACAAAGGAGTAAGACAAAGAAGGATAGAGCAGGACTCCACTTCCTCCTGATAGGATACCCTAGCCTGAAGACACACTTCATTTTCCATCTGATAACTGAGGTCCTGAACCACCAGTACCCCTCTCTTTCACCTTGATGCTTGGCTAGCCTATTCTTTTCAACCTACTAGTGTCAGTGAATACTGTCTTAGTCATCAGGTATTTTCAAATAATGTTGAGCAGCAAAAGGGAAAGAGAAAGGGAGTTTCCAGTTTTTAAAAACTTGCCTTATGCAAATATGTCCAAGCTCACCCACTAGTTTTTAAGCTCCAGGCATTATGGAAAGGGTGGCTTTGTAACACCCAAAACTTGACTCCCAATTCCCCCACACTGGGCACCTTGCCTGTTCTTTGGGAAACTTTCTGCTTTCAGGCCTGTGCCCGGACAGTGTGTGAGTTTTTTCAGTGTCTAGGATTTAAGCATTCCTCTTTTCCTTATCCTAGTTGTTTAACAAAGGGCCTGGTGTCTGGGGGCGCCTTACCTCTGGAAACCTAGCTCAGGTGTCAGGTCGGATGTCAACTGTGGTAGAAACATCCTCTCTGACAAATGTTTACCCTTCCTGATCTCCCTTACTTGTATCTAAACCTGTCTGCTCCAGTTAAATTGTAGTATTTGGTTAATTCCTCATTGTTGGGACAAAATGCCTAACAAAAGCAACTTACAGAAAGAAAGGTTCATTTGGGCTCACAGCTTGGAGGGACACAGTCCATCAGAGAGGTAGCAGGAGCAGGAGATGGCAGTCCCCCTGGGTCCCATCAGGAAGCAGAAAGAGATGGGAGCCCGTTCTCAGATCCCTTTCCTTCTCCATTTCAATTCAGTCTGGAATCTCAGCCTATGGCATGTTGCTGTTCACATTCAGAGTTCTCTTCTCCCCTTGTTAACCTCTCTAGAAACAGCCTCACAGACACGCCCAGAGATGTGTCTCCTAGGTGATTCCAAATCCAGTCAAGTTGACAATGGGGTTAATTAGGTACCATAATTACCTTCTGTTCAAAGCTGGATTTGGGTTATGTGCTTCATAGTCCCAGTAGCTAACGAATTCCTGAAGCATCTTTGAATATGCCCCACCTGTTCTCACAATTATCAGATGAATATACAGTAAATATTCAGATATATTTACATGTCATCAACATGAGGGCACACATCCAGTTAACAACTCAGCCTAAAGCAAGGTCTGAGCTACCAGATAGAAAGATGGGTGATAAAGACTTTGAATAAAAAGAAAAACAAAATATGCAAATGAATGGATTGTGAGTCTCCTGCTGTCTATTCCCTCTGAGGATGCCCTCAGTCTGCTGCTGTGGTCTTGAAGTTTCTACCAGACACTTTGAGATTACTAATATTGGCTTGCATGGCCCACAAGACAAAGACTGGCACAGTGTTTCTGTTTCGTCTCCCTCGTATGACTCCCAAGATGAGTGCCACCCTAAGTTTTGTTCCCAGCAGCACTATTTGCCCTTATTAGTGCAGGAGCTTCACTGAGCACTCCTTGGTCTTGAATCTATAGTTGTTAAATGATTAAATATCTGAACGCTCAGTGTGCTAGGTGAGGACTCTTCTCTTTTCACTCAAGTTCTGCCGAAAACGAACATGCTCTGTGTACTGCGTGCTGACAATATGCAGTAAACATTCTGGGTTCTTCCCCCATATACCTAGTCAAGTGGTAGTGAGAGCTGCTTCATCATGCTTTCAGAGGCCGGGAGGAGAGCCAGGACAGGGGAGGAACAGAGTGACAGACACTCTTGGTAGCGACTGTAATGGGCTGATTTGGGAGCACATGTGACAGCCCTTGGGTATTCTGTGCTGTAACTGGGTGAGACTAGGAAGCCACGAGCAGGTGGTAGGAAAAGCCAGTGCCCTGAAAGTGGTTACAACACATCTACAGCTGCAGGGAGACAGGGCCTGCGGATCCTGGATTCTCACCTCTCCAGCACCCAAATCCTACCATGCCAATAGTCTGGTATCTAATCTTGAGACTCTCAGGTGTGCTTCTTCTCCTTTTTGCTCAGTGTCCAGCCATCTATACTGTCCTTCCTTGTCTCCATTCGTTTGATGTAGTCTGAGTCATCTTTCAAGACTCTCTCCTGTTTCCTATCTTGTTCAACACATTTGCCTCCACACTGAGCACTCGCTATGGAGTGGCTCAGTTGCGCGCCGTCTGTTACTGTTCTAATACTGCCCAAGCACTTGTTCCCAATGTTCCCATTGACCTCAGGGACTTGGTCACAGTTGTCTTGTGCTTTGTTTTGTTTTGATTTTGCATTTCTCAAGAACCCTGTGTTTCTACATATAGTGGGCACTGACGGCTCACTTAGGGGTAGATATACAGCCACTCCACAGTCATGCCAACGCTTCCTCCAGTAGAATACTGCCAAATCAGCACCACTGACTTCTCCTTACTCAAGTGGAGTTTTTAGTAGCAGAAAGAAATGTTTCTGATGTGAGAGATCATTGGAAAAGTGTAGCGCTCAGGGGAGTCTGCAGAAGCACTGGGGGGCCAATGTGTCTGCAGAAGCATTGGGGGCCAATGTGCAGGAAGACTGAAGCCGTCACTCACTTCGTCCTGCAATAACATAGCCGGGGTGGCCTGAGGGACATCATGGTTGCCCTCCCACCATCCAAACTTTGGTTTCTTCTCTCTTGCCCCCTCCCCCCCAAAGCTCAAAGGCTAGTAGGTTAGCCCACAGGAATCAGCAGTCTTAGCTCCAGAGTTGGATACGAGTTCCAATGTGGGCACCTGTAGGAAGGTTTCTTTTTATGCTGAACAGGGACCACCTGGCCCTGCTAAGGGGAGGAGACACAGCACCTGCTAGCAGCTGCTGTAGGGCGCTTGCTTCTCCATGCAGAGACCAGCCGGCTACTTCCCGTAGCCCATCCTGGGTGGTACTTCCAACTCGGGCCCTTAGCCTAGACCCACGAGACACGTGTTCCACTCTTGGCCGTGACTTCCCACCTGCCCAGAGACTGCTGAACCCTAGACAGGAATTTCCAGGCCCATGGCTGTTGGCCTATCTTCAGCCTATGTCCACTCACAACACCAGCTACCCAGATTGGTGGTCCACATGGGGACCTGTTTCCAACCCACTGGCCACCTGAACGAAACTCAGGCCTACCTTGGCCCGTATGTGCGCAATAATTAATTAAAAAAATGACAGCCTGGAATTCCGTGATGACGTTACTTGGAAATTCAAATTTATTCCTTGCTATAGCCTGCTTTTTTTTTATTAATTTTTTTTATTTACTTATTTTTGTATGTGTATGAATGTACTGTCTGCATGCAGGTCTGTGCACCCGTGTTGTGCAATGCCTCGGAGGTCAGAAGAGGGTCTCGGATTCCCCTGGAACTGGAGTTCTCCTGGAATTGGAGTTACAGACGGTTCTTAGCCGCCATGTGGGTGCTGGGGATCGAACTCCAGTCCTCTGCAAGAGCGTCGGTGCTCTTAACCGCTAGGCTATCTCTCCAGCCCTATAGCCTGCTTTTATAAACCAAATGACATCAGTTCCCAGAGCCAATCATGGGCCCCCCCAACTCTGTGCCACTGCACACCGTTGCTCCACCCAGCATCCCCCAGCTAGGCCACGTTGTTTGCTCCTCCTTGGAGTGGGGTCAGAGAAATCCCTTGACTCTCATCCACATGGTTCCCTGAGGTGTGCTAATTGAGAACTAGCCTGCAATTCAAACTGGATCTTCCTATGTCTCCTACAGGCACTTGCCCCAAGGCCAATCAAGGAGTATGAGGATGAGGTATGCTTCATGCCCCTGGGAAGAAACGTTTTCAACAAAAGAGGTTCGGTTCCACAGCTGGAACCATGGAGAGCTCCAGCAGAGGACGGAGAAAACAAAAACCCTCAGCAAGGAGCTTGTTTAGCTGTGAAGCCAGCTACCCGGCAAGCCTGACTTGTGGACTTCAGTTAAGCAGCTTCCCTCTCCAGAGAGTTTTGTTTGTTTGTTTGTTTGTTTTAATTATTTGCACCCAAGACAGGCTGGTACACACGCGTATATGTATACCATACCAAGCTGGTATGTATATATGTATGTATAGACAGACAGACAGACAGACAGACAAAGATCTGCACTGCAGCGTCTCAGACTAATTGGGAGAGTAAAAGCTAATCACAGGTGTAAGGCTACTGCGCTTTATTATGTAAATATTTATCTCTGGGAGTCCCAGATTAATTCAATTTTCCCCAATAGACTGCTCAGAGAAAGGCTCCGTGGATGTAGGACACTTGAGTTGTTTATCATTTGTCTCAGGAGCTAAAAAAACTTTCCACACAGTTTATCAGAACACTTAAGACCTTCAGATACGAGCTAAATAGCACAGGAAATGTAGCAGATACTGTAAATGAGAAACTTTCTAGAAGGAAATGATTTACATAAAAGTCAAAACCCGAGCCCGGTGCCCGACAAGGAGTGTTATCACTTCTTTTTACATTTTAAAGACAAATTAATCGTGTAAGGTACAAAATTTAAGTTCCAGTCTCAGGGGTAGAGTCAATGTGGCTCTGTCCTCAGACTTCCAGAAGCCTCCTCTGCAGAGTCCTTGTGTTCACTTACACATATATACACATAAAAACATTTTCATACAAACGTTAACATTCTATACACCGTTCAACCCTCTATCTGGGGAGGCTGAAGGTACAGGACTACCGATCATTTGAGGTCAGCCTGGGGTATACACTGAATTTCAAGCCAGCGTGGGCTACAGTTTGAGGAATCTCCCCACCCCGACTCCCACCCCAAAAGATAAAGATCACAGTGTATCTTGAAGCTTTTTTCTGCACGGATGTATACAGAGCTCTTTTCGCAGTTAGAACTCATTTCAGATTCTGTGAATTTAGCCTAGGGTCCTGTCGGACCTTGGTGCAGTAAGGATTCTTCCAGGGACTTCACTGCACAGGTTAAATTCTGAGTTACAAATGTCAAAGGGCAAAAGCAACTTTTCTGAACCTCTGAGGTCTGGAAGGTGGATTTGGCATTGCGAACTTCAAGCTGCCTTGACGACCGCAGCACCTGCAAAGGCAGGCCCCTCAGATCCCTAAAGTCCCAAGCCGCAAGCCGCCCCGCCCTCCGCGCTCCGCCCCGCCCCGCCCCGCCCCGCCCCGCCTCTCCTCGGCCTGGAGATCTGGGCACTTGCGATTCCACGTGAGCCTCGGGCTGGCGCGCAGGAGCCCATTACGCATGCGCCTGTCCGGCCAAAAGTAGGTCAGACTCCTCCTCTCACGTGACCCGCTCTCCTTAGCTACCCTTGCTCCTCCTCGCCCAGGCGCAACCGGGATACGCTCGGCAGCCAACGTGACTGGGGCCGGGGGCGGGCGGGCGCCGGCGGGCGCGGGCAGGGTGGGCCGGCCGCGGGGATTCTCCGGTTCTCCTCTCTCCGCAGGGCTCACTTCGGAGTCGGGCGGGCGGAAGACGCCCTGGAGCTTGTGGCTGGGAGCCCTATGCCGAGCAACCAGGAGGAAAGCTGCTTGGCTGTTCAGACCCCGGTAGGCTGAGCCCACTGTAAGGCATTTTCAGGACCTTCTGCTTGACAGGAAGGAACACCCCTAGCCTTTTGGTGTCAACAAATCTCAGCGGTCGTTTGCAGGCCCAGTATGTACCCGGGACAACTCCGAAGCTCTTGGAAACAAACTTTGTGAAGGAAATACAAAGAAGACTAGTGGTTTCCGGAGTTTTGCAGGAATATCTCATAGGCCCCATTTCTAATCTGCCACCCACTCCCCCCAGAAAGCACTCCTTCTCATTGGCTTTCAAACATAATTCTTCCGTTCTACAGGAGCTCGCAGGGATAGCGATAATGGGCTGGGGCGGGGGGCGCTCTGGTCAGCCGAACTCTTAACTGAAGGTATTAGAAATAAACTGTATTTCCCCACTCCACCCCACCCCCTCTGATTTTTAACTTGTTGCCCGATACCTGTGCCTCAATGAGTTGTGATCCAGAGGGGAGACTGACAGGCAAGATCAATAGGTTACAGCGCAATGGAGCTATAACTGTCTTAACAGAGGTGTGCCCAGGAGTTACATAAGCTGAGGAAGAGGGGTGTCCAAGTGCAGGGGTGGATACCCTGAGTTTTGAAAGCTAAGTGGGAGTGAGCTGGCAGGACCGCTAAGCAGAGGAGGTGGAGAAGTGTTCCAAACAAAAGGAACTACTAATAGTTACATAATATTTTCCTTGGCAAGGTTTTACTAGAATTGTCTTAGCCGTGCACATGGCAAATGTATATTGTTTATATGTATGTGTTTCCAAGCTGGTCTTGAATGAACATCAGTTGCCATGAGGTTTCTCTCCCACACTTTTAATATATTTTTAATTTTTTAATTTTATGTGTATGGGTGTATTGCCTGCATGTATGTAAGTGCACCTATGTTGTGCAATACCTGTGGAGGTCAGAAGAGGGTATCAGATCCCCTGGAACCTGGGGTTACAGATGGTTGTTACCCACCATGTAGGTACTAGGAACCCAACCCTGTCCTTTGCAAGACCAGCCAGGGCTCTTAACCACTGATCCATCTCTCTAGCCCCTTCCTCTGTTACTGCTATATGAAAAATGCAAATATTTTGTAACATTTTCTGTTTTCAGTGTTGAGGATGGAGCCCAGGTCCTAGGTAGGCATGGTAGACACTCTACCACTGACCTACTGCCCAGGCCCTATTCTGTAACTTTTAATAGACATCCTCAAATATTTTCATTGAAACGATCAAGCTAGCAAACATTGAGTAGTAGCATTGAATGTTAAAATTTAATATTAAATTACTATGAAATACTTAGCATTCATAAGATAAATTACCAGTTATTTCAAATCCACAAAAATCTGATGAGATTAACACTTGATCCACAAGAATGGCATAAATCATAACACCTGCATTTGTGGGTTTCAAGACTTGCGTAAAAGTCTAATTGAATTTAAGTTTGGAAATTGAAAAGATCAGATCAGTTCATTTGATTCACATAGGCAATCACAAAATGAGGGTTGGGAAAAGGGTACAAGTGGAATGAACCCCTTCTTACTGCGAATCAAGAATAACAGAGATGGCAGGGCTGGACAAGCCAGAACAAGTGACAAGTGGCGCTAGTCAGCTTTCTGCTGCTGTGACAAAATACAGAAAAGAATCAAAAGGAGAAACTTTTCTTTGGGGGTTGCCAGCTCAAAGTTTCAGTGCCCATTCACTTGTCCCTGTTGGCATGTGACAAGATACTATCTCATGGTTAGAGGGTAAGGAGGACTCTCCTCACCTCACAATATCAGGGAAACAAAAAGAAGACCAAGGTTTCCAAGGCTCTTCAAGGACAAACCCCCAGTGACCTAACCTGCTCCCACTAAACCCCACATCCTGAAGGCACCTCTGGCTGTCAACCAGCCTAGAGCACTCTATGGAGAGTCCAGATGCAAACTGTAACATAGGATTTTCACCCCTCTCTGCACATGTCAGGGAAGCAGTAGCAGACTCATAGACATCTAAGGAATTTGGCCCAAGAGGTCAGTATCATCAGCAGGAGGGAAGCTGGGTGCATTTGGTACTTTCCAAAAGACTGCCTCCCTCCCAACTCAAACTGTATTGCTACCTGTATATAGAGATGATATACTGAAGCAATACAAGTTGGAGAGCAATACAACGACCACAAAAGAACTGGGGGGAAAAAACTGACTGAAACAGTGAATGAAGTTCCCTCCAAAAAAATAAGCTTCTGCTTTGAACAAAACTCTGGAAAGACTCAAAAAAAGATGCAAGACATGTATGGCAGAGTGCATGAACTCAGGTGGGGTGGGGGGCATGGAAAGGGAAATGACTCTAAATTGGATTGAGAAATGATATATGATGTATGGTAAAGTTTAATAACAGTAAAAATATATTTAAAAAGAGATGCAATGTTGTGGTTATAAGAGAAGTTTGGGGACAGAAGGTGACAAGGAAGATGGAAGAGGAGCATGCCTTGTTTGTCCTTGCATTGCAATCACATCACGCAGGAAGCTGAAGAAGCTTCAGTCTGTAGTCCATTCGATAGTCATTCTGCTATTGTCCGCCCCACATCTGGTATATCATCCCCTTCTGCTTTCAGAGGTGTTGGGGACACTAACCTCCTCAAAGATTCAGGTTGCCCCTGACTAATAAGTCAGAGTAGTCCCATACCTTTGTTGCTTTATTTTGTTGTCTTTTAAATTTTTTGTGACAACTCGACATAAAATCCACTGTATGGAATTTTATATTTTACAGTGATTTGCTGTTAGCTATCTTTCACATGACTGAAACTTTGTCTACTGAGCTCTTAAGTCCCATCCTCTACCTCCCATCCCAGGCAACCACCATTCTACACCAAGATTCTACAAATTTGAGAATCTATGTCGTTCACATAGGTGGAGCCATGTATTCACTTTCTCTGACTAGCTTATTTCGCTGAGCACGATGTCCTCTCACGGTTTACTCATGTTCTTCCATATTCCAGATAACATTCCAATGGATGTAGAAATCACATTTTTCTTATCCTTTGCCTATTAACAGACAATGAAGTTGTGAATGATCATTTCCTCTCACATATACCTTTTTTTCATATAAGAATTAAGAGTTAGTATACCAATAGCTCTTTAAAATGAGTCTGGCACATATTAAGGGTTCAGTGACTATTAGTTTTGCTACTGTTGTTGTTACTACTAAATTAACAGTTCCTGGCTTGACTAGAGGTATTCCTGGCTTATTTTAGTGGTTATATGGTATCAGTCTTTCTTCTTGAGTGAAGGTGAATAGACATGTCCAGGTTTCATCGCCATTTTTGTGTTTCATGGGGGTGGGGAGGACAATCCAGCCAGTAGTCAGACCTGACTACACCTGCAGACATTTCAGTCGACTGAGCCAAAACATACCCCATTTGTTACTTTCACCTATGGATTTGATTTTTCATTAATTGCCCTGAAGAAATCACCCTTATGCCAAGTCCAGGTCCACATTTTAATTGAGGCATTGAAATAACAATACTGGAATTTTATTCTGAGCATGAACTTAGTAAAGAGCGAATGAAATATCAGCTCCATTGCAGATGAATGCAATGTCCAATGTACCGATTTCCTGACAACTTTCAGAGCAAAGTCTTATAGAGTGGATGGATTCAACATCACTCAGTCTTTCTTTTGGGGGAATCTTTTTTTCATGACTGGGGATTGAACCTAAGCCCTGCGAATGCTAGGCAAGCGCTTACCCCTGCACTGTCACCCAAGCTCTACTACACATATTTATCATTTCACAATCCTTGAGACTGGAAGCCTGACCTCAGTGTAGGCAGTTCTAGAGCCTCTCTTCTTGGTTCATTGATGGTCATTTTCTCCCTGCATTGACACAGGGCCTTTCTACTGGGTGACTCTACCTCCTAATTTCTTCTTCTAATGAAGACATTGGTCTTATTGGGTTAGGTCTACCCCATTGGCTTCACTTTAATTTATGACTTTAATTTAAAGACCCTATTTTCGGGGTTGGAGAGGTGGCTCAGTGGTTAAGAGCACTGACTGCTCTTGCAGGGGACCCAGGTTCAATTCCCAGCACCCACACGGCAGCTAAGAACCATCTTTAACTCCAGTTCCAGGGGAATCTGATGCCCTCTTCTGACCTCCACAGCATTGAACGACACGGGTGCACCAACCTACATGCAGACAGTACACTCATACACATAAAAATAATAAATAAGGGGCTGGAGAGATAGCCTAGTGGTTAAGAGCACCGACTGCTCTTGCAGAGGACCCGGGTTCGATCCCCAGCATCCACATGGCGGCTAAGAACCGTCTGTAACTCCAATTCCAGGAGAACTCCAGTTCCAGGGGAATCCGAGACCCTCTTCTGACCTCCGCTGCATTGCATGACACGGGTGCACAAACCTACAAGCAGACAGTACATTCATACACACACAAAAATAAAAATAAAAAATAAAAAAAATTAAAAAATAAAAATTGAAAAAATTAAAAAAATGTTTTTTTAAAAAAGACTAAACTGTTAATATTAAAATAGAGCCTTAAGTCAATCTCAGAAGATAGCTTAACAGCAACTACACCACAACAACAAACTCTAAGGGTAAGAATCAATGGGGCTGGAGAGATGGCTCAGCAGTTAAGAGTGACGACTGCTCTTGCAGGGGACCCAGGTTCAATTCCCAGCACTCACATGGTGACTAAGAACTGTCCTTAAGCCAGTGTGGTGGTGCACGCCTTTAATCCTAGCACTCAGGAGGCAGAGGCAGGTGGATCTCTGTGAATTCAAGGCCAGCCTGGTCTACATAGTGAGCTCCAGTCCAGCTGGGGCTATAGGGAGACCCTGTCTCAGAATAAATAATAAATAAATACATAAATAAAATCAAGAAGTGCTGGGTGAGTGAAATGCTGACTTTGGGGACAAGTTGGCTATGGGGCCAAGTTGTATTATTTCAAAATGAAGGAATTTTATATATCATGTACAGGACAAACAGAGGTGTTGTGATATCAAAACAATTATGTGAAACTACAATATTCAAGCTACATGGTTTAAGCAGCATTTTGGGTTAAAGTGCCAAAGCAATTTCTGTACTAACTGTTCACTTTTTCAGATACCAGGAGAGAAGAATGACCCTTTCTTATTTTCCAATTCCTGTGTACTATTTTTGTCCCTGTAGCAGTACAGTTCTAGATCTTTCTTTTTGTTTTTTGGTATTTTTGAGACAGGGTCTCCCTTTAGTCCTAGCTAGCCTGGAGCTTACTCTGTAGACCAGGCTGGCCTTTAACTCACAGAGATCCACCTGCCTCTGCCTCCCAAGTGCTGGGATTAAAGGCGTGCTCCACCACACCAGAATTAGGTCTTTTCTTATAAAAGCAAGGCAGGGGCCGGGCGTGGTGGTGCACGCATTTAATCCTAGCACTTGTGAAGCAGAGGCAGGTGGATCTTTGTGAGTTCAAGGCCAGCCTGGTCTACAGAGTGAGTTCCAGGACAGCTGGGGCTACAGGGAGACCCTGCCTTGAAAAGACAAAAATAAATAAATGAATAAATAAATAAATAAATAAAAGCAAGGCAGGGGCTGGAGAGATGGCCTAGAGGTTAAGAGCGCTGACCTCTCTTACAGAGGACCCGGGTTCGATCCCCAGCACCCACATGGCAGCCGAGAACCATCTGAAACTCCAATTCCAGGAGAACTCCAGTTCCAGGGGAATCCAATGCCGTCTTCTGACCTCCGCAGCTTTGCATGACTCGGGTGAACAAACTTGCATGCAGACAGTACATACACATACAAAAATAAATAAAATTAATAAAAGCAAGGCAGAAACAAGACTATGTGGTTTAGAAAGAAACCAAGTGTATAGCTCATAAAACAGAATCTGTTTCATAACTTAGATAATGACTTCAGGGTGGGAACTGTGAACCTTAGTGCCGTATTTGGCATTTACTATCTGGTTAAGATTTCTCTGCCATCAGCTGATTGCTTTTCGTGAATTATTTCTAAGTCACTTTATATTTAATTTATGTTTATTTTATTTTATTATAATGCTATTTATTCATCATTTATTTTAATTTTACTTTTTTCTTGACAGGAGTCTTCAGTCGCTCAATGCCTGGAGCATGCATTATTGTAATAGACCAAGCACACTGAGATCTCCTGCCTCTCATTTCTTCGTGCCTCTGCGTGCTGGGATAAAGTCGTGCACCACCATCACGCTCTGGCTTATTCAGTAGCATTTTAAAATACTTCTATACTCTATGAGGAAATCTACCAAGAAACTTATTTATATGAACAAAAATATACATTTCTGGCCTGAAGAGATAGCTCAGTCTGCAAAGTTTACCATACAAACAGAAAGACCTGAGTGAAAAATCCAGATCCAATGTGAACGAGCCAAATTTTGTGGCAAGCAATTCTATCAGCACTGGGGAGGCAGATGGCAGTCCATGGGGCTTGCCTGCTAGCTAGCCTACCTGAATCAATGACTCCAGATCCTCTGCAAGAGAGAATGTCCCCAACAAAACTGAGAACAGCACTTAGAAACAACACTCAGGTTGTTTAGCCTCCACACACTATACACACATGTGCATATGCCTGAACACACACATACACACATAAAAACAAAATTTTTTTTTTTTTTTTTTTTTTTTTTAATATTTTATTTTCGTATGTGTATGAATGTACTGTCGCATGCAGGTTTGTGCACCTGTGTAATGCAATGCCGAAGAGGTCAGAGAGGGTGTCAGGATTCCCCTGGAACTTGGAGTTACAAGACAGGTTCTCAGCTGCCATGTGGGTGCTGGGGATCGAACCTGGGTCCTCTGCAAGAGCAATCGGTGCTCTTAACCGCTAGGCCATCTCTCCAGCCCCCATACAGACTCTTTATATAGGTAGACACAGTTCCAGTTCCTTAATCTTCTGTCCAGGACTGGCAACTCTCTTACAGTAGACACAGGGACATACTTAAAATGAGAGAATAGGGGCTGGAGAGATGGCTCAGTGGTTAAGAGCGATGACTGCTCTTGCAGAGGACCGGGTCTTGATTCCAGCACCCACATGGTGGCTAAGAACGTCTTTAACTACAGTTCCAGGAGAATCCAGTGCCCTCTATCTGACCTAGCAGCATTGTCCACAACAAACCTCATTGCAGACAAAAAAAATACATAAAAAAAAAAAAAAATACATAATTCTATTCCCGAGGAATTAGAATTTGTTAGTATAAAAAAACTTTCATAAGCCAGAAATTCTCTTCCTTTGTGCTTTTGCTTATGTGGACTTCTGTAATATGAATTATGCCCTTGTGTGTGCATAGGTTCTATGACACGCAAACAATTCACGGCCTGACAATAATCTAAAGCCACAGAATATCCTTAATACTTTCATTGTGAAGCATGTGTACTTCTGTTACTTGGTGTGACTGGAGATACTCGCTTTACACTCCATCAAGCATTTTGCTAAAAATAGACTGTTCATTTCTCTAAACACGTTTATTCCTAAGATTTTTTTTATCCATAACGGTTTGAGTACAACTCAAATCATCTTTCTACCTTTATCCTAAATTGGATTTTTCTCTGTGAACTTTTTATTTTTGGTCTTTTTGAGACAGGGTCTCTCTTTAGTCCGAGGTGGCCTGAACTTGCAAATGTAACCAGTGTCTTGAACCTCACAGAGATCTTCCTCCCAGTGCTGATTAAAGGCATGCACCACCAAGCCGGGCCCTGAATAATTATTGCAACCACTCCGTCTCCAGGATGTATTGTCATGCTACAAGTAAACCTGATTTGGTGAATATGCCTGTAAACCCAGCAGTTGGGAGGGAGGCAGGAGGGTCAGGATGCATGTATTTAACTGCACCTGCGTCATGCAATGTGCACGAAGGTCAGGTGTTGGATCTACTGAACTGGAGTTAGGAGAGCTGTTAGATGCCATGTGGCTGCTGGAAATTGGAACCCAGGTCCTCTGCAAGAGCAGCCAGTATTCTTAATCACTGAGCCCTCTCTCGCCCCCACAACAGGATATTTGTGTGTGTGAAACATTCTGTCCAGCAGAGAAGTTCCTTATGCTAAAGAAGTAAACTAGTGAATCGACCAGGTTCACTAGCCACCTCCCCCAACTCCCTAAGTATCAGTATCCCCTAAAGTCTTGGTAATGACAGTCTCAGACAAGCTGCATGGGAAAAAAAAAAAAAGAGTAGCTGAGCACCCTGAAGAGGCAGAAACCAAAGGAGCTGCCCAGATAAGACTCAGAACTGAGCTCCCTGGAAAGGACACTTTTCAACCTGTGAGCTGACTGCAGGTTGTGTAGTGTTCTCCATGCTTCCTGTTTTCATGAGCTGTCACTCAAGCTGGGGGTGGGCTTTTGGTGATGCAGCTATCTGTGAGCCATTTCTGCTCCAGTAAGTAACCCTAATAAAATTAGCTGGGTGTGGTGGCACGCAGCTCTCTTTGAAGAAATTCACATAGGGAACCCTGACAGGAAATTCTGAGACACTTTCAGGAAAGGGACCATCTGACATTCTGGACTTCTAGTCTTGAATCTTGCTAAGATCATGGGTCCAATTTAAAAACTATTTGCTCAAGGTGAAGAACATAGCTATCTAAAAACACCTGGGATTATTAACAAGTATCAGTACCTTATGCATAGCACAAGCATTTTTCCTTTTTTGAGACAGGGTGTCCTTGTAGCCCCAGCTGGCTGGAACTCAACAGAGATCCACGTCTGTCTGCCTCCCAATGCTGGATCTTAAGGGTTGTCACCAAACCCAGCTTGCAATTACTGATTTTTTTTTTTTTGGTTTTTGATTTGAGACAGGGTTTTCTCCTTAGCCCAGCTGTCTGGAACTCACTCTGTAGACAAGGCTGGCCTTGATTCACACAAGATCTGCCTGCTCTGCTCCCAATCTAGGATAAAAGGCTGCGCTCACAACCTGCCCGGCGATTACTTGTGTTTTAAACTGTCCTTTGGTGAAACACTCAACAGACTTTCTCAGATACTGGTTTTTATTTATTTGTTGCTTGCATTGCTGGAGATGAAGCCCAGAAGAGTCTTGCACACGTTCTCTACCACTGAACTATAATGTATAGTTCCCAAGCATTGATCTTTAGAAAACAAGGTGTGCAGAGTCCTTTAGGCAATGACCACCACTCCCTTGGACAAACATAGTATAAACTGCACTGCCCAGTACATCTATCACATACAGAATACAATAACAATAAAAAAAAAAAGGTATGATACATGTCTAGACTGGCTGCGAAGAGACATTATATAATAAAATTTGTGCTAAAATACTGAACTTTCACCTGTTTCATAATGGATAACTACACAAAAAGTAGGCATTAGCATTGTAATGAAGTCAGGGTGTTGGTAATTCACTGGTATAAAGTATAATATTTTGCCTTCCTACTTAAATAAAGCAAAATTACCCATGCTTGTCTGTGACAGTGTATTAGGTTAGATCCATCATCCAAAGGCTTAATTTCTTTTTAAGGGCTTAATTTCTTTTTTCTAATGGCTATTTAGTAACCTCCTATTTGAGCATGAACTGATACATTAAGGGAAGTAAAAACTCATGAGCCAAATTCTTTTATTTTTTTGGTCTTTTCGAGACAGGGTCTCCTGGCCCAGCTGCATGTTGGAACTCACTCTGTAGACCAGGCAGACCCTTGCTTCACCACAAAGATCCCTCGCTCCTCTGCTCGCAAGTGGGGATAGATAAGGCATGCGCAACGACGCCCGCCAGACAAATTCGATTGGGGACTAGTCTATTTCAGATAAAAAGAAATTATATGCTGGGTTCCCTCCTTATGGCTACATAAAAGGAAACTGTCAGGAATAATTTTTTAAATTATCTTACTTAATGCGGGGGTTCCTGAATACGGTTTAGTGATTTTTAAGCTAAGATTCAATAACCGCTTTATTTTTTAGATCATTTATCTAGTGACAGTATCGAGTCACCATATAAGGGGATGCTTTTACTAACTGAAGGAAGGCAATAGCGGATACGGGAGATAGGAAAGATATAGAGATATGAATCTTGAGTGGCTGACGGGTACAGACGGTTCTACTGTGATACCCAATTATGGCAGTAGGGAGCTAAGCTTGTTTTCAAAACGGGTGTGAGGAGCAGAAATTCGAACTGGATAATGAGGTCGGTTAACGAGAGAGCTGTGCTGAATATTGATTGTGCGTTTCATGAAGTTCGAATAGACTTACAATCCCAGGAGCTCTCCATGTTTTTTAGCGCTCCAAGAAAGTATAGAACAAAACATGTCAACATAATCTGTGGTGGTGTGTTGGAGATGATATTTAAAAAAACAAAACAAAGATGTATTGTCTCCTGAAAGATATATAAGTAGTCGGATCTGTCAAGTGTGTTGTACCAGAGCGGGATCATCTCGCTAGGAGATTGTCGCCGAAATTGTGTTTCTTTTATGACTAACTGCGTGTTCTTGCTACATGTTTCATATCCCAATTTAAAGAAAGGTCATACTGGTTCATAAGAAAGTGTATCTTTGCTAAGCCAACATATAAATGTAACTATTAGGCAGAGAACAAAGTTTCAGTTTTGTTTTTTTTTTATAATTTTTATTTATTTCGTATGTGTACGAATAGTCCTGTGGCTCTGCATGTAGGTTTGTGCACCCTGTCCGGCAACGCGCGGAGCTTTTCAAAGAAGAGGTCTTTCGGTTCCTGGAACTGGAGTTCTCCTGGATTGGAGCTTTCAGACGTCTTCGCCGCCATGTGGTGTGCCGGGGATGAACCCGGGTACTCTGTAAGAGCGGATCAGGCTACTCACCGCTAGACCATCTCTCCAGCCGAACAAAAGTTTTTTTTAAAAAACATACTGAGAGTTTTGTAAATGCAAGTGATTTTGTCATTGTCAATAACTAATGAACATACAAAGAGGAATCTTGATAGACTGCTTCCAAGAAAGATAGTAGACTTGACGACTGTGAATTCAAGTCAGCAATGCAGGTAGGAGGCTAACTTGGGCTCTCTTGTGAGCAGCACTGTAGAAGGATTTTTCAAGGGGGTAAAGCCTGCATAAAAGCAGTTATCTTGGCATGTGCAAACAAGAAGGGGAAAGCTGTATTGAAGGAAGGGGTGAATTAAAGTCCCTAAAATTCAAGTCCCTTCTTTAGGGAGATGGTGGGAGAAACTCTTGCTATGCCTATGTTATTTGAGCATGCGTATAGAAGTAACGCAGCTCTGGTGTTTTGGACTGCATCTCCAAACAAGAAATTTTAATAAATAAAGAAGGAACGGGAAACAGTTTAGAAATGGTTCTTTCACTGTGGAAATACGAGTCTGAATACAGAACTGAAGGATTATTACACAAGTTTGGATCACACCACACACACTTTTCATACTTTCACACACATTACCATCTTAATTAAAAAAAAAGTAAACGGTCAACCGAGTGGAATGCTCTTAAATACTTTGTAAATGTACTAGAACTGGGTCCTAAATTTCAACTGTAACCAGTACACGCTGGGATCAAAAGGTTGATTACAGCAGCAAGACAACTCACCAGATGAGAGAGGCAGCTGCAGGAGAAAAAGGGACAAGCTCCTTGTGCTATGGCCTTTTATACTGCTGCCGCAACGAAGGTAAGCCATTTGGCGGTGGGCCTCGGGTTTGAGGTCGGTCAAATCAAATCCTCTTTTCTCGCATTCTGGTTCCTATCATAAACGTTGGAACACAACGGATTAACCATCACATGGACCCTATAATCACAGAGGTCTTTTCTTTCTTAAATGTGGCACTAGGGATTGGACCTAGAGCTACACAAATGACAGGTAAGCACTATATCACTTAGCTATATATTATTCCCAGCTCCACAGGAGTCAATGAAGGGAGAAAGTAGGGTGAGGGGCAATGAAAAAAATTTTAAGACTATGGCAAGGCGTTCTCCTCAAGAGTCTACAGAAGGATCTCGAGAACCCCAATTTTACTACCCCACTGAATGATTTAAACACTGAAATCATACAATGGGACTGGAGAATGGCGCAGTGGTTAAAGCCACTGCTATTGCAAGGGACCGATTCATTCAGCACCCTGGGGCAAAGAACCGTTTTTAACTCAGTTCCAGGGAACGAATGCCCTCTTTGACCTCCTGGGGCATTGCATGGCATGGGTACACCACCTACATGCAGACAGTACACTCATACAACATAAAATGAATAGATAAAATACTAGTAAAAATAACCTTGTTTTTTACCACTATATAAGTGAGTGTCGTTGTCGTCTAGGAACAATAGACTTTGGATCGTCCAGTGTGTGGAAGCAAGGTTGTTTAAAAATAATAATATGATTATGTATGTGTGTGTCTTTGAAGGTTAGCTCAGGAAACAATGGAGTATTTATTTTTCTCTTCTATTAAAAACAACCTTAAATGCTCACTGAAATTTACAACTCTACCAGTTTATCTAAGACTTTGTTTTGGCAACACAAGATATAAAGAGAGGGCAAGAGATAGAGCTTAGTGGTAGACTGTTTACCTAGCATAGCACAAAGCCTAGGTTATCTCTAGTACTCGTAAAACTGAAACATACGTTGATAAAGCAAGGGAGTGGTTAAAGTTTTGTGTAAAGTAGCTAAAAAAACTACAACATTTCATGACTTAAATAACTCTTTCAAAATGGTTTTAAACATACTGATAAGACACATGAAATTAATAAGTAAAAAGGTGAAAAAATGTGAATGTGTAAAAAAAACAATAAAACACAAACAAAACTAAGCAAGTTGTTTGGCCTGTCTCAGTTCTTACTTGGCAAGTGCAGCTACCCCACGCTTGCCACTGCATTTGTTATCCTTCAAAGACAATGAAACACATCCTTTCGACTTTCCAATATGGACTGAGACTCATGTCCCTCCAAGAAACCTCCAAACTTTCAGTGCCAGATGGGGACATGTATTGTGGAGACTAGTACAGGAGGATAAAGACAGGACGCGGTGCTTAACAGATTCATTCTTCGTGACACAGGAAGAGCAGACACCCACCTAGTGTGGAGCACAAGGGCAGACTGATGAACGCTGGTTTGGGTTGCCAAGGAAGAGCTTAAACAATTCTCAAGGAATACATACAAATACATATAACTCTTCAGCTTCTGGGTTTAGGTCTGTGAATGAATAAATGCCAAAGTTAGCTTGAGGTTACTGTTACTAGGGGAGGGGGCAAAAATCATTGGGAGTCTCAGTCTCAGGGAGGGAGGGAGCGAGAGAACGAGAAAGAAGAGAAGACAAAAAGAGAAGAGAAGAGAAAGAAAGATGGATAAAAAAAGAAATTACCAAATCTTTGGACTAAAGGAGAGAAAGTTGTCATACTCTCGATTCGAGTGTTGGCTGTTGGTTGCCGGAGGGCACATGAATGCAGTCTCTGCTCAAAAAGAAAATAAACGTGAAAAAAACATACTGATAACAAGTTCTGATAAAAGAATGGTCTAGTACTTCCCCAGAGCCAAACAACACACCAACACACCCTCAACAAAAACAACAACAAAAAACAAACACATTCTTTTATGGTCAGTGGGGGATCTCAAATTAAGTTTAATTAGACTGAAATCCCAAGTGCCACTGAGCTACACTCTCCTAAGGGTCAAGGTAATACCTATTTCCCAGTCTTTTTCTATTTTCCTGTCTTGAGTCACACCTACTTTCTTCACAAGCTTCAAAGTCAGGGGCTATCTCTATTTGGCTTTTTCCTATAGGCCTTCAACATATCCTGTTGCTATTTTTCTGTAAGATACTATATTGACGTAGGGCCTATAGGCATTCATCTTAAGACAAAACTTGTGCTCACTTGCAAGCATATATATAATAATTGATATGATCAGAGAAGGATTATGCATGGTCCCTGTGCAGGATGACATGCAAATTTGTGACGCATTCCCAATATTAAAAAAAAAAAGACAATCCTTTCCATCTTGATATATCCTTAACCACATCTGTAAGCTGCTGTTGTTTTAAATACAGGTAATGATTCTCTAAGTGTTAGTCTGACATTCCAGAGCATGTTATTCCTCTTACAAGAAAACTGTCAATATTTAAAATCCCTCTAGGTCAATCATAGTGGTACTTTAGTCCACCCTATTTAGGAGAGTGTGATGGTTAACTCTGAGGGTGAACTTGACTGGACTAGGACAAATAAGAGCAAAAGGGTCTTCTGATTGGACCACCTCAACATGGATGGCCACCCCAAATGTGGGCTTACCTTCTGCCAGCAGGCTAGTTTAAGGACACAGCAGAAGGAGCTGGTCCTTTTTCTCCTGTGGGTTGCCTCTCTCAATTTGGTGAGTTTGTCTTCGCTTGCTGTGATAACTTTCAGACACAAGATATACTGAGACGGCAGATCTCCTGGAAACCATTTGGGCCTTCGGCACTGGATTGGGACTACTAAGACATCAGCCTTGTGGACTGAGCAGCTTCCCTGGATTTTCGTCTTGGCCTTTCCAGTGTGGTGGAGCTACTGTTGGAATCCTTGAAACTCTGTCATGGTGGAGAAATAAATTGTATTAGTCTATATATATATTCATACCTGTTATGCTTCTGTTTCTTTAAGAATTGACTAATACAAGATTTGGTACAGAAGTGGTTCTAGAGAAACAGAATTGAAGGATGAATTTCTTTAGTGGGCTTGGTAGTCTCTGGAGCCAGCTTTCCAACCCAATGGAGCCTAGAGTTATTGAAGGTTTCCTGGTGGCATGAAGAGGCATGATAATCCTTGGTGCAGACTATTTGATGTAATATGAAGATAGATCCATTTGACTCACCTAACTCGTCTTTTGTGAGAAGCAAGGAATTAGTGACTCTATATATAAAGCATTCGAGATACTTCGTGGAAAAATAAGGAAAATATGATGTTGGCTGGTTGCTCCTAGTATCTCGGGATAAAATGATAGAGGAAAATAAGGACTTCAGTGATAAACATGAAGCTCTGGATTCGAAACAACAGTTTACGGTTTCAAAGTGTGGCTCTGGAAGAGAATCTTCTCTCAATCAGCCAAAGAGCTAAAGCAGAAAATCAAGCTGGACGCACTATTACGTTTGGCTGATTCACAGTGCAAATTTAATTCCCAGGCACTAAGAGTGTCAGCAGTTAAGGTGAGAGCACTGGTGGGAAAGGGTGGAACTGAAACTTGGGATGGAGATGGTGAGAGAACCATGATGATGAGAATTTTGAACCCTAGGATTCTGAGGAATTTTCTTTTCTGAGGAATTAATCTCCCACCCTCAGCACAGAGGAATCACACCCTGCAGATCCCTCCTCTCCAACCTTGCCTGAGGAACTATTNAACATGCCTTTGATCTTGGTACTCAGGAGGCAGAAGGAGGGGGGATCTTGGTGAGATTGAGATGAGGCCAGTTGGTCTTATAGGGAACACTTTTCAAAAAAAGAAAAAGTTAGTTAAGAGAGATTTTATTTTTAGTAATCTTTAGTGCTTTATTTATAACCTCGGCTCCATTATGAACTTCACTAATTCTGCTTTCTGTACATATATTTGTAGTCCTGCCGATTAGGGCAACACAGACCTATTTCTCGACTGTTGGCCGATGGGATCATGAGAGTGGGATCTACTGCATCAAAAAATCTTTCAGAAAAGATGGTAGCAGATTGGTTTTCTCCGACAGCTGATGGTAACAATGAAGCATATTTCTAAACTCAAGCTTTATCAACAAGTCTGCGGATAGAACTAGGGTAAAAATAAAAATTTGCATTTATTGTTTATTTATTTAAAAAAACAGCCACCTGTTTGTGTAACGAAAACTGATGGAAATAGACCATCTCCCTTTTTTTGTTTTTCCTTTGAATGTTGTCCCTGTCTGCTTTTGTACTGTAAAATTAGAACTGAGTACTTGTGACACTGTTATTGTTAATATGACTTATTTAAAACTTATGCAGTACTTGTAAAAATACCATGAACTCGATTACACTTAATCCAAAGAGATCCACTACCAAACTGTTGAATCTAATTAGACATTCCTGTAAATTAAGCCTCGTGATATAATCCATCCTCTCATTTTTGTATTTTAATTAGCTTTCGATGTATCCCTTCAATCTGTGATTTAGGAAGGATCGCTTTCATTAGTTTGATGAAACATTGCTACATACTACTGTTTATTCTAAGTTTTTTTTTTCCTTTTTTTTTATTCTAAGTTTTTAATACATTTATTTATGGGTGTGGGTGTGTGCTGCAGTGTACAAAAGAGGTCAGGACAATTCCCAGAGTTGGTTCTCTTTCACTATGTGGGTCCCAAGGATCTCAGGCTGACTGGCAAGTACCTTTTACCCACTGAGCCAATCTTGCCAGAATAGAATGTTAGTATGCTTTGATGCTTTTTTTTTAAAATTTGTATGAAAATGCTGTTTATTTCTGTGATTCTATTTTTAAATTGTCTTCAGTTCCTACAAGAAAAAAGAAAGTACATGGCACACTGTTTAGCAAATCAGTTTAGGGAAGATAAGGAAGATAATTTCCATGGAAGTATTAGCTAATGTATTGTTTATATGGTAGAATAAAAAAGACATCAATGTTACAAGGAGACCCCATCTCAAAAAGAAAAAAAGTAGTCAATGAAAAATTAAATAATGTTTTTCTTCTTTAGGTCCGTATCTTGCTTCCCAGCCATTGGACAGCTCTCTCCTTTCCCAGCCAAATTTAGTTGCTCCTACAAATCAGTCTTTCAGTACTCCACCTCAGATGACGAATACTGGAAATGCTAATACTCCATCCACCACCTTAGTGTCTGCAGCAAGTAGCGCCATGACAGTGACTTCAGGTGTTGCCATATCTACTTCAGTTGCCACAGCTAATTCAACTTTGACCACAACTTCATCTTCATCATCTTCCAGTTTGAGTAGTGGAGTTTCCTCAAATAAACTATCTTCATTTCCACCCTTTGGCAGTACGAACACTAGTGGTACAGGATCCATGACTGCACCAGCAAGTACACTTCAGAGTGGCCAGGTAGGAGGAGTGCAACAGTCATCAGGTCTGCAGACAGCTGGAATATCAGGGGAATCGGCTTCACTTCCTGCTCAGCCACATCCTGATGTATCTGAAAGGTACCTTTAAAATATCTATACTGGGGGGCTGGAGAGATAGCCTAGCGGTTAAGAGCACTACTCTCTTGAAGGGACCCGGGATTGTTCGATCCCAGCACCCACAATGGCGGCTAAGAACCATTCTGTAACTCCAGTTTTCCAGGGATCCGACACACTCTTCTGACCTCCGAGGCATTGCACGACAACGGAAAATGCACCAACATACAGGCAGACAGTACATTCATACACATACAAAAATAAATAAAATTAAAAAAAAATCACGTAGGAAAGAATGAATCTTATTCACTACTATACTTATGAAGTATGAAAGTTTTTCTAGACCATTCTGGACTGTCTCTGTTTCTAGCCAACTTCATGAGTTACGCAGCTACTCTTAAGTACTAAGCTAATTAAGAAGTCTGTTCTGGGCTGGAGAGATGCGCCTAGCGGTTAAGAGCGCCCGACCGCTCTTGCAGAGGACCCGGGTTCGATCCCCAGCACCACAATGGCGGCCAGAGACCGTCTGAAACTCCATTCCAGGAGAACTCCAGTTCCAGGGGAATCCGAGACCCTCTCTCACCTTCCCAAACAATTGCAGACACGGGTGCCAAACTGCAATGCAGACAGTACATTGATATACATACACACAAATAAATAGACAATGAAAAAAAATAAAAATAAAAAAAAAAAGAAGTCTGGTTATTGAGGCTGGAGAGTTGGCCCAGCAGAAGAGCACGAGTGCCTCTTTGAGAAAACCGAGTTTCAGTTCCCACAGCCCACATGGTGGCTAAGAACCCACTGTAAGCCAGGCGTAGTGGTGCAAGCCTTTAATCCTAGCGACTAGGCAGAGGCAGTTGGATGTCTGTGAGTTAAGGCCAACCTGGTCTACAAGAGTGAGGGTCCAGGCCCAGGTGGGGCTATAGGAGACCCCTGTCGTTAAAAAAAAAAAAAAAAAAAAAAAGTTCCATTCCTTTTCTTCTTTAAAATGCAAAGCTTCTTGTTTCAAGGAACTTGTATGCTATGAAATAGTATGTACAGAGCTATGGTTTTTCTCTGGAGGGAAAGAGTATCCTGAATTTTTAGAGAGTTTTTCTCAGACCTTTCATCAGTAATGGGGAGAGATGGAAGAACCTATTTTGGTGCTACCCCAGGCAAATACTATAAAGTGTGTCTTATTTCTACCTCAATTTTTAGTACAATGGATCGAGATAAAGTGGGAATTCCCACAGATGGAGATTCACATGCAATTACCTACCCACCTGCAATTGTTGTCTATATAATTGATCCTTTTACATACGAAAATAAAGATGAGAGCACTAGCTCTTCTAATGTGTGGACTTTGGGGCTACTTCGATGCTTCCTGGAAATGGTCCAGACTCTTCCTCCTCATGTCAAGAATACTGTTTCTGTACAGGTAAGAAGTTGTTTCAGGTCTCAAAAGTTGTTTCAGAAGTCCTTGAGAAGAACCTTCCTAGATTCCAAATAGGTATATTAGGTGGGGGGGGAGGTGTCTTTTTGAGACAGGGGCTCCCTTTTTTTTGTCCCAGCTGGTCTGGAGCCTCACTATGTAGACCCTGTCTCAAAAAGAACCCCACCCAAAAAAATTGAACATGAGCCTCGTGTGGTGATTGATGCATGCCTTTGGTCCCAGCACTCAGGAGGCAGAGGTAAGCAGAGGTCTGTGAGTTCAAGGATAGCTGTGGCTACAGGGAAACCCTGTCCCAAAAACACCAAAAATAAATAAAAATAAAAAATTAAATTACAATAAGTGTATTGTTTTCTCGTGTTGTTTTGTAAGGCATGCGTGTGTGTGTGTGTGTGTGTGTGTGTGTGTGTGTGTGTGTGCTTTCTCCTCTCATCTTTTTGGAGACAGGGTCGCCCATTAGTCCTAGCTGGCCTGGAGTTAACTATGCAGACCAGGCTGGCGTTGAACAACTCAAGAGATCTGGCCGGCCCTCTGCCTCTCAAGTGCTGTGATTAAGTGTGTGCCACCATGCTGCCTAAGACGGTTTTTAGCTGCCTTGTGGGTGCTGGGATGGAACCCTGTGTCCCTCTGCGAGAGCAGTCTGTGCTCCTAACTACTGAGCCATCTCTCCAGCCCCTTAAGGGGCATTTTTAAAAATGCAGAAGCAGGATCAGGCATGGTGGCACACAACCTTTAATTCCCACCCCTCTCGGCTCTAGACATGGGACTGAAAGTTAAGGAATATTTTTTTATTTCTTCAATGTATTGTTATAATATAACCCATAATTAATATAATTGCTATATATAGAAATTCTTTTTTCTTTTTTTTTGTACTTTTTGAGGACAGGGTCTCCCTGTGGCCCGAGCTGTCTGGAAAAATCACTCTGTAGACCAGCCTGGTGGCCTTGAACTCACCAAGATCACACCTGCCTCTGCCTTTCCCAAATGCTAGGATTAAAGGCGTGCGCCACCACAACTGGCTGGAAATTATTCATTTTTATGAGTATGTGTGTTTTGCTTACCTGGTGTAAGAGCACCACCTGCATGTAGAGGTACAGAGGCCAGAAGAGGGTAAGTTACTGACAGCTGTTAGCCACTATGTGGGTGCTGGGAACCAAACAGCAGCCAGTGCTGTTAACTACTGAACTGTCTCTTCGGTCCCCATGTATATTGACTTGTGTGTGTCTATGTGTCTGTGTGTGTGTGTTTTTAGAACCGGGTCCTACCCTGTAGCCCCAGCTGGCCTGGGAACTTGCTCCTTAGCCCAGGCTGTTCTTGAATTCATAGAGATCTGCCTGCTCCTGGCCTCCCGAGTGCTGGGCTTAAAGGCTGTGCCACCACACCCGCTCAATGAGACCTTTTATTATTAATTTTTATGTTTTACATTTTTTTTTTTTATATTTTTTCGTGTTGTGTATCAATGTAACTGTCTGCATGCATGGTCTTGTGCACCCTGTGTGCAAGTGCATGGAGGTCGAGAGGTTGTCTCGAGATTCCCCTGGAACTGGAGTTTCTTGGAATTGGAGTTTCAGATCGCCACTTGTTCGTGGCTCGCCATGTGGATGCTGGGGATCGACACTGGGGTCCCTCTGTAAGAGCGTGGTGCTCTTAACTGCTAGGCCTCTCTCTCCAGCCCCTCAAATGGACTTCTTTCAAGGTTCTCTAGGGTTGTCACTTTATTTCAGGGCCAATTCGTAAAATTGCCCGTACATATTAAAAACTCTGTAATAGACAAGAACGTCGAAGGGGAGGGGTGGGCGGTGGGGCAAGTGAGGGTGCCAAGGGAGAAGCAGGTGTAAAGGCGATTAAGACTGACTGAAAAATTATGTATGAAACACACAAAAAATTTCAATTAAAAAATTTTTTTTTTTTTTTTCTGTGAGTTCAAGGCCCCCTGGTCTACAAAGTGAGCTCGAGGCCAGCTGTGAGACTAAAGGGAGACCCTGTCCTCAAAAAAGACAAAAGAATATTTGTTTTCTAGTTAGGTTTTAGAGTTTAGCCCTGCTGTTTCTTTGGAAGTGTAACATTTGTAATACTTAACTATACCTTTTAGATTGTTCCTTGTCAGTACCTGTTACAACCTGTGAAACATGAAGATAGACAAATCTATACCCAACATTTAAAATCTCTGGCTTTTTCGGCCTTTACTCAGTGTCAGAGACCACTTCCAACATCAACCAATGTAAAAACACTGACTGGGTTTGGTCCAGGCTTAGCTTGGTAAACTCCTCTTAAAGTCACTGAGTAAGTATTAATAAGTTCCATGAAATAAATTATTAGATGACATCCATTTTAATAAAGATTTTTATTCAAAACTAAATTTTTTCTTTTGTTCTCATTTTCCAGTTACAATTTAGTAGATCATATTTCTAAGATTGCATAGCACTATAGTACCTTCACTTTTTATTTTACAGAGACCGGAGTATATTCGACTTTATACACCCCCTTTTATTCTGGCCCCAGTGAAGGACAAACAGACAGAGCTAGGAGAGACCTTTGGAGAAGCTGGACAGAAATACAATGTTCTTTTTGTGGGCTACCGTTTATCACATGATCAAAGGTGGATTCTTGCATCTTGCACAGATTTGTATGGAGAACTTTTAGAAACATGTATCATTAACATCAATGTTCCAAATAGGTAAATTTCCCTAAGTGTATGTTTATCACAGTTTAAAAATGTTGTACTCACATGCACAAACCCATGTACTATGTTTCATACTTGGTAACTAGATAAACATATAAAGTTCATATACATTAAGATACTAAGTGTACCAGGTGTGGTAGTGCTGCAGCACTTGGGCAGGTGATCTCTGTGAGTTTCCAGGCCAAGTGGGGCTAAAAGGAAACCCCTTCCCAAAAAAAAAAAAAAAAAAAAAAAAAAAAAAAAAAAAAAAAAAAAAAAAAAAAAAATTTTACTTATTTTTGTTTTTGATAGTAGTTTAGTGTTATCATTAGATAATTAAAAGGAATTTTGGCCAGTGGTGGGGGTGCATAATCTTTAATCCCAGCACTTGAGAGCAAAGGCAGGTGATCTGATTTTAGGCCAGCCTGGTCCACACAACAGTGCATTCAACCGCAGTCCCAAAAGGGTATATGATGCGATCTTGTTCATTTAAAAACAACCTGCGGGGCTGGAGGATCGGCCTAGCGATTAAGACACTGACAGCTCTTGCAGAGGACACACTGGATCAAATCCCAGCACCCACATGGTGGCTGAAAACCGTTCGTTAACTCCAGTTCCAGAGGAATCCACACCCTCTCTGACCAACATGGGCATTGCACAACATGGTGCAACAGACCCTACTCCAGAAGTAAAACATTCATGCACATAAGAATAAATAAAATAAAAATCCTGTGATGCCAATACATAAATTGGATTAAGGTCCCTAACATTTATGTCATAAAGCTTGAGGCAATGATTTTAGATGGAGAAAAATTTAAACTTTAATTAGAACCCTCCGACTCTTTAAGCCAACTACAGAAAACAAACTTGGGGAGAGAGCCTAATGGGTTAAGAGCAACCGACTGCGCTTGCAGAGGACCCAGGTTTCGAATCCCTACACCCACATGGCGGCTGAGAACCATCTCTAACTGCAATGCCAGGAGAACTCCAGTTTCCATGGGAATTGAGACCCTCTTCTACGCCTCGGCGTGCATTGCACGACACGGGTGCACACACCGGCATGCGAAATTAACATTCATACACATAAAAATAAATGAATGAATGAATATTTTTTTTAAAAAAAGCCAACCTACCAAAGCTACTGTAGAAACATTACTCTTCTCATGACTGATACAGCCCATAATTAATTGAATTAACTAATTTTTTAAATTGTTGACTGAAAATCTTACCACTTAAATGTTATGTTTTTGAAAATGATGGCTTTCTTTTAGAATTCTTCAGTAATTGGATACTGTGGCCAGTTAAGAAGGATGTAACTAGTAGGTTCTTAACAGATGAGCCTCATATTGTGTGTGTGTTTTTGATTTTTAGTTTTTATTTTTTATGTGTTTGATGTGTTGCTTGCATGTGTGTAAGTGTACTTTGTGTGATGCAATGCCCAAATCCAAGGTCAGATCCCTTGGATGAGGTATTTTTTAGGTTTTTAAGTTTTTTGTTTTAAATTAATTTGGTGATGGTGAGTTGATCCAGATCCTTGTACCAGTTTAGTATGTCCACCAAGCCATAGGTTTAAATGAATTTGATTTCATCCTTATGTTTTTTGTTATCTAGTTGTTTTGTTTGTTTGGTCTTTTTGAGACAGGGTCTCCTATAGCCCCATCTTACTTCAGCATCTAGTAATTCCCCATCGGGAACTTGATTTGTAGACTTGTTGGCTTGACATCACAGAGATCTGCCTGCCTCTGCCTCCTGAGTGCTGGGATCAGAGGCCTACACCACCACTCCTGGCCCTTTTATGTTCTTTATTAATACAGGTTCTATTCCTTTACATTGAAAAACTAGCTATGTGGAGAAATATCTGATTGTTGGATCTTAGTTATATAGGAAAGCACAGTATAGAAACATTAATTTTGCCAGGCGTGGTGGCGCAAACCTTCAATCCTACACGCGGGAGGTAGAGGCAGGCATCTTTGTGAGTTCAAAGCCAGCCGGTCTACAGAGTAAGTTTCAAGGAGAGGCTGGGGCTGACAGGGAGACCATCTCGAAAAGACAAAAAAAAAAAAAACAGTAAGAATTTTTCTGAGCCGGCGTGGGGGCGCACGCCTTTAATCCTAGCACTCAGGGAGGCAGAGGCAGGCGGATCTCTGTGAGTTCAAGGGCAACCTGGTCCACATAGCAAATTGAGTTCTAGGACCGCTGGGGCAATAGGGAGACCCGTCTTGAAAGACCAAAAAGAAAAAGGAAGGAAAAGGAAAGGAAAAAGGAAGGGGAAGGGGGGAAGGAAAGGGAAGGGGAGGGAGAGAGAGAAAGAAATGAAGGGAAAAGGGAAAAAGGGAAAGGGAAGGGGAAGGGGAAGGGACATTAATTTTCTTAAGCCAGGTTTGGTGGTGCATGACTTTAATCCCAACCTACATAGTGAGTTTCAAGCCAGCTTAGGCTACAGGGAGACACTGTTTGAAACAAACAACAAAACAAAACATAAACTTGAAGCTGAACATGATGCCATACACCTATAATTTCTGCCACTCGGGAAGCTGCAGTAGAAGGATCACTTGAATTTACAAGTTCAATATCAGCTTAGGCAACTTAAAGAGATCCTAGGTTGAACCTAGAAACGTACATGCAAAAAGATGTATACGTTAAGGTTTGTTTTGTAGAGATTTCCAGGCAAAAAAAAAATAAAATTAAAGACCAGAAATGTGGGAGTGTATTTCAAGAATGAGCCTTGGTACTAATCAATAAAATAGACTTGAAAGTGAGGAAGCAATTTTTCACAAACTTTAACCCTTTTATTAAAAGTCATGTGAACTTTAGATATGTTTATGACCATTTAATAGGGCTCATTGGAAAAAGGGTTCTGCTAGAAGAATTGGTCTACAGAAATTTTGGAAGTGGTGCTTAGGGCTGCTACAAATGAGTTCACTACCATGGAGAGCTGTAATCGGTCGCCTAGGAAGAATTGGACATGGAGAATTGAAAGGTAAATTATGCTTTTATTATTTAAAGTTGTTTTATTTTATATATATATTTAAAAAAAAAGAATTTTCTGCAAATTTCACACGTGGTAAAGTTACAGTAAAACATATTGTTTTTTCCACTAAAAGTGGATCACATTTTTTTTTTTTTGTGGTTTTGGTGAGACAGGGTCTCCCTTTAGTCCCAGCTGGCCCTGGGAAGCTCACTCTGTAGACCAAGCGGGGGCCCGTGAACGCAGAGATCTTGCCTGCCTCTGCCTCCCAAGTGCTAGGAATTAAAGGCGTGCACCACCACATCCTGCTACTTTTTTTTATAATAAGGAACCAACGTGTATAGTTAATGGCTGTGGCTGTTTTTTATCTTCTTCTGTTTTAATTATCACTCCTCTGTTTTAGTAAATAACTCATGTCATATTTCACTGAAGTTAAGGAATAGGAATGCCCAAGCAGCCAGAATCGTAAGAGGTCTGAACGTGTGGATGAAGAATACACTTTTTTTTTGTCCTTTTTTCAAGACAGGTCTCCCTAAAGCCCCAGCACGCCTGGAACTCGCTCCAGTAAGATCAGGCTGGCCTTAAACTCCAGAGATCCACCTGCCTCATGCCATCTGATGGCTAGGATTTAAAGGTGTGTACCACCACAACTGCCCTAAAGATGGGTTCTTAGCTGCTATGTCGTTGCTGGGAATCAAAACCCGGTCCCTCTGTAAGAGCAGTTCCGTTGCTCTTTAACTGCTGAGCCATCTCCTAGCCCCAGAATATACAAATTTATTAACAGTTTTGGATAGTATCCTACAAACCTGCATCCGAACCATAAATACATTACTCTCAGAAATACATGTCTCTTATAGTTTTAACATGGGTTCGAACTTTCTAATTGCCATTACTTTTTAGTGTTCCTTTTTTTTTTTTTTTTTTTTTTTTACTGTTGATACCCACAGATTGGAGTTGTTTGCTGAGTCGTCGAAACTTGCAGTCTCTGAGTAAAAGGCTCAAAGATATGTGCAGGATGTGTGGTATATCTGCTGCACACTCTCCGAGCATTCTCAGTACTTGTTTAGTTGCAATGGAACCCCAAGGTTCTTTATTATTATGCCAGGTAGGTTAGTTATCTTTAGCGTATGTTAGATTTAATTCATCCTGCACTTAAGTTTTTAAGTGTTATATAAGATTCTTTGTTTACTAAAAAAGGAAAAAATTATTGTTCCCTTCAGATTCTGTGTCAACTGGTTCTGTATTTGGAAGAAGCACCACTCTAAATGTGCAGACGTCTCAGCTAAACACCCCACAAGATATATCATGCACCCATATACTTGTGTTCCCTACATCTGCTTCTATTCAAGTAGCTTCAGCTACTTACACCACTGAGAATTTGGATCTAGCTTTTAATCCCAACAATGGTAGGTAAATTCTCCAACAGTTTGTGTTTTAGTTGATGCGTTTTGTTTTGTTTGTGAAAAAGGGTCTTGGCTGTGTCTGCCCCTGGTCGTGCTTGTAAACCCAAGTTGCCTTGAATTCTCCAGCAATCCTCCTGCTTCAGTGGTCCCAAATGCTGAGTTTACAGGTACTTACCACTAGGCCTGACGTAGTTTTTTGTTTTTGTATTTTTTTTTTTTTTGTCTTTTTGAGACGGGTCTTCCTTTTAGTCACCCAGCTAACCTGGCTATTGCTCTGTAGACCAGGGTTGCCCTTGAACTCACAAGAGATTTACCGCCTCTGACTCCCTAGTGGGGTTAAAGGCATCCGCCACCACACCAGCAGTTTTGTGTTTTTGAGACAGGGGCCGTGCTGTATTGCCCTGGTTGGTATAGAAGACCTTTGCTCAAGGAGAGTCCTACTGCTTCGCTCTCTGTATTAGTCAGGGTTCTCTAAAGAAACAGAAGCAACAGGATGAATATATAGCTATATACAATTTATTGATTTTTCTCACGTGACAGAGTTCTAAGATTCCAACAGTAGCTGCACCACACTGGAAAGGCCAAGATGAGAATCCAGGGAACTGCTCAGGCCACAAGGCTGGATGTCCTTAGTAGTCCCAATCCTGTGCTGAAGGCCCAATGGGTTCCAGGAGATCTGGCCCAGTCTAAGTACACGCTGGGATCCGAAGGTTGATCACAGCAGCAAAACTGCCAGATGAGAGAGGCAAAGCCGCAAGAATAAAAATAGACCAGCCTCCGTCTGCGTGTGGCCTTTAAATATGTGGCCCTGCTGGCAGAAGGTAATGCCCACTCTTGGGGTGGGCCATCAGGGTTGAGATTGTCCAATCCGAAGAACCGTTTGCTCTTATGTGGTTCCTAGTCCAGTCAGTTGACACCCAGTATTAACCACTCACAAGTCCCCCTTGTGTCAACGGTGACGCCACATAAATAGCCCTCTCCTTATGTTTGATGCTTAAAGTTCATGGCAAAACGATGGCAGGGTCAAATATTCCACCTAACATGTTATAAGATGTCTCATGTAGCAATAGCAAACTTATATCTTAAGTAGGTGGTAAGTCCTTTGATAAGAACTAGTCCTTCAGTATCTAATAACCTAATATATACAACAACTAACACTTATCTCATTGACATTCAAAGGGAGAACACAGTATCCACTTAATATACATATATTAGTATATATGTGTGTGTGGTGTGTGTGTGTGTGTGGTATATATCATATATATAATGAACAAGCACATTCTTAACCAAATAGGACAAAAGTTAATATCTATTATAATCCACGTTTCTGCAACTGGTCCCGTGGCCTCAGCTGATATTTATGACTACCTTCTTCTATGACCCATTCTGTATTTCCTCCACCATCAGCAAGCACCTCTGCAGGTCTTGGCTCTTTCCCTGGAGGAGTGACCCATACTTCATCCTTGAAGGGTCTGGGCCATTTAGTGTCCATGTCTGGTTTGGGTTGTTGGAGTTTTTCCCATTGACCTTAACATAGGACATGGTAGCACCAAAGGCGCCCTACAGCATCTCGTGCCTTCCAGACGTAATCTTCCTTGCCCACCATGTGGAGAAAAAGTCCATTTCCCCCTGGTAGTCTGGATCAATCACTCCTCCTACTATGTTATTCCTTCCTTAGCCTGTTGTCTTAAAGGCAGTAGAAGCCCGAAGTGGCCAGGGGGAAGTTTTAGGCTTCCAGTTCAATGGAACATTTTGCTGTATCTCCTGCAAAAAGCACTCCTCCCATTGGAGCCAAAACATCTAGACCAGCAGAACACAAGTTCATGGGTACAGGAAGCAAAATTCCTACTGGGTCACTAGGAGGTGATAGTGAGTGGAATCATTCCCACTTTCACCCCTTGGTTCCTGGACCCAGGAATTCTGGCTATAGGAGAAACAGTACCATATAGTGGATGCTGATTCAAAGCATATACTGCTTGCTGGAGAACCTTGTCCCAAGCCCTCCGGGTAATTGCTACCTAATTGGTGCTGTAACTGTGTCTTTCAAGAGGCCATTCCATCGTTCTAAAAGCCAGCTGCTTCTGGGTGGTGGGAACATGGTAAGACCAGTGGGATACCATGACCAGGGCCCACAGTCACACTTCTTTGGCTGTGAAGTGATTCTTCCTGGTCAGAAGAATGCTGTGAGGAATACCATGACGTTGGATAAGGCATTCTGTAAGTCCCTGGATGGTAGTTTTGGCAGAAAATTACGTGCAGGAAAGGCAATATCATAACCAGAATAAGTATCTATTCCTGTAAGGACAAAAATGCTGTCCCCTCCATGATGGAGTGTCCAATGTAGTCAACCTGCCACCAGGTTGCTGGTCTGGTCACCCTGGGGAATAGCACCATTCGGGGGCTCAATGTTGGTCTCTGTTGTTGGCAATCTGGCACTCGGCAGCAGCTGTACCAGATCAGCCTTGTGAGTGGAAGTCCATGCTGTCGAGCCCATGCATAAACCTCCATCTCTGCCACCATGACCACTTTGTTCATGGGCCCATTGAGCACCAACAGGAATAGCTGTGGAAAAGAGGCTGACTATCCACAGAATGATATCAGATCTACTGATTATTAAACTCACCCTCTCATGCGCATATGCTTTACCACCAAGTCTAGACTAGCTGCTACTCCTGTTCACTGGTCCAATCAGCATAACATCATCATATAGTGGACCAGTGTGATATTTTGTGGAAGAGTAGGCGATCAAGATCCCTTCTAACAAGTTATGGCACAAGCTGGAAAGTTAACATACCCCTGAGGTAAGAAGTAAAGGTATATGTTGGCCTTCCAGCTGAAAGCAAATTGCTTCTGGTGGTCCTTATGAACCGGAATTGAGAAAAAAGCATTGGCCAGACACAATAGCTGCATACCAGTACCAGGAGACAATTTAACTGCTCAAGTAAGGACACCATCTGGTACAGGGCTGCAATTGGTGTCACTACTTGGTTGAGTTTTCATAGTCAACTGTCATCTCCATGATCCATCTGTCTTTTGCACAGCCAAATGGGAGAGTTAAATGGAGATGTGGTAGGAATCACCACCCCTGCATCTTCAAATCCTTGATGGTGGCCTAACTCGCAATCCTCCAGGGATAAGATACTGTTTTTTGGTTCACACCAATGTTTCCATTGGCCTTTCCAACCACAATAGCCCTCACTCCACAGGTCAGGGAACCATGTGGGGATTCTGCCAATTTCTAATTATATCTATCCCAATTATACATTCTGGACTGGGAAATAACCACAGGATGAGTTCTGGGACCCAGGGGCCAACCGTGAGTCGACTTCAGCCGAAACCCATTTATCACCTGACCTCCAAGGCCCCTACTTTAAACCGGAGGGCCACAAGGCTTTTTAGGGTCTCCTGGGATCAGTGTCAACTCAGAACCAGTATCCAATAGGCCTACAGTCTGATTATTTCCTTTTCCCCAGTGTACACTTACCCTAGTAAAAGGATCAGGTCCCTCTGGGGAAGGACAGGAGGAAGGCAAACAGCCTAACTCTTTGGTATTGTGACAAGTCTCTTCCTCATGGAACCTGGCCACCCCTTCATTAAGGGGTTCTGGGTCTGTGAACTGTCTCAAGTCTGGAAACTGGTTAACTGGGCGGGATTCGCTACTCTAAAATCAAATGTTGACTCCTGTATCATGTCTAGAGCTTTTCTGCTTATACAGATCAAATAAAACTTAGTAGGTTTCTTATATATTTGGTTCCTGGGAACACCATGATTAATTAGCCAGTTCCAAAGATCTTTTCGGGTCATGCCATTATAGGCATTGTTTTGCCTTTGCCACCCATTATGATAATTACGGTAACTAGCTCATCTGCCTTCGGCGATTCAGTGCTGCCACTGACGCCTACCCTGAGTCCTGTTAAACCTATTACGTGTACATCTATTTATGTTAATGGGCACAATTCTCTATGTAATTTTTTTTTTTTTTTTTTTTTTTTTTTTTTTTTTTTTTTTTTTTTTTTTTTTTTTTTTTTTTTTTTTTTTTTTTTTTTTTTTGTTTTTTTTTTTGGGTTTGTAAGTTTTTTTTTCTAATTTTTAATTCTATGTTAGAGGTTTAATTGTTAAATCTAATAATAATTTTAAGGGATTTTTTGTTTAATGGGTCATGAGGAATTTTTTTTATAATTATTAATTGAAAATGGTTTGTTTTAAAATTTTTTTTATATAATAATTTTTGTGGTTCTTAATTAATGTTTTGTTGAAATTGTATTTTTTGGTTGGTTTTTAATTTTGTAAATTAATAATAATTTAAATTTAAATTTTTTTTTTTTTTTTTTTTTTTTTTTTTTTTTTTTTTTTTTTTTTTTTTTTTTTTTTTTGTCAACTTGACACAACCTATATTGTTATATTTAATAAAACTTTTTCTTTACTTTCTCTCACCACTTGTCTTTTTTAAGTTGTTCTATTTTTTTTCACGCTAACATCATGTTTTTGATTTTTTTGATTAATTTAAAAATTAGTTATAATTTTGATCTAATTCCTGTTTAATTGTTTTTTCATTTTTAATTTAGTTTCCTTTTTCCTTTCACATTCAGAATGGCAATTTGTCCATTGTTTTTTTTCACTTTTTACTCCTCATATCTTCACTCACTTCCCTGTTTCATGTTTTTCACTCTCCTACTTTATTTTTGTTTTTCCTTTTACCTTTGTTTACGTTTATTTCCTTTGTTCTTCCTATCTCCTTTTCTACATCCGTGTTTTTTGCACTTTTTCCTTTTTTTGCTTTTTCATATTTAGTTTTACCTCTACTCTTTGTTTTTCACTCTACCTTCTCTCTTCTCACCTCACAACCTATACCTCGCACTGGCCTAATTTATCGTTACTGGTGTTGGTCCTGATTTTTTTGGTTTTAACACATCCCCAGTTTTCCTTTTTCTTATATTTTATTAATTGTTGTCCTGACTCTTACCTCCGTTTTCCTGTCATCCCTTTTAGTTTCCGGCTCCTTTTTTTTCCTTTTTTTTCTATTACCAGTTTCATTTCATTTCCTGTCCTTTTTTTTGATTCATTCCTCCGGTTTAATTTTTCCCATCTCCACTTATATTTTCCGTTTTTTGTTTTTGGTTTTTCCTTTTTCTTTGAGCCGTTCCCTTTTTACTTTTTTTTTCTCCTTTTCCTTTTTTTTATGTTAATCCTTACCGCTTTTCGGTGCCTCCTTTTTTGTTTTGATTCTCTATCTTCCTCCTCCCTTTCATTGTTTATGTGCTGGGTCCCGTTTTTGTTTTTTCCATTCTACTGTCCTCCTCCTCCCGTTTTTTTGTTTTTTGAAATCCTATTTTGCTTTCCATTCCTTTGTTTTTTCTTTGATGTCCTACACTTGTCCTCCTTGTTCCCTCGTAGTCTTTGTCCTTATAGTGGTCCGGATGTTCTCCTTTTTTTGCTCCTTCACTTTCTGTTTTTCCGATTTTTGGTTCTTGTTTGCTTCCTTCCTTTTGACACATGGTCGTTTTTTATTTTTTCTCGCCTACCCATTTGTTTTCTCCTTTTTTCCAATTTTCGGTTCTTTATTTTTTTGTTTTTCCGATTCCCTCTCCTTTCCCTTTTTTTTCCTGTTTTTTTTTTTTCTACCTTTTTTTTTTTTTTTTTTTTTTTTTTTTTTTTTTTTTTTTTTTTTTTTTTTTTTTTTTTTTTTTTTTTTTTTTTTTTGTGGCCTTTTTTTTTTTTTACGTGTTTTTTTTTTTTTTTTTTTTTTTTTTTTTTTTTTTTTTTTTTTTTTTTTTTTTTTTTGTTTTGTTTTTTTTTGGGTTTACTTTGTCTTCTTTTTTTCCTTGATAGTGTTTGGTTTCCCATTGTTCTTTTTCCCTATTTATTTTTGTTCCATTCCTTTTTGCTTTCCTTTTTTCTTTTCTCTTCTCCCGTTGTTGTAGTGGTTTTCCTCTCCTTTTTTTCCTCCGTTTTCTGTTCATCCTCCGTTTGTTTTCTGGCCACTTTTTTGTTATCCTAGGCCGTACTATTTTTTTGTATGTTTATATGCCTTCTATATTTTCATTTCTTCCTCCTTTACCCCTTCCTTTGGTTCTGTTTCATCTTTCTCCGTTTTTTTTGTTTTTTTTTTTTGCCCATTTCATTCTCCGGGTACACTCCCTTACCTTTACCCTAAAGTTCTCCACTTCAATTTTCGTACTCCTTATCTTGTTTTTTGATACTCGCCCTTTTTTTTCACATTCCCGTTTTGTGTCGGTATTTTTATTTTTCCTTCCTTTTTTCATTTGTTCTCCTCCCTTCCTCTCCTCTCTCTCTCTCTTTATATTTGTTCCTCCTTTTTGTTTTTCCTACGCCTTTCCTGTGTGGCCTTCCTTTTGTGTTTAGTATTTTTTCGGTGTATTTTGCGTTCCTTATATTTTCTTTCCATACTCCCTGTTTCCTGTTCCTATTTTGTTTTTTCAGTGGTACCAACCCTTGTTTTTTTCCCGCCCTTTGTAATCCTCCTAGTGTGCCTTGTTCCTTATCCTTTGTCACTGTCTCCTTTTTTTAACCTATCCTTTGGTTGTCACTTCCTTTTGGCCTTTGTTGTTTTGTTCTCTGGTTTAGTTTTTTATTTTATTTTTTCCTGTCCTTGTTTATGTGGTTTGTATAAATTATTCTCCTTTTTCTTTTTTCCTTGTTCCTTATTTGCCTTTTTACTTTATTAGATTTCCGGTTTTACTTTTTTGGGCTCCTTTCCTTTTTTGTTCCTTTCCCTTTTATTTATCCTATTGTTCCCCTCCCTTCTCTCTCCCTTTTTCACTGTGTTATTCTCCCGTATTCGTCTCATGTCCTTTTGTGTTATCCTTTTCTCTCCTCCTCCATTTCCGTCCGTTTTTTTGATTTTCTCATCCTTTTGTCCTCCCCTTGTTTTTTTCCTCCTTTGAACAGTCGACTTTCCGGTGCACTAATCCCTTCCATTTTTATTTCTCCATTTTTACCTAGTTTTTTCCTTTCCTTGTTTCTGTGCCTGGTTCTTCTCCTTTCCTTTTTCCTTATTTTTCCCCTGTACATTTTTCCAATTCAGTTTTTTTTTTCTACCCTTCCCTCCTCCCCTCTCTCTCCTTTCCTGATTCTTTTTTTTTAACCTCCTTGTTTGTTTGAGTTTCCTTTCTTTTCCTTGGCATTTTCTCCTTCACTATATTGATCCTGTCCTCCTGTACCTGATATTCCCTAGTTTTTTCCTGTGTTCTTTGTTCATTCCATACTCTGTTTTTATCACTCTCCAATTTTTTCCCTTTCTTTTTCCCTTTTCCCATTTTTTTTTTTTTTTTTTTTTTTTTTTTTTTTTTTTTTTTTTTTTTTTTTTTTTTTTTTTTTTCTTTTTGTTTCTTTTTCTTCCTTTTGTCACTTATTTCTTCCCTCTCCTTTTTTCCTCCTTTTTTTTTTTTTTTTTTTTTTTTTTTTTTTTTTTTTTTCTCTCCTTTCCCTTTCTCTCCTTTTTCCTTTTTTTTTTTTTTTTTTTTTTTTTTTTTTTTTTTTTTTTTTTTTTTTTTTTTTTTTGACATGGTTTCCCTTTTTTCCCACCTTTTTTTTTTTTAATTTGGGGATGTTCCAGCCTTTATTGTTTTTTTTTTTCTCTCTCTCTACTCCCTTTTCCCCACCTTTTCTCTCCTTTTGATATCCTGGTCTTTGCCTCTCTCCCCTATCATTACGGCTCTCCTCTCCTATTTGTTCCCTTTTTTTGATTCCTCCAAAATTTTATCACCCCTCCCTTTCCATTTCCTTTTTGTGTCCTTATTGGCTTGCTGCTCTTTTTCTCCTTCCCTTAAGCCTTTCTCCCCCTTTCCTGTCCTATACCGCCCCGTCCTTCCTATGCCAGTCCTCCTTTTTATGTTTCCTATTTTCTTTCCTGTTTTGTTTTTTTTTGTATCCCATTGTATTCTATTCCTTATATTTTCTCCCCTCACGTTGTCCCTGTCCTGTCCTCCTTTTGAGTTCACTCCTTGCACTTCTATCCTCTTCAATTTTCCCCTTTCGTCTCTCCCCTTTTTCCTACAGTATCATTATTTTTTTGCCTTTTTCCGCTTGATTTCCCCTACTCCTTTCCTTTTTTCCTCTCCCTCCCTTTTTTTCCTCCAGCCTTTTATTTATCGTTTTTTTTGTTATTATCCCTTAAGTCCGCCTTTCGCCTTTTTTTGTCCTTTTTGTTTTTTTTTTTTTTTTTTTTTTTTTTTTTTTTTTTTTTTTTTTTTTTTTTTTTTTTTTTTTTTTTTTTTTTTTTTTTTTTTTTTTTTTTTTTTTTTTTCCTTTTCCTTTCCTTTTCCGTTCCTTTGCTAGATTCCCTAGCTTTCTCTCTTTTTTTTTCTTTATTTTTTTCCCTGTAGTTAATTGGTTTTTTCCTTTTCTCCTTTTCTCCGTTCTCCTTTTTTTGTTTCCCTTTTCCCTTCCCTGTTTCGGTTTTTCACCCTGTTCTTTCTCCCCTCCCTCTACTCTACTCCTTTAACTTTTATCTCCAGTATCTTTCCGTCCTTTCCTCCCTTGTTTTTCCTCTTCACCTTCCTTTGGGTCCTTCCTATTTTATTACCTTCACTTTTTCTTAACCGTTGTTTTCCCTTTTCCGTTGTTCTTCCACTTTTTTTTTTTCCTCCTTTGTGGTTCTCCTTTCTCCTTTTCATCCTGTATTCCTCCTCCCTTTTTTGTTGTTTTTGTTCCTCCTATTCCTTTTTGGTCCTATTTTACCTTGTCCCTTTTTTTTTGTTTTTTTTTTTTTGCCTGTTTTTTCTCCGAGTGCTCCTTTTGTTTTGTTCCCTTCCTCCGTCCTTTTGAGCCTTCATCATTTTGTTTTGTGCTCCTATTTTTCCTTCCCTCCTTTCCGTCCTTTTGTTTTAGTCATCCTTTTTCTCCGTTATCCCTCTCCATTTTGTCCTTTGGTGGGGGTCCTCCCAATTCACATATATGTTTCCATGTCCTCTTCCTGGCGTTTTTAGTTTTGTTTTTCCCAATTTGTTTTTCCTTTTTGGTTTTTTTTTTTTTTTTTTTTTTTTTTTTTTTTTTTTTTTTTTTTTTTTTTTTTTTTTTTTTTTGTTTGTTTTATTTCCTTTTTATTTTTGTATCCTTGGTTTCCTTTTGCTATCCTCCTTCCTTGCCTTTCCTCCTTCTCTCATTCTGGTCCTGTTTTTTTCCTTCCTTGTATTTCCTCCTTATCGGTTTTCTCTCCCCTTTTTGTTTTCCAATCTTTTTTTTTCCTCTTGCCTATGTTGGTGCACATCCCCCTCCTTTTTACCGTCTTCTCCTTTGTTTGTTCCCTCTCACCAGTGTTGATCTTTTGCTCACTCATTCCTCCCTATTGGTCCATTGCCTATTAGTTCAGCCATTGCTCCCCTTTTTTTTGTTGTTTATACCATTAGGTTTACACTTTTTTTGTGTCTCTTCTCCTCCCGCTCCTTCTTCCCTCCATCTTTCCTCTCTTTCTCCTGGTGTCTCCTCCTTGTTGTCCTTTTCCCTTTTATTTTGGAGGGCAAAGAAGGCCTGTTATCCGCCTCCGCTCACTCCCTTTTATTGAGTTCTCCTCTTCTCCTTCCTGTCCGTTCCTATTGTGTTCTCCACCACTCCTACCTGACTACTTATTTTCGTTTTGTCATTTTCCGTTTTTTTTATTTTTGTTTCCCGTATCACTTTGCTACCACCCCTTATAGTTTTTCCTTTCATCCCTGTCGCCTCCCTTTTGTTTGTTTCACTGTGTTACCTCCTCACTGCTCCGTTTTTTTTTTTATGTTTTATTTTTCCTTCTCCTTTTTTTTTTTTTTACTCACTGTGTTTTTTCCTTTTTACTGGTCACGACCTTCTCCCCCCTTTCATCTTCCTCCAGCCTCTCCACTTTGGTTTCCTCCCTAGTGTGTCGAATCTCCCTTTGTGACTTTTTCTTTGTTTTTTCCCATTTTCATCCTTTGTTTCAGTTTGTTCACTCTTGTTTTTCCTTTGTTTTCCTTGTTTGTTTCCCTTTTCCGTCCCTCCTTTGTTCGTGATAGAATTTTTTTTCCCTGCCTCCAGTCTCTCGTCCTTGTTTCCTGTTGACCTCCCCTTTTGCCCGGGATTCTCCTAACCTCTTTTTAGCCAGCTTTGTATTTTTATAGTGTGTTGTCCTCCTTTCATTATTTATTCTCCTCCCTTCATTTTTTTGCTTTTCTCCTCCTTTCCTCATTTTGTTGCCTACCTTTTTTGTCTATATAGTACTCCCGTTTGTCCTTTGTTTTATCCCCCTCATCCCCTTCCCTCACCTTTGTTTTCCTTCCTGTTTCTCCTATTTTTTTTCCAGTGTTTTTGCCTTTTTTCTTTCTTTCTAGTTCATAGATTTCTGCTCTGATATTTGTTCTTTTTTTTTTAATGTTTTTCCTTTTTTTTTTTTTTTTTTGTTTGTTTAGGTTTTTTCTTTTAATTTTATTTTTTTTTATCTCTCTCATCCCTCCTCCTTCCTTCACTTTGATCCTAGATTTTTGAATCTCCCTCTCCCGACTCCCTCTCCTTTCTTTTCTCCCGCCTCCTCGTATGTGCCTCTACCCTTCCTCCTTGTTTTTTCTTTGTATCTACAGTTCTCCTTGTTTTTTTGCCTTCACTCCTGTTTCGTTTAACTCCCTTTTTTCTCCGTGTCCCTTTCACCTTACTTCTTTTGATTTTTCCTGATTCTCTGTCTCCTTTCTTCTCCCCGTACTTTTTTTTTTTCCGTGTTACCTTTTTTTTATTTGCCATTTCTTTTCTCCTTCTTTTGTGTCTTTTGCCTATCTGCATTTCCGTCGTCCACGCTCCATACCCTGGTTTTTCCCAGTCCTTTGTTTTCATTTTTTTCCATTTCTTTTCTACTTTTCTCTCCTGCCCTTTTCCCATCCGCCCGTTTCTCTCCGCTCCCTTCCCTTTTTTATTTTTATTTATTTTTTTTTTTTTTTTTTTTTTTTTTTTTTTTTTTTTTTTTTTTTTTTTTTTTGTTTTTTTTCTTCCCCCCTCCTTTTTTTTTTTTTTTTTTTTTTTTTTTTTTTTTTTTTTTTTTTTTTTTTTTTTTTTTTTCCTTCTTTTTCCCTTTTTTTTTTTCTTTGTCTTTGTCTTTGGTTTTCAGCTATTGGACTGTGCTAACGTTTATTTCTCTTTATATTTTTTTGTTTATTTTGTTTGTAGTCCCTTTTTCCTCCCTGTACCGTGTGTATCTTTTATTGGTTTTCCGATTCTCCTCACCGTGTTCCGGTTGTTCCTTATTTGCCCCCTTTCCTTCTTGCTTTCCTCCGTCCGTTCCTTTGTTTCCTTGTTATATGATTCCCCCTTTTGCTTCTTTTCCAGGTGATCCTGCCTGTTTTTTTTCCTCCTTTCCTGCTCTCGGTTGTTTTGGTTCCTATTTCCTTTCTACCTTTCCTATATTGCTTCCTTACCTTATGCTTATTCCTCACTTATTTTAAGTTTCTCCTTCTCCATTGTTTCTTGTCCTGGTGTCTCACTTTTCCTTAGACCTCTCCTTCCTTGGTTCATCCCGTTATCTCCCCAGTTTCGCATTTTGATTTTTTCAATCCTTCCCTTGTCCGCCTTTCGCACTTCCCTACATCCATACCTATTCCTCACTTTTCCCCACCTTCACATTTCTTTTGTGTAGTTATCTCCTACCTTTTTCAATTTACCGTTCCCCTCGTTGGATTTTCCTTTTTGATCCGTGATCTCCTTTTATTCTCCTTTCTCTCCCATGTTCCTTTTTCCCCTGTTCTCCCCTCCTTGGGTATTCCTTTTCACTCTGTTTTTTTTTTTTTTATTACTCCTAGTGTTTCCGTTGTCGGTTTTCACTTTTTCTATGTACACCTTTGCGCCCTTCCCATTGTGTCCTTTGTTAGATGTTTTTCCTTTGTTTTCCTTGTCCCCGTTCCACTCTTCTTCCCTCCGCCCTCCTCCCCTTTCCTCTTCCCTTGTTTTACGCCATTTACCTACCCTCCTAGCTTCTCCTTTTTTCCTTTTCCCCCTTTTTGTGTGTCACCTTTGTCCTTTTTTTTCACTTTCCTTTATGTTCCCCGAATTTAGTCCTTAGTTCCTTTCCGTTCCGTTGTCCTCCCCTCCTTATTTTAATTGTTTTACTACCTATCGCTCCTGATGCGCTTATGCTTCTCTCCTTTACTCCACATGCGCCATCTCCAGTCACCCTTGTATAATTTCCCTTTTACTCTCTTTGCACCTTTCCCTCCCCTTTGTTCTTTTTTTGTCCTCCCCTGCGCCTTTTCCTCTCTTCCTTGTGTTGCCCGCGCTTCCGTTTTCCTGCCTGGTTTTTTTCCTGTCCTCCCTTTCCTTTTTTCCTTTTTTTTTCGCCTTCATTATTTTCCTTTTTTTCCGTGTTGATCTTACATTTGGTTGGTCCTGTTCCTTGGGTCCTGTCCGTTCTCCTGGCCTGTTTACTCCCCCACTTATTTATTCCGTTGTTTTTCCGTCCCGTGATTTAACACGGTTTTTTTTCGTGCTGTTTTATCTTACCCACTTTTTTTGGTTTCTTGTGTCCGGTTTACTATCCTTTCCAGTTTCTCCTATGTTCTCCTATCACTCTTTGTTATTTTCCCTCCTTCCTGGTTCCGTCTCCTTTCCCGTTTTCTCCTGCGATTTCTTCCGTTTCGTTCCGTCCTTTTCTCTCTCTCTCTCCTATCCTTCTCCCTCTTTCCCTCTTCTCCTCCCTTTCTTCCCTTTCCTCCACCTCTTCTCTCTCCCTCCCCTGCTCCCTCTCTTCCTTTTCTTGTTTTTCTCCGCTTCAAGCCCCCCTATGTTCCTTTTCCGTATTCTAGACCATATTATTTTTCCTTTTGCCTTTCACTTCCTTTTTGCCCTTTACCCTTATTGTTTCTTTGTTTATCCTCCCCCGATGTTTTCATTCTCATTTCCTCCTTTTTCCCTTTTTTTGTTTTTTTTTTTTTTTGTTTTTGTTTTTAAAGAATTTTCAGTATCTATCTCCTTTTTATTTTTTTTTGATCGTTTTTCCTTTATTTTTTTTCCTTTCCCACTGGTCCTTCTCCCTTTCGTACCCTCATCTGTGTTCCTTTTCTCCTTCCCTCCCTTCCGGTGTTGTTTTTTCTCCGCTGCTGTGTTGTCAATACCCACTTTTCTCAGTTATGTGTTTCCCTATCCTCCTCTCCTACCCCTGTTAATCCTTTCGCCCTTTTAGCCCGTTTCCCCTTTATAGTTTCTTCCATTATTTTCCCTTTCACGTTTTGTCCCGTTCGCCTTTCCTTATGTTGTTGTCCTCTCCTGCTTCCGCCTGTGTCCCCTTCTCCGCCGGTTTTCACCTTTCTCCTCCTCTCCCCTCACCTTCCTAAATTTTGTTTTTTCCCTGCCTCTTTGTACTCCGGGGTTATCCTCCGTTTCCTCCTTATCTATTTGTGGTGTTTTTTCTTTTTTATCTCCTTATCCTTATTTCCCTGTTGTTTAATCCTTTTCTCCCCTTCCTTTGATTGTCTTTTTTTGATGATTTCCGTTTGTTCTCAGTTTGTCTCTTTCCTCACTCTTCGTTTGTTGTGTTTTCCGTTTCTCCTTCTCCTTTCCCCTATTTTAATTCCGGTTTCCTGTCCATCTTTTTCTCCACTTTTTGCTTCCCTTTTGGTATTCCTGTTCCTTGTATTCCCTCCGTCCCATCTCCTTTGGTCTCCCCCGTCTCTACCCTTGTTTTCCTATAGTTTTACCACTTTTTTGCCCTCGTCTTTCCCTTCCTTGCTCGACCTTTGTTTGTCCCTGTCCTTTATTTTTTTGTCTTTTATTTCATAATTTCCTATGTGATTTCCTGTTTTTCAATACTTTTTTTTATGTTCCTTGTCTTCCCTTTTTGTTTTTTTTTTTTTTTTTTTTTTTTTTTTTTTTTTTTTTTTTTTTTTTTTTTTTTTTTTTTTCCATTTTTTCCCTTTTTTTTTTTTTTTTTTTTTTTTTTTTTTTTTTTCTCCCCCCTCTCTCCCCTTTTTTTTTTTTTTTTTTTTTTTTTTTTTTTTTTTTTTTTTTTTTTTTTTTTTTTTTTTTTTTTTTTTTTTTTTTTTTTTTTTTTTTTTTTTTTTTTTTTTTTTTTTTTTTTTTTTTTTTTTTTTTTTTTTTTTATTATTTTTTTTCCTCTTCCCTTTTCCCTGTTGATGCGACGCTTCTGTTCCCGATTGGTTGTTTTTTTCTCCGTTTCCCTACACTTCTTTAAGGTTTCCGACTTAGTTTGTTTAATACCATTTCTTCCTTGCCCTCTACTTGTCTCCCTTGTCTGCTCCCTCCTATTCCTTTTTTCCTTTTCCTTTCTATATCCCCCTCTCTGCCTTCCTCTCCTCCTCTCTCCCTCTATCCTTCTCCCCTCTCCCTCTCCTTTTCCTTTATCATCCTTTTTCACTGCCTCCCTGCATCCGAATGATGATTGTGTCCTCTGCCTATCCCTTCAGGTGCTTTTCCTACTCCGTTTTTAATTTATGTTCCCTTTCCTTATCACGGCACCCTTTAATCCGGTTTTTCCTTTCTCCTTCTGTCCTCCGTTTTCTTTCCGCTCATTCCTCTCCTCGTTCGTTTTGCTTCCGGTTACTTCTTCCTCCTTCTCCTTGTCCCTGTCCTTTTTTTTTTTTCCTTTTTTTTTTTTTTTTTTTTTTTGTATGTGTAATTTGTCAGTATGTTGTTGTACTAATATGATTTCCTCTGGTCTTTTATACTAGCTAGGTAGCATTTACCTCCCCTTTTTCTCTCCCTTTTTTTTGTTTTTTTTTTTTTTTTTTTTTTTTTTTTTTTTTTTTTTTTTTTTTTTTTTTTTTTTTTTTTTTCTTTTTCCTTTTTATCTTTGTCCTTCTTTTGTATTTTTTCCTTTTGTGTTTTCCCTTTGCCTATTTTCTCCTCTCATATTTGCCTATTTATTTCTATTTCCTTTTTCCCTTTTACCCTTCCTAGACCCTCCTCCTGTTTTCCTTTTCTTACACTCATCCCCTCCTATTTTTCCGCCTGTTGGTTCATTCATCCTGTCATTTTTCCTTTTATTTTTAATGTATGTTTTTATATTTTTTTTTTCCTTCCATTTTGTCTTTGTCTCACTCCTTGTTTTTTTATATCCTGTGTTTCCTTTTTTTTTTGTTTATCCGTTTTTTATTTCCTTTTTCCTTACCCATTTTGCTTTCGCGCCTTATATTGCCTCACCAGTTCCATACCCTTTTCCCTGTTATTCATCCCCACTTGTTCATTCCTTCCCTTCCCTTCGATTGTCCTCTTTTCGCCTGTCCCCCTTACCCTCCTCATCCTCCCTCTCTTCCACCCCTCTTGTTTCGTGCGGGTGCAATTTTAAGCTCCTCAACGTCCATGGCATTGCCTTACCCCTCCCTCTCTCATCCTCTTTCCCATTTCCCCTTTTCTTTTAGTTTTCCCTATTTTTTCCTATCCTTTTGTTGTCCTTTTCCTTCCTACCTTTTCCTCCCTTTTCGCCTCCCTGTTTTTTTGTTTCCCATTTGTTTTTTTTCGATTGCCTGTAGTTGTTTCCTTTCTACTGTTTCCCGTATCATACCTCCTTTTTTCCATGTTTCCTCATCCCCTTCAGTTCTCTCCCATTACTACTACTTCTCAGGTTTGATCTTTTTTGTTTACTTGTTTTTTGTTTTTTCCCTTTGTTTTCTCCCCTTCTCCTTTCAATTTTCCTTTTCCCCCTCCCCTACTCCTTCCCCCTTAGACTTCCTCCTTTTTCCCCATTCTTTTTGCCGTACTATTCTTTTCCCTTCCGCTCCTCCTCTGCCTTTCTAGATTTTGTTTTGTCCTGCTCCTACTTTTTCCGGTTGTGTATATTTTTCGTTTCCCCTGTTTCCGTTGTCTTTATCCGAGCTCCGTCCTCTTTTTCCCTTTAGCCGGTTTTTTTTCCTCCTCCTTCCTTTTCCTTTTTCCCTAGTTTGTTCTCCCTAACTACTTTCATAGGTTGGGGTTTTTGCCCTTTTATTTCCTTTTTGCTTTTTTCCGTTTAGCCCCATTCTTTGTCCTTCCTTTTGGTATGTTTTTTTCTCCCTTCCATTGTGTTGCCTATTCTCCTTTTTTTTTATGTCCCTTCATTTTTGTCCTTTTGTTCCTATGCTTGTATTCCTGTTTTTACCTTTTTCCTTCGTCTCCTTCTTCCTATTTTTTTGTCCTTTTTCTCCCCTCCTATCCCTTGCCTGTTTCTCCCTTCCTCCCACTTTCTTCCTCTTGTCCTTCCTTTTTGCCCTTGTGTTCCTTCCTCCTTTCTGTTCCCTCCCCGCATCCCTTTCCTCCTCTACCTCCCACCCTCATCCTATTTCCCGTTTTTCCCTTTTTTTCCTTTTTTTTTTTTTTTTTTTTTTTTTTTTTTTTTTTTTTTTTTTTTTTTCCCCCCTCTCTTTTTTTTTTTTTTTTTTTTTTTTTTTTTTTTTTTTTTTTTTTTTCCTTTTTTTTCCCTTTATCCTCCTGCCTTTTTCTCCTTCCTTTCTCCTTCCCCGGTTTTGTTTTTTTTTCCGTTTCGTTATCCTTTACTTTACTGTTATCTCATCCCATTTGATCTTTCATTTGTTTCATCCGTTCCGTTCCCTCTTTATTAGTGCCGCTTTCCCCCTCTCCTTTAGTTTTCCTACTTGCTTTTCTCCCTTTCTTTTATGTTATTTCCTGCCCCGAATTTCTCCCTGTTTCCTGTATTGGTCCTTGCCTTTTTAACGTTTTTCTCCGTCCCCTATGCCTGTTGTTGTCTTCCGCCCCTATTTTTTTCCGTAGTTAGCCTTCCCGTCTTTATTATTCCCCCATACGTTTACCCTTTCCTCCTTATTCCTCTCTCCTTGTTTTCCCCATTGTTTACTCCTTTTCCACCTGTCCCTTCCTTTTTGTATTTCCTCCCATTATTTTCCACCCCTGTTTGTGGTGTGTTACCGGTATTTACAATTCATCATCCTTTGATCCTTTTTCTCCTACTCCTTGTCCATTTTCATCTTCCTCCTCCTCAACTATCTCCCCCTCCTCTGCCCTTCTTCCCTCTCCTTTCCCCTTTGGTTCCTTTTCCTTTTTTTTCCTTTTTTTTTTCCTTTTATCTCCTTTTTTTTCCGTTTTTGAAGTGCCCTTTCATAAATTTCCCTATAAGCCGCCTTTCCTGTTTTGTCCCGGTTTCTTCCCCCCTTACGTCCCCCACACTCCCCTCCCTTCCAGTTCTCCCCTGTTTCGTTTTATTGTTCACGTCCTGGTTCCCAGTTCCTCCGTTGTTTCCTATCATGTCTCCTCTCTTGTCCTCCCTCCTCCTTTCCTTTTTTTTTTTTTTTTTTTTTTCTTTTCCTTCCTTCCTCTCCTTTTTTGTCCTCTCCTTTTTTTTTTATTTTAAAAAAAAAAAAAAAAAAACCTTTTCCTTTTTTTTTTTATCTCCGTTTTCTTTTTTTTCCTTCCTTTTCCTCCTTTTTTTTTTTTTTTTTTTTTTTTTTTTTTTTTTTTTTTTTTTTTTTTTTTTTTTTTTTTTTTTTTTTTTTTTTTTTTTTTTTTTTTTTTTTTTTTTTTTTTTTTTTTTTTTTTTTTTTTTCTTTCTCTCTTTCCTATCTGCCCTCGCTCCTTTCCTAAACCAGTTTTTTCCCTTTCCTCGTTGTTTCAGTCCCCCATTTTGTTCTCCCAGTATTCTTCCGGACTTTTTTTCCTTTCATTCGTTTGTTCCTATTTTTTTACCCTCCTTTGCGTACCTTGTCTCTGTGTCCCTCCCCTAGTTTTTTTGTTTTTCTTTTGTTTCTCCCTTTCCGGCCTAGTTCTACTACCTCTCCTTTTTCATTTTCCTCCTCTGTTCCAGGCTCCCTTTGTATTTTTCTCCGTATTTTTTTTTTTTTTTTTTTTTTTTTTTTTTTTTTTTTTTTTTTTTTTTTTTTTTTTTTTTTTTTTTTTTTTTGTTTTTTCTTTTTTTTGTTATTGTTTTTTTTTTTTTTTTTTATTTTTATTATTTTAATTTCCATCCCGTGTTTTTTCCTTAGTTTTTTCCGAGTTTTCCCAGTCCCGCCCCTGGTTTTTTGCTATATTCTTTTTTTCCCTTCCTTATTTTCTTCCTTGGTTATACCTTAGGCCATTTCCTGTTTTTTGTGCCCCCCGTTGTTTTTGCTCCTGTTTGCATTTCCTCACTTTTCTCCGTTTCTCCCTTTTTCCCCTGTGTCCTTGTTCCTTTTGCACTCTCCTTTTTTTTCCCTCCTTTGTTTCCTCCACTCTCCCACTTGGTGCCTTTCTCCACTGTTGTATCTCCGTTCCACTTCATTTTTTCCTCCCTCTATTTTATGACATCCTTTTATTTGTCCTTGACCTGTCCTGGTTTTACTCCTTTTTTGTCCTTTTCCTTGTCCTTTCTCCTGTTCTCCTCCTCTCCTTTTCTTCCTTGTCCCCTTCATTATTTTTAGCTCTGTTTTGCCCTCCTTTTTTTTCCGGTTGTTTCTCCGTTTTATTGCCCCTTATTGTTATTGTTCCTTTTGTGTCCTTCCCTTTTAGTATCATCCTTCACGTTTTTTTTTTTGTTGATTTCCGCCTTTTTTTTTTTCCTCTGTGTACTGTCTACCTCGCCTTTTCCCTTGTTTTTTTTCCCACGTTTTGTTCTCCTCCCTTCCTCCGCCACTTTTTCGCCAGTACCTGGGTTTTCTTCCCCGCTTCCTTAGTGTTGATTTTTTCTGTTTTTCTCCTATTTTTTATATTTTCCTTTTTGAGATGAATCAATCTCCAGTTGATGTGTGTGTGTTTTTGTTTGTTTATTCCCTCTACCATATCCCTCCGGCCGGGTCGTTTCCTTTTGTTTTTCTTTTTTTTGTGTTTTTGTTTTGTGTTCAATAATCTCAATTTCTTTGCTGAAAATTTCAACCATGTTCCTGTGTTGCTGATTTTTTCATCAATATTTCTTATTTTCTTTAATTTACTTATTTTTATTTTTTTTTGCCTTTTTCTATTTTGTTATTTTTGGTTCTCCTTTTTTTCCGTTGTGTCCTATGTTACTCACGTCCTTTGCCATTTCTTTGTTTATTCATTTTTTGTGTGTCCGGTTTCTTTTTTTCCCCTTTTTTTCTTTTTTTTTCCCTTTGTGTCTCTCTATTTTTTTGTATTTTGTCCTGTTTTTGTCATTTTACTTCTACCTTTTCCTGTAATTTAATCCGGATATATTATTTATATTCCATTCTTTTTTTCCGTCCGTTTTCCTTTTTTTCCACTATTTGCTTCCTTTTCTCCCTTATTGCCTTTTTTTCTTACCCCGTTGTTTTTCTTCTTTATATCTCCCTGGATTTTTTTCTCAGCATCCCCCATTTTTTTGGTCCCATTTTTCTCCTTCTCCCCTTATTCTTTTGTTCCATTTATACCTTTCCATTTCGTTCCTCCCCTTGTCCGTTTCCCCCTCACCTCCTATGTCCGTTCACCCTGCCTTTTTTCTCTTTTGAATTGATCTTTTTATCTTCATTTTTTCTTCCTTTTTTCTCCTTATTCCTTTTTGTTTCGCCTTGGCCTTTTTTTCCCTTTCCTTCCTTTTTTTTTTTTTTTCTTTTTCATTTTATTTTCAACTTATTATTTTTCTCTTTTCTTATATATCTTTAAGTAAATATTTATGTGTTTTTCCTCTTTCTATTCTTTCCTTTTTCCATTTTCCTTCCCTGTTTTTTTTCCCTTTTTTTATTTGTAGTTGTCCTCCTTTTCCTTGTTCCCCTTCCTTCCTACCTTATCGACTTCTCCTTTTACCCTCCTCCCTTTGTCACTTCCATTCCTTTATTTTTTTTGTCCTTTCTTGCCCCTTTTTACCTTTTTTTTGCCCCTTTTTCCTTTTGCTCTCCCGTATCCATTTTTCTTCTTCCTCTCTTCTCCTCTTTCCTTTCGGTTTTTTCGCCTTTTATTGTTTTTGCCGCGTCCTATCCTTCCCTTCTTTTTTTTTCCCTTTCCTTTTTGCTGTTTTTTCACCTTTTTTCCATCGTCTCTTTTGTCTCCCCCCTTCCCTTTTTATGTTTCCTAGGACCTGTCATCCCCTTCTCATTCTCCGGTTTTACTTGTTTTGGTTGTTTGTCCTTTCACTCCCTTCTCCATTCCTTTTTACCTACTTTCCTTTTCCTTTACCCTATCATCTCCGCGCCTCCCGTTTCTTCCGTCGTTTTCTCTCCTTTCTTTCCGTGTTAGTTTTGTGTGTCCCTTCACTCCCTATCTTGTTTTTTTCCCGTTTTTTTTTTTTTTTTTTTTTTTTTTTTTTTTTTTTTTTTTTTTTTTTTTTTTTTTTTCCTCCTTTATTTTTGTTTTACCCTCCCTATTGGTTAATGATTGCTTAATTTTGTTTATTTTCCTGCCCCTGAGCCCCCCCTTCTCTCCCTGTAAGGTCTGGGTGGCATAAGAAATAGAGCAAAAAGAAAGCTTTTCAAATGTTCTGGTGTCTCCCTCAGTACTTTCCATCTTATACACTCCGTGAATGGCATGTCCTCTGGATACTCATATTGTGGAGAATGTGGTTTTCCCCTTCGAAGCATCTCATTCGAGCCTGACCCCTATCTGCCTGACCCTCACAATTCCTCATCAATACTAAGCCAAGGAATATCAGGCATCTTTATCTCGCTGTTAGTAGGCCATGATTTCACTTTTTTTTTTTTTTTATTTATTTCTGTATCTGTATCAATGTATGACTGTCGGCATTGCAAGTCTGATGACCGTGCGTGCATGCCGGCGGAGGTCAGAAGAGAGGTGTCTCGGATTTCCCCTGGAACTGGAGATCTCTGGACCGGAGTTTCAGTACGGTTCTTGGTTCTTCGGCTGCCATGTGGGTGATGGGGATCGAAAACCATGGTGTCCTCTTGCAAGAGCGGGGTCGCCTCTTAATGCTAGGCCTCTCTCCAGCCCAGGGCCATGTTTTAATAAATACATCCGCCCAACCCAATTCAATAAACTTAATCACCTTTTTTTCTAACTGCTTGAGCTTCCATGTTAAACATAGAATCTCTACTCAGTGGGCTTCTATCGATAAACTCAGTATGAGCCAATTTTATATTCCTTCCACCATTATCCCACAACCTTAAAATCCATTCCAACACATATTCCTTAGGCTTCTGACGGATGACTAAGCAAACTCATTAAGTTCTTTAGTGGTATAGCGCACATCCTCGTGGACCACACTTTCTATCTCACCTTAGGGGCTTGCTTAGACTTCAAGCTGGTTATAGGTTCTAGAGGCAACATTTGTTGGGCCCTGAGGGACAATAGCTCCCACTGGGAGGGGGGAATAGTATCAGAATAAGTTTCAGTGATTTCACATAGGCAATCACAAAAGAGGGCTTGGGAAAAGGGTACAAGTGGAATGAACCCCTTCTTACTGCGAATCAAGAATAACAGAGATGGCAGGGCTGGACAAGCCAGAACAAGTGACAAGTGGCGCTAGTCCAGTGTTTCTGTGCTGCTGTACAAAACAGAAAAGAATCAAAAGGAGAAACTTTTCTGTTGGGGGTTGCCAAGCTCGAAAGTTTCAGCTGCACCATTCACTTGTCCCTGATATGAGCATGTGACAAGATACTATCTTCATGGTTAGAGGGTAAGGAGGACTCCTCCTCACCTATGCCAATATCAGAGGAAACAAAAAGTAAGACCAGGTTTCCAATGCATCTTCATAGGACAAACCCCCAGTGACCTAACCTGCTCCCACTAAACCCCACATCCTGAAGGCACCTCTGGCTGTCAACCAGCCTAGAGCACTCTATGGAGAGTCCAGATGCAAACTGTAACATAGGATTTTCACCCCTCTCTGCACATGTCAGGGAAGCAGTAGCAGACTCATAGACATCTAAGGAATTTGGCCCAAGAGGTCAGTATCATCAGCAGGAGGGAAGCTGGGTGCATTTGGTACTTTCCAAAAGACTGCCTCCCTCCCAACTCAAACTGTATTGCTACCTGTAATATAGAGAATGATACTGAAGCAAATACAAGTGGAGAGAGCAGAACAACACACAAAAGAACTGTGGGAGGAAAAACTGACTGAAACAGTGAATCGGAGTTCCCAGCCAAAAAAATAATTCTGCTTTGGAAAAAGCGCTAGGAAAGACTCAAAAAATGAATACACTGTTATGGCAAGATGCATGACTCCAGAGTGGTGGGTGGGGGGGCATGGAAAAGGGAATATGGTCTAAAGTAATGATGGAGAAATGAGTATATGATGTGATGGTAAGTTTAATAACAGTAAAAAACTATATTTAAAAAGAAAGAATGCAAGTGTTGTGGTATAAGAGAGTTTGGGGACAGAAGGTGACAAGGAAGATGGAAGAGGAGCATGCCTTGTTTGTCCTTGCATTGCAATCACATCACGCAGGAAGCTGAAGAAGCTTCAGTCTGTAGTCCATTCGATAGTCATTCTGCTATTGTCCGCCCCACATCTGGTATATCATCCCCTTCTGCTTTCAGAGGTGTTGGGGACACTAACCTCCTCAAAGAATTCAGGTGCATCCCTGACTAATAAGTCATATAGGTCCCATACCTTGGTTGCTTTAGTGTTGTTTGTCTTTTAAATTTTTGTGACAAGCTCGACATAAATCCACTGTAATGGAATTTTATATTTTACAGTGATTTGCTGTTAGCTATCTTTCACATGACTGAAACTTTGTCTACTGAGCTCTTAAGTCCCATCCTCTACCTCCCATCCCAGGCAACCACCATTCTACACCAAGATTCTACAAATTTGAGAATCTATGTCGTTCACATAGGTGGAGCCATGTATTCACTTTCTCTGACTAGCTTATTTCGCTGAGCACGATGTCCTCTCACGGTTTACTCATGTTCTTCCATATTCCAGATAACATTCCAATGGATGTAGAAATCACATTTTTCTATCCTTTCCTATGTAACAGAACAATGAAGTTAGTGAATGATCATTCCTCTCACATTACCTTTTTTTTCATATAAGAATTAAGAGTTAGTATACCAATAGCTCTTTAAAATGAGTCTGGCACATATTAAGGGTTCAGTGACTATTAGTTTTGCTACTGTTGTTGTTACTACTAAATTAACAGTTCCTGGCTTGACTAGAGGTATTCCTGGCTTATTTTAGTGGTTATATGGTATCAGTCTTTCTTCTTGAGTGAAGGTGAATAGACATGTCCAGGTTTCATCGCCATTTTTGTGTTTCATGGGGGTGGGGAGGACAATCCAGCCAGTAGTCAGACCTGACTACACCTGCAGACATTTCAGTCGACTGAGCCAAAACATACCCCATTTGTTACTTTCACCTATGGATTTGATTTTTCATTAATTGCCCTGAAGAAATCACCCTTATGCCAAGTCCAGGTCCACATTTTAATTGAGGCATTGAAATAACAATACTGGAATTTTATTCTGAGCATGAACTTAGTAAAGAGCGAATGAAATATCAGCTCCATTGCAGATGAATGCAATGTCCAATGTACCGATTTCCTGACAACTTTCAGAGCAAAGTCTTATAGAGTGGATGGAGTTCAAATCACTAGTCTTTCGTTGGGGGGAATCATTTTTTTATGCTGGGGATTGAACCTAAAGCCCTGCGATGCTAGGCAAGCGCGTTTTGACCCCTGCACTGTCCCCAAGCTCTACCTACACATATTTATCATTTCACAATCTTGAGACTGGAAGCCATGACCTCAGTGTAGAGCAGTATCTAGAAGCCTCTCTTCTGGTCGTATCATTGAGGTCAGTTTTCATGCTACCCTCTGCATTGACCAGGGCCGTTCTAACTTTGCTTAGCTTAGATTCACTGGTACTCTACCTCCTAATTCTTGCTTCTAATGAAACATTGGTGCCTTATTGGTTAGGTGCTACCCATGGCTTCACTTTAGATTTTTGACTTTAATTTTAAAGACCCTATTTTGGGTGGGAGAGGTGGACTCAGTGGTTAAAGAGCACTAGACTGCTCGTTGCAGGGGACCCACGTTTCAATTCCCAGCCCCACACGGCAGCTAAGAAACCACTCTTTAACTCGCAGTTCGCAAGGGGAAATCTGATGCCCGTCTCTTATCCAACACAGTATCATGAACGACACGGGTGCACACACAACCTACATGCAGACAGTACACTCAAACAACATAAAAATAAAATAAGGGGCTGGAGAGAAACCAGTGGATTAAGAGCACCGACTGCGCTTCTCAGAGGAACCGGGGTTCGATTCCCAGCACCACATGGCGGCTAAGAACCGTCTTGTAACTCCAATCAGGAGAACTCCAGTTCCAGGGGAAGTTCCGAGACCCCTTCTGACCTCTCGCTGCATTGCAGACACGGGTGCACAAACCTACAAGCAGACAGTACAATTCATCACACAAAAATAAAAATAAAAAATAAAAAAAAATTAAAAAACAAAATAAAAAATTGAAAAAACTTAATTTTTAAAAAAGACTAAACTGTTAATATTAAATAGAGCCTTAAGAGTCAATCTCAAGATAGCTTAACAGCAACTACACCACAACAACAAACTCTAAGGGTAAGAAATCAATGGGGCTGGAGAGATGGCTTCAGCAGTTAAGAGTGACGACTGCCTGTCAGAGGAACCCAGGTATCAATTCCCAGCACACATGGTGACTAAGAACTGTTCCTTAACAGCAGTGTGAGTGGTGCACACTTTAAAAAATCTTAGCACTCAGGAGGCAGAGGGCAGGGTGAAATCTCTGTGAATTCAAGGGCCAGCCTGGTCTAATAAGTGAGGCTCAGACCAGCTGGGGCTATAGGGAACCCTGTCTCAGAATAAATAAATAATAATAAATAAATACATAAATAAATAAATAAAAATAAATCAAGAAGTGCTGGGTGAGTGAATGCTGACTTTGGGGACAAGTTGTATTATTTCAAAATGAAGGAATTTTATATATCATGTACAGGACAAACAGAGGTGTTGTGATATCAAAACAGTTATGTGAAACTACAATATTCAAGCTACATGGTTTAAGCAGCATTTTGGGTTAAAGTGCCAAAGCAATTTCTGTACTAACTGTTCACTTTTTCAGATACCAGGAGAGAAGAATGACCCTTTCTTATTTCCAATTCCTGTGTACTATTTTTGTCCCTGTACAGTACATTCTAGATTTTTTTTTTTTTTTTTGTATTTTTGAGACAGGTTCTCCCTTTAGTCCTAGACTGCCTGAGTCACCTGTAGACCAGGCTGGCCTTTAATCTAGCAGAGATCCACTGCCTCTGCCTCCCAAGTGCTGGGATAAAGGCGTGCTCCACAACAACCAGACCTTAAGATCTTTTCTTATAAAAGCAAGGCGGAGGGCGGGAGAGCTGGCCTAGCGGTTATAGAGCGCCGACCACTCTTACAGAGGAACCCGGCGGCGTATACAGCCCCAGCACCAACATGCGGCCAAGAACATCTGAAAACTCAAATTCCGGGAGAATGCCAAGTTCCAGGGGAATCCGATCTCTTTCTGACCTCCTGCGGTATGTGCATGGACAACGGGTGGCACAACTTGCATGCAGACAGTACAAATTCATAAAACCAAGCAAAAAATAAATTAAAAAAATTGTTAAAAAAATCATGTGAAATAAAATAAACTGAATATGAAATAGCGTTATACTCTTAGATATACATTTCTTTCTGCCTTTATGGGTTTTCAAGAGAATAACCAGTCAGTCTCTGTTAACCTGCCTGCCAATTATAGTGTGTCCAGCTTCCGGTTTTCTATAGCCTCCAACGGGTTAGATAAGATGAACGAAACCAAGACAGCACCATCATGTGGCCATGAAAAGAGCCTTGTCCTTGCATCAGCTCCCACTGGGGAATGTGTTCCTCTTCTAATAAGCTCCTTAGTGTCTTAAGACCAGGAGCCAGCAGTGCATAGGCAGCGGGACAGGCCCGGCCTGTACCCGCTTCCATAAGGCCAGGAGCCAAGGCTGGCTTTCACAAAGCAGCAGGGAAGGGCGGGCAGGTTAAGGTCACTCAACTTTGCTTCTTTTGCCTTATTGGCTAAAGCTGAGCCCTAAGCCTCTGAGCTCTCTCCATCCAGAAGCCCAACTCCTTCCCTGGTACTGTCCTCTTCCTTCCACTCTGAGGTTCCTGTTCCTAGAGAGCTTTTGATTGACCAGGTCTGTGTCCCCAAGAGGTGAGGCTACTACAAAGACTCAGGGGGTATTGCCCTGCTGAAATGTGATCACTCCCCAAGTAATTTCAATCTTCTCAGTAGACCTGCATTGCAAAAGCAAACAAAAATCATATTTGAACATCACTGCCATATTTGAGTTTGGTCAGTAAAATTTATAGAAATTTTATTTGTCTTCTGTCATATATCTTTGATTTTGCTTGTTGGCCCTGCAAAGCCTAAAACACTGCCTTTCCTATACTTTGAATACAGGTACTGTTCCCCCAAAGGCCCAGGGGTGGTGTCCATGGGCTCAAATTCCATGGGTGGATGGGATGACGTTACTGCTACCACGGACAGAAGAGCAGGAACCAGGCCAGAATGGCCCCACAGACCAGGAGCACTGGCAGGAGACGTGCTCTGCCTCTGCTCACATGTGCGCGCATTGTCCCTAGTAGAGGTGGGGTAGGGATCCTTGAGTGCAGAAGTGGCAGCGGACTTGGTGACATTCGCAGCCCCCCTCTGCTGCATGTAGTCATAGCTGTGGAAGGGCCAACAGCTCCCTGGGGACGATTGTAGAATAACTGCCTCAGAAGGGGGCGTGAAGATGGCTCCCAGATCCTGTCTTCACAGACAGGGGATGCTGTGGTAGGAAAGGCAGTGGGAGCCCTTCTGGGGGGAGGGGCTAGAGCAGGCGTGGGGAAAGAGAGAGAAGGGGGATCAATGCACATTGGGGTTGTGGATTCCCTCCTGCTGGAGGGAGGAGGGAAGGGCAAAGGTTCAGGACCAGGAGGTATGGGGCGGTGAGAAAGGGGAGGGGCCAAAGCTCTGGCCAAGTGAGCTGTGTCTTTGTTGGCATCAGGTGGAACCCCGAAACTGAGCCTGGGCCTAAAAGGAGGAAGAGAGTAGGAAGGGAAAGCCAAAGGAGAAATGGGGTTCGTGGGTAGACTAGGTATGAGGGAAGGCAGGATTGGGGGCCCCCCAGCCTGGGGTGCCAAGGACCTAGGGGCAGAAGCAGCTGGGCCGGAAACCCTGTTAGTGCACAGGGGCAGAAAGCCTGCCTGCCCTGCTTTAGGTCGGAGGATGGGCAGGGCAGGCTGAGGGGCAGTGCGGGCTGCCACCACCTGGGTTTTAGGCTGCAGGACATCCACTTTGTCATCTGATCTCTGGATGGCTTGACCCTTAGCGGCCCTCCTGTTGTCCAGTCCTTTTCCGTTGTCAACGCGTGGAATCATGGGAGGGTGGGGCATGTCACCTTGATCCCACTGCAGTTGTGGTGGCCCTGGAGGTGACAGAGGCAGCTCTAATGTGGATGCTTTTCTCTCATGGGGTCTCTTTAGTGCACATACGGGAGCAGCACAGGTGCCTGGGGCACCAGCCTGAGGCCGCTGGCCCTGCCCCTTCTTCCATGACTCCTGGGACTCTACAGAGCCTAGAAGGTCACTTAGCTCCAGTTTTTGCTTGGGAGAGTTCTCCTGAAGTGTGGAACAGCTGGGTGAGGCTAGGTCAAGGAACCCCCCCCCCGCCTCTTCACTGAACTGCCCAAGAGTTGAGGTGCGTCCAGTGATGTTAGAGCTGCGGGCGCTATGGCTGTGGGAGACCTCCCTGAGTGGTACAAGGGCAGTCATCACCGCAGAGTTTTTGGGGTCCTGGGCATGCTGAGTTGTCTCTGTAGACCCATAAGTTGGCTTCATGGAAACAATGTCCACCTTGGCTGCCAAGGTCATAGGTCTTGCTGTGCGCCCCCGGTTCCTGGATGCACCCATTTTCCTGCCCCAAATAGTTTGACTCTTGGGTGCCCTCCTGTTGTTCAGTTTTTTCCAGGTATCAATGCGTGGAATCTTGGGGGGGGGCATGTCACCTCGATCCCACTGCAGTTGTGGTGGCCCTGGAGGTGGCAGAGGCAGCTCTAATGTGGACGCTTTTCTCTTACGGGGTGTCTTTCGTGCACATAGAGCAGCAGCACAGGTGCCTGGTGCACCAGCTTGAGGCCGCTGGCCCTGCCCCTTCTTCCCTGACCCCTGGGACTCTACAGAGCCTATAAAGTCACTTAGCTCCAGTTTTTGCTTGGGAGAGTTCTCCTGGAGTGTGGAACAGCTGGGTGAGGCTTTCTCCTCCAGCCCCCTCCAGGCCTCCTCCTCTTCCTCCTTCCCCTCCTTTTCATCTTTCTTTTTCACCTCCTTGTCCTCCTCCTCATATTCCTCATCTTCATTGTCATCTTCCTTTTCCTCCTCCTTCTCCTCTTCTTCCTGTTCCTCCTCCTCCTGTTCCTCCTCTTCTCCCACTTCCTCCTCCTCCTCTATCTCCAACTCCTCCTCTTCCTCCTCTTCCTCCACCTCCTCCTCCTCTTCCTCCTCCTCCTCCTCCTCTTCCTCCTCCTCCTCCTCCTCCTCTTTCTTTACCTTCTCTTCCTTCTTCCTCCCATTTTTAATTCTTTCTTGGGCTCTCAATTCAGTTGCTCTTGAGCAAGGCAGAGGCCTGTGGCCCAATGCGAAGGGCTGTTGAGCCTGAGCCATCTGCACACGTGGGGCAGTCGGGAGAGCGGTACTGCACCCTGAAAGAGGGATCCCCATGTTTCTTAAAGGCTGGAACATCCCCAAATTATCCTGCCTCCTGGGGCCACTGTAGTTGCGGGCCATCCAGGGAGAACTATGGGCATCCGGTCTCCATAGAGGTGGATTCGCCCTGGCAGGTGCAACCTGATAACGCCTGCTAGGCAGGTAAAGAGGCCGGGCCACAAGATGTGGCAGGCAATTACCATGATAGGTCTGAGGGCGATGGCGACTGCGACGTGGGTGGCCGCGTTGCCCTGAAAACTTTCTCATTTCACTTTTAACTGAGTGAACTAGAGAGCGGCACAGCAGCCAAAGGAGAAGTGAGCGGGCTGCAGCTACTCTGTATCCAAGCAAGCCCTGGTTCTTGTGACATCCCCACTGGAACGTGTGACAGATGGGGTACATGGGCTCGAGAGAGGAGGGGTGCTCAGGAGCCAGCAACCTGCAAGAGGCACCACAGCTTAGGTTGACTTCTTGGCGCCTGCACTATCCAGCACCCACATGGCGGCTGGGAACTGTCTGAAACTCCAATTCCAGGAGAACTCCAGTTCCGGAGAAATCCGACACCCTCTCCTGACCTCCGCGGCATTGCACGACATGGGTGCACAAACCTACATGCAGACAGTACATTCATACACATACAAAAATAAATTTTAAAATTTTTTAAAAATAAATAATAAATAAATTTTAAAAAGACCCTATTTTCAAATATAGTCCCATTTTGAGCTAATGGCTGCAACTTCGACATACATTTTTAAGAGACACAACTTAGCCCACAACATCCAGCAAGATATTAATACAATGTGTGTTAGACAGTATCAGATCTTTGCCCTTGTCCTATTTCCTCTAAGATTTTTGTTTAAAGTTTAGCAAAGAAAGAAGGGTTGGGGTTAGAAAAGTCCCTTCTGAGAAACAGATTGAGGAAAAAAAAAAACAGCATATAAAGTTCTGGCAAGCCTACCACTACTAAATAACTTTTCTGAAAGAACAATTCATGTTGGTGTCAGGAGAGAAAATGAAAAGGGTTATCTTTTTAAAAATTATTTTATTTGTTTATTTTTAAAGGATTCTACAATATAATAACACAGTTGTTTGCAGATAACATTGATGTTACTCAGTTTGTCATACAATTAGGTAATTGGTGCATTTTGCAAGTATCTATGTCCAAATTTTGAACAACCCAAGGTTCCCATAGTCCAGTTGGAGAAGCTTGTATGCACAGGCATGTTGATCAATTAGGAGTCCAGACTATATTCCTGTAGTCTCATGATTTGCCCCTATCTCTCCACAGCCCTTACATTCCACCATGCCTCCTCTTCTGCAATTTGTTCCCTGGGCTTTGGGAAAGGGGCACAAGTGGGTGAGAAGAAAACAGTCTACTTTCTTTGGAGTTGTCATTTTGGACTCTAGTCTGTTCAGGTTGTTTCCCTTCATGGGTTGACAGCTTATCCAGTGATACCTTTTTAGTCATACTAACAAAGCACAAGCAATTGGATGTACAGGCATTTAAGCAGTACTAATTATTATGGCAAGCTAAGCTGTGAGCATAGACACAGATGCTTGGATGGTATGCTAATCCACAAACTGTGGTTTCTCTATAAAGGGTGACAAGTTCTTATTGTGGCTTATAACATCTCCTAACCACTAGAGGACATAAGCTTGTGGCATCCACTGTGAGTTATTCCTCCAAGGAGAGAGCTAATAGCCAATTAGATTTGGGATATATATAGACACTTGGCTGCCACTGTTGCACAGTATCTCCAGGCTGTTGAGGTGTAGCTGATACTGACGGAGGAGTCTTGCTTATCTCAGGGAGACCAATATTTTGCTGTATTGCTTTAGTGGCCTTTGGTAACGCTCTCTGGCATTTCAGAGGCCAGTTGTATGCTAGCAAGTGATGTCTCATAACAATTTTTCATGCTCATCCCAGGTCTTTGACAACAGGGACTTACTGCCTTTCTCCTTGCATATATCCCACTTATAGGCAAAAGGCCTTTATAATTGGGGGGGGGCGGGTTTGAATCCCGTAGCCAACATCTCCTAGGCAGAATAATTCATTGCTGATGTCAGAGCTTTCCTGTAGTAATATATTTTGCTTAATTACACAGCTTATAAACACTTTACTATTGAATTTGGCTCTAGAGAATTAACCTTTCATAGTTCCTATGCCTATCAGTCAATTTAAAAAGGCTAGTTATACCTGTTTTATAGGAAATTACCACTGTAACAATTGGCTCTAATTTACAGTTAGGGAATGGTTTCATTACCATCATGTTTTTCTTTTTCCTATAAAGGGGAGAGGTAGGAAAGTTTCTCAGTATCTGGAAGGTAAATTTCATTAGGGCCCATTTATCTTATGCTTTGTCTCTGTGTGAATGCTAACAAATCTGTTTCAGGATGATCTCTTTTCTTTTTTTACTCTCCCTTAACATTTCTTTGCAAACTGTTGGTGTTTTATTGAAGGTAGAATCTCATTTCTGGACAAAGTCACACAGCTGTCTCTATGCTTTCTAATTCCAGCATGGCTATATTCCAAAACAGTCGAGAGCTTGGCTTGCACTGAGCTTGGTCATGAAACTGAATGGCTTGTACTGTTGGGACAAGCTGTGTGGCATAGAAATCACCTTCCACTTTTGGTCTTAGTTTCTCCTGAAGGAAAATGAAGCATCTGGACTCCGTGATTTCTGGTGCCTGCTTATTATGTTAATGAATGAAAAGGACACATTTTGGTTTCTTTGTTGTTTCATTAATAAATACCTCATGCATTATTTCTCAGCCCCTTTCCCAACATGCAGGTAGCTACTGAAGCCCACCTGTGTCCTGTACATTCTCACTACAGCCAATAAACGTGTGAGTCTCTGCCAAGGAGATGATCCACACTTCCAATCTTTTTTTTTTTTTTTATTTCTGTATGTGTATCAATGTACTGTCTGCATGCAGGTCTGTGCACCCATGTCGTGCAATGCTGCGGAGGTCAGAAGAGGGTCTCGGATTCCCCTGGAACTGGAGTTCTCTTGGAATTGGAGTTTCAGACGGTTCTTGGTTCTTGGCTGCCATGTGGGTGCTGGGGATCGAACCTGGGTCCTCTGTAAGAGCGGTTGGTGCTCTTAACTGCTAGGTCATCTCTCCAGCCCCACACTTCCAATCTTTAGCTATCTGATGGTCCATATTTCCCTGAGAAATTCTTGACTTGTTTCCCTGGAATGGGGAAAGGAAGAATAATTATTTGTAATGGAAGCCGGCCAAAGGAAAACATTTTTTTTTATTATTGCCACTCAGTATACAATAGAAGCATCCCAGGGAAGGCATGCTCCAGCTCAGAGGATCTTAACCAAGAATGCACACCACAATCACAGGTAAGATTTTCTAGATACACTTGCTTATGACTCTACTCTTAAAAATTGTGAATCAGTAAATCCAGGGAATGGACTGAATTTGTACAGTCAGAACACTGCACACCACCAGTTCAGAGATGTGTGTTTGGGCCTAAACCAACATTTCCTCATTATCGTGAGCTCATCCGCATGTCTTTTCACTCAGTGATTCTAAAACATCATGAATTGCCCAGTACAGTTCACATTCTTGGAACTATATCAGCAATCAATACACAACTCAGTCATGGGACTGTTGCTCAGCAGTAGACACCTGCCTAGCATGCGAGGCCCTAGGTTCAAACCCCCCCACCCCCCGCCCCAGCACTACCAATAACAACAAAAGCGGAACAACAATACTGTTGTCCAAAGATACAGTCAGAGTTTTAGTTGGTTATAAGAAGCAAAATAAAGCAATTTCGAAAACTTCACTTATTTTCCCATTGTAAATGCAGCTCGCATCTCTGAAACTAGGGATACTGTTTTGCTATAGAGCTTATGCATTCTAAACAACAAAGAAAGTTTGTCATTCACAAAAGATGGAAAGCAGCATTTTAAATCAATCCTTTTTTTAAAGTCACCAAGGAACATTCTGTAATTACAGTACTGAAATAACAAGAGGCTTGACCCCATCAACCCTCCCAAGGAGTTTACTTAAGGAAATCACATTTGTTTGCTGAACTGTAAATCAAACAGGTTCTAGCTTTCAATCCCTCGAGACTCACATTTCTTTGGCTGTATAAGGAATCCAGAAAATAACATCTGGTGGGAGAGAAAAACACTTTTCAAAACACACTCACACACACAAAAAATATTACCCAATTTGTCCATAAATCTTCAGATAGCAGAATAAGCAGAAGTTTTGGTGTCAAGCGCAGCAGACCTGGCTCCGCCCGCCATCACATCTGGTTTATACCTGCTGTTCTCCTTCTTCGCTGTCTAAGCTTCATTGAGCATACCTGCAGATTGGTCATCATCAGACTCTATAGCAGCATCACTATGAGGCTTATAGGAAAGATGATGTAGTTAGAATGCCTGACACATACTAGGTACTCTCAAATGGTTAAAAGCACATCATTATTTTCTTTTTAAAAAATATGGAAAGGTGCAAAGAAGCAAAGAAACCAGAGTTTTCTTTTGCTTCTCAGTTTCATCTTAATGAGATGAATTTAAAAAGAATCAGGCTAAATTTGGAAAGTTCTTAATTGACTTTTTGTAAATAGAGTACCAACTCTGAAATGGATGTATAAAATGTTAATGTGTCTGTGACATTTTCAAAGGAATAAAAAGAGCTTAAAATGCCTTTAGATTACATATTAGCTGTGGATTCAGTTTCATTTGAAGCCTAATGAAGATCCAGATTCAGTGTGTAACTGGGTGTGCAGAGTACACCTGTATTCTTAGCATGGGGGGGGGGGACGGGGACTGAAAGGAAAGAATCACGAGTTTGAGGCAAGCTTCCACTACATAGAAATATTGTTCAGAAAATCCAAAACCATGGGGCTGGAGAGATAGCCTAGCGGTTAAGAGCGCCGACCGCTCTTGCAGAGGACCTGGGTTCGATCCCCAGCACCCACATGGCGGCTGAGAACCATCTGAAACTCCAATTCCAGGAGAACTCCAGTTCCAGGGGAATCCGAGACCCTCTTCTGACCTCCGTGGCATTGCACGACACGGGTGCACAGACCTGCATGCAGACAGTACATTCATACACATACAGAAATAAATAAAATTAAAATTAAAAGAAAATCCAAAACCAAGACCCAAACAGGAATTCACAGTAGAGATGAGTTGCTGCTATAGTTTGATCCATTTCAGCATGGGAGAAAGGCATCCCAAAAAGATAGTTATTTTAAGATTCCGGGTTCTTTTTTTATTTTTTTTAATTTTTGTATGTGTATGAATGTACTGTCTGCATGTAGGTCTGTGCACCCATGTCGTGCAATGTTGCAAAGGTCAGAAGAGGGTCTCAGATTCCCCTGGAACTGGAGTCCTCCTGGAATTGGAGTTACAGACGGTTCTTAGCCGCCATGTGGGTGCTGGGGATCGAACCCGGGTCCTCTGCAAGAGCAGTCGGTGCTCTTAACTGCTAGGCTATCTCTCCAGCCCAAGATTCCGGGTTCTTTTAGAACTCGGTGTTAATAAGTGGCTCTAAACTGTACTTGGTTCTCATAATGGAATGGAAGAAGGCAACTGAGTCCTTTAAAATTGGCTTATTCAAGTCCTGCTTCCTTGAATGTGCCTCACTGAGTTTGTGGATCACTCTTAGTATCCAGATAAATGTAAATAGAAAAGAATATTGTGATCCTACCATCAGACACTTGGAATCAGGGGGAAACCTGAAGCACTGTAAAAGGAGGAGGAGGGAGCAATTCACAATAAGACATAACCACATAATTATTTCTGTACCAAATAATACTGTAAAAGTGGAGGCAGAGGCAGGCGGATCTTTGTGAGTTCAAGGCCAGCCTGGTCTACAGAGTGAGTTCCAGAACAGCTGGGGCTACAGGGAGACCCTGTCTCGAAAAGACCAAAAAAAAAAAAAAAGTATACAAAACATAACTAATTGCTTGAAATAATCGATCTACATAAACTTTTAAATCCTATACATTGTTAAACTGTTAGTGCATTTTTTTTTTTTTTTTGGTATTTTTGAGACAAGGTCTCCCTTTTAGTCCCAGATGGCCTGGAACTCACTCTGTAGATCAGGCTGGCCTTGAACTCACAAAGATCCACCTGCCTCTCCCTCCCAAGTGCTGGTATTAAAGGCATGCACCACCACGCATTTTGGTGCATTTATAAAAGCAAACTACATATTGACACTTAAGGAAACACTTTATGAATGATCAGAGGTGGACATAGCATCCACATGACTCTGAGAACGGGTTTCAGAGCAATCTTTTTGGAGGTTCTTTCATATTGTTGAGTGTTTTATAAACAACATTTATCATTTCTATAAGAGAAACAAGATTATTTTCATTTTAAAGGTGTATCTAATAATTACTGGAGACTTCATTTTCTAGCCTCCTTTGTTGGTAGGTATGGTCGTGTGTCAGACTGGATGTGAGTAGGAGACGTGCACAACCTCATTCCTCCTCTTTAGCTTTCTTGTAGTTAGAATATGGATCTATGAAGTAGATAAATGGGTCCACAGGCAATGTGGATGTTGTGCAAGCCTGAAGACTTTAGCTTAGTTCATCACCATCCATGTGAATGCTGGGTAGTCATGATTGGGAGTTGTTAGAAAATGTAGTGGATGGAACAGCCTGCCTAAAATCCCAGCACTAGAGAGGTTGAGACAGGATCCGCAGAGCCAGCTGGCTAGGTGGACTGGCCAAGTTAGTGAGCTCCAGGTTCAAGTGAGAGACCCTGCCTCAGTATTTAGGGTGGAGAGTGACCGAGTAAGATACCCAGTGTTAAATTCTGGCCTCCACGTGCATGGCCATATGCGTACACATGTACACCCCCCACCCCAAGACTATGAGCCATATTTAACAAACTGAACAAGGCCATCTTCTAAGGGATGAAGAGTGACAACAGAGGAAGCCTGTGTGCATAGGACAAAGAAATCCCAGCTCACCCATGAGATGCTGCTGTGTGGCTGGGGAGACATGAAGAAATATCTGCTCACCCCCAAATAGTCATTCATGAAGCACCAACATTATGGGGGTGACTTGTAGAAAATTGGGGCTGCTTCGTGGAGCAGGAGTGACTCAGGTAGCTGCATTACTGAAAATCCCACCCAGGATGGGTGATAACTCCCAAAAGCTGAGTCACGGGAGGTCACTGCACATTTACAAGGACCTCCGCCAAAGAGCTTCCTCCCCCAGCAAGTGTTCGCTGCTTTCGTATTACTCCCCAGAAGAGGACTTCATGATTCTCTTGAGGTTTTTGTGAGTCTCGTGAACTTTGTGAGCCTCTTTACTCCCTCTGAAAGACAATGCTTCAATGCAGAGGACACAGGACACAACAAATGCTTAGCGCAAGATGAGAATGAAGGAAGACATCCATTTCTATCTTGTTTAAAACCCTATGAATTTGAATTCTGCATGTAACACTGTAACAGAATGCCTTATATAAAGAACTTTAATTTTTATTTACCTATTTTAGTTTTATGTGTATGAGTGTTTTGCCTGAATGCACCTCAGTTACAGTGCGCAGTGCCCAAGGAGGTCAGAAGAGGGTATGGGATTCCCTAGATTGGAGTTGTTAGCCTCTACATGGGTACTTAAACTGAATCTAGGTCCGCTGCAAAAACAGCCAGTGCTCTTAAATGCTGAGCCATCTCTCCTTTCCAAGCCAGTGACTTCTAGCTTCAAGTTTAATTTTAAAGGGTCACAGTTTGGTTACAGTGTCAGAGATTCCAGTCCATGGTCATTGGCTGCATCACTGTGGCCCTGAGATGATTCTTCACACCATGGTCAGGAATGTGTGGAGCAAAGCTGTTCACTAGATGGCAAGGAAAGGCAGGGATAGGAGGATGGAGATACAGCCAAGATGTGCATGCCTTCCCGGGCATGCCCCCACTGACCTACATCCTACCAAACCGCTTCATCCACTACACATTCTAACTACTCCCCAAAGTCCACTCAAATATGAGTCAATTGATGGATTAATCCATTGATTGCCTTTATTGTCAGTTTCTTTTCCTGTTGCTGTGATAAAATAGTTTCAAATTTCAGAATGCAGTCCTTCATGGTGGGGAGGTCAAAGAAGCAGGTGCTTGAAGCAGCTGATCCCGCCACAGCCACAGTTAGGAAACGGAGGACTGGGAGCACACATGCTCTTTTTCTCTATTAAATAGTTCATGGAATAATCTTGCTCACAATTAACCTGGGTCTTCCCAAGGCTGGAGAGATGGCTTAGTGGTTAAGAGCATAGGCTGCTCTTGCAGAGGATCTGGGTTTGATTTGCAGCACCCACATGGCAGCTAATAAACATCTGTAACTCCAATTTCAGGGGATCAGAACCCTCTTCTGACCTCCGCAGGCATTGCACAGCATGGGTGCAGTTATACACATGTAGGCAATACACTCATATACATAAAATAAAAATAAGAAAAAATATTTTTATACAAGATAGCTTTTCCCACATGAATTCAGTAATCAAGATAATTCCCTATAAAACTCCCCAGAGGCCTGTCTCCAAGGTGATTCTAGATTATGCTAATTTGACAATTAACATTCACATCATAGCTGCCCACAAGCCAAACCCTTCCCCAAAGCCTCACTTCTAAACACTGCTGCATTGGAGATCAGTCCTTTACCATGAGTCTTCGAGATGTATTTCTTGGTCAACCCAAAACATGGTGAAAGCAGTCAAATTTATATCTGACTATTACTTTACATCGTGTAACTTCCCTTTAAGAGTTACAGCATTTACATGACATTTTATGACCTTAATTAGCTAAAATGTTCAGATTTTATTTTAGGGTTAATATATTTAAGAGTTCACTGGGAGCTAGAAAGGTGGCTCAGCAGTTAAGAGTATTGACTACTCTTGCAGAGGATCTGGGTTAAATTCCCAGCACCCACATGGTAGCTGACAACTGCCCCTAACTCCAGTTCCAGGGGATCTGATGCCTTCTTCTGACCTCTACAGGCGTTGTGCACCACGGGTGCACTTACATACATGCAGACATAACACTCATACACATGAAATAAAAATAATACATGATTTTTAAAAAAAAGGAGCTCGCTGGTAGCAATTATGCAGGTGTCGACATCACATAGTCTAGTCTCTGAGGACCTCAGAAGATGGAATATGAGAGGAAGACACTTGCAAAAATCTTACATTCTTGAACAATAACTTGATAGATTTTATGATCCTGGGCTCACATTTTTTTCCCCTTAAATCTCTAGAGAATACTTTGTTCCTTCTTTACATCTAATGGATGAAGGAAAGTTTGATATATTTGAAATCAGCCTCTAATCCTTTATCATTTAAAACTAATGCAGCTCCTCTGATAGGATGCTGATAGACTATTAAGTCCAAATGAACAATATATCACAAACGTATATGACAATATGGGTCAAAGTTTAACCGGTTTTTAAAATCTATTTATTAGAGGGTCCAGCGGCTAGTGGTCTGCACCTTTGTGCAGGCCATGGGGAAGTCACCTGGGCAAGCATCTGCTGCAGGTAGGGGGTCGTGTCTCTGGGCGGGACCACCCTACGTCTTTCTTTCGCGCCGGGGCCAGAGGGTCCGGCGGCTAGTGGTCTGCACCTTTGTGCGGGCTGCTGGGGAGCGGGCTAGGTCAGGCATATCCCCCCCCCCGAGATTGGTGAGAATCCAAGTGGACCTTTTCTTGGAGAACCTTCAGAACAAGAAGAGAAGAGTGGTTTACAAAATTGAAATCTAGACAATTCAATACTCCATAAACAAGGAGGAGGAAAGGGGGGGGGAAGCATCTAAAGGAGGAAAGCAAAACCATCCCCTAACATAGTGAAAAGGTATTTGTGATCTGAACCACAAAAGGGAAGCCCACATGCCAGGAACACGACGAAGGGACAACATGGGAAAGGCACAGGAAAATCCTGCATCAAGCGCTACCAAACCAGTAGGAGATAGCTACAATGGGAACCCC